>OY856409.1:659396590-660596590 GCA_963693085.1 Alisma plantago-aquatica | reverse complement strand
CAAATCTCCTGTTTATATTTAGTTGGATATAGGATTTAAATATGTAACCATAGAACAAAATTTCATCGAAATTCATTGAGTATATCAAAATTATGCCATTTTTCTTGATTGGTCCTGAATAGCAGCATCGCTTTCCGCCTATTGTTTGTGTGTCAACTTTTGGTTGTTATGTGCATGCATACTAAAAACGAAATAACTTCCTCATCTTAACTTTTATTTCATCTATTTTTCTTCTTTGGATTCATAGTTCATTTCTCTACAATCATGCAATACTAGTTTAGCTAAATATCAAACAACATTTAATAAATAATTTAATTACTCAAGTCTTGGATATGGAAAACTCTTCCATCATGAGTTGTTCCACTTTTTCCTCTGTGAAAATTCCAACTTTCAAGTTATACTTAACAAACATTCATTCTAGTAAATTCCTAGTGTACTACCCATTCATAAAATTAGAATATAATTCTTGAATTAACAAAATGAGATGAGTTTTAGACTAATCATGGTGACCAATATAAGATCTAGGAGTAAACAAAGTTTGGGTTGTTAAAAATTCTCTCCCCCTTAGAAAGTTTTTTTCCTTGATACTACATCTTGGGATGATTTCTCCTCATCTCATTCTCAAACTCTCTCGTTGTTGCTTTGACATTGTGGTGTTCCAAAGTACTTGAACTATAAGTATGTCATGGTTCCTAAGTTTCTAAAAATTTTGTATCCATAATCTGTATTGGTCCTCTTCATAGGAGACATACTCTTCTAAGTGAACATCTTTATCTTGTAAAGTATTATTTCTAGATGACATTTCCTTAGCATCAAAACATGAAACACATCATGAAATACCATTTGTCAGCATAACTCTTTTGCCTATCTTGTACAACCTTTAACTATTTCTTGATCACCTAAATCTTTTATGTAGTATGTTTAACTATCTTGGGTCCCATAAATTGTTTCTCACCCACTACATACCAACAATTCTATGATCTACATTTCCTACCATATAATGCTTCATATGGTGCCAATCCTATGATGGATCGGAAATTCTATTGCAGGCAAACTATATTAATCTTACATTTACATCCCAACTACCTAGAAATTGTAGAATACATGCCCTCAACATATCTTATATTGTTTGAATTTTTCTTACTGTCTGTCCATTACAATTCAAGAGTGGGCACAACTATAGCCAAATTGATCACCTCCTTACAAGGAGGGTGGATTGTAACATATGCAAGGATTGTAAAGTGATTCCTGAAAAAGAAATCACGACCCAACATAGGTTGGTGGTTTTGGATATTAACATGAAGATCAATAAAGGCAAGCATAACAGAAACCAAGATAGTATGATCAAGTGGTGGAATCTTAAAGGAGAAAAGAAATTGACTTTTCGTGATAAACTCATCACGGAGGTAACTTGGAATTTGGAGTCTGATGTTAACACTATGTGGCATAACATGAGCTCCTGCATAAAAACAAATTCCAAAGAGGTTTTGGGGGAGTCTAAAGGTTGTGGACCTCCACAGAAGGAGACTTGGTGGTGGAATGATGAAGTACAGAAGGCTATTAAACTTAAAAGGGAGATCTATAGGAGCTTGCCCAAATCTGGAGATGATGCAGCGTTCCAAAGATACAAACAAGCAAAGAAAGAAGCTAAAAAGGTTGTTTGGGAGGCAAGGTCTAGATACTTTGATGATATGTATAAGAAGCTGGACACTAGAGAAGGGGAAAAATATATATATAAAATGGCCCATATAAGAGAAAGGAAAGGAAGAGACTTGAGTCAAGTAAAATGCATAAAGAATGAAGATGGTTGAGTATTGGTGAAGGATGATGATATGAAGAACCAGTGGAGAAATTACTTCTATAAGCTTTTCAATGGAGATATTGCATATAATGTTAGCGACTCGTGTGACATGAATACAATAGATATCATTTACACACGATGAGTTTCACCATTTGAGGTCAAGAATGCTTTGAAAAAGATGAAAATGAGAAAGGCATGCGGACCAGACAATATTCCCATTGATGTATGGAGGAGTATGGGGGATGAGGGAGTTATGTGGTTAACAAATTTCTTTAACAAGATCATGAAAGACCAAGAAGATGTCGGATGAGTGGAGAAATAGCACTATAGTCCCAATCTACAAGAACAAAGGTGACGTTCAGAGCTGTACAAACTATAGAGGTATCAAGCTGATGAGTCACATGATGAAGCTTTGGGAGAGGATTATTGAGCAGAGGTTAAGATCTATAACACATGTATCAAACAACCAATTTGGTTTCATGCCTGGAAGATCAAAAATAGATGCTATTTTTATGATAAGGAGGCTTATGGAGAAGTATAGACAAAGCAAAAGAGATCTTCATATGGTGTTTATCGATCTAGAGAAGGCTTATGATCGAGTACCCAGAGAAGTGTTATGGATTGTTTTGAATAAAAAGGGGGTGCCTATCCAATACATTGACTTGATCAAAGACATGTATGATAGCTCTACTGCAAGTGTCAAGACTCCTGGAGGAGAGACACCAACTTTTCCTATCACATTTGGGGTACACCAAGGATCCACACTCATCCCATATCTATTCGTTCTTGTTATGGATGAGTTGACAAAGAATGTTCAGGATGATATTCCTTGGTGTATGTTATTTGCTTATGATATTGTTTTGATTGACGAAACTAAAGATGGATTGAATGACAAAGTTGAACATTGGAGAAAGGCATTGGAATCAAATGGATTGATGATTAGCAGGAGCAAAATTGAGTATATGCATTGCAATTTCAGCCAATCTTGCAGTGTGAATGATGGAACAAAGTAGGACGGAGTAGATATACTAAAATGTGATAAATTCCATTACTTGGGTTCTATTATTCAAATAGATGGGGATGTCCAAAATGATGTTTGTCATCGGATCATTGTAGGATGGTTGAAATGAAAGAGTGCAACTAGAGTATTATGCGATCAGAAGATCCCTCTTAGGTTAAAAAGTAAGTTTTATAGAACAGCTATACGACTAGCCATGCTCTATGGGAGTGAATGTTGGGCGGTGAAGAAACAAGGTCTCAACAAGATGAACGTACATGAAATGCGTATGTTGAGATGGATGTGTGGGAAGACAGGAAAAGATCACTTGAGAAATGACTATATCAGGAATAAAGTGGGGGTGGTGAGCGTTGAGGACAAGTTGTGCGAGGGCTGACTCAGATGGTACGGACATGTGCAACACAAACCTACTAGTGTGCCTATATGTAGCAATGCCATTGAGCCAAACACTATAAATAGAAGAAGAGGAAGGCCTAAATTAACATGGGATAAGCTTATAAAGAGAGATCTTGAATCTCTACATCTCAATCAAAATATGGCCCATGATGGAGTTGTATGGAAACGAAGGATCCATGTAGCCGACCCCAACATAGTTGGGATTGAGGCTTAGATGATGATGATGATGATGTTTGTCCATTACACTATGGGTGAAACATTTTACTAAAGTTAAGTGTGACATCCTCAAATTTTCTAAACCTTAATATAACGTGTGACGTCCAAATTGAAACCTCACCTCAGTGAGCATCCCAATTTAAACACCACACACTAGGCTAAGAAAAAGAAAATCAAGGGAGTCAGAGGAAACAACAGTAGCACATGCATGAACAATAAACAAGCTATACAACACATGTCCACTATTCAACATATAATTACAAAATAAATTATTACAACATTTGATATTGCATATTGAACAATAATCTTTTACACATACATGTGCACATACTAAATTATAAAATAGGATCCTAAGATAATAGGTCCACTTGTACATATGATTACCACACAACTCCCAACTATCAACCTCTTCAAGATCACAAGTCTACAACCTAAACAAAAGATTACATGTAGTACATGTCAGCATAATATTCAAGAATATTGTACTGAGTACGCCTATGTGTATTTTATATACCTCTCATTACTATGACTTGGCAGTAAGATAAAACTAGTACTTGGCAGTAACAAAAGAAATATAACAAAAGCATACTTGAACAAAGATATCTTTATTAACAAAAGAAAACACACATTTTAAGCACATTTTCCATTATATCATCCATGCATTGACCACCAAAGATTGAATGCACTGAAGGCCTTATGATCGACTATCAAAGAGTTGGATCATTTCATAATGTGATCAGACTAGCAAAGAGTTGAATCACTTTCAAGTATTTGACTACCAAAGAGTTGAAGTACTTTATTTCCAACACTTGGCTACCAAAGAGTTGAAGTGCTTAGATATAATAGAACAAATATATTGTGTTTCATGTGTTCACATCCATTAGTATGGAAAATCAAGCAAGATATCATACAAGAACAAGATTTTCATCCAATATTATATGCCAAGTATTTTTACACACATAATACAACCGTACTAAGTAGTAGGCCAAATAAGAGGTAATGGCGTACCTTGTCATAAATATATTAATCATCACATTCTTGATATTAGATATATCCTCATGTCAACTATATCCTTAGTCAAACCATGATTATGACAAGATCATACATTACCATCAGGTTCTCATCATCTTAAACCTAGTATGTCCATTTTAGGGTTTAGCTTTGTCATTAGGATGTTCTCATTTTTACTTGCATTCTTGTCTTGGAATTATCTTACTGGTTTATTATCCAATTATGTTACATATTAGGGTTCATCATCTGAATATTAGCTTCCATAGCATTTTGTGCACATATTAACCCTAGGATACATTCATTAGTCAAACCAAGGTTAAAAAATATGTATTAAGGGGAATCTTCATATAACATGAATTCTATGCATCGAACTGATCTCACAGTTTCATATTAACTTCCAATTATTGATATGAGGGTGTTCTGTGAATTCCATCATTTATTGATAATAAATATATTTTCTACATTTTATTTAGGGTTATTAGACCTAGATAGTCATACTATGCAAGTTACATGATTATGTGTCATAAAATGATCATATCTGACATTTTGTTGATTATATATCATATTTCAGAGTTACTGAAGCAAATTTTGTCCCCATCAAAAAATGTAGCTTATCCCAAAATCTAGATGTAAACCATGGACCTCAATATGATGCTATTGTCAAAGGAATTCCATGTAGTATGTCTATCTCCTCTATGTAATTTTGTGCTAGTCAAACCACTAAATAGGTAGTATCCATTGGGAAAAAATGAGTTGTCTTTCTCAATATATAATTGACAACTAATAAAGAGTCAAAACCTATATGTGTATGCGGTAGCCCTATCATAAAGTCCATCTTGATGTGGTAGGTAAAGTTTGTAGAACCCCTACTAGTTTTTTATGTTCTATCTCAACTTATTGACACACCCCACAACATTCTACAAATTTAGCCACATCCTTTTTCATCCCTAGCCACTAGTAAAACTCTTTTAAATTTTGGTACTCCTAATTTCTTCCTACATGCATATCATACATATCCACTTATAAAACTATGATTCCTTAGTTTTTCTTGATTTGGTACACATAATCTTCCTTTAAATAGTAGAATGTTGTTATCTAAGAAGTGAAATCCTTCACCCTTTCCTTCCTGCATTTCATTCTTGATCTTTTGAATCTCAGAATCTATATTATAGAATTTGTTGTTCTAGAGTTGGTTTAATATGTAATTGTTCTATATGTGCTCCCTCATGTGTTATACACATATGAGTATTTGACCCTCTAATATATAACAACATATCTCTTATTTTACATGCTAGACGCTACACTCCAATTGTAAATAAAGAAGATAAATATGATTATCATAGAATATGACATGGATGAGATGATGTTGAGAGGGGTCCAAGGGGGAATGCAATAGTAGAAGTTTAAGTGGAGTTGTCTGTGGTGAAGGGATTCACATCACCAAAGAACTAATGGAACCAATGATATGGCCAAGATCAATGCAAAAATCCAGATAAGAGTTTAGGAAGTGACACCTCACATTAGGGTTTATGTACCCATGGTTGGAATTGACTTTTAATTTATAGGAATGAGAAGATCATTAGGAAAAGAAGATACGGAAGAGTCAAGATCCAATGAAGTTGGAAACTGACATGGTCCTTCTAGAGGACAAAATTCGTGGACCCCAGAGTACCAGGGTAACCCTGGCAATGTCAGGACCATCAATAAGAATGATCAACAAACTAGACAAAATGCCTCCTTTAGTGTCGTGGTGTGCGGTTCCAATTCTCATGGAGGTGATCAAGGTGAGAAGGATGTTTTCTTTTTGGAGAATTTATTCGAAGATTGTTTAGACCAAAAGGCTATTAAACTCCCTCACTTGGAGTAATGCCCGACAATTTTCATAGACCCTGAAGAAGAATATGATCTTGCCCTCCCCTGAATGTATATCATCATAATTAGGCTACTTGGAGAGGACATTTGCTTTATGATAATGAGATATTAAGTAAAACTTCTTTGGAACTGTAAAGGAAGCACTTCTGTAGAAAGGGGATATAGCTTCAGTTATTTTGGCATTTCACGTCGGTTCTGAACCAACGACCAAGTGGGAGACAGTAAAACTCAACCATTTTTTGTAGGTTAATAAAATTGGTGGAACAATGTTTATGTCAGTGGTTCTTTGTTAGGGAACAATCGATGACATAACTCGCAATGGGCGATATATTGTGGTCTTCTTTGAACTTTCTCATCAGTTTTTAGGAAAAAATTGACGTCGTTAATTTTTCCCCATCGGTAGTATGATGAAAAATAACCGACACCAAATTACCTGATGTTGGTTTTATCAGTGAATGAATAGTGAAATTTGAGTGTATCTCATCAGTTTTTTCTAAATAACTAGAGGAGAATGTGTATGTAGTTAGTTATTTCCAAATAATCGACGATAAATGTTTATGATTTTTTTATATAATAGACCTGCAGACCTACTGTCCAACCTGCTAGCATGTCTGGAGCCTTGTTCTTCAGAACTGAAAGTTCTAAAGAACAGCAGGCTCTCTGCAAGCATTACGGCTTAACAGCAGGTCGACCCACCTGTAAGTAAAAGATAAAATTATACAAGCCACATTGTATTATTTTTTTAGGTCAAATTGCACAAAAATCCATGAACTCGCGGCTCAATTGTTTCCATCTCATCCACACTTCAAATTCATACAAATATGCATGAACACACATCATTCTTTTCCTTATATATTACATTCAAATTCGCACACACATATGCACTTAACATTCAATTAACACTCACAAAATACATATCAACATCAGTTGCCATCTTAGATTTTAAGCTACAATTTTACATATCAACATTCAATTCACCCTCACAAAATACACTTAAAAAATATGACATCAAAGTTCAAACTACCAAAATTTATCAATCAACCCTCAAATTTTTCATTCAAATCCAAATTTCATATGAAGCAGACTGCCCATTGTTCACATAGGTCATTCAACTGCTCCAATGTATAGGATTTAGTCTTCTAAAAAAACTACAAAGAGAATGAGACTTGAAATTAGATTTGATTGTTTGTAATGAGACTACTTCATTAAAATATGATCCATGACTACTAACTTACATTCTTTGTACATTTGATTTGTTTCATGTGATTGACACTTGCCTACATATACAACATCACATAATATGTGCATGCCCAACCATTATCTTGTATAGGGTCCTATATTTACAATTACATTAATAAATATAATCAAGTAGAGTTGGTCATATATTATACAATTGGAATGAGAAGATTATACCTCAACACTCGTCCAAGTTACTATTTTTTTTTCTTGTCTACCTTCCCTCTGCCATCACTAAATGCTTTCAAATCCTTATAAGTTAAATTAACATATATGTTGCATTATTAAACTATCACTCGCAATACAAACATTAACAAAAAGAACGGGCACCAAGAAACTATACTTACGTATGAATCGCCAATTTTATTAGGTGTCCCGCATTTGGTGATAGTTTTTCACCCAAAGGATCAAAGACATACACCATCCAAGTCTCGGTTACAATCACTAACAATTTCCAATTCATGCCTCTGAGTAACTAAAGGCCAATAAAATAAAAAAATAAACCTCACAATAAAATTGTATTCATAGGTTAGACATATAAACAACAAAGCCAAGAACTTACTCAATGTTGAAGGGAGTTAAGATCACATTCTTGGAAGCACCAAAATACTACATCGCAGTAGTCACATATTCTTTGACACCACTCAGATCTCTAACTACATCTCTAATCAATGATGGCATTAGAAATCCCACATTTGGTATTCTAAAGTCGTGATCTGCTTAATTCAAATTTTTGAAATATATTATATAACCAATACTCAGTTTATATGTAGGAAACAATTAAACAAATTTCACATATGATGTGGTATTTGTGCTCACCATATCCAAAGTTATATTAATGATGTGTTTAGACAATCATGCTTAAATGCCTCAAAAACATTTGTCAACACTATAACATTGTCCCATTGTACACTTACCATGTCCTCTCTAAGGTTGATCAGAATGGTATCTGTTTGGTCTATAGTATCTAATCATCATGTCAACATCTGGAAGTGAGGGTTGAAGGAGTCGAACAACTCCTGTGGAATAAAATGAGGGGGCGGAGGCTTTGAAATTTTAGGAGGATTCTTAGTTGTTGTAGGATGCATGCATGTATTCTAATATTAGCTATCAATTATCTTATATAAGTTCTGATATACTTTTGTCATACCTGAAGAAATATAATGACTTATTTAGTCCACCTAGTAAATTCATGTTCTACCTTTCAGACCGTGGTGGTATCTAGGTGCTCATGTGGAAAGACATGTATGACTCTCATATGATAGTAATCATTGGGAAGAGGAATACCATGAACCACATCGGTGTTATCAACCTCGACATCTTCCTTGATGTTGCATACTGAAACATTGACAACAAGATGAAAATTTCTAGCCATCTACATTTTTATGAAACAAAAAATTTAATTTGACAAACATAAATATTGACTTGAGGGACGATTTTATCACAAGGTAATATAAATTAGACTTGAATTGAATTGTACCCAGGATGTGCCCTACGGTTTGAAGGACTACTACCAATACACAATATGGGTGAGTGATGAACCGGTTTTTTGACTGATGGAGAAGTTGGTTTCTATGTCACCTAAGAATCTATATACTTATTCTTCTTTTTTTTTTGGTCTCCCAAAGCGTGTGCCTTCCTTTTTTTGATATTTTTGAAAAGTTACAGAAAGAAACAAAACAAGAAAAGCTAAAACAGCAGCTAGCTATCTATACAACTATGTAAAGCTATCTATATCTTTCTTCACTTTACTCCAAAGCTGCGAACTTGGACAGTCCAGATTTAGGAAAATCCTTAAGTTCCTTTCAGTCCAGAGCGCATTCACAATAAGAAGAATGCAAGTATTACTCTTTCTATCAATAAAGGAAGGAAGCTCCTGGATCGAATTCGGCACTTTAGGAATAAAATTCTCCAAAACAGCTACCTTCCAAACTTTCTCCGCATAAACGCACGAGACAAAAATGTGCTCCATATCTTCTGTACCCTCTCTACATAGCTCACATCTCGAGGCTAAACTGAACCCTCGTTTCTTCATATGATCATGAGTAAGAAGCTTCCCAAGCATCAGCCTCCACACAAGAAACTGACATCTAGCTGGAGCTTTAGACTTCCAAACCCATTTACACCAACTAACAGAATCATGCTTTTCACGCATAGCATTCCAGAATTCTCTGATTTTAATAGGCGTCCCTTTATCAAGCAGCAGCTTCCCTTCAAGCTTACTCACAGCTGGAATATAAGAACGAATATAATCAACAATCCTATTCCAGTGTCTAGACCTGCTACCTTTCCAAACCCCTGCATCAGAAAGGCAACTAAATTTAGCAAACTTCCCTTTCCCCAGCTTCAAGATGTCCCTCTTATCAGTAATATCATCAAGGAACGTCCCTTCGGAAATCCAAGGTTCTCTCCAAATAAAAGTAGATAACCCTGCTTCAACATAGACTCTCCTTATGATCATATCCCGAATTCTAAGAATATGTCTCCACATCCAGGAAGGATTGGATGAGCATCCAACCCTCCAAACAGAATCCTCCTTAATATATCTAGCATGGATCCATCGCACCCACATAGAATCCTTCTTTTGAGCAATACTCCATAGGTTTTTAACAGAGCAAGCCACACTAACATCAGCTGTGTGTTTAATACCTAGCCCACCTTCCTCTTTAGGCCTGCAGATGTCATTCCAAGCAACAGTATGTGTGGTACTATCAAAAGAAGCTCCTCCCCATAAGAAGTTACGGCAGAGAGTATCAATTTCATCAGAGACAGCTTTAGGAAGAGGAAAGGAAGAAGCCCAATAAAGATGAAAGGAAGCAAGAGTAGATTTAATTAACTCCAGCCTACCAGCATAAGAAAGATGAACCCCTTTCCAACCTTCTAATCTGTACTTAATCCTGTCAATAATGGGAGAACAAAGGGCTCTAGTCAGCTTCCCTGTAAACAAAGGCAACCCCAGATATTTTAGGGGAAGCTTTCCAATCTTAACATTCAGATTCGAAGACTCAACCAACAGCTCAGCAGCATGATTACAAATAACCACACTTTTATCTAAACTGATGCTCAAACCAGAAACACAGCTGAACTCATCAATCACTTTACTCACACCCTTGATTGAATTAACATCAGCTTCAGAAAAAATCACCATATCATCAGCAAAAATCGCATGTGAAACAGCAAAATCATGATCTCCACTAATAGGCACAAGATTTCTCTTCTCAACATTATAATTTATGATGCTGGTGAACCCTTCCATAGCTAGCACAAATAAGTAAGGGGCGAGGGGATCCCCTTGCCTTATGCCTCTAGTTGGTTTGAAGACATCTCCAGGGCATCCATTAATCATGACTTGCATGCTCGTAGAACTCAAGAATAAATCAATCCAGTGTATAAAACAGATAGGAAAATTCATACTAGCCAGAATCTTCTTCAAGTACGACCAATCAACAGTATCATATGCCTTCATGATATCAGCTTTAATGCACATCTTAGGCTTAAAACTCTTGAAGATATTATTGATCACCTCATTAACAAGAAGAGTAGAATCACTAATCGACCTTCCTTTGATGAAAGCTGACTGACTAGAACTAATAAGACTAGGCATAATAGGCTGAAGTCTATTTGTAATAATCTTGGAAATAATCTTGTAAAGCACGTTACATAAGGATATGGGCCTCCAATCCCTAACACAAGAGGGACTCTTCACTTTTGGAATAAGAGCAATGTGAGTTCTGCTAATTTCACCAAGAATCTTCCCACTTTCAAAGAAATTAAGCACAGCCTTAGAAACATCCTTCTTGATGATCGGCCAACACACTTTAAAGAAATGGTAATTGAAGCCATCGGGACCAGGGGCTTTGTCCCCATTAGAATTTTTAATAACAGATTCAATCTCCTCTTGTGTAACAGTAGCACATAATGACTCAAATTGGTCTCTGGTTAATTTAGGGAAGACCCAATTATCATTCCAGCCATCATCATCCTTATAAGATTCCGAGAAGAGGTTCTTATAAAAGCTAGTAACATGGTCTTTGATAACATCTTCATCAGTACTCATAACACCATCAATAATCATACTTCTCACACTGTTTCTCTGTCTTCTATTTTTGAGAGACGAATAAAAGAACTTGGAATTCCTGTCTCCAAGCTTTAACCATTGAACTCTGGACTTTTGTCTAACCAGAGACTCCTCAGCATCATAAGCTTCAATAGCTAACTTCCTTTTCTCCTTAGCAATCTGCTGCAAACCCTCATCACCAGGATTAGCATCAACCATGTCCTGAGCTCTGCATGCCTCAGCTTCAAGGATCCTCCTATTCTCATAGATATCCCCTACATCCTTCTTGTTCCACTTACATAAGTCTTTTTTAAGTCTCCTCAGTTTTTCACAGACTCTGAACATCGGACAACCACTAATATCCTCCTTCCAACTGTCTTTGACGACATCCAAGAAACCAGGGTGAGACGTCCAAGCATTGATAAACTTAAAAGGCGTCTTCTTCTTATAATCATTCCCATCCAGCTGAACAAAAATAATGCGATGATCACTATGAACAGAGGCAGTAATCATCCCCCAAAGACGAGGAAACGTATCAATAAGCCCTTGATTATAGAACACTCTATCTATTCTAGACATAACAAGCTTCGCGCCTTCCTGCCTATTATCCCAAGTATAGAGAGAACCAGAGAGAGAGGCTTCAGTAATATTAGCAGCATTGACGAAATCATTAAAGAGAGCCATGGAGCTGTAAGACGGCTCAGCAGGACCATGTCTATCAGCAGAAAACCTAACACAGTTAAAATCTCCAGTAATGAACCAAGGAGTTTTACCAACAGAATTATGAACACTCATAAGCTTTGCCCAAATGACATTCCTTTTAGCTTCTAGATTATGTGCATAGATTGCTGTTAGCAAGAAAGAATTCCCGTCATATGAGATGTGACAATGCACAAATTGATCATCAATAATCACTGGATCAATACAGATATCATCTCGATTCCACATAATGACAACTCTCCCCAACGGATGAGCATCATGATTAGAAATCCACTTCGCATGAGGCCACGCCCTATTAACAGCCTTAGCGATTTTCCTTCTTCTAACCTTCGTTTCAAGCAAACAGACAATAGAGGAATCAAAATTACGAATAGCTTCCTTCACAGCATCCTGGCGCCCGCTTTTGTTAAGCCCGCGGACGTTCCAGGCCATAATCGACAAACTATCAACCATTTGAGGTTGCAGCTGGAATCCCGCCAGCTACGGTACCTTCAGGTTCGTCAGAGAACTCAAGAACACGAAAACTATTAGAGGACACCGGGATTCCAGTAGCCTTCTGCTGCGGAATCTTTACCGCATTCCTTGGGGGATGACCAACCCTCCTAGTAGATTTGTGAGACCAATCGCTTACAGGAGTAACAGGAACAGGTTGTCCTTGAAAAAGAGGCGTAGCCGGATTAACCAGCGAACTAGAAATAACTTCCAGTTGAACAGAGTGTGACACTGGCGACTGTGTCATCGGAATTTCCTCAAGCACTTCCGCTACCGGAGAAGACGCTGATGCTTCATTCACAACCTGATCACCCGGAGGGCAATCATAGAGCATTTCCGCAGAGCTTTGACTACCAGCTTTAGCCTTCTCAACCCAAGCCTGCTTCCGCTTTGGAGCCTGAGTAGCTTTAACACAATCCCCTTCGCCATGTCCAAAAGTGCCACAGCACTTGCACAACACCGGGATCCATTCATACTCAATCCGCACCACATCCTTGACACCATCATCACTAATGAGTGTCATCTCTAAAGGAAAGGTCGAAGTAGCAGGAATTAGAACTTGAATCCGAGCAAAATCCAACCTCTTAAGTTTCCTAGTATAGAAGTCTGGCCTGAGAGGAGTTCCTACAAAGCTTCCAATCATACCAAAAACCTCTTCATCCCAAAGCTCCAAAGGCAATTCATAAACACGAATCCACACCGGAACCTCAGTTAATTTCAGTTTCTCCAAGGGCTCCCCCCTTTGCCATTTGTTCAGGATAAGTGGCTTACCCGCAACAAACCAAGGGCCCCGTTCAATAGCTGTCCTCATATCTTCCGGATCTGAGAATCTGATGACAAAATAATCATTTCCTCTTGATAGAATTTCGATCTCCCCCTTAACTTTCCAGATCATGGATAAGTGTCGATGCAGAGTGGGCCAATGCGGCTTCAGTCCAACGACATAGCCAGCAACTGTATTCACCCACTTAGATGCATTCCGCTCTGCAATGGATTTGGAATACCGAACAGCTCCGTCCACTACTTCCAGTTGACAAGGTTTAAGAATGGAATCATCGTCCTGCTTAGTTTCGAACAGATCCTTCCACGACTTCGTTCCTGCAGCTACTGGAACCTGCTGATTCCTCCAGATCTGGTTCTTCCATGGTTGATGAAGCGTCTGAGGATTTGGAGGCGCTACAAGAGGACTCCCGACGGTGCTCTTTGCCGCAGTAAATGTCGGTGGTTCGCCGGTGTCACCCTTGTCGCCCCCCCGATCGCCAGAGCTACTCGCCCCCCCGATATCCATCCCCTTGTTATATATATACTTATTCTTCATAAGCAAGAAAGTCAATAATAGTGCAAAATAACATAGCACATAAATTAAACATCTCCCAACACAAAGAATCATAAGCCATCACACCTTCTCCCCATAGTTTCTTTAGGTCATCCATCAGAGGTTCAAGGTAAACATCAATATCATTGCCAGGTTGTTTGGGGCCCGATATCAGCAACGACAACATGACATACTTATTCTTCATACACAACCACAGAGGAAGATTGTATACAACATGCATGACAGGCCAAGTATTATGTTGGCTGCTTAATGTTCCATATGGATTCAACCCGTCAGTACAAAGTCTAAGTCATAAATTCCTGGCTTCTTCACCAAATTCAAGATACAATAAACCAATCTTCTTCCATTGCGGGGAATCAAACGCATGTCGTAGCATACCATCGTTGTTTTATTTACCTCTGCATGCCAAGATAATGTTTGTACATCTACGACATTAGCAAAAAAGTGTTGAAATAGGGGTAGTATAGGAAGATGTCACATCACCTTGGCTGGAGACTTTTTTTTGGTATTAACCGATGTCGTCCTTTTGTACCTAGACGCCCCACATTTTGTACATTATTTCATATTGATATAATCCTTGTGAAACAACACACAATCATTTGGGCATGCATATATATTCTTAGACTCCATATTCATTGGGCACAACATCTTTTTTGTTGCGTATGTTGACATTGGAAGCTCATTCCATTCAGGGAGAATACAATCTCAACACAACGCTCAACTTTTTCGTTGCATATATAATCCTTGGTAACCTTTTGTCACTCTATCTATTGTTAGCCTTCAGAGTATACAATCTCAATATAGCGCTCAACTTTGTAAACTTTGTACAACCTAACTATAATGGTTTTCCATCATCATGCAAAATATTTTTAAAGAAGGGAGGTGGGTCTGTAACATTTATTCCGCAAGTGTATAGCATCACATCAACCATGCCTGTCAGAATTGGTTCGTTCCCATCAACATCGTTAGCCATTTCTTCTTGGACACAACTACCACTACCCATATTTATCAACCTCATACTAGGAATCTTCCCATGCCAGTACCATTATATATAGCCCTGTATAATCCCATTACACATGACATAATCTTTGATCGTGTCAATAATGTCAACCTTCAAGTTGTTTCTACAATTCCTACACTAGAAATAGAACATATATCCAAGTTGTTTTCTATGTTCCTCTGCAAATATTACAAACTTGTCGAGACCATTAACAAACTCTAGAGTGCAGTAATTTGGTATCGACTTCCGTGATCGATCCATTTCTATATGATCAGATGGGAGATGAGTAGCTCATCGGGTTCTATCAAGTAAGTTAATTTTAGGAAAAAATGTGTTTGAATAATTGAGCCCTAATCGTCTAGTGTTGGTATGTATGCCCTGAGAGCCAATCATGGGATGATTGGTGGGATACATTAAGATTGATTTGATAAACATCAAAGGCAAGCTTCCAATTCTTTCTGGTTCAGTCATATGAGATAGTGATAGAACAGATTGAATGTCTAGAGAATGACAGTACTCAATGACGTATGCCTTCAGGTTCATGACCTGAACGATGAGATCATACGGATGCTAAGAGTTTGTACATTCTTGTTATGTCCCTAGTCGGATGTCATTGTGGAAGGTAGATAGACAGCAATGATACACAAGACTAGATTGTGGTGTTGGTTGATGACAGAATCTCATTAGTCATGATATAGAGATATCAAACCAAACACATAGGTACTTGTTAGAGAACAAGGTATCGGACAGACCCACCGTGAGTTTGACACATGGAACCATGAGATGGTAGTCACAGTCAGTACTCACAGTGATGGTGGTGAGTGTGATTCTTTGACCTGAAATCACTACACTCAACACATGTCGTTGGGCACACTTTGACATCATCAAATGTAGTCCTGAAACATGGGTTGTTATAAAGGTGATGATTGGGTGGCTTTGACACATGGGGCTTTTGAGGGGTGAGTGATAGATATGGGATTTGTCCCTCCTGAGGGAGTTTGATATCCAAGGCCACTTGATGAGTAGGATTGAGATAGGCGTGTGCACGCATGTGTGAATCAGTATGTGATATTGATGTCATACATATCTCGTTCAATCTGCTCTGAGATCAAGAAAGTGAATGAACGTTGACAGGATGACTGTTCCATGCCTTGAGTTCATTCAGGATATCAGTGACAAAGGAATTATACATTCACTGTAACACCATTCACGGATTGTAGGATGAAAGTTGTTCTCCAACTTTCTACTTTCACTTGGGTAGCACTGATGTGTGACTAGGCACCGCTCTTTGCTTGTGAAGTCATAAGTGTTATGGACTTTCACTGCCAACGTGAAATGGACCTGCATGGTCACACACATAGGATTTAACCTGGAAGAGGAGTTTTGTCCACAAAGCAATGTTTAGATTGATTACTAAAGGAGTTTAGTAGTTCAATTAAACACTCAATACGTTGATAGCTCAATATCATATGGTTCAAGGTGTTGGACGCATTGATTGGAGTATCGGATTGATTGAAATCGCAATTGACTGATTTTGCCCAACCTGTGCTCCCAACCGATCGGCTCATGTGATGAACCGGTCGGCTGAGGTGCTGAACCGATCGGCTGGAGTGTCCAGGCCGATCGGCTCATGCCCAGGTTGAAACGACCGGTTCAAGAGTTGAACCGATCGGCTCAATTGGTGCAACCGACCAGTTGGGAAAGTCATGTCGGCAAGAATTTTCCTTTGGTTTCAAATTGCCCAATTCGATTGGGAATAACATTGGTATACGATACCAATTGAGAATGAAACAAGGAAAGTCTTTTTGAGCCAGATTAGTACCATGAACCGATCGGTTCAGGGCACCAACCGATCGGTTGGAGTGCCCCAAACGATCGGCTCAGGTCCAACCGATCGGCTCAATGGCCGAACCGATCGGTTCAGTTGTGAACCGATCATTTCAAGTTGTGAACCGGTTGCTTTTTGTGGAAAATTCTCGAACCCTTCTACTCCTTCTTTTAGTCCCGTATTGTTGGGCACAAAGAACCCTGTCCCATGACCCGCCTATATATAGGGGTATTGGGGGCTTCTCAAAGTACAACTCAATGCAAGCCGGTTGCTTTGCGAAGTTGTCGTTCTCTCTGGTTTTGGTAACCGTGAGAGATCCCGAGCAAGTGCTTCCCGCAAAGGGAGGTGCAGCAAGGGAAGGACAACTGCAGTTGCAACTGGTAGCAGGAGAGTGTGTTGGCGACTAGTATGTCAACAGGAGGGTGCGACTCCTTCCACTTCCTTGTGGGACAAGGAGAGTGGAGTTCCAGATGGTCCGTGTGGACTACTACAGAGGCGGGAGGACACTGCCGCTTAGGAGGACAACTGTCATCTGACAGTCCGGTAGGAGGAGGAGTCGTCAGTCCCGGTGCGACCAGGAGCTGCACAGACGCCGTCCAAGACCGGAGTTGAAGACTGCGCCTTGTGCGAGGTATTGTCACCGAGCAAGCCTCGGGACAAGGTATGATTCCACAAACCATCCTTTCCTATTGTATAGAAGTTGACGCGTTTCCTCGGTATGGGTTTGGGGAGAAATTTTTTTTGTTTCCGCTGCCTTCTCTGTCTCCCCTAAAACCCTACAGTGGTATCAGAGCCACGTCAACTGCTCTATATTTTAGGAATATTGATATGATCGATTTTTGGTTTGTCACCTTTATTTATTGCATGTGATGCGAATAATATTGGCTTTAAGCATGTCCAATCCTAAATCCACAAATCCCAAATTACATATATGATATGTATTATTAATGCACTTGATACGCGTCGCCCTTAAACGAGTTTTGTGGTGGATGTGTGTAGCATGATTATGGCCTATAAACCCCTATCTGTGTGTGGTTGTTTGTGATTGCTTGCATCTCGGTATGCGCACCGATCTTCCCTCTCTTATTCCTGATGTAACTCAAAATAATTCAATATTCTTTCCTACCTTTGCTCCCCCCGAATGTAACTTGGGGTTTCTTCTTTTAAAGCAATGTAATAAATAGGATAGATTTTTATTTCTTGTTATGTCGAAGACCGGTGGACATCAAGACGACAGCTGAAATGATCGGATCAAGGCGTGAACCGATCGGTTGACGTTCCAGACGGTCGTTTCAAGGAGTGAACCGATCGGTTGATGACTGGTTCGAGAAGCGAGACGAGCGGGTGGCGGACATGGCGAGATGCACGACGTCCAGGCGAACCGATCGGTTGGAGGAGCCAACCGATCGGCTGGTGGCACCCAGACGACCGGCTGGAGAGTACAGATCATTCATGTGATG
This sequence comes from Alisma plantago-aquatica, assembly GCA_963693085.1. Taxonomy (NCBI): domain Eukaryota; kingdom Viridiplantae; phylum Streptophyta; class Magnoliopsida; order Alismatales; family Alismataceae; genus Alisma; species Alisma plantago-aquatica. The sequence goes on along the minus strand of OY856409.1, from coordinate 660,578,147 downwards.
AGTTGATCAACTCGTATGGCAAGGCACAGAGTTCATCTTGTATAGGTTGCATGTGATGTAGACCTAGATGACCGTGATTCCTCTTGGCTTGAGGAATCACATTAGGATGGCCATAATCATAGCTTTTTATCATTTGTGCATGTTTTCTGTGGGATATAGCATGTATATGATACGTACTATGTATTGTGGTGATTGGATATGTATATATATAAAACCAAATCCCTCATTAAAATATTAAGTTTTAGATGCCTTCCAAATGCGACACACGTGAAAAGCTTTTTCGACCAAGTGTGGGCATGCCCTAGCGTGGTGCACCGTCTACCTCGTGGAAGCGTGAAGGATGAATGTGTGGGTCTGCCCTAGCAGGGTGCATATTCATCGTGTTTGCTTTGGGTCGGACTTAACAAGGTGACCTAGATAGGATCTAGCGCCTTGAGGCATGGAGATGATCATTACAAGGAGTTGTATATGACATCTTATCAAGAGTTGCATATGATGCAATTGGCAAAAGTTGCCTACCTGAGAGATCTATGTTGTGGGTGACAGCCCTAGCTGGTCCATGGCTTAGAGGATTTCAGGATCTTGCCCACTAGAAGGTTGTACGCTGCAATCTTCCGAATTGATGGTGAGTGCTATCAATTTGAAGTAAAATAGTGGGAGTGATAATTAATTAAAGGCCTAATTTTATCGTCAACTTTTCAAATCAATCAAACAAGTCAAAAGAGTTTTGGACTAAAATTGCATATATTTCCTTTTTGTTAATATAAATGGTTAATCAACAAATCACTTTATTTGGGATCCGTCTTTGAGACCAACAAATTAAATGGGAATAATTCCACGACTGGTTAGGATGACGATGAGAAGTGTTCTCAATCAAAGAGCGGAAGCTCTAAGTCCTAGTTATACCAGAACCAGATGAACTCGATCCCACCACATCAATGGCTGAAAGTATGCTTATGGAAGCATACCGAGGATGACATTGATGAGGAGTGCTTGATGTTGTGTTCTCTGAACTATGAGTTGCAGAGACAACATGAGACATATGATGTCTCCAAGATACTGTCCTAGTATGTCATGACAGAAGGAGATCCAGTAAGGTATTCACACACTCAATGTGATTGGGTATGTGGAAAACCTGATTAAGAAGGATTCCCTCTGAGCCAAGAGTTGGCTATTGGTATGATACTACAAATGTTGTGAGAATCATACAATTCATGATAAGCTACAACATGAACAACTTTGACAAGCGTTGACAGAGTTGTTGGACATGTTGAGGATAGTAGAGGCAAAGATAAAGAAAGACAAACCATAGTCTTTGATGTGATCAAAGAAAAGGTAAGTCTTAAGGGCAAGGGCAAGGGCAAAGCTAAGAAGTGTTCTGATGCTAGCCAACAATCCAAGCCATCTTCAGCCTCAAGGCACATGGGGAAAGGGTGTATGAGGGAACTGCCCTCTAAATCTGGAAGAACAAAAGAAGATGAAGGAGGGGATGGAGATCTCCACCTAAGGTATCATGAAATGAACCACTTCTTTATCCGAGGTATATGATACCAAAATATGGATATGTCATATATGATATGCAATATCCGCAAAGAAGTGATGGCCTTTGTGAAAGGACCAAGAAAGAAGTACCCATCATTGGAGCAAGTGTTGCGGCCATAGATAGGAGTATCTTTCAGTTTATTTCAGCCTAAAGGGCACGAAATAGAGTTGAGAAGTGCTATTTCATATATTGCCAATAGATAGAAACACTTTATTATTGCATATTGTATGACAATGATGGCAATTAATAAAGTCGATGTTTCAATCTTAAAGATATGATCTTTGTGGCAATGCCTTGTTTATCTTGTGATACATGGTATGCATAAGATAAAATGATACCTAAAGTTATTGATAACTCAAACAATCAAATTAGCATCAATCATGAGAAATTCATTTCTAGTTTCCATATGATGGATAAACCTAGACTCTTTTGGTTAGAGAACCATTAAGAGACATGAATATCTTGGACATGATTAATCAATCTTCACTAAAGGTAGTGGGAGAGTGATTATCCTATTAGGTATAATACATGTGATGTATTTACATACCAATTGGAACAAATGCTAATACTTCAAATGGTGTTTAGAGAAATACCAATATGAACATCTTGAAGTGTTCAAGATTGTCATAGATGAAGTACAAATTTGGTAAAGTATTAATTCTTGATGAGATCAATGAATGAAATACTTGGACCAAATGTTTGAGATCCTTATGAGTGATTATGATAGTGTATCATAGTGAACTCATGTTTAAGGCATGGTGATGTCTAAATCAAGAAGGAATCATACTCTAAGGAGTTAGAGAATGATTATCAAATAACTGAATTCTTCTTAATAAAAGAATACCCCACACTAATAAAGGACATTAAGAATCATAAGGGTTGTGAATTCTTATATTCTTGATAGATACACCTCAATTATCTATGTGATGAGTTGTTCATATGATGAGTCAACTATCTAGATGAATATGAGGAATCAGATTTTGAGTTATGGTATAAGACCATTACATCCTAAATGATTTCCATGTGAACTATAAGGTATGACCTTGATGGTAGCACTCATTGGATGAAATCCATAAGTGCAAATGAGTCTTAAGTGTTAAGACACATGGATAACATTTTGAGAAGGATGATTGCAACTTAATGACTGAGACATTTGGCATATGGATACTAAAACCACATTCCTATGAGGAATAAAACAAGGATGTGTACGTGACACAACCTATAAGGTTTATGAATCCACTAATGCAAATGAAGTCTATAAGTTACAATGGACTAATCAATGTGATTGATTGAGTATAAGCAACTCAAAATTGGATCTTTACTTTGATGATATAGTCAAAGGGTTTGACTGATATGTCAAAGATAAAGAAGGGATCTGTGATTTAGTGGGAGAGTATTCACATTCCACATATTGATGTGAAATGGAATTGTTCTAGAATGGAAATCCAAAAGTGGAAATTATCTTTAAGGAAGATAGAGATGTTTCCTATGTGATAGGAATAGAGATCTATAGAGATAGTTCTCGAAAACCTCTTGACCTGAAAAGAGAGAGCATACATTGGCAATCTGTACTGAAGGGTTCAGTATGCACAGATTCAGTGGGAGAAAACTTGTCCATGTTATATGGATATTAATATCCCAAGGCCAAGTGTCCAATTCTTATGAAGAATGGGAACACTAAGAATAGATATGGATCTATCATGTATGTAATCATCCCATTGTCTTGCATAAATGACATGGCAAGAATAAAACGCATTCATCGTCTTGTATGTAGGACATGGCAATATGATGTGCTCATCCTGATAACTCGTATGTAGGACATGACGAGTGGATGTCTGTCTACTTCCAGTAAAGGTTACTGGAATACCATAAGAACTTGATAAGTACTTGGGAAGTACTAGTTCTATGGAGATAAGGAAGAGTTCGATGTAAAGAGTTACATTGATGCGAACTTCCGAAAGGACAGAAAATTGATTGCAAAATATACATAGGATGTATAAAAGTGAAAGTTTGTTGATTATTGGAAATGTTCCAATAAAACCATTTAAAAGGAAATGCCGAGTATCCGTGTGTTAGAGAACATCAGTGGATACTATATGGATCTAGAAGTTCATGAGATGAACTTATAGATATTCCGGTCATTGATGACAAGTCTGGAATCCTTGATCATGCAATGTGGCTAAAGGTTAGCAAAGGAATATTAGATCGCATATTACGGCAACTCCATCTCATACGTGTGACGTACAGCGAAGAGATGAGAGACATGCAATTTATACAGACTTTGGCAAGGTGTTGCCATTACTCACTATGTTCGCACTAGAGCACTGTAACATGTGGGACATGTTTGAAGATTACTATGAATATGATTCAAGGGTGATTGGCTCGCAGTGCAAGTGGGAGTCTGTTGGTATGTATGCCCTGAGAGACAATCATGGGATGATTGGTGGGATACATTAAGATTGATTTGATAAACATCAAAGGCAAGCTTCCAATTCTTTCTGGTTCAGTCATATGAGATAGTGATAGAACAGATTGAATGTCTAGAGAATGACAGTACTCAATGACGTATGCCTTCAGGTTCATGACCTGAACAATGAGATCATACGGATGCTAAGAGTTTGTACATTCTTGTTATGTCCCTAGTCGGATGTCATTATGGAAGGTAGATAGACAGCAATGACACACAAGACTAGATTGTGGTGTTGGTTGATGACAGAATCTCATTAGTCATGATATAGAGATATCAAACCAAACACATAGGTACTTGTTAGAGAACAAGGTACCGAACAGACCCACCGTGAGTTTGACACATGGAACCATGAGATGGTAGTCACAGTCAGTACTCACAGTGATGGCGGTGAGTGTGATTCTTTGACCTGAAATCACTACACTCAACACATGTCGTTGGGCACACTTTGACATCATCAAACGCAGTCCTGAAACATGGGTTGTTATAAAGGTGATGATTGGGTGGCTTTGACACATGGGGCTTTTGAGGGGTGAGTGATAGATATGGGATTTGTCCCTCCTGAGGGAGTTTGATATCCAAGGCCACTTGATGAGTAGGATTGAGATAGGCGTGCACACGCATGTGTGAATCAGTATGTGATATTGATGTCATACATATCTCGTTCAATCTGCTCTGAGATCAAGAAAGTGAATGAACGTTGACAGGATGACTGTTCCATGCCTTGAGTTCATTCAGGATATCAGTGACAAAGGAATTATACATTCACTGTAACACCATTCACGGATTGTAGGATGAAAGTTGTTCTCCAACTTTCTACTTTCACTTGGGTAGCACTGATGTGTGACTAGGCACCGCTCTTTGCTTGTGAAGTCATAAGTGTTATGGACTTTCACTGCCAACGTGAAATGGACCTACAGGGTCACACACATAGGATTTAACCTGGAAGAGGAGTTTTGTCCACAAAGCAATGTTTAGATTGATTACTAAAGGAGTTTAGTAGTTCAATTAAACACTCAATCAGTCGATAGCTCAATATCATATGGTTCAAGGTGTTGGACGCATTGATTGGAGTATCGAATTGATTGAAATCGCAATTGACTGATTTTGCCCAACCTGTGCTCCCAACCGATCGGCTCATGTGATGAACCGGTCGGCTGAGGTGCTGAACCGGTCAGCTGGAGTGTCCAGGCCGATCGGCTCATGCCCAGGTTGAAACGAACGGTTCAAGAGTTGAACCGATCGGCTCAACTGGTGCAACCGACCAGTTGGGAAAGTCATGTCGGCAAGAATTTTCCTTTGGTTTCAAATTGCCCAATTCGATTGGGAATAACATTGGTATACGATACCAATTGAGAATGAAACAAGGAAAGTCTTTTTGAGCCGGATTAGGACCATGAACCGATCGGTTCAGGGCACCAACCGATCGGTTGGAGTGCCCCAAACGATCGGCTCAGGTCCAACCGATCGGCTCAATGGCCGAACCGATCGGTTCAGTTGTGAACCGATCATTTCAAGTTGCGAACCGGTTGCTTTTTGTGGAAAATTCTCGAACCCTTCTACTCCTGCTTTTAGTCCCCTATTGTCGGGCACAGAGAACCCTGTCCCATGACCCGCCTATATATATAGGGGTATTGGGGGCTTCTCAAAGTACAACTCAATGCAAGCCGGTTGCTTTGCGAAGTTGTCATTCTCTCTGGTTTTGGTAACCGTGAGAGATCCCGAGCAAGTGCTTCCCGCAAAGGGAGGTGCAGCAAGGGAAGGACAACTGCAGTTGCAACTGGTAGCATGAGAGTGTGTTGGCGACTAGTACGTCAACAGGAGGGTGCGACTCCTTCCACTTCCTTGTGGGACAAGGAGAGTGGAGTTCCAGGTGGTCCGTGTGGACTACTACAGAGGCGGGAGGACACTGCCGTTTAGGAGGACAACTGTCATCTGACAGTCCGGTAGGAGGAGGAGTCGTCAGTCCCGGTGTGACCAGGAGCTGCACAGACGTCGTCCAAGACCGGAGTTGAAGACCGCGCATTGCGCGAGGTATTGTCACCGAGCAAGCCTCGGGACAAGGTATGATTCCACAAACCATCCTTTCCTATTGTATAGACATTGACGCGTTTCCTCGGTATGGGTTTGGGGAGAAAAATTTTTTGTTTCCGCTGCCTTCTCTGTCTCCCCTAAAACCCTACATCTAGTAGCATTCATATTCATGAATTTGTACCACCTAGCCCATTCTTGAGCACTTCATCTCACCAGTAAGTGCATAATGTGTGTTCAATTTCAATATATTTCGACATCATTTCCCCATAGTTCTTCAAGTACATCGATGTAGATGGGAAAATACCCACCTATGTATGTACCGATAAAACAAAGGGGAAATTATATCAAACACACATTATACACTTACATCCTAAGTGAGAACAGTCCTAAACCAGGGACTATCCAAGGTTTGCTCCTAATGAGTAAATTTCAGTTGGGTTTCTAGGCTAAATTAGGGTTTATTCACAAATTAAGGTTTATTTAAAAAATTGGATTTGTTCACAAATCTAGAGTTAATTTAGAGTCGACATAAACATCATTGTCATATCAAGTTTATTTAGATTCATTTTTCATATAAGCATAATCATTACAACATAGATGAGATCATCATTAAATATTTATTTGATTGCATAATTTAGCATGAACCATCATTAAATACATGATTACATATATGCATTCATCAAAATCATAAAATTCATCACAATCTAATTATTTTTCATCACCATCATACAATTCATCACAATGTAATTATATTTCATCACAATTTTGATATTTAATATGTCACTACAAATTGAAATTAATCTCCATTAATTCAATTTCATCACAATTTAATAATTTTGAAATTTTTTATCTCAATCTCCCATCCCACTCTCCTCCTTCCTCCTCTCTCCTCCTTCCCCTATCCTTTACAGTTTCTTCTCAATTGAGAAGAAATTATGAAGGGCAGGGGAAGGGGGAGAGAGGAGGAAGGAAGAGATGGGAAAGAGAGATTGAGAACTATCTAGGGAAGGAGAAATTACAAGGAAGAGAGGCCACATCTGTCGTAATAACCTGGAATTGAAGGAGGTTTGGTGTTAGAGGAGGCTCGCGCACCTACTAGAGTTGCAAAAGAGGCCACCTGTCACGAACAATAGTAACAGTGGCGGCGGCAGAGCGCACCTGCAAGAGGAGGAAGAAGAAGCGGTGATGCAGGAGCATCAACGATGAGGAGGCTGGAGATGGAACTGATAGAGGAAGAGGAAGCAACAACGCATGAAGGAACTGACAGAGGAAGATCTGGAGGCGCACATCAGAGGAAGGAACTAGGAGAGCAATCGTAAAATAGCCAGAGCAGTATAGCTTCACAGAGAAATGCAGGTAGGGGGAGGGTTTCTCATAGGATTAAGTAAGACTTATCTCGACAATTATATTTAAAACGGACAACCTAGGAATGTCCTTATTGGTTACAAAATAAAACCTTCCGACATACATACAACATTCTCGTCGGTTGTCGTTGACAAACCGCTGCCTAACTCCACAACCCAATGATACATACACCGTCAGTTTATTACAAAAAGCCACCGAGAAATATGAAGTGGGGTGGGAAAATTTTCGTGGGTTGCATGGCACAAACATCTTCCTCGTTGGTTGCTACCAAAACAACCATTGAAAAAGATCAATTGTTTCCCGTAGGACAGATAGTGTGTATCACTTTATCCTGTTGGTAATTTTAATAATAACCGACTACGTAGGTTTTTTTGGAGTCAAATAAAATGCCATATTTTGTGTGAAACTTTATTTTCTCAGGTGATATATAATGTCGGTTTTTATGATAACAAACCGACAGAAAAATAAAGTGCAACCCGTATTTTCTCGACTGGTCAATCCACAGCGGTTGTCTACTTATATCTGACGCTATAGATACTAGTGTCACTTTTCCTTAAAAATATAACTAATGCCATATCCCCATTCTGTTGTAGTGAAGGTTCAACATGTAAACATGGGGCATTATGTTGTCCAACTCTTCTCCAAGGATGTCTGAGATTACTATGACGAGAGGACTTTGGAAACTCTTTGGGTGATGCTAGGGGTGAGCAAATAATGGTCTAGACTGTAAAACCGGACCAGACCGGTCAGTTCGGTTTGGTCTGGTTCGGTCCATTTTGAGTTCGGTCCGGTCAACGGTCCGAAAATTTTGGGGGGTTCGGTCTTCGGTCCAGTCCACGGTCTGGATATTTTGGCAAATTCGATCTTCGGTCCGGGCCAGTCCAAAATCGGTCCAACCGTGGACCAGACCGTAGATTAGTTTTTATATAAAATACATATATATTTATAAGTATATTATATAACAAGTACAAATAAAGTACATATATAAGCACTACTAGTGTACATTTATGCTATTTCTGTTATATAATTGTTACAAGTGACTAAGATTATCAATTTCTACAATTAAATAAGTTGTAAAAAATGTAAAAAAAGACTAATTACGGTCCAAACGGTCCGGTCCAAACGGTCCAGTCCTACCTCGAAACGGTCCGGTCCCGGTCCAGGCCTATCTCAAAACGGTCCGGTCCCGGTCCAGGCCTATCTCAAAACGGTCCAGTCCCGGTCTGGTCCTACCTCGAAACGGTCCGGTCTACGATCCAAAATATTTCTTAAATCGGTCTTCGGTCTGGTGAGGGACGATGCTCACCGCTAGGTGATGCCTTGCCGTATGCGACTGGTTGCTGATCTTCAAACCGTCTAAAGACATGCCTAAACATGTGGTAACTTGGGTTTGTGACAGGGACCTACCACTGCATCTCTATGTCTCAAAACTCTTCCAATATATACGTCTCGCATTGGGAAGATCAATTAAGATGACAACCAAACTACCTTCTTAGCAAAAATAAATTCACTAGATTGGCAATTGAGATCGACATAACAAAAACTTTTTGCTCATCTATCCTGAGAAACGACATTGAATACAAGTTGGAATATGAGGTTGCTCCCGACACCTGCTCCATTTGTGGTAAAATAGGATACAATGCTAAGTATTGTCTGTAGGCCAAGATCCATACTAGAGAAACTGATCTGAATGGGGGCGATGCTAGATGGGACGACTCGCACCAAAAAATAAGAAATGGCGGCAGGTAGACGCGGTGCTTAAGGTAGTTGAAACACATAGGGCATGTTTGTTTACCTGGATTTTGCCGTATTGGATTGTATTTTGGACTCCAGTTCAACAAATTTTATGTTTGGTTTGCAGGATTGGAGAAATGAGGCTAATCCCGGGATTTTCAAACATAATAGAAATCCCGCATTTTGATCTCCATCAAAATTCTCCGGGACGCCAAAATCCATCATGGACAAGATGGTAGACACGAAAAAAAATAAATCCCACACTTACAAAATCCAGCAAACCAAACATAAAATTTTACTTTGCAGGATTTTGAGAATGTAGTATTTCAATAATGCAGGATGGACAGAATACATGATTTCAATAAATCCTGCTAACCAAACGTGCCCATAGAGAAACCTCCAGACACATAAGCAAACACCAACAATAATAGATTTGCAAACCTCGAAAATGAAGAGCAGCCATAGACCGTAGCCACCCGTATAGGAGATGACCAGGGTTGAGTGGAAACAAGTTCAAACAATGAGAAGATGGAAAAAGTGTGGAAACGTAAGCGGAATATAGACATTGTAGATCAAAAATGGCTTATTTTGAAGGATATCATCGATGAAAACTCAAAGGAAAATATGATTGATAGCTCAAACACACCTAAAGAAATTGTAAACGACCTGAATCATACTATGGCCCGATCTTGGCCACCATCATTACTAGACATTATATTGGGACATCATTATTATCATCTAATCTCTTATATTATAACAAAATTTTAATGTCCTTTATACAGATGAAAGATGCACTGGAAAGGCTGGACTATTAACTTACAATGTGTAGGGTTTAGGGTGATCATTGGTGGGTGAGTCTATTAATCATGACCATCCTTTGTGTGGGCTATTTATTTTCAAGCAACAAGATTCCCATGAAGCCACGTAGAATCCTTCCAGTCTGAGGACTCAAGGCAATAGAATTGTATTTGTTGGAGAAGATTTCACCGGAGTATTGAGCTATTTTTTCGACAAGGATGGTGGTGGATTTATAGGTTGTTAGGGTCCGACTGGGCCATCATTGAGAATGAAGACAGTCTAATGTTCTCCAACTATGATATATGGTGTTGGGGAAAGTGATTGGATGGAGTTGGAAAAGGCTTACAGAGGTCTCGTTTGGTCATTTTGGATTGCTTCATCCATTGCAGGTCACTGGCTTTGTTGTAGGCGAGTTTCAATGAGGATGGCAAAGTTTTTTTGCTAGTTCTTTAATCACTTATGTATTGGATGGAGGTTAACCAAAGAGTGGTAGGGTCATAGATGTATGATAGTGGTGAGGCTCCTATTCGAGAACGATCAACATATTCATCCATCTAAGCCATTCATGTTGTAGGGTCTCCAATTTCAATGGGCACTAGTGTCGTTTGTGATTCCTAGGTGTTATGGTGTTAATGGGAAGAGGAGTTGCTTATATAGATCGAAGGGTGGAGACCTATTCATTGCTTTCTAGCATCTAGGTAGGATGAAGGTTGGTGGCAGGGTAGAGGTGAAGCTAATTGTGGTGGTTTTGTAGCTTTGATGTAGATCTACTCTGTCCTTCCATGGTTGTGGTTCAAGGGTTATAAAGTACAAGGGCATGCTTCTATTGTTCTTCGAGGTATAATATATAGAGAAGGAGTGGGCCAGTAATTAACATGTCTTGGTTGGCCGTGTGGAGGCTTCCGACTTTGGTGATGGTCGTCGTCGTCGTTATTGGTCAGGGGGAGGGGATGTATTGATGGGATACACTTTGATGACTTTAGGGTTTTGTAGTTGGGGAGAGAAATCCCACGACAACACTCTTTCCATTTGGTCTAATGGTGGGGAAGGGGAGTTTCGAGAGAAGGAGATGCCACAGTCCACAATAGTCACTACTACCATTTCATTAACTGTATTAATGTTGCAATCAAAGGGGAGTCTGACCAGAGTTCAGGGATCATCACAGTGAGAGGGCTTGAGAGGAGCATTTGAATGGTGAAGTCTAGGTCAGGGGAGGAGGAGATAAAGAAAGGAGAATGAGGGGCCAAGAACGGATGACGTCTCAGGGCATATGTTGTCTCTGTGCATGATGAGAGGGAGCAGAAGGTGTGTTACATGAAAAGAAATGATTGGGACATAGCTAATTGAAGGGATTAATGAATACTATCGATGTAAATCAATATAAGTTTTTGTCAAATTAATTGAAGGGTCAAATAAAGTAAAAACAAAATGAAATTTGGACTAGAGGAAAATAGTCAGAGGACTATCTACATATGATGAAAATCCTCAAATTCATGGTTATCAATTGGTCTATAAATTTTTCTATCATAATCTGCTAAAAAATTATACCTAATATTATCAATAATATTTTAAATTTACTTTGAAGCCATTATTTCTCAAATGTTGTGAATAATTAAAATACAATGTCTGTTGAAAGTATTAGAACACAAGGATGTCGAATTTTATGTCACAAAAAGATAAGTCATGGGACTAGATTGCTAATACTTTTAGGATGAGAAGAATTAACTCTTTGATAAAAAAGAAATTCAAGTGTAGACTACTTAGTGTCTAATAACATGATATTAATCAAGATAACTCAATGAGGGTTACAATAAGGATCACTTTGTAAATGAATTCAAGTTCAAGAAAGAGCTTGAATCATAGATCAAGAGTAGAATTAGCACCCAAAACCAAGTATGTTACAACAAGGATCTGGGATCAAGTTTGTCCTATATGTAATTACAAAGATAAGGATATAAAGAGAACCAAATACTCTTACATGATTATAACCATCTTTTTCATTTATAGAAATCCACATTGGGACTTCATATGTAGTATAAAATTAGGTAATCTATTTATGAGATATATTTCGGTGGCAAAAACCTTTTCCTAGTAATGTTTGGGTAAACTAGCATGAAACATCATAGTTAATCCAATTCAACAACATGTTTATGTTTCCTTTCAACTGATATTTTGGAATGAATCACATAGACATGATAACAAATGTATAATACCTTTAACATCAAGAAAATTCTTTACTTGATGAATTAGAGTTCATCTCCACCATCACCATTAAAAATTTATATACTGACCCAAAATTAGGTAATTACCATATTGTAGAACAAGACAAGTAAGTCATAGAAGCCTTTTACATTTTTCATAGGTAAGTACCAACTATAGGTGTGTAATCATTAGATATTAGGACATAATAAGAGAAATTATGAGAATAAGGTACATGCACCTTGCCCTTTGGAAATGATATACTACACCTAATGTGCTTATGTACGATACAAAACTTCATGATCTAACTAATTTCACATCTATTACAAATTTCATTGAACTTTGAACTACTAGTAATTGCTTTTTCCTGTTATATTTGACAAACTATAAATTTATTAGGTCATCTCAATATTTTATGTCAAAGATCTCTAGACACTTTGTTGAATCTATTTGGGAAAAGAACATTTGGTTGACTTGTAGTTAGAAGGTACAATCCAACACCGCATCTACCCTTGGTCGTTGTGTTGTGAGTCTGTATATACTTGATATAGACCGCATTGTTAATTAAAACAAAATATCATAGAAATCAAGAACTTAGTTTATACAAAAATATCAAATTATGTTATATATCAAACACCAAAAGAACTTGTTCAAGAGGAACAACAATTATACTATCAAAATAACAATATGTATATATGTTATTGGTATATTGTTTCCATTTTCAACCATACTAGAATCAATGCCTTTGTAGACCCACAATTTGTGTATAATAACTGGATATTGAACAACATGACTAGTGGTTCATGAGTCCACGTGGAACTTAGTGAGATCAACCTAATTGACTCTATGAGCTTTTAATGTTGCTACAAAGTTGTCGGTTAGGTTCTTTGATATGTTAGTACTCTGATAAGAATTTTCATAGTGATGCTAGAACCTAAGTTCCTCATGGCTATACTTTCCATAGATTTGATTGAAACAAAGACTATCAACCAGTATTATCTTGAATATTACTTGAATTTGGAGTATCTTGTCTGAAACCACAACCATGAGACATGAGTTGGGGCCATTCTGAAATGGGCGACTCCCTATGATTCCTTGGATGTAGTTGTGTTCCTCTACCTCTTCCTAACCCTCGTCCACGCCAAGTATAAATAATATGGTTGCTTAATTTATACCTTTTATAAGTTACTTGATTTGCAATGGAGTATGGAATAGTCTTGTTAGAGTAGAACAAGGATTAGATCTAGTTATTCTAGCCTTCCTTTGTTCAAAATCATAATGAAATGAGTTGAGTTCAATGTAGGTAAGAATTAATGGTTCCAACATGGATATATACAAATCCTTCATACTTAGGATTGTTGAAGCCATTTACGAGAGTACACACTCTTTCTTATTAATTCATAACATATCCAATATCATTCAATTGATCACATATAGATATAAAATCTCTAAGATAAATGAAAAATAATCATTATCTTTAAGAAAAATCAAAAGCTCAATGTCAATTTTGACTCTCTTGATTGAAAGGATTCAACAAACTTTCTATTTAGTGTAAGTCGTCTTAATAGAAAACTGACACAATAGGCCTATAGCAACATTGTACCACCGATGAAGTCTTATATAGACAATAGTATCTCACATAACATCCTTTATGAGAGAGCCAAAGATCCACCCCTTCACTAGTTGATCTGTTCTCATCCAGAGTCTAAATATGGGATTGACATCCCATATATATTCTCATTAGGTATAGGTAAAGGAGGTTGAGACAATACCTTCAAAGAGAACCTTTAAGGGAACATGATTTAATGAGGGTTATGATATGCGACTCCAAAGATGATTAAGTATTTCCTTTTTTTTATTGTCACTTTTGGATATATTGTAATTAGCTAATGATTCAGTACATGCTACACATACAAATAACCTCTATGTGGTGTACAATACATGCTTATGATCCATCCATACAACCAACTACTAGGTTCTTATATCATGTAGTGAGTCTATTAGCTTGTTTGGTTGATCATAAGGTGTTTGTATTCATCCCAATCATTAATAGTCTACTTTAATTACATATTTGTTTGTTTATCTAATTTTTCTATTTTATTTGTAGCACATCACACATCTAGAATCCCATGTCCATTGAAACTCACCACAATTATCTCTCATCGATGATGAACGTAAAAAATTAATTTAAGATAAGTTATCATATATGCGAATGTAAACCTACTCAACCTAAACTACCCACAAACTGTACTATTTATACATTGGCAAAATTTTGAACCAGACACATCAATGAGAGAGAGAGAGCTTCGTGTTTGTTTTTATGCTCATCATACTAGATTGTCTACTAAATATTTGATTCTTTAGTTTCCTTATTTGGAAATCAAATTTCCAATGCCATTCTTTCTCTAATTATTCTTTCATGTATAATTAAGATTGTGTTTGGTACGTGGTGAATCATGGTGATAGGAAATGATGGTGAAACTAAAATATTGTTTGGTACACATGGTGATAGTGATAGGGAATTTTTCCGTGGTGAATCCATGGTGAACTTGGCCTATTTTTGTCCCCATGGAAAAGCATGGTGAATGATGGTGAATGGTGGTGAAAAAAGTTCTTTTTAAGTCTCCATTAATATATGGACATATGTATAAAGAAAAATTCTACTATATTTTTCCTTCCCTCCCTAAGCAACATGTTTCCTTCCAAGATTTCTTTTCCGCCAACAAATTTAGACTTTCCACCAAAGCTTATTTTACTCTAAATGCTATTTATATATCTTTTTTTTGGACAAAAGTTTTCCAGTTATTTTTTTTATTAGTTAATATACCCATTACCAACTAAAAATATTTATTTATCGTTAAGAATCTCCCTTCTAACAGAAAATTTCCCACCATAACATTTCTCTCTAAGACGAGTTTTCTCCCTTCAAGACCAAGTTTTCCGCCACACTTTTTTTTTCTCCAAGACACTTTTTTTCCTCCAGAACAACGTTTCCCGCCACACCTTTTTCCCTCCATATTAAAGTTTCTCACTAAATCTTTTTCTTACAAGACAAAGTATTTCGTTAAATTTTTTCTTCCTGTGAGAAAAAGTTCCCACTACATCTTTTTCCTCCAAAATATCTTTTTCCTTTTTTCTTACAAGACAAGTGTTCCTTCAAATTTTTTCTTCTCTGAGAAAAAGTTTCCCACTGCATCTTTTTTCTCCAAAATATCTTTTTCCCTCCAAGACAATATTTTCTGCCACGCTATTTTTCCCTCAAGATGAAGTTTTCCACTTAATCTTTTTTCCTACAAGACAGTTTCCCGTTAAATCCTTTTCTCCTCCAATTTTTTTTTCTAGCCACACCTTTTTATCCAACATGACGTTTCCCGTCAAATCTTTTTTTTTATACTAAAAATTTGATGATAGAATGTTTGTGTTATTCATGCTATAAGAAATTTTCATATGTGAGGTGTTTAATAGAAGAATTTATATTTATATGAGGTGTTTTCTATAAAACTAGTTCCTTATCCCCATCACCGTAGCCATGTAACAAATAATATTTTTTAAATATTTCCACATCCCTTTCACCCTCACCATGCAAGTGTTACCAAACAATAATTTTTAACAATTTCACCATCACCGTCACCTTCATCGTCACTATCACTATTACCATCACAATATATTTTGTCACCACGTACCAAACACAACCTAAATGTAAATTTCAATTCATGATGATGTTACATAGGGGTACTAAAAGAATTATTTTGGTTTATATAAGTATCCAAGATGATAAGAAACAACTAAATCCAAAATTTACCTCGTACAAAATAATGAAATTAGAATTAGATCCGCTATGTCTACCTAGAAATTGAAACTCACATTCTATGTTATCTACGTTTTATTAATGTGTAGATAAATATCATAGTGATGCCTAAATACTTATCATTTTATGATTTTGACATATAATGTTATTATTTTGTATGATAAGTAGTTTTAATTTGTGTAGAAATGATGTAAACTAATATGCATTTGTTTAGAGTTCAAATTGTTTGAATTTGTCAACCTTTGATAGAACATGATTGAAAGCATCCAAATCCAAGTAAGATTTGGTTACTTCCAAATCTAGATGTATCATGGTTGACAAATTTTGGATCAAGAACTGCTTTTTTCTTAGTGGGATTCAGAGATTTGGAAACACTACTTACTTAGAATTTTCATACGATCCTCTCATCCATATTTATACCATTCAGCCTCTACGATTGCAATGATATCAGATATTATCTAACAATCCTTAATATTTTATGTGAGACCAAGTTCGTGTTTATCAAGTATATATATACTCTC
Organism: Alisma plantago-aquatica; assembly: GCA_963693085.1. Classification (NCBI taxonomy): domain Eukaryota; kingdom Viridiplantae; phylum Streptophyta; class Magnoliopsida; order Alismatales; family Alismataceae; genus Alisma; species Alisma plantago-aquatica. Next base: position 660,561,678 of record OY856409.1, on the reverse strand, counting down.
ATACTATCCAATCAAGTTGCTTAATTGTGGGGTAAAATTTTCAAATTCACTTGAAACAAGGTTGCTTTGGTATAATGTTAAATGATTTATTATAGAGTTAGGTATCACTTCGCCTAGATGTCTAGCTTAAGTTAAATTAGTGTGCTAAGAAAGTTATATATATATATATATATATATATATATGTATATGTATATATATGTATATATATGTATATATATATATATATATATGTATATATATATATGGAGATTTATTCATTACCTGCGCGGGTAGCCTGATTTTTCACTACCCGCACATCCAAAAGTGTAACTATGTAGTACACAAAAGTAACTCTAAGATCAAAAGAGTAATTGTATTGATAAAAGAGTAACTATATGACTAAAAAATTAACTGCACAGAAAATATACAATCAGTAAATATATAGATGTATTTTTTGATTTTGATGGGGCAAATGATATTATTTTTGGATGAAATTTTTTTGAAAGATAGATAAAATTTTCCTCTACAATTGCAAAAAAAAATTTAAAAAAATTTGACAGGAAGGGTGTGCGAGTAGCTACCCTCGCATGTATTAAAGATGAACCCAATATATATATATATATATATATATATATATATAGGAATATATATGTATATATATATATGTATATGTATATATATATATATATATATGTATGTATATATATATGAGGATTTATTCGTTACCCGCACGGGTAGTCTGATTTTTAGCTACACGCACATTCAAAAGTGTAACTATATGGTACACAAAAGTAACTCTAAGATCAAAAGAGTAACTGTATTGATAAAAGAGTAACTATATGACTAAAAAAGTAACTGCACAAAAAATATATAGTCAGTAAATATATGGACGTATTTTTTGATTTTGGTGGGGCAAATGATATTATTTTTAGATAAAATATTTTGGAGACTAGATAAAATGCTCCTCTATAATTGCGAAAAAAAAATAAAAAAAAAATGACAGGAAGGGTGTGCGGATAGCTACCCACGCGGGTATTAAAGATGATATATATATATATATATATATATATATATATACATCTTTATAATATTGAACAAGAAGTCAATAACTTATAAAATATAATCATCTTTTATTATAACATGTGTGATATTTTACTCTGCATATATCATGTATCAGTTATGTGCTTTTGAAGTGCTTCCAACCAGTATACCTATAACAAAGCATAATTGAGTTGTTTGAGTCCAATTACTACTTTGTTAGCTTGAGCTGTAAGTCCGTTAGCATGAGTAGTAGGTTAGCTAGCTTGATAAGTAAGTATGTTGCCTTGTTAATGCTGATAACATTATTATTTAATACACATTTTAAGCTATCATTTTTAGAGTTGTTGTTTCCAGGTACAAAAGTATCACGGACAACAGTACTCACACGATCGTTCCAATCATATTTATGCCATTGGCCTTTAACATCCCAGCTATCTCATGTCTGCCTCTAACATCGGCAGTCTCATGTGAGAAACGTTTATCTTTATGAATCACATTTACTCCTTCGATGCTAATGATGAGGTTGCATAATTGTGGGCTATCATATGGTTCTTGAAATATACTTGAAATGTGACCATTTTGCCGTAAGTTTCAAAATGGTCAAATATATAGTTCAACATCTCTTTGCCAAGATGCCTATATGGTTGACTTAAGTTACATTAGTGTGCAAAAAAAAGTACGTATTTCATAAAACTCAGCAACAAATCAAGATTTTAAAAAAAATATTCCTTTATAAGTAATATCATATGTATTTTTAATATGTGTGATATTTTATTGGGCTAACTCAACCATAAAACATGTGCTTATCATGTGCTTTCAGCTAATTAGCTACAGTTGTACGGAACAGTTGAACTTTCAGTGAATTTGTACTGATTCAACCTCAGGAAGTTGAAAACACACCGAACAATTTATTTGGAAGTTTTCAATTTCAGCCCATCCAGAAAGGCCCTTGACCAATTTTCATATCATAATTTGTCTTCTTTTCTAGCGTTCAATGACAAGTCCGACAGCTCTTCTGCTCTGATTCCGGAATAATTCCGGTTCTCAAAATATCCCTTTCTTTGATACATAACCTTGGAAACCCAAGTCTGATACGGCAAAGCGCGGGGAGCCACACTTGAGTTGATTGATGGGGGTGTCATCCACCCGCCCACATCAATGGGAAATCTATACCGCTGAGCATCGATCTAGAACCGGACCGGATCAGACCGAATTACGGATCGGATTTCGACAAATATATGGACCGCAGACCGGACCATTTTGAGGTAGGACCGGACCGTTTTGTGCTAGGACCGGACCGTTTTGTGCTAGAACCGTAATAAGCTTTTTTTACATGTTTTACAACTTATTTAATTGTACAAAGTTGATAATCTTAGTCACTTTTAACAATTATATAACTTTAGTATTAAATATTTATACTTTTTTTAGCAATCCGAACATTACTGAAAAGTCATACAACATCTACACATAGGGAAAGTGATACTGGAAGTACATACAACCACCAAGAGCAGGGCTATCAGATCACCAAAACTCATATTAGAATGATAATAAAACGTTTCTGCATTGATCTCTTTTCCACGAGGATGCCATAAGCAACTTTTCATAAGAGATTCCTTCAACATGAGCATAGATCGGTGGTGATAAACCTGCAAATGAAAAATATGCAGACCAGTCTTTTCCGCCACAAGCAGAGCTATAGACCCAGTAGTGAATCCGAACAGAACAAAATCGAGGCCAGCAAGAGCAAAGACTCAAAGCTCCCAAACAGAGAGAACAACAACGTCGACAAACAACAACAACAATGCCGACGAGCAGCGAGAAATGGGCAGAAGAACCTGCCGCAAAGCAAAACAAAAAAGAACGACAAGGAAAAACTGAGAAACAGAGGGGACAGAAGACCCGAGCCATCCTGATCATCTCCCAGTGGGGCTTTCTCAGTGGGGACAGAAGACCCGAGCCATCCTGATCATCTCCCAGTGGGGCTCCCGATGAGTATCAGACACACAGAGGAACAACAAAGGCACTCCAGTCGTCCACTGCCATGAATCGGCCGCCCCCAGCCAAGATCCAGCCAACGTAGGCTCCCAGTACCCGAAGGAGACATCTAAGGGACCTGGCGAAAGTTGAAGCTCGACATCAGAGGAGGACAACCTAGAAGGGTCGTGAGAAACCCCTGAGGATAGACAGATCTGAGATGGAGACGGGAGGAGAACACACGGGGGAAGACAGGCTGGGCGTGCCGGCCGCTGCCCTCCCCCTTGGCGGAGAAGATGAGCCTTACGTCGATCGCCTGATCGTCAGAGCAGGGACTCACGCGGCGTGCGGCGTATCTCATGGGAATCAAATATTTATACTAGTAGTGTTTATATATGTAATTTATTTGTAATTATTATAGAATACACCTTCAAATATACATGAATTTTATATAAAAGTCAGTCTGCGGTCCGGACCGGAACGGACCGATTTTGGATCGGACCAGACCGAAGACCGAACTCATCGAAATTCCTCGACCGCGAACTGAACCAAACTCAAAATGGACCGGACCGGACCGGACCAGACCGAATTGAGCAGTCTGGTCTGGTTTTACGGTCTGGACTATTATTTGCTCACTCCTAGAAATCTATACTTGCTTGCAAAGTTCTTCCTATGGACTGTGTAAGCTGTTTTGTATGTGTATAGTTGTGGAGAATTATTTATTAGTTCTTGACAAATGCTAGGTGGACACCATTTTGAAACCCAAAACAAAATCTCAAACAATCTCCACCACATGTTACTAGGTATAACAAATAAAATAACAAATAAAATAATATATTTTATTTGTTATACCTTGTAACATATGGTGGAGATTCTTTGGGATTCTGTTTTGAGTTTCAAAATGGGTCATCATAGCAAACCTTAGTTCTTTGCCCGGAAGATTTGACATTCTCTGTGTATGGGCTTGTCTAGGACGCACAGATAGTTCCGTCTCGAACAACAAGTTGGTCAAGTAGCAATTTTTTGTCTTGGTGCTCAAGATCCATGGAAGCTGTTATTTTTTCTATTTATAATATCAATGAAGTGCACTAATATGGCGAAGGAGTAATATCTCAATTGTCAAACACCAACATAAATACAAAAAGAAAATTAAGTAACATGTGGGCCGGTGGCGCAGGGATTAATCAAGATAACACAAATGAGATTTTTACTCTGAAAAATGTAAGCCATTAATCTTCACTGTCATACTATAACTAGGCTACATACAAATTTTGAACTCATTTGGATGAGTGTAAGTCACTCATATAAGGGCAACAAAATCGACGTATTAAACTAATTTGAAATGTATAATTTTTGCAGTCTTTATAACATGACCTATAAATGTCCAAATGTGCTCAAATTCTGCGTATGAGCTATTCACAAGATGTTTAAGAAGATCAATGGATTAGATTTTTGAAAAAAATATTGCATCATGAAAAACTACGTACAGTGTATTATGCTCCGTATACACTCGAGTGTATTCTAGCCTGACTCTCTCTCTCTCTCTCTCTCTCTATATATATATATATATATATATATATATATATATATATATATATAGATATATATATAGATATATATATATATAGAAAAGAAAGACCAAGCGTTTACGTGAAAAATTCCCACAATGCGTGAGTGATAAACAGCGGGATCAACAACATGTAAATCCACTAAGAACAACAGTGATACACTTTTTTCTCAGATTTTGACTCCGAACCCGAGATAATACACTAAGAAGGAGATATAAGAAGATACCACCGTAGGAAAATATCACTACAAATCAACCACCCTAAAACTTTTCAAAAATAGACCCTTCAAAAAAATATGACAGTAGATGGCTCGAAAAAGAACACTCAGATACCTTGACAATCCTACCCCACTTCATTTCTTCTTCATTTTGTTTTTCTTCCTTCTTCATTTGCTTTCTTCCCCATCTCCAAGGTGTTTTTTTTCAGCCTTTTCTTTGGCTTGTCGTCACCTTTCTATTCTTGGTTGGGTTGACTGCACTCCCTTTGGTTGCGGCTGGGTTATATAAATCCCATTGCGGCAACAACTAAAACAAGGAGCTCTAATGGACTTGTATCATCTTGGGCTGGAAATTTTTCCATGCCCAACAATCTTCCCCTCTGGTCTAAAGAGGAGACTGCCATCACAGAATCATCAGTACAAATGTATGTTGCTAAGATTTTTACAAAGCTCCAACTTATCTCATGTCACCACCTTAGTCATCATGTCAGAAGCATTCTTCTCAGTATATATGGATCTTTTTAGAGTCAGCAACCTCTTATCAATCAGATCATAAAGTCACATTATATCTCACATCAATATTCTTCATTCGTGCATGATACATTGTGCTCTTGTTCAAATTCATAGCACTCCGACTATCACAGAAGATAGTCGGATCAACCTGATTCATACCCAACTCTCTAAAATATCTCAATCTAGAGTATTTCTTTTCGTGCTTCTGGTGTTGTAATGTACTCTGCCTCTATTGTAAAAAGTACAATACACTTTTACAACATGGACTGCCAAGATATGGCTTCTCTTGTAAAAGTAAAAATATACCCAGAGGTAGACTTCCTGTGATCAATACCACCTATCATGTCAGCATTAACGAAGCCTTTCAGAACTGATTTAGAATCACCAAGTATCAAACATGTGCTATTAGTGCCTCTTAAGTATCTAAAGATCTACTTGACCATTTCCAAGTGATCTTTCCCAAGGTTTGAGAGATCAAAGCACCAACTGCATGATCAATATCAAGACGAGTACACACCATTGTGTACATTAAACTCCCCTTATTAGAAGAATAAGGAATCACGGCCATCTCCTTTTTCTCATCAAAGATTGGCGTGACTTCTTACTTAGCTTGAAACAACCTAATAGTGGAGTACTCATAGATTTGAACTTGCTCGTGTTGAACTAGTCTAGAATCTATTCAACATAACTATTTTGTGACAACCAAAACCTATACAACTTCCTATCATGTGTGATATGCATACCCAGATGTTGCCATGCTAGTCTCAAATCCTTCAACTCAAAGGCTTTGAAATATCTGTCTTTAGTTTTCTAATCAAACTTACATCTCGTCCCAATATCAACATGTATCTACATAGAATAACATAATAACAAACCTGTCATTGTGAAACCTCCTGACGAGACACATGGATCATCACTTGTATTTTGGTATCATGACTCTACATGAAAGAATCAAATTTCTTGTACCACTACCTAGGAGCTTGTTTTAGATCATACAAACTCATCTTCAATATGTAGACCAAGTATTCTTTCCTCTTGACGAAAAAACCTTCTGGCTGCTCCATGTAGATTTCCTCTACTAGATCACCATGAAGAAACACCATCCACATCCATCTTCTCAAGCTCTATATCTAGTCTAGCAACCAAGCCTAGAATGAATCTAATAGAAGTCATCTTCACAATAGGAGAAAATATCTCACCAAATCCACCCGAGGTATTTGACTAAAGCCCTTGAAAACTAGTCTGGCTTTATATATGATATCCTTGTTGTTGTCATCTCTCTTCATTCTATATACCCACTTGTTATTTAGTTCTCAACAACCCTTGGAAAGTGCCACATGCTCACAAGTTTAATTCTTCTTCAAATAAGACATCTCCTCTTACATCGCTTGATACCACTATGATTTGTCTCTATGAGTTTGTGCCTCCTGATAAGTCTCAGGATCTCCTTGATTAGTAAGGAGTCAGATATCTGGTTGACAGATGATGAACTATGTCAACCTCCTCAACTACTTCTTTGATGACTCTGCCTAGTGATGATCTTGCTTCCCCTGCCCAGAAGTCTCTAATTGTGAATCTGAATCACTCAAATGTGTATCTAGAATAGGAACTACTAGTACAGATAACACATTTAGCGTCGGTTACATAAGCCTTTTGACGTCGGTTTCGAAGCGACACTCAAGTGGGTGACACTAAAAGTGGACGCCTTCAGCGTCGGTTACATAACCGATGACATGAAGTCTTCCCCGATTGCAACCCAAATCAAAAGTGCCAGTAGTAGGACAATAGACGTCGGTTATTAGTTCCAAAATCGACACCACTTCCCATCCCGAACAAAAGAATTGGCCCCAGGTTAGACCATAGGTGTCAGTTTTCTAAAAATAACCGATGACGTTGATCTCAAATTGTTGTCGGTGTTTTATATTTAACCGACGACTATGTTTTGTTTTTTTTTCTTATCAGCTTGCAGGCATGCTGTCCGGCTAGTCAGTAGGATGTAGAACCGGCAGTTTAGTTATGAACTGTAGGTTTATAACATCCTTTGATTTCAACCAACAACAAGCCACAAACCTGCAATATTAACAAGATGGACAATATTATAATATGGATCATGTGATTCACACACATGTATAAGCACATTTAATTCATATGTATCATCACACACATGTAGAAACTTGTAGTCCCATCATCATCATCATCATCATCATCATCATCATAATATGAGACTATATAATATCTATTGTATGGTATCGATTTCCAGTGCAGCATACCTATTTTTTGCAAACTAATTTCAATTCAAATATGTTTGATTACACAATAGAAATTAACTTCAATATTATAAAATTTAGACTTACTTAAGTCGTGGTTAGTTTGTTTTTGTAATACAAATGCAAAATGAAAATGAAAATGAAAATGACATAGTTATGAACATGCAGTGGTGTTGTTGTCCAAAACAGTAACTAAACAAGGGGGTTGTTGTACCCCTAAAAATGTACATAAGTAAAATAACTGGGAAGAGAGAGACACAACTAGACTAGATACATAAATTAAACAATAGCAACATGGTTCAGAATCAGCAATTGTGAGGGCCTTTTCATTGTGGTGGTCTTCCCCTACAGTTTTAACTACAAAAAATAGCTATGAAGTTTGATTTTAAGACAAAAATGGAAACACAAAATAAGACAGGAAAGTAAATTTGTTGCTTGGACCTACCTTGGTTTTTTTGTAGATGTTGAGGCGGCGTGGAGCTGGTCATTGTCTTTAGATGAATCTGAACTGACGGTGATAGGAAAATTGATGGTGTCAATAGGAATAAAAGGAAAATTGGGTGTGTTCTCATCATCATCTCTATCCTCTGTCAAATACTCAAATCATTTGAGATGATCGGGCGTCTCATTGTTGATGTTGGTTATCCAAACCTTGATGGTATTATGGTCAACTGAATGAAGAGAAAGCCTATCACTACGAACCAATAGCATCTTCCTAACTTACTTGCACCTACTGGATGTGGATACAAGATTTCTGGCATCATCGTACTTAACCTCGATAACAGATGTTGAATTTCCAAAATTTAGGTACACTTCACCAGCCTTGTAGCATCTTCTGTTTAGATAACACCAATGTTTAGGTATAGTGAGTTTTGCTAAGGAACAATCGTCTAGGATGATGTCCAACTGTTCTTCATCAGGGAATAGTTACATTGGGGTAGAGGCCCAGACCATGGTGACTATTGAAGATCTAGATGTTATGCCTACAACAATGTAAAATGATGTTGAGAAAAAGTAATATAAAAAGTACTAACAACAGACAACAACATGGGTTATTTCATATTCATGATGGAGAAATAATTGTTTCATATGAATACATAACATAATTTATGCGTAGTTAACTACAAACGAAGCTAACATAGTCAATCAAATACAAACTGACATTCATTGCACTAAGTTATTCATTGTATTTGTTAAACTGAAAAATAAATGTGTAGTCGGTAGTACGTAGTGAAATAAACATGGGGGTAGAGGCCCAGACGATGGTGAAATAAACTGAAAAACCAATTATACATTACACTTTTACTAAGTATCATCAATATCATCATCATCATCATCAATCATCATCATCATCATCAACGTCATCATCATCATCATCATCATCATCTATTCACCATCATCACCATCACCATCACCATCACCATCACCATCATCATTGAAATTACTTCGCATACAAATCCTTGAATCAAATATTCAATTACATGATAATCACAAATAACTTTTTTTGTCTAATTACATATTTGGAACAAGAAAATAAAGATGTTTTCATTAGCCAACTATAGATGTAACCATTTTTCATGAGATATGTTATATATTTGCATGAGATAGGTTAAATGCCATATATGTCAAACTAGGGCACCATGTAAGAGATACTAATGAAAGCTACCTCTACTGATCCCTTCCACATCAAGAGCATCACTTTTCACAACAATGTATCACATCCATCTTATTTAATTACTTAGCAACATAGAATTTAGGTTAGCATCTCATCTTGAAATCTTTCCTAATTTCTAGTGATCTAGCCTTCAAGGCCTAGATTCACACTCTGATATTTCTTCTAATACAAGGGCTATTAGAAGAAATCTCATTTCAATTCCCCGGTATGGACTTCGGGAGAAAATCACAGTGTTCAGGGCTCCTATCTAGATAAGTTTAGTATCTAGTAGGGATTGTCTAGCAATAGAGGATTTACCAACCTTGGAAAAAGAGAACCCATAATTCTAAAATTTCAACTTCAGATTTCCCAAACCCTATAATCTCCTCTTCTCTCAAGAGTTTTGAAGCTCAAAAGTGCTAGACAGAAATGAGAGGTGCTTGGGTGACTTAACATACTCCAAATATTATGAAAATTTAGGATGTTGTGTATAATTGAGTTGACATACTCATCATCATCGTCGTCGTCGTCGTCATCATCATCAGCATCACCAATCATCATTATCATCATCATCATCATCATCATCATCATCATCATCATCATCATCATCATCATCATCATCATCATCATCATCATCATCATCTCCATTAGAGGCCACCCAACACAAATATTTCTTTTCAATCATCAATAATCATCCATCATCATATCATCATCATCATCATCGTTTCATCATTCATATCCTAGGTTTTGTGTAACATCAATTAATTCAATTCATTCTTCCATTTTGTGTTCATTCATTCATCATTAACACTAATTAATCATTATTAATCAACTATACAAGCTTGAAGAACAATTATTGAACTAAGTTAAACCAATCACTAACAAGAGAGAAAGAAAGCAATATCAATTAATTAAATTCATTCATGCATCATTAACCCTGATTAATCAATATTAATCAACTACACAATCTTAGAGAAACTAAGTGCAAATCTAATTAATTATGTTCATTAATACATAATTAACCCTAATTAATTAATAGTAATCAACTATATGGTGGTATCATTAACCCTAAATTCAAATATAGTACTGATTAACCACTCACCGCACTAGTGGATCGAGCAGGCTGTGGTGGCAGCGGTCAGAGGTGGAGGTGGTCGGGCTGGAGGTGAAGGTGGCCGACGCTAGAGGTGAAGCAGAGGAGGTGCAGGTGGTGTCCAATGGCGACGACTGGAGCAAATGAAGGCGGCTGGAGTAAGGCTCCTCACTCCGCCTGGAGCAGGTGGCGGCGGCGATAGGAGCAGGTGGTGGCGGCCGATGACTGGATAACAGTAGCAACTCCGGTGGTGAGCAACTTCAAGCTCCTTGTGGCGGAAACTGGTGGCACGCGAAGACAGTGAGCAGCTTCAAGCTACTCACGGCAACAGGTGGTCGATGAGCAGAGAAGGGGAAATGGCGGAAAAAATTGCCAGACCTATTTCAGTCTGCTCAGAGAATCGAGAATTAAACAGGGGAAGAGTTGATCTGGCTCACGCAGGTGCTATTAAGTTAACTATCGGCATCGGTTAATAAAACATCTGATGCCTAAAGGAACAAACTTGGTTACAAAACTAAACCGACACCTATTTGTAATTTTTATTGTATAAAAATTTTGCGGGGACAACGCACGAATGCACAACCTTGTCGGTTTTTCTACGAAAACTGATGCCAAATAAGGGAATTAATTTTGCCACGTGAAGGATATTTAGTCATCAGTTCTTTGAGAAAAAACTGACGACCAATTAGTGGATAAAAACTTTTGCGGGTCTTGGCGCGGGACATTTGTCATCGGTGTTTTTAATATTGATGCTGAATTGAATTTTTTTGGAGGCAATTTTTTCCCTAAAATTTTGTATTTTGCGGGTCATTTTGGAGTCATTTGTTATGTCAAAAATATAATGTTAAAGGAAAAGCAATACCCGTGTCTTTTGTAAATCGTTCGACCTTCACATATAGGTGTCAGTTGTCATTTTAAGCTGACGTCGTAGCATATTAGCGTGAATTTTTTATTTCCAACTGAAGACATCAAATGTGACATTATACATCATTTCTATACTAGTGAACACTTGATGTGCTATCACTATGATGCTCATGGTGATCATGATGCTCTTCTTCGTAATCTGAAGACTGAACCTGAGAGAAGTTAAAACATCCTCATACTGATCTTCAGAAGAACTGTCACCTGATCTTGCATATTCTACATCATCACTCTCATACTTTTAATTGTCTAACTCTCATAGAATGTCACATCTCTATCTCTACTTGTAGTCTTTTTCACAGGATCCCATAACCTGTATTCAAACTGCTAAACTCTATAATCAAGAAAGATACATGGTACTAATTTATCATCCAACTTTTTTCATTTTTCCTTTGGAACATGTGCATAAACCTTGCACCCAAATACTCATAGATGAGCATAGGATGAGTCCTTTCCGGTCCATACCTTCTCAGGTATCTCAAACCACAAAGAAAATGTTGGAGATCGATTAATCAAATAGCAAGCAGTACTTAGTGCCTCTTTCCAGAATGTCTCTAGCAACTGTGCAACCTTCAACATGCATATGACTTTCTTCACTATGGTATGATTCATCCTCTCAATTGTACAATTGCAATGTGGTGTGTCAGGATCTATCCTCTCATGTCGTATGCTGTTCTCCACACCGTAGTTCTAAAACTCCCTAGAGGTGTACTCTCCTCCATTATATGTATAGAGATACTTCAACCTTTTCTCTATCTCTCGCTCTGCCATGGCATGAAATTTGTGAAAACAATAAAAGACCAGATGCTTGGTCCTTAGTAAGTAGACCCACACCATCCTAGATGCATCATAAATGAATGTGACAAAATACCTATTGCCACCCAGTGAAACCATCTCAAATGGACCACAAACATCCAAACAGACCAACTATAGAAGTTGGGACTTCCTTTTGATCTTGTCTCAAAAGAAACTCATTGATGCTTTCCAGTCTAACATGAATCACATGAATTGAGAGTGGTGTACTTGATACAAGAAATCAATCCATAATTTGATAGTAGCTACATGCCTTTTTGATGAATGCATGTTCATTCCAATTTTAGTTCCATTATTAGTCTAATTTAGCATTCATATAGCATAGTTTTCATAGGGAATAGCTTTGTTTTGATCTACTTAAGTTTTTATGCTAATTTGTAGGATTTTGATACTTTTCTTGACTCCCTATATAGGTTTTGAATTTTACCACTCTGTAGCAAAATTAGCATTGTACAACAAGTTTATCTTGGGAGTCGAGAGGAGGATGCCTCTCTCGAGGTGCGGGGTAGTGCTCCAAACCAAAATGAATTTTGAGCACTTTCAGAAGGCCGATCCATGAACAGATTTTGTGTTCAAAAGAAAAATCAACCTATCGGTCGACATGACAATCGACCTTCAATTTTTGGTAAATATCAAGCATTGAAAATACATCTCATGTCCATTGACATTGATACTTGACCACCTCATCGACCCATGGTTGATAGACAAATACTCGACATCCAGAAGCTCGACAGAATCATCGAGTTGCAACCAATAAGCAAATCAGGCCATCGATCTAATATGTCGACACTCTTGTCAATTATCACAACTTCCTGACAACCTTATTGACTCCCAAGGTTGACAGTTCAATCTATCGAAAATCCAAGACTGACATACCCGTCGATCGATAGAAAGTGATCGACACCGATGGAAAGATGTTGACATACATGACCTTATAAATAGTCCCTCAGCACAACCGTACAGATCATCTCTGAATTCTAGAGACAGAACACACCGAAAGGCTGCCGCTGAGATCAGAGCAAGGACGAGACCTATCGACCAAACTAGTTCTATCGAACTAGCTTGGTGACATCTATTGACCTCTATCATTGATCGACATATCTCTTTCATCCACAACTCTAGGCCATCGATTTCCCTCTCTAGGCGATCAATTTCTCCTCTGAGTAGTTGTCCATCCACCTGCTTCTGTAGAAAGTCAGGGTTAATACCTGAAGAAGAGAGAAGGAAGGAAGCCAGCTGTCACACACCATGTCGAGCCACTTCTTTACCATCATGACCTTGATAGCATCCTCTTCCTCTACGAGTGATATTAATATTGTCATGTTGAGGGAGTCATCTTTACACTGGGGTGTGGGGAATAGACCCACTACCCATTTCTTACAATTTCATTCATGTTCCAATTCTTGTATGAACTCATTTAATTCATAGCTAATTGTTTATCCCATGTCTTGTGGATTAATAACCCACTTTATGTGCCTTATTGTAATATTTTACCTAGATAAATAAAATTTTTAAGATTTGAATACAGATAGCTTTGGTTGACACCATGACGAGAACTTCTATCAGAAAGTCTCTGGAGTAGTGGATAGAGGATTCGTAAGTAATGAGAAATCAACCTTACATGGATATCTACTCATGCAAGTTTCTAACACCGAAAGGGGAAACTCACATAACTCCAATTATATCTTCATACAAGTTTGGATTTGAATGAATGTGTAGATTCGAGTGGTGGCGTTGAAACCCACTTCCACCCTAATGTTTCCATCCATTGATAACTAGAACCTTAATCTAGATATTTTTATTCTTTCAACCTTAGTTCAATAAACCAATCTCAACTTTTGTGATAAATATTGGTTCTTACTAAGTTACTTTGATTAGATAATTCTTAAGCAAATTTTCCCTTGGGATTTGATCCTTAACTGTACTACAATAAGATCTGACTGCTTGCGGGTGAAATTATTGAAAGTTAGTTTTACTAAATTCTAGGAATTACATTCCGAGTGAATTTGTAGTGCGATATTATACCACGTCACTTTCTCACTCATGTGACCTAGCTATCTATGCTATATATCTTCTTGGTGATACTCAACTACATGTATACTGCCACCTTTGACTACTTTAAGCTTGGTCTTGTACAATGTGTGACAAAATTTACCTTGTAAAATAATCAAACACCAATTTCTTATTTTAAATGTACCACTACCAAAATCCAGATGAAATTTTTCTCTATCAAAGAAATAACCGGACATTAAACTCAACCTCAAATCTGGAACAGGACAAACATTTTTCAATGTGTGGAGCACGACACTTATCTGAATACAAATGTCTCCAATCTCAATAATTCTAGAGAAGTTGAAATTTCCCATATGAAGTGTCCCTTCCTATATGAAGTGAAGATATCCTTACTAGATGAAGCATGATAAGAAGATACAATATCCACCACCCACTAAGAGTCATCATCCTTAGCATGTAAATAATGCTCATGTACTATCAAGAGCACATCATCATCATCATCCCTATCATGTGAAGTTTTTGTTGCAATATTCTTATCGTCATACTTCTTGTCTTTAGATTCATACCCATGTTTCTTTTTTAAAACCTTACAATCCTTCCGTAATCAAAACACCCTCTACTGTTTGGATTGGATCTACCACGAGCCTTTCTGTAGTCATGGGACTCACCATGGCTCTAAGATCTGTCATGGTATCTTGCTCTGTCGGCACATGTACTCTCTGTGAAGTGCACTCACAATCGTCTAAGGCCCTTTGTAAGTTTGTTCATTTAGTATACTATTGTGTACCTGGCCGAGTGTCAACTTTCATTCTTGTGCAGAAATGCTGACTGTCACAATGACCATATCTCAACTGTCAGGTAATGATCAAAGAAGAAGTATCACTTAGAGTTCATCATCAAGAGCCATCTTCATGAGCAATAGTTGATGCATAAGGCTTTGATATTCATTTATGTGCTCAACAATATTTTACCGTCCCAATAATTTAGGTTCACTAGCTTAATCAAGAAAGTTTTATTTCTGACAGTCTTCCACTCTTATAATTTCTTGAGCTTTTGCCATAGATCTTTCACATAGGTCTTCTTTGAGATGTGATTGAATACAACAATATTGAGCCACTTTTGCACTTTTTCCACAGTCTTCCTATTTATTTTTTTCCAATCTGCATCAGACAGACTCCATGAATTTTGTCCTCTCTATCAAATCATAAAAATCTTTGAAAAATAGAATATCATCCACCTTAGGTTTTCAAATCTTCTAATTTTTGCTCATCAACTTAACCATCATTGCATCATCATCATTTCCCATCCAGATCTAGATTTGCATAACCAACACTCTAATAATACCTATTAGATTGTTAATGGGGAATACATGCACGTATGTTATGCAACCATGATGCAATAGAAAAGAAATATATGTGAAAGTGTTACTGACGAGGGTGTAAACCAAAGATGATGTCTGTAATAATAAGAAATGAAAGACCATATTTTTATGTAGAAAATGCTTATAATGTGTGAGGGAAAAACTACAGTCGAACAATGGGAAAATCCATAAAAATAAAAAAATATACAACTTTTTTTCTCTGGTATTGACTCCAAACTTGTGATAATATACTAAGAAGGAGATATAAGAAGATACCACCATATGAAGAGAACTATACAAATATACCACCCAAAAGCTTCCCAAAAAGACACATTTCCAAAAAATGTAAAATATTTGATGGTCCAAAGAAGAATACATGGACGCCTTGGCAATTCTATCCTATTTCTTTTCTTTTTCTTCCTCCTTTTTTTGCTTTCTTCCCAGTCTCCATGATGCAGCCTTTTTTTTCATCCTTTTCTTTGTCTTACCAGTTTCCTTGTTAGTTCTTGGCTGTGTTGGTTGCACTCCCTTTGGTTGTGGCTTGGTTATATAAATCCCATTGTGGCATCAACTAAAACAAGAATCCCTAATGGGATTGCATCCCCTCGGATTCGAAACAATTCCAGGCCCAACAGACCTCTCAGATAGAAATTCTAGAATTTGATGCACTAAATGTCATATAAAAAGAGTAAGAGAGGGAATTCAAACACCTCCGATCCAGACTGAGCAAACACCAAGTTGGAATATTGTTGACTCAAGGTCAATTAGGTCAATGTTGACTCACGTCTAAATTGACTAAACTCGTGTTTTGATGATGACTAACCATTCTACATATTGGTGTCAGATGTCTGTACTTGAGTGATTTCGGATTAGGTATAGACACACTCCAAATGCCCTAACTTGCGCATATCAAATTGGAGAAAAGACAAGTCAAAGTCAATACAAGTGCAAATTTTTATAATATGGTGTAAATCCATTAGAATCATGTTGTAAATCACTTGTAATGATTGTATGACTTGTAATTAAGCTTGAAAAAAATCAAGAGCACTTAGATCAAATGTTTAAGCACTCAAAAGACATTTTCCAAAATTCACATCAGGATGTTCATCGGTCAATTTGTCAATACACATAACTCGACCGATCCTGATTGGATCTTGAAAATGACTTTTAATCAGTCGAGTTTACACTTCACAGAACTCGACCGATGGAGCACCTGACCAATTTGATTTTCATTGGTCGGTCGAGTTTCCCCAGGAAAAACTCGAATGATGGTCTAAATATTGGCTTTGTCTTTTACTCCATCGGTCGAGTTACCCTTATAGAAACTCGACCGATTACACTGTATGGAAAAGTGCAGAAAAGTGCTTCTAGTCATTATGGAGTTAAAACAAGTGAAAATATATCCATTGCAAGACACAAAACAACTAGTTTTTGTTCTCAAATGTTCTCAAAGTCTAAGAGGCATCCCCAACTATAAATAGAACCCCTTAGGCTTCATTCCAAGGTTGAGCATTCAATGCAAAACTCTATGTGAGGTTCCTATTCTATAGTTGAGTGCTTCCTACAACCTCTTCTCTCTCTCTAAGCATAATCACTTGCTACATTCGTTAGAGTGAGTAGGAAATTTGTAAGAGAGCTAGTCCTACATGTATATCTTGCGAGGCTCTCACTTCCACCACCTCCCTATCTCTCTTTTCAACCATGAAGATGAAGGTTCTCTCTCTTAGATAAGAGAGGTGAATAAGAACAAGGGAAGGTATCCTTGGTGATGATCAAGGCTGAATACTTGGAGCAAGAGTGGGTAAGCCCTTGGTGAAGGCAGAAGACTCCTTGCTCAAGTGGGTAAGTCCTTGGTGGAAGCTTCTCCGAGTGAAGGTGAAGTTAAAGGCAGAAGATCCAAGAAAAGTGGGTAATCCCTACAAGGCTGAAGACTTGTGCAAGAGTTGGTAAGTCCTTGGAAGAAGGCGGAAGACTCCTTGCAAAGTGGGTAAGTCCATAGTAAGGTTGAAGACTCTTTGTATTGTATATGTAAGTCCTTTGGTGGTCATGTATTTTATCTCTTATAATGAATATAATGAAGGTGCGAGGTTAAGAAATCCTAGAGGTTGACCTCTCTAGGTAGTGGAATGATTCACTTCTAGTTTGAAGTGTGGAATCACTCTAAATAGCTTGTCTATTGGTGTATGTTCAATCTCTCTTTTCCTTTCTATGCATGTTTTAGTTGCACTCAAATTACCTATTTAGCAACCCTATATTATGATATATCTTGAAGGTCTAATGAATTTTATTTAAGTGCATTCAACTCTATTCACCCCCCCCTCTAGAACATCCAATCACCCATCTAGGATCCAACAATTGGTATCAGAGCGGGCTTCTCCAAGCATACTTCAACAAGTAGGAGAAGATGGGTGACTACCAAGGAGGGAGATACTTGATCAACCTACCAATCTTTGATGGGAGAAATTTCCTCTATTGGAGAAGAAGGCTTCAATTCTACATCTAAGGATCAAGTCTTGAGATGTGGAAAATGGTGAACAACCCATACAAGCTACCAAAGACAAAGATTGAAGAATGGGATGATGCTACCTTGAAGAAAGCAACCTTGAATGCTAGAGCCATGCACATCCTTTATGCCTCCATGACCTCCACCAAGTTCAACCGGATTTCTTCATGTGAAACAACCTATGAGGTATGGAGAAAGCTATGCATCACTTATGAGGGGACAGATCAAGTGAAGGAAAGCAAAGTCTACATGCTTAAAGGGATGCTTGAGAACTTGTAGAACCACACATAGAGTCCAAGACTGGATGCTCCTATGCCCAAAGGGTCTATTTAGGGTATCGTAGATGAAGAGGGTAAAGGAATGGAGGTTGAAGTTGGGTGTCAGATTGTTTGAGGTATGATCTCTTTATGACAATCGACCCACCCTCAACTTGTAGTTGTTGATGATTGATTTAGTATGTTGGAACACCAGAGGGAACGACATTGATGATATATGTTGTTTCCTTAGAGATATTATTGGAGTACACAAAACTAAAATTGTAGCTCTTCGGGAACTAAGAATCAATGACCAAGCGGCTACTAAAACTATAAAGAAGATTCTCTTTGCAAATTATTATCATGTAGAAGCTAGAGGTTTTGTCGGCGGTATTTGAATGTGCTAGAATACAAACCAATGCAAAGTGTAGGTGATATGCAGTCACTAGCAGTTTATCTAAGGAAAAGTTAATAACAAATGTTTCATATCCTTCATCTATGCAAGCCCACAAATTAGCACTAGAAAACTTTTATGGAAACATTTGATAAGCATAGGAAACACATTCAAGGTCATGTGGAATGCTTTGAGGGACTTTAACACCACACTCGACCCATGTGAGCAGAGTGGTTGTGACTACTACAACTGCATAAAAGTGACAACTTTCTACAATACACTAATGTAGGTTGACCTAATAGTAGTTTTTTAGGGATGAAATACACTTATCGCCACAGTTTCTTCCAGAACACCTCGATAGGGCCAATGCAAATAGAACTTTCATATGAGAACATCCCTATACAATTGTAGAGCATCTTTGATGGTTTGGATCTGATCACTACCTGCAACTTGTTAAATTCACATTCAAACAATTCACCTCCCCCCCCAAGTTTACCACTAAGGCTTCATGGTAATCTAATTAGGAGTTATCAATTATGCTAAACAACACCTGGAACAAGGACTTGAACTTTAATGATGCACTTTAGGATGTGAAAATCTCTATTTGATTGGAGCAGAAGATAGAGGGAGAAAAGGACACAAAAGGACCATGTCTCAATAGCATCAATAGACTCCAAATTGAGCTAGCAGTACAATATAATGATATTTTGGATGTCCTCTTCTCTGACTTATAGGTTGGGCTGAATATGATGATGAAGGTAGAAGAAGAGGATCTAAAACACCAAAGCTATATCAACCGGATAAAGTAAGGATACAACAACTCAAGGTTCTACCACAACCATGTGAACCAAAGGCACAAAAGAAACACAATCAGCACTCTCAAGAATACGAAGGGGGAGTGGATAACATATGAAAAATATCTGAGTGACTTGGAATTCAAGCATTTTGAAAGCCATGTACTTATATTTATAAGAAGTAAATTTAATACTTGTCTACAATAAGACCCTTATTATAGATTCAACCTTGTTATGAAACTAGGCCCTTGATAAATACATTATAAATATTTTATTATACAATATGAATTCATGAAACAAGTTACTCTAATTTGATCTACATAGAGTCTGAATGGTAGATATAACACAAGGAAGAATATGTTCAGGACTATTCTAATAAGAATGTAATTATGCATAGAAAGAATTCTTGAAAATGACTATAGAGTATATTATGTTTTGAACTATATGAGAAATTACTTTATTATCTTTCATCTGAATGCATGCTTATGTAGACATTTGAGTCCTAAACATAAACATGTAAGTCATATACATTATGTATGACTCACTCACTAGACTACTAGTAAGAGTATTTTGATATGTCATATATTGTATAATTAACATCCTTGACCATAGTACCTAATGAAATAGTATGTGAGAGAGAATAACATTTGAAGCCTTAATTAGATATGATAATTATATACTAAGTATGCAACCTAGATGGAAATATAGAAAGCACAAGAATGGAGAGAATGTTCAATTATAATCCCAAATGAAAATCTAATCCAAAATAATCCAAATTGAACAAAATTTGATTCCAAGCCAATAGTAACAATGTTGTTGCAAATTGTAGATGCCTATCTACATCAACTCTTGGAGATGTTTGAATCTTGATAAAGAAAAATTGGACTCTTGCTTGATATAAAGGTACTAAATTCTTGATTTTGTTATTGAACTATTTATCTCCCTTATGAATCACATTCATATAAGTTTGCAAAAGTGGTGAACCAATTTGTTATTAGCCTCTCATTCATGTTGCTTCTCACTCATGTTGATCGTCAACACAATTAAATTGAATGTTAAACATTGTTGAGTAATTGAAATGTTGGTTGACTTTGGTATTGGCATAAAAATTCAAATAGTGGCTAAGAGCTTTGTCTCACTAGATTTAGTGGGTCATATCCCCCGAACCTACACAGTAGATAACAGACAATTAGAGTTCACCTAATACAGGTTACCCCCATAGGAAACGGTGTTATTCTCACATAGAGTGGATAACACTAGGCGCCTAGACACTGGAAAATATAAAATATTAGATTGCTTGTGCTAATAGACAAATGGTTTCATTTTAAATAACTTAATATTTTAATATTAGTTTTGATATCTCTTTATTATTTATAGTTACCATTGTGAATCGTTGAACTCTTTTGAAACTAGTATGATAACTAGATCATCTTCTTTATGTTGCCATAGTCCACACTTAGCAGAGTTATGTATATTTAGTTATACAACTCTTTGTTTTTTTTAAAGTTCAATAATTGGATTTAGTACCAGCTATTCTAACTTATGTTTTCCTTCTTGGGGTCCATGTGTGGTTTCGTTCCTCTATCAACTCATGGACAGGTGGTGTAAAGCATACTTAGAAGAGACATGCAGGAGCTATCCCCTATTGAAGAGTACATAGAACTTATGTACATTCTTAAATTATGTAATTATAATTGTAAGCTTATGCGGCTATGATGTAAAGCATGATTGTAAAAATATTTGTTTATACTTTTAGATACAATTTACAAATATATTATCATAAAGATTAGGTCTTTACAACATGGTATCAGAACTAGGAACAGTCAATACTCATGCATGTCTCATGGAAATTAGGGTTAAAATAACTAGTACGTCTAGAAATCAGATAAATAGTTTGGAACCAACCCTTGTTTTGATAGTCTTGTCTACCTAATATAGAAATAGAAATAATACACCAATCTAGTAAGATTAATCATCACCATTTTATTAGATATGAGGTGTCTAAGAGAGGATGTTAAGGGAAGGTTCTGGCATAATTACTCCCAATCCACTTAGGTGGTGATGAGATTTCTTCAATTTACATATCAACCTAGACAAAGTTATTCCTACTACTTGGGAAGATCATAAATTTCGAAAAAATAAATCAACATGTTAAATATGTATATAATATGTGAACCACCTATTAGTTGGAATGTAAACATTAGGACTAGAAGCACCAAGTATAACTTTGTGAATCCCCTTTGGTATGAATAATATCCGATAGTGAACCTTTAGGTTTCATGAAAATCTTATTTCCACAATTAAATCAAGTAACTAGTATGGACAATGTTGGTAAGAGGTGATTGTGACATAGTCATCGCATTGATTTTTCCCATTTTTAGTTTTGCATAAAAATGAATTCCCATAAAGAAAACTATTTTCATTATAATACTATAAGTACAAAGGGAATGTTTTATGGAATTTCATTTTTGATTTTTTTTGACATAAGTCACAATCGTAGAGGTATTCCTATAGGAGTTTCACATGAAACCCTTCAAACCTAGAAATGGGTGCAGAGTAAGGGTTAAAGAGTGAATGATAGTATTTTGTAGTTGGCGTTCCTATAGTTGTATCATTTAATAGTTGGAGAGTAGTACTTTACTAGTCCATGGGTATACCAATTTTGAGGATGAAATCCTCTTTAAGGGGTGGAGTGTTGTAATATATTCAATTTTGGGTGCTAAATCTATTCTTGAGTTACAGTTCATGATTTTTCCTAATCTTGAATTCTTTTACAAAGTGATCACTTATTGTAACCCTTGTTGAGTTATCTTGATCAGTATCATGTTATTTGGCACTAAGTATTCTACACTTGAATTTCTTTTTTATTAGTGAGTTAATTCTTCTCATGTGAAAAGTATTTGCAAGATAGTCCCTTGACTTATCTTTTCATGGCATAAAATTTTACATCCTTGTGTTCAAAAACTTTTAGTAGACATTGTATTTCAACAATACCCTACATTTGATAACTAATGGCTACATAATCAATTTAAAATATTATTGATAATATTAGATAGAAATTATTGAGAAAATTAAGACAAAAAAATTAATAGACCAACTGATAACCATAAAATGAAGGACTGCCATTATATCTAGATAGCCCTCAGACTGATTACCTCTAGTTCAAATTACATCTCATTTTAACTTTAGTTGATCCTCCAATTAATTGGACAAAATCTTATATATTGACTTACATGAATGACATTCATTTTGCCATTCAATTAGTTATGTCTCGTTTATTTCTTTTCATGTAACACACATTTCGGACCCTATCGTCGTGTACAGAGACAACAGATGCCTCGATGACATTGTCTGTTCTGCCTGCCTTTCTCCTTTTTTCATCTCCTCCTCCCCTAACCTAGAATCCACATCTTAAATGCTCCTCTAAAGCCTCTCACTCTGATGTCCCTAAACTCCAGTTATACACCTTTTAACTGCATCATTCTTACAAGTCGTGAAATAATCAAGATCATGATTGTGGACTATAACATCTCCTTCTCCCGAAACATCCCTTCCCCACCATTGGACCAAATGGCCAAAATGTTGTTTCACAATTACTCTCTCCAAGTACAAGACCTTTAAATATCCACCACATCTCCCGTCATGATCGCTCCTCCTCCTAACCAACAATGGGGACGATGACTGTTACCAAAGTCAGACACCTCAACACAGCCAACCTAGACATTGTTAACTCTAATCCCACTCCTCATATATATATAATACCTACAAGAACCCTAGAAACATGCCCTTTTACTTTATAACACTCGAACCCCAACCATGGAAGTACACAAAAAATTTGCACTAGAGAAAAAGAACCAGCATGATTAGTGTCACATCTACCCCACCACCAATCATGATCCTACCTAGACACTAGCAAGCAATAAATAGGTCTCCACCCATCGACACGAAAATGATTGGAAATCACCAATGGTAGTGGCGCCCATGGAATATGGAGACCCTACAACACCGCTAACTCAGATGGATGAATTCTTAGGTACAAATTTATGGCCTAAACATGAACATGTAACTAGTATACATTATCTTTGACTCAAAAACTAGATTACTAGTAAGAACATTTCGATAAGTCAAATGTTGTATAATGGACATCCTTGACCATAGTACCTAAATGAAATGGTATGCAAGCGAGAATAACACTTGAGGACATAATTAGGGAAAATAAATATATACCAAGTATGAAACCTATATGGAAATATAAAAATCATAAGAATGGAGAGAATATGCATTTATAATCCCAAATTAAAATCTAATCCAAAATAACTCGAATGGAACAACATGTAATTCAAATCCAATAGTAACACTATCGTTCCAAATTTTAGATGCATGTATTCATCACCTCTTGGAGTTTTTGAATCTTGATCATGAGAACATTAGACTCTTGCATGATATAAAGGTACTGAATTCTCAATTAGATTATTGAACTATTTATGTCCCTCCTGAATCACATTCACATAATGTTGCAAAAGTGGTGAACCAATTTGTTATTAGTCTTTCCCTGATGTTGAAGGTCACCACAACTAAATTAAATGTTGAAAATTGTTGAATGACTGAAATATTAGTTAGTTTTGATATTGGCACAAAACCCAAATATTAGCTAAGAGCTTAGGCTCATTAGAATAGGCATGTCATATCCCCAACCCTGCATAATGGATAACGGACAATTAGAGGTCCCCTGTTATAGGCTACCCCCACATGATAAATAGTGTTGTTCTCTCATAAAGGGGAGAACATACAACACATAGCCACTGGCAAAGACAAAAATATTATATTTCTTGTTCTAATTGATAAATCGGCTCATTTTGAATAACTTGATATATTGATATTAGTTTTGAGAATCTATTTATTGTTTCTAGTTACCAATGTGAATGGTTGAACTCTTTTGAAACTAGTACGGTAACTAGATCATCTTCTTGATGTTACCATGGTCCTCCTAGAGGACTTACCTATATTTGGTTATGCAACTCTTTGTTTTTTTAATATATCAATAATTGGATCTAGTGCTAGCCTTGTAGACTTATGTTTCCCTTTTTGGGGTCCATGTGTGGTTTCATTCCTTTGGGAACTCATGGAAAAGTGATGAGAAGAAGAAATTAGATGAGACATGCATGAGTTATCCCCTGTTGAAGAGTATATAGGACTTATGTACATTCCTAAATTTTGTAATCACAATTGTAAGATTTTGTGACTCTGATGTAAAGCATGACTATAAATTTTTTTTTTGATATAATTTTGTAAATAATTGAACGTAAAGATTGGGTCTTTCTGCTTGCCCTACATGTTCATTGATTATAGTTCATATAACAAGGATATAAATGTTTACACCTTGCTTATAGAAAAGTGTATGCATCTAAAAATTTTGTGTTCAATGGAAAAAAAATTCCATCCAAAGATAAGGTACATGCTATGAGACAAATTTAGTACTGTATCTTCTTAGCTATATTTGATGAAAATAATACTTCTAGTAGTACAAATAGTCTTGACACAGCTTGTGATACAATATTGTTATACTCACACTTATTCACATATAAACAACAATTCACTTACATTGTGTTGAAAATTTGAATGGTTTAAGTGTTTCTCCTATTTCTAGCAATAACACTTATCATTCTTCTATTTCTATAACTATTGGCCATGCCAATGTGGGAAAAGTTCTTGATAATTAGAATCAAAGAGGCTTCAACAAATGAGGACAACAAGAGACTGACATACATCATAGATAATATTCTTTTATAGAATATGATGAGCTCAATGTTAATCAAGATATTACTAGTTCCACTCATTCTTTAACATCTAGTCTAAATACTAATGACACTACTCAAAATCATTATAATGGGACACCTATTACTAAAACTAGAAACCATTTTATGATAAGAGAGGAATGGTAGGTGTGCTAAAACCAAATCCAAAGTATTCTTTAACAGTAAGTTTATATAAGACACCTACATTTACAAGAATAGTCAAGGTAGTTGTTCAACATAGGGGTGGCATCAAGCTAAGAAAGAAGATTTTGAAGTATTGAACATAATATCTCATCGAATATAGAACTGCTCAAAACATATTAAGTTAATAATAGTTTTTTAAATCCAAATTAAAGCTAGGTGGATCACTTAAATGTTGAAAGTACATCTAGTAGCTCATATACTCCATAAAGAATAGGAAATTGACTATAAAAGAACATTCAATCATGTTATAAAATCTCCTACAATAAAGTTAGTTCTTGTGCAGTTGTTTCTTAGTGATGGTCCATACAAATGACAAATTTATGTAATGAATTTTTCAAAATAATCTTAGATAAATAGGTGTATATGTATCATCGTCCAAGTTTTGTTGATCCAGAATTCCTTGGTTACATTTGCAAACTACAAAAGTTCTCTATAGGCTAAAACAATCACCCATAGCCTGAGTACAATTGTTTAATTCATTTTCTTCAAGATCTTGGTTTTACATCAAGCTCAAATTGTTCTTCTCTCTTTGTGTTCATTGAACATGGAAATATCATCTACCTTTTATTATATGTACATGATATATTAATCACTAGTTTAAGGCCCCTAACCTAGCTTAATAGTAAACTAGCCCTAATATTCTTTTATTATCATAATTGAATGGTTGGTTAAGTTTTGGAATAAATTAATAAGACAAAACTCTAATTAAACCTTAACTCTATTTTTTTGCCCTAATTTCATGTTTTCTTGCATGTTGTGGACTTAATTAAAAATTTATCATAACAAGAAGACCTAATTAAAGTTGGTATGCGAAGTATTTGAGTTTACCTTTTTCTTATTAAATTTTCTTCATTTTATTTGATTTTGATGCTTTTAATCTTAGATCGAGTAGGTTTTTATCTTTGGTTTGAACCCTAACCATAACCTAGGATCTAATGGCTAGATGGTCCATGTTTGATAGTTAGGGTTTTTGACCCTTAGTAGCTTCGACCTTGACTAGATTTGATATCATGGTTTTCGAGGGTGATTAGACGAATACCTATCGAGGTAGACTTTATGGGTTAGGTTAGTGATTTGATAGGGTTGGTTAATGGTGGCTCAATAGGGGGTCATTAGTGGAGCTTCCATATCATGGTGTTGTATATAGATAGGCATGAGGGTTGAGATTTGATAGGCCTTGTTAGGTGGATCCTCAATGTCTCTTAAGGGTAGATACCTTCTATAAGTTCACTCTTTATTACTCGGAAGTCGAAGTGGCTTGACAGGTTTCCCTCGTCTTTACCCTCAAAGCTGGCTATTTTGATAATTTCTCCACCATTTTGATACATAATGCTCTATGCATTGACTCCTTCACTTTTTGTCAGATAAGATTCATGCTAAAACAAGATGGAGAATCTAGGAACTAAAAGGGTATCCATGGACTTGATGGACATGGTTTCGTGCTTGCATGTGCTGCTGTATAGATCTGCTCCAGTTCCAAAACCGTTGCCTCAGCCCATTGAGGACCAGAAGGCAGGTGAGAATCTGTAGTACCTACAGGTTTTGCACCCTATAGTGAACTTTCTACTACATAAGACTTGAGGCATCAGACATCTTCTTTTGCATTTCTCTTTTCGGATCGCCCAGGATGGGCTGTGTCCACGTCATCAAAGAGAAGGTCTTTGGACCCCATCGTAGGGTCTTTTGAGCCCCAAGATTCGCCGAAGGATGATGCCTATGCAGTACGATTCAAAGGAAAGTTCTTCGAACAACGAGACAATGCATGTTATAGATGAAGGCTACTCTGACATATGTAAGGCTAGATAGCCTATGTTTTCACCTAAACTGTGTATTTTGATCTCAAAAGAAGTGTTTCATGTCAATTTTCATTTTCAAGATGCACTGCATGAACTTGGCTAGAAAAGCTAACCTTGTTTGATGGGGACTAGGTTGTGAAATTGTGTCAGGTCAAGGACTCGGTGACAACATCTAGACAAGGTAGATAGTATTGAAGCATTCATTAACTGGACATCCATTATAGTGGGAGGCCTTCCCGAGTCAAAATTTTGATTTCTAAATTATAAAAAAGGACAATCTAATCATGAGAGATAAATGGTCATCTTTTTAACACATCATGGGACTACCAAATCATACCAATTTTATTATATTTTAGATTTGGTCATAAATTTATTTATAGCTCGGGTGGATATATTGATCATTTTATGGTATCATCTTTTTCATATAACACTCCTCATGATGTTACTAGCATATCTAGGATGTATTTAGTGCTTTCTCTCAATCTAGGGTGAGCCTCGGTGGCTTTCTACCAGATTTTAGTGAGTATGGTTAAAACCACAGTTCATCAGTGAATCTATTCTAAATTTAAATTTTTCAGCATGTCTACGTTTGATTCATTAATTCTTTTCATTGGCACTTTTCATGATTTTACTCATATAGAAACCAGATCATGTGGAAAAAATTGAGTGTTACCAAAATTATGGATCAAACTTATACCAACTTAAGGGGGAAGACTCATTTTCAGTTAAAAAGAACTAAAAGATCTATAATGTTTAGAGAAAAAAATGGATAAACCAATTTTATTTTTTGTTTCAAGAAATCAGAAGCTCACTCAAATTTTATTCTTAAAACAAATCATCACCATGTGGTTTTCCTATATGAAAAGATGGTCATAACCATCTTTCCCACCCTTCAGGGTCCCAAGGGCTCATGTCTTGAACTATTAGGGTGGCCACTGGTAGATATTTTTATTGCAAAACATCTATTGTGAGTTGAGGAATGGTCAAGTGATGGCACATCTCAACATAATACAATGATGGTTGGGTTAAGTCTAAAATAATTCTAAGGATATATATGAACAAAACATAAAATCAAAATGGGCTTGTATAGGAAATTAGTAATTGTATCATTCATGAAAAGAGTGGATGTAATCTAGGTGGATTTGGGGATTATATTGCATTTAATGTTGACCTAAAGACTAGGTAATGTCTGGGAGGTTGACATTGCTATCATGGGGTTGGACATATACAAGGGGATTTAGATCAGAAAGAAATGTTGGATATGCAACATGTTGTAGGAAAAGTGTGATGGAAGATAAGTATTAACCTTCACCTATTTCAAGTGATTACCTAGATCAATGGGCTTTTTGTCTTTCTTCTAGTTTGACAAAATGATAGATATGGCTCATGCAAATAATGGCAGTACCTGGGTTCCTAAGAATAAGTTGTGCATATGGTACTTTAACTAGATTTTATGTGAATTGGAGTTGCTTCAATTCTTCTTAAGGCCTTCTATAGACAAGGACAACTATGTTAGATCCCCATTAGAGAAATATGCATTTTCATGATTGTTGAAAATATTGGTTCATTAGCATAATGTAGTTGAAATTATCATAATCTAGATGGTAATATTTCATTTGGATGTAAAACATAGGGATTTAGGGGAACCTTGGGTGAAAGTAAAGGCTACTTTCAGGTTTTGTTGTGTTCTTTACTTAAACAAAGGTTAGGGTTTTATATTTTTGTTTCATGTACATATCAATTTATGTACTATATTTCAAGTTTTTATATTTTTGTTTTCTTTTTGTTTATAAGTTTTAAATAATGTATATCTTCAAAAATAGATTTTGATTCATATTCTTGAAACTTATTAAATTTTGATCATGTATTCATAACATCATTGTATATAAAGGCCATAATTCAAGTCAATGGAATCATTATATCATCATAGGAAATTCTCCTTTTCAAAGGAGTGCTTTATAATTTATTATTCAAATGTCACTTGTTATATTTATACTACATGATATCTTGTATGATGTGATGATACCAATCCTCTCATTCAATTTAGATATTAAGCAAAGGGATACATGGTCATGATACCATTGGTCACAAAATGGTTGAAGTTGTTGTCCAACTTATCCAATTTCTTGGGTGAAATCGATGTGTTGACAGATATATCTCTTTGCTTGTGAAGTTGTAATATGATTACCAATAGTGTCACATGCATTGGATGGTCAAGGAATAGGAGTACAATCTTGTAAATTGTTGAAAATGTTTCAATTCATAAAATATAGTTTTCATGTTTTACTAAAACTTATGTACAATCTATTAGAGATATACTAGACTGTCTAGAATAGATGGACAACTAGAGAGTCTCGCCAATCAATGAGGTTTAAATGGTTGCCTAATATGATTAGACAGTTGATAGATTAAAGGATATAGTTACTGCAATACTTTTACATTAGACTACATCTTCTAACTGATAGATTGGTCCATATATGGTCGATTTATGTGATTAACAGATCGAATACTAATGTTAGAGCTTCTAAAACCTTTTAGCTGACTGGTTAGTTGTTACACAATCACCAGTGAAAAAATAGTTTGTTGTATGTTGCATCTTGGGTTCTATGATCCTTTCTTCCACCTTCCCTATAAAACAATGTTTGACAGATAGGGTGTGAATACACATGTTTTTATCACTTGGGAAACCCTATAACAATCATTACCCATCAAGATAGAGACGACAAGATAGACCAATGCCAATGTGTTACTAAAAGGTTGCTCCTTACGGATTGTTCAAGTAGCTTGATGTGTAGTTCCCATCATCTGCATGGAAGAAATAGAGATGCATTCATTGAAGTACTTGTCTAGGAGGACATTACTAACTATTATTATTGCACTAGAGAAAGTCACAACATGTCACCCACCAAGAATACGCCATTAGATTTACTCTATGACAAGGTATACCTCACTCACCTCTTTTTGAATAAATAGGATTTAAGGAAATATACTTGATGGATTATAGGACATTTTATTGTTCTTCTTGTGCCTATCTTTGTATCAAATCCCTACCAGAAATAATATAGGGGACAATGACCAACGATCTACAAATATTATGTAAGCACCCATCTTCAAGTTTACATTCAAGCCTATATTACTTGTCTCAAATGATTCATTAGATGTTAGTTATAACTTTATAAATTGTTTTGAATTTTATTTGAAAATCAAAGTTTTTGTATGAATTTACTTCTATTGATGATTTAGATATTAGAGGAAAAGAAAAACCCAAGTCTCCATGACTTATAGTTATGGGATCTTTGGAGTTATTCTGACATGATTAAGTATTACATAAGTAAGCATGATAAGTTGACCTAATATAGTGATGAATAATACAATTTCAATATATAATTTAGAAAACAATATGCTAATAGTTTTGATTATTAAGTTGTAATTAGTTAGGTAAATGATCACATAGGGAATCAAATAGTTTATTTGTAGATAAGGTCATTAATTCTTTTTCCTTTGGAAAACATGTGAACCAACATTATTAGGCTTGAACCCTTTTGTCATCATTTAGTTTTCCATGGGAATAAAATAGCTTAATCTTGCATTAAAAAATACATATATTTTTTAGCAGAATAAACTAGCTAAAATGTACTCTAATCTTAACTTGAAATGTCATTTGATTTCCCAGAGGAAAAAACTAGGCAAATAAAATTCCTCTAAAATTTTAATAATAAGCAGGTAAACAAGCACCAAATTGATTATACCTAACCAGTAGAGTGAGAGTAACTCATTTCACCAATTTAACTCCAAAACTTAAATCTTTTTTAGAGTATAAGTAATTTTGGTTTGAAATGAAGATTAAGCAAGAGACTTGAGTTAGGGTTCTTCTTCCTATAGTTGGAGAAATTCAATAAGCTCTTCCTAGATAGATTTTCTTGGTGTTTCTTCCTAATTTGTTCAAAAGGTTTACTCCTCCAACATTTTAATTGGAAAGAACCCAAATGAATCCTTATTTCTCATATTTTATGAATTCCTTCCTTGTAAGGTTGTTTAGATGAGAACATCAAGAAAGAAGTTGACTAATTAAAAGTTGAGTAGATATATGGAACTTTTTTAGAAACTGGATTTGGTATGCTTGCAACTAGAGGTAAGTGTTTTGGGTTATTTTGAAAACTAAAATAGAATTTAAAGCTAACTCAAATGAATATGCTTCAATTGATGAAACTTAATGGGTTTGATCAAATATAAGGAAATTGTGTGATATATCTAACTTATTAGTTTTTACATGAAGGTTGTATAACTTTATTTGTTAG
The DNA here is from genome assembly GCA_963693085.1 of Alisma plantago-aquatica. Taxonomy (NCBI): domain Eukaryota; kingdom Viridiplantae; phylum Streptophyta; class Magnoliopsida; order Alismatales; family Alismataceae; genus Alisma; species Alisma plantago-aquatica. Next base: position 660,530,226 of record OY856409.1, on the reverse strand, counting down.
TAAATATACATTGCATAAAGGGATGGAATCAATTTTATGAGTGGTAAGTTTTTCATTCTAGCTATTTTATTGAATTCGGTTCAACATGAATGTTTGAGAAAAGATATATGTATAATGGTATTCTTTGACTTGTGAATGAGAATGATGCCAATTCTAAAGATGATATCACTTGAATCATACTAGACCATGACTATAGAACATAATGATTTATGTACTTAAACCCTAATTAATTCATTTTATGATTAGATTTTAAAATTTTCATCAATACACAAATAAAATATCTTTCATTTCTCCTGAACCTATGTATATGGACAAACAATCGATTACACCTAACTCTAAATATATAGGATTCCTAGACATTTTTATGTTCCCAAAAGTTTATACAAGAGAAATAAAATACAATATCTTATAGTGATGCATGGACTATAATAACAAAGACTAAGGTGTGCATGTAGACCATGTAGGATGATAGATAATTAGGTTCTAGAGAAATTACACCAACATTAATCTCATGATATGTCTAAAAGGAAATAGAACCAAGACATTGTTATGGAAATTGTGATATGTTTTTGAGAAATTGATCATTAAAGATGGGCCTTACTAGTATCTTAGAATTGATGCCCTAATGTTAGTTTCTTATTATAAAACCCAGTCATAATCACGAGCTTAGGTATGCAACGCAGTCTAGAGGCACCTTAGCCTACTTTAGGAAAACCTAAAATGCACTAGAATATGTGATAGTGATGTTATAATTCTATCGTTAATTAATAAGATGTAGTCAGTGAAGCATTTGAACAAGAACCAAATATTAAAACTTGTACTTGATCCAGTACATATCAAGTATTTTCAGGTTATGCCTAAAAATTAAAAATGTCAACCAAATTGATGAGTTTAATATATCTATTTATTATCTGATGTTATCATTTATTCACTTCTTGTTTATATTATGTTCTTCAAACCAGTCATTACTTGAAATAGTTAGTTTTTTGTTTAATTTGGAGGTCATTAATTTATCTAGAATATTTAGATATATACTTTCCCATGTTAGTTTTCTCTTGCACTTGATTAACTCACTCGGAATATCTTTTATGCATCGACCATACCTCTTCAACATCGAGGTCAAAATTAATGTTTTGTTGTTTTTGTTTATATAATTTTCTTTGTATTCAAGACTCACAGATGGTTGAGGATAATTGAATTTGCTTACTTCATATGATGTATGGAATATACTAAGTGTGTAGTACCATGTATTATATTTTTTTTTGTATCATTACCAAATATCAATATTCCCTTATTTTATTAGAGATTTTATGTGTCATCATGTGGAATGCAGTATACCCCCTTATTATTTTACTTATATCATTATTACTTATAGGTTCATACTATGCAATAAATGTGAGATTAATTGTTGTTTGAATTGTTAACATGTATGATATTGGAGGTGAGACTCCACCCTAGCTTTTGCAAATATCTATGTAAGAGAATATTGATGAGTCTGATCTGGTCATTTTTTCATTATTTGATGGTTTATGAAAAAATCTTGTTTCTTTTCAAATGTGTCCACTAGAGATGAAACAAAAGAATATCGTCACTAATAATACCTAACAAAGGTAATAGGATAGAATCTTCATAGGAAGAGTCTTATTATAGGTGTCAGTCAGCATCAAAAAGTGACTTTTGTACTTACTATTGATCCACTTGATGTAATGGCACAAAGGTTGGTATTATTATTGGAACATACAACAACAAGACAATTCATCCATTACTATCAACCATAGAAGATCCATTTTAGGACATCAATAGGTCATATGAGAGGTTGAGGAGGATGAATGTGTTTAATGTTTGTGGTAGTGTTGATCATAGTGATTTTCTATACAAGACTAAAAAAGTATTCAAATTAACTCATGTATCCAAAGAGGATAAGAGAAATAATGCTATCTTTGGAAAGGTAGTCACAAGGCATCTAAGAATCATGGAAGAGACATACATCGTTCAACAAAGTCTTACTTGGACTAAATTTAAGAAGTGACTTGAGCCACATTATTATCCATATTGTGTCCCTGCAACAATGTCTGAAAGTTTGATACATTAAGGAAATGTCATGTGGCTATGATACTATATGAATTTAATTTCTTGGATTTGCTTAGATATTGTTGTCAGTAGTGCATTATAAATGAAAAGTAATCAAACAATTTGATGAAGGATGAAACTCTTAACTCCAATAGAAGATGGTGATGATAAATTCTAGGACAATGTCTGAGTTAATTGGATGCAATTAGGTGATCCGATCATCTTACCAAGCAAATGTAGGAGTATGATTCATGTAAGAGTCCAAGGGGTGAACAGAGAAGGTTGAGCCCTATCATGCAACACATGATGGCTAGGATATCTACATTCCTAATTAAGAGGCCAGTTACAATAGCTAGCGAACCAAGCTTACAATATATGGTAGACACAATTGTTGTTTTGTTGGTAGAGGGATCTAGCCACAAAGGACAATCATCACAACATATGTAGTTGCAAGAAGACCATAGAGGATAATATTTTAGTTAGACCCACAATTGTGTACTAATTATAGTAGGTCACATGGGATTTGTTGATGAAAAACTTTTATATGATGAAATTTATATTACGTGATGGGCCATCATGGAATATATTATGTACAAAAGGGCTCAGACAAATAGGAAGGTAGAGGATAAAGACTAGCAATAACAAACATTATGTGTTGAGATTATGATTCCACACCATAGTAGGTAAAAGGACAAGGTTGATGCAAAATGCATGTGACATGTCAGTTCTACACATTAATCTCATAAGAACAAATATCTTTTGCATGACTTTTTTTCAAGCTTGGTGATATACATTCCTTAGTGACTTAGGAAATGATATATAGAGGTAATCTTTGTTTTAAGTGTTAACCAAATGATTTTCTACTAAAGAGACACCCTAAAAACATAATAGAGACTTGACCCATGTGTGTTTTAGATTTTTCTAAACATGTATCCAAGTGGACCTATTACCACTAGAGGTACATAACTGTGACATTATTTTGGTTATAGAGTTCTTGGATAAGTATTAGTGAAGTTGTATTTCTTTACCAATAAAGTTATAGTTTGTGATGGATATCTTTCTTGGATATTTCAATGTGATGGGATATTTTTGTCCTAAATGTTTGATATCGACTTTAGGTGAAGAGTAGATAATGAAGAAGGTTGATGGATAATCCTTTTAATTGGCATATGTTCCAACCATTAGAGAAATTTATAGATCTAAAACCCCAATTAAGAAATCAAACACCTAATTCATCACATAAGTGAATAGAATCATAGAAAATAAACACAAGGAAAAAATGCATGTAACCTTAAAGACAAACTCCAAATAGATTAAAAAAACAACATGTTAATTTATTGATCAAACTCATTGATTTTACTGAAGTCAAATCTAACCTTATCATTTATACACAATTAGTCTTAGATCACATTACATATACAAAAAGAAATAAACTCAAGATTGCATCTGACCTAGGATTGCGAGAGTATAAGGACATACTATTTTGAATTATTTTTCTAGATCTTCTTTATCACAACCTTCTTGTATGAGGGCATCACACCTAGAAACATTTGAAACCACCACATGAGAATCATATACAACCCCAATAGTGGAAAATTCTAACCCCAACTAAACCACATGTATTAAAAATAGAATACAGATAGTAAAATTACAAATATAGGAAAAAATTACAAACCTAAGATATGAATCTAGCATTAAGTACTTCTAGATATGACAATAAATGAATTATCTGAAAAACATTCATTTAAATCAAATCCCAACTTCTTGCCTATATTTGAGTACAAATTCATTGTGTTACCAAAAAATTATAATTGTTTTAGAACTATGGTCAAATTAATAGAGTTACATTATGATCAAATAAAACTAAGTCTAAGTCTAAAAACTTCTAGTTTAATGATAATAACACCATTCTTGTGACACCCCACCAACCAAGCCTGTAACATATTATACATCACTAAATATGAGGACCACATACGAAACGCCCACTAAACATTATTCAACATAATAAGAAAAAAAATAGTAATACTAGCACATGACATAGATTTGGGTTTACTTGTGATCAAGCATTGATTATTATGATTTATACTAAGAAGATAAATTATTATAATCATTATCGTGCAATACATTCTTAATCCATTGTAACTTATGTATTGGGAAAACCTTGATGAATTATACACCTTATGTATTAGATTCATTCTTGATGATTTTGATTTCGTTAGTTATCTATAAATAAAATTCTATAATAAGTTAATGGTAGTGAAACTATATTATTTTACACTAATAGTGCCTAAATTAGATTAAATGAATAAGATGATTGGATATGTAGTGTGCATGTATAAAATGTAGTTTGAATTGAATAAGTATAGATTAAATATGATTCCTTAATAGTATTACTAAATATTTGGTGAGTAAAAATATATTTTGCATATGAGGGTCAATAAGGTTTTAAATGAAGATATCCCTTTTTAGGGTTAATGTTGAGTTATGGACTCAAATGAGTAGATGAAATCATGTATGCTTCTAATTAATTAATGTAATGAATAATGACAAATATGGACTTTATGTTACAATTGGTATCAGAGACAAAACCCCTCCAGTAAGTGGGGCCCACATCGGCATGTGTTGTGCCAATCTTGAGTTGTGTGGTCCAAGCATATTGGAAAGGAATATCCATGGTGATGTAGACACCCTTGCGCTAGTAGTTGTGTAGCAAGCTGGATACACATGGGTCACTCTGGGTCCACAATGAAATGGTGAATGATTATGAGGCCTTATATATAAGTTGTGCGAGGACGTAAATATTCTAAGTGGGAGAGATTGTAACGTCCCAGGTCTTGAGGCCTTGGATAAAATGATCTCAAAAGGAATCAATGGACTACTCATGTCACAAAGGTGAACCTCCTTTCTAAGGAGCCCATCACTAAAGAAATATGTGGTTAAGCATGCTCATCCCAGAGTAGTGCTAGGATTGGTAATCAGTCAAGAAGTTGATCTCGTCTTGTACGTGAGTGAGTACAAAGTGTGGAGTTAAGTTTGGTGATGATTAGTGGGACTAGTCATCATTATTAAAATTCTACTAAAGCCTTGGGAAGTGGGCCCAACTGTTACAAGCTGACTACCTTAAGATAGCTACAATATACCATGATCCATCATAAAGTTTCCTAAAGAGACTAAGGTAGGGCATTTGACTTCTCTACCATCATATGCTTAGTTTGGTTACACAAGATTGGTACAGACATAATAACGTATAAAAAGTTAGAATATATCACATTTCACATTAAACATTTCTTCATAATCTAATTCATATAGACATAGGCTTTAAAAAATAGGATTTCAGGTTAGAATAACTCACCATGTGATGTCCCAAATCTTAGTGTTCAAAGCTTCAAGGATTAAATTTACACTCTAGAATTATTTAGTGTAACCCTCTAATTACTATAAGGAATATGGTTTCATTTACTGAATATAAACATCAGGGGAAACTCAAGGCATTTAGAGCACCTAACTAGATGGCATCATCATTTCACTTGTTGATGGATCAACTTACTTGTCATAAGAAGATTACAAATTATAATATATTATTTATTTTTATTCTCATAGAATTCTATATGATACATAGTATCAAATTATGGTTAAGAGGAAGACAATCTTAATACATCATAACAAGAAACACACCAATTTATAACTTACAACACATTGGTCTCTTTCCTTCTCTCATATTATTTTATGAATTATAACCACTAGGCCTCATTCCTCACACATTATGATATTGAGGTTTCATGTAATCACACTTTGTCATATATACATCACCACATTCCATTCCAATACCATTACATTTCTAATCATTTTATTATATCTCACAATTTTCAGTAAACATCCATTTGTCATTAGAATTCATAGAAATATCAACATATAAATATCTTGTGTTACTTATTGTTCCCAAGTCAAGTTTCTTTAAGAACATGTAACCTATGACATTTAAATTCCCTTGCACAGAAAATAAACTCTATGCATGAAAATTCTTTGAACGCAATACTATTTCATACCACATTCTTACAAGTTTCATTCAACAAAATTGATTTCCTCTCTTCTAATTAGATCAAGCTATGTTGAATTCTTTCTACATTAATAGTATTGATTATTATTATGTCATCATATTAGGGTTAAGGTTAGGATCTTAAATCCACCTTGTTAATTTCTTTGTTTACTTCATTTTATATTCATTATTTCTAATTTATTTTTGTTCGTTACTACTCTATGGATTAGTCATTCAGAATTCACTTAATATATAATGTTTCTTCCTCGTTGAAATCATTCATATCCGCTAAAAATATATTCCATCCAGTTTAGGTTAATCCAATTATACTTGAATGTATTAGTTAAATAATTTGTTATATGTGTTTACTTAATTTATACCCATCAAATCATCATCCCATTTCAGTTCTTCTTATTCCATGATGTTCATCATTTACTCTCAATGGCATGATGTTTTCCATCCATTAATTTGAGCTAACTGTACTAACCAGATGATATCCCTTGTACAAAAGCACTGCACAATGTAACCTAAAAGGCAAACCACAAAGGTAGTGATTGGCCATGTTGTGAATCATGTAGATATTATTGTGGTTGATTTAGGTGGGATATTCCCCTCCAATATAGTGGATATATATCCTTGACCACTTAATGGGTGAGAATATGAAATGCATGGCCATACTCAAGAGAGTTAATAAGGAGTAGGGTTGTAAATGGGTATGGGTAGACCCGCGGACCCGCAAATCCGGACCCTTAAAAAACCCGTCACGGGTCTAATTTTTTATACCCGCATACCCTTGGACCCGTATACCCTTGCACCCGCATATAAGCCAGTCCAATAATGGGTATGCTTGGACCCAGACCCGCTAGACCCGTGTACCCGCTATGCATAAGTAACTACTAAATAATATGTTATATATATCATACTTTACTAGTCTAATTAATATAATTATTGAGATTACATCCTACTCTAAGGTTGAGACTAGTCATATAACTAAGAATTAACTATTCTAGTTACAATAACGAACATCATATATAAACTTAAAATCAAAATGTCTACTAATCTACATTACTTTCTACATAAATTAAATGTTATGATCATGACTACAAATATGTAAACAATTACTCAATTAATTTTATTGTATAGAATATAGCATTGTCTAATATAACTATTACATGTTAATATAATATATGATAACAATATCTTGTTGTGTTAAATATATATAACATAGTCATTTCTCTTACATAAACAATATGATATTTTATAGAACCGCTTACCCGCATACCCGCACCGCATACCCGCTATTATTGCGAGTACGGGTATGGTGTGGGTCCAGGTTTTGTATTATGCGGGTCTAGAACCGGAACCGGACCCGCTAAATTAGATGGGTATGGGTATGGGTATGGCCAGACCCGCACCGTACCCGCACCGTTTACACCCCTAATAAGGAGAAGCTCCAGTATCCCTAAAATATTTAATATCAATGAATATCATTGGATTCATTGAGGATGATGTCTTTGTGCCTCTTGTCCAATCCTAGGTACTATACTAAAATGATAACATCGGTAATGATGAGATTAGGTTTGATCTCTTTATCAATCTAATTACTTGGGTAAAATGATGTAATGTTAGGTTTAGTCGTCGTTTGTGAAAGTATAATGGTGATTATGACCTTCGTTTCTGATATCATAAGTTCCTATAGGGTCTCATGCATAAATATGGACTTCAAATGGATATTTGAATTATTTACTTAATAGTTAAGTAAATCTACAGAGAATCAATCAGGCATGGTTGAGTCAATAAAATAATTAAATGAGAAAATTTTGAGATGAATAGAGTCATCTTCTATTAGGGTTTTGAATCATGCTTCATTTTACACATAAATTTATATATGAGAACCCCTCTCAGAAATAGAGATGGAGCCACATAGTTGGTACTATGTAGGATCTAAAAGCCTCCTCCTAGAAGGAGATATGGTCCATCCACACAAACACATCGATACATAGATGGGGAATGCTTATATTTTGAAGTTGTGTTGCATCGCTCAACCCCACATATAAGAGAAAGAAAACATTATAGGTACATGCATTATGTTTACAAAAGTATGTCGTGAAATCAAATTTGTGATGAGATATATCTCACATATCTTCAATTTTCCAGATATGTTGTTTCCGATGAGATCCTACCATAGGGTATCATGACACATATTCTTGTTATTCAGATGTACCTTTCTCCATCCAAATATTCAATAAGAACAATGTTAGATACAATGTCTTTCTTTATGTTTGTTCATATGACATAATTTTTCCAAACTAAGTGGATGTGGATTTTTGTTGTCTAAGGTGGAATTTTTGGGCCACATGATTTTTATGAAAGGGATTTGTGTCAATCTCAAGAAAGTAGTTTTTTACTTATGTGGGAGAAAACCTAGGTATATGGACCCACTCACATTCTTTTTAATCCTTAAAAACTAATTTTTACCTCTTTTTATTTTTTTCCCAGATTTACTAGTCTGATGATTTTTCTTCTGAGAAAACCAATTGAATGAAATTTTTTCTAAAAGAAGACTTTTTTGGAAGTCAGTTTACCTAGAAAAAATCAGCAAATAATTTATGGTCATTAAAGTAAAATTATTATGTGGTTGATATTTCCAAGAAAAATTCATCCATCCAACATAAATTTATAATACTCATTTGGTTAGGTCATTTACCAAACTAGAAACCTAGTCAAAAAAATGCTCTTGAAACACTTCAAATTCTAAGCTTATTTTATAACTTTATAATGTCAAAATTATATTTAACATTTAATTAGGTCAGAAGTTAAATCGATACAAGTTTCACACTTTAAAACCCAAAGAATAAAAGAACAACATCAAATATCCCAAAATGATTAATCTAGACTATTACAATTTTGCAATATCATGAGAGGTAAATTTCCAATATGAAATGGTTTCTTAAACTAAATCTAGCACAACCAAGATAACTAAAACTAGTGTCTAAAGTTTTATTATGACAATCAAACTTGATCTTCAAGGGTAAGACTTGGAATTAGTACTTACAAAATGCAATCACTTCCATTTGTTGCATGTAATCTCTAGTTGGACATCACAACCAAAACCTAATATGACCTTTAAGTAATGGATGATTTCCTAATTTGAGAAATTATTATTTTTAGCATGTTTTCAGGAAGATGTTCTTTCATGTTTTCAATTGTAGTTCATAAATAACCATTACCCCAACAACAACAATCACATTTTAAATAAGTGATAAATTGTGGTTGTGATATCATGCTTCCTGACATGGATCATTTAAGATAGTTTAGTTGGGTACTATTCTCATATCTCTTTCCAATGAAGTTTTCCATTGCATCTATTTGATAAACTAGATGATAGATTACGTAATTTATTCTTTTACAAAGAAACTAGGAATGAGAAATTATTGATCCCCACCATTCTAAAAGGCAATGCAATTGTAGTGTCTTGCCAATTAGTCAAACAATTTATTTTATTTATATTAAGTAAATAGAGCATATACTTATAGCAAAAATATTATGTGTATTTATGGTTCAATAGAAACCAATTTGTGGACACATGTTCCATAACTACATAAGCATGAATGGATTTACAAAAGCAACATTATTTGATTTTTCTTGAAATTATAAGGGTTGTTTATAATATCTTAAATTTTTTCAATCATGTTCACCATTCCTAGTTATAATGTGCTTTTTACATTCTATCCAAGGGATGCAAACTATCCATAAACATTGAGTTGAAGTATAATATTTATCTCTAGAAAATTTCTCAGAATAACATGCTAACATTTAATATTTTAAATATCCATTTCATCTCATATTCACTGCTACCAAATTTTGTTTGAAACTTTAACATGAAAAACCCATTTATTATTTTTTTATTTCCAATCAGATATTATTTTTGACTTATTAGATGGTACACTAGTTGTATAGAACTTTTATGTTCTTGATATATTAGCTTACATGTTATACCAATAGTGAGCTAAATGTATAGAACTTTTATGTTCTTGATATATTAGCTTACATGTTATACCAATAGTGAGCTAAAGACATAATGTAATATAAATAGAAATAATTCTACTATAGGTGCAATTCTCTCTTAAGAGAGTAATCAAAGTAATAAATAGAAATATTACACTTGTTATGAAGTTATTACTTTCCCCCTATTATTATATGTAGTAAAATATGCAATGTGATTTCACTATTTTCAACTCCTTACTTTTTTGTAATTTTTAGTTTCTTTTCATAATTTTTGGTTTGGTTCTATAATTCATCTTATCTTAGATTTGTTTCTTTCTATCTTAAACTAATGTAATTATTTTATTTCCATTATTTCAAATAGTATCTTTTTGTATCTTCATTCATTTAACAATTTTTCTCTTGATCCTAATACTCAAATTTTTTATTTTTAGGCATTCATTTTAAATATGATGGTCAATGCCACAAATCATACAAAGTGGAATATGTTGCTCCTTCAATCATGATATGTGGGGCTATCAAGAATATACTTTAAAAGCTAAACTACTGATGTGTGGATGATGTGTGTTGTTTGCACACCAAATCACTAGGAAAAGTCCTAGAGTTTAACCTTGTGAATAGGTAGTCAACCCCTTGCAAGAAACGAGTCAGCTTTCTGGTAGTATAGTATCGATCTAAGGGACGGCGAAAATATGATTGAAATCCAGAACCAATCGCAAGAACAAGAAAGTAAAACACGAATTGTGAGAGTTTGATTATGCTAAGAACGGAAAATAAAAGTGCAAAAATAGAAGTTAACTAATCAAATGATAGAAGGAATAGGGGGTCTAAAGGATCATAACCAATAACCAAGTTTTTACTCATTGAATCAACTCCTATGTTTCAATAATCATATTAGGACCATGTTGATTGATGTCCTTTTAGGAAAATCTCACAAGGGTAGACTTCCTGCAAATCTGTTGATCTCTGAGTTTGTGGATCCTTATTCAATCATCCAACGTATCCCTATCTGATATCTCATCAAGGAATATATGAATTCCATTCTGGTGTTCAAACTCATGGGTCAAATGATCACATCGCCATAAGCTATAACAAACGAGTCAAATAGGTAAATAGATCATAAAATCCATCAACGGATATAGTCAGGACATCATGAGTTCGTTCTTATGAGGACCTAAGATCTTGGCACCCCACAATAGTATAACCATTCTACCAAAAACTAAGTACAAGATCATATGGATAAAAAGATAACAATCATAATTAAGGTATTATGGGTTCACTCTGATGGGGATCTGGAATCAAGTCACCCCACAAGAGTGTATCAATTCATCTAACAATCAAAGAAGAAATGTAATGAAATCATTCTTTTACTAGAATAATGGAGTGGATTACATCGAATAACAATAGGCTATGGGGCTAGTCCCAATACCTGTATAGAAAACTACTCAAACATAATAACTAAAGGACAAGAATAGGCCCAGAGGGGGATCTGGAGGATAGAAAATACGATACATTTGTATTTGGAGTCCCCACTATTTTATAGGGGAAAGGAGGGGGAGAAAACACTTAAGATAAGGCTTGGTTGCGGATGTGGCTTCCTGTCTCAAGTTTTGAGTCGATTGACTCAGAGACTTGAGTCGCTCGACGTTCATTGTGTAGATGCTTCATCCCGAAGTTTCCTGGTCAAACTTTGACTGCTTTAAATACCTTTCTTACTTTGAAGTTTGACTAGATCTTGAACATGAGTCAGACGACTAAGATGGTGAGTTGATCAACTGGTCTCTAAATATTACTTTGACCCAACCAATTTGTTTGAGGTAATGAGCTTTCCAAAATCTAAGTTTGACAGGTCTTTAAATGCATTCTTTCCACCACATAAAAGCATATGAAATTGGTCAATTTTCCTTTGTGTCTAGTCAAAGAAGTAAACTTTTACAACATTAACTGCATGCCTCCTAATGTAGGGATTTATTGAGTTTCCTTCTTTTAATATTTTGACCATCTGACTCTCTTTGATGTTGATTCCCACAATGACAAATTGATCAAAAATTAAGCTATTATATGGACTAGAAATTCATGCAATATATTTTTTTTCATTTATAGAATTAAATTTCCTTTCCAACACATATTTGCACATTAAATTCCACCTTGGGATGTAAAAGTTATGACCATTTTGGTGCACGATATATATATCTAGACGAGTGGAGTTGGAAGATATGGTGCGTGTGAGTCAGCCGACTAGATGAGTCGATCAATCGATTGAGAGTTTTGGGAGGTGGAAGGTAGACAATTGAGTCATTGTTTCATGGACTGTCTTAGGCTTTGGATATATTTTATCATTTTCCTGCAAAAGTCAGTGAAAACTAGTAAAAACTTCCAAATAGAAGGGAGAAAAGCTAAAGTAAACAATTTGAATTTAAAATTAAATAATAATCATGAAATGCTCCTAAAGAGAGATCTAAAATATGCAATTAGGATGGATAAATATGCACTTATCAAAATACTTAGAACTTGAGCATTGTTTGTCTCGAGCAATATTGAATTTAAAAACACTGCCACATAATACTTTTGGCACATCATCCTCACTTACATAACACCACTTGATCCCTTCCACCTTATATGGCCAAGCAACTTTGGCTTGTTGGATTCAAAGAAAAAAATTTCCATACCCTACTTCAAGATAATTTTATAGCTTTGTTCCATTTCAAGACCCACAATAAAACAAATTTCATATTCCCTTTGCATTTAGGCTCCTACGTATTCTTATGAGACAGGGCTATTTTCATTGGTTGGGGTTCATATAATTTCCCCTTGGGTATAAAACAGAGTGAAGGGAGGTATGGAAGAATAATGATTTCTCTTTATTCGAATTGAAATGCTTTTGTTTATGTAATGCAGTTACATTGGCTACACATTTTTTCTTTTTGTGCTCATCGGCATCTTTTTGATGGTATGTCATATGAATGCATATTCATCCATCTTTTGCATATTCTTCTTAGTCATTTTCATTAGATTTTATCTCTTTTTTAGTAATATGTGGACTAAAATGCAATTTACCCATTTCTTCATTTACTTTTGCAAATACGTATCCACTTTCTCAATTTTTGTAGGGTTTTTCTCCAAAATTGATTCTAACCTACTGAGCCAGCGAGACGGCCATCTCACTGATCCCAGACGGTCAACTCACTCCTAAAGACCCCTCATTTTAGAGTCAAAATGACCACCTTGGCCTCAGCTCAATCAGCCAACTCTACATGCCAAACAGGCATCTCTCTTTACCGAGACGGTGGTCTCATGGAGATAGATGAGTCCCCGAGCAAGCTCAGCCGACTAGGTCAACTTGACCTAAACTTACATAAATGCTCAAGCATGCCACCACTTGATTAGGGTTCCAATCCTTTGATTACGGACACAGCGGCATGAGATTGGCACATTCGTTTACCCAAACAAATATTTTGAGGTTTTACTTTGAGACCAAGAAATGAAATCAAGGGTGCCACCATTCACTTGACTAGGGTTCAACTGCTTCTCCAAAGCCACTCCATGTCACTACCAAAATGGGAGTCTCACTAATCCCAGAAGACTATCTAGGACTTTTCTTCGAGCCTAGGTTTGCTCTCAAACGAAGTCGCCACAACCCCCTTTAGGGTTTCAATCCAAACATTTTAGGCTTGTGCCCAGTCATCACCAAACGATCATTTTGCCTAACAAAATGATCATTTTGTGATGCACGAACATAACATTTCAGCAGCAGTCGCCCCCTCTTTCTCACCCCTTTTTAGGGTATTCCACCCCTCCTTCCCCTATAAAAGGAGGGGGGACTCCACTAAGAAAAGGGTCCCAAACTCAAGTTGTAGTGAAACTCTATCAATTTCAATTCTAGTGTAATTTTTATATTCAAGCAATAAAGTTGGTTCTTTCCTTCTACATATGGATCTCTTTTATTCTCATTCTTTCTTCTCACCTTTCTTTTTGCAGTGGGAGATAAAGCGTAAGACATTCAATCATCACCACCTTGGTCTCTTAGGGGATTTCATATTAGTGGTCTATAGCTTTCTTTCTTTCTCTCCTTGTTTCTCTCTTCCTCTCTATGAGTAGCGAGTAGTTTCCTTATCGAGGCAAGGGGAATAGTCCTTTGGCCATTGTGTTGATCAGATTTAGGTCATACGATTTTCTTATGCAGATGGCTTTTGGTTTAGAAAACCACAGATTTAAATGAAGTGATCTCTCATTTTCATCGTGAGTTAATACCGACGGATGCGACCGTGGAACCTAAAATTTAGAATGACTAAACCAGTTGCATGGGGATTTAGATGCGACCATAGAAAAATCCCCGTTGGGATGATGAACTATGAATCTTGAACACCAGGACCAATGGGTTTGCATGGAGTTTGCCTTTTGTGTTTTGTTTACAAATGGTTCTCATACCCGCTTCTAGTCTTTAATTATCATGTATTCTTTGATTTCGTCTTCGCTTTGTCTAAGATGGTGAAAGCCCCTAAGCCTCGATGTTTCCCCCATCTGATTTCAACTATTTTTTCCAGGGTTTGTTCCAAATCACTTCCTTTTTAATTATTGCAATATTGTTCTCATTCTTAGATAATCTTTTATTTTGTGCTAACCATTTTCTTCCTTTATTTTTCTTACTTAGTTTAATATTTCCCTTTCCTTTCTCAGTGTAATCTCTTATTCTTCTTGCAATTTAGTTTCTTGCGCTAGCTTAATCAACCCCCTCAAAATCGAATTTTAGTTTCCGTCAATCTTTTAAAGATACCAAAAACAAAAAATTTTAAAAACAATATGGATTAAAAGAAAACAAATCTTAAAATGTTGTCGTATGGGATCGACACTTCTATACTAGCCTAAACTAGAAAGTAAAAAAGGATAAACTCTATGAAAATCATGTTAGTGAATTGGTGTGCTCTTTGACGCGTATCAATTTTGGTGTCGTGGTCAAGCACAACAGATCAATTTCTCGAACCTTGAAATTTTTTAAATTTTTTTTATTTTTTTATGCCTTCCAGGTATCATTCCAGAAGTGTTATCTTCTCTTTCGGCTGAGTTTTCATTCCAACAGTATGTTTTTTCTGTACTCGAATATATCTGTATAATTTTACATGTGCCTCCCGTCGAACAATTCTATGCTGCCAGTTTTTTATCACGAGCCAAGCAAACCTTCCATCGTTAAATCAATAAAAGAAACTTAGGATGGACGAAGAGGAAGTTTCCTGTATGATTGAGCAGGCACTTTCCACTCAAAGAGAACATATGATGGTTGAACGTGTGGCCCAAGAAGACAATTTGTGCACATCCTATATCGCTCAGCAAGAAACCATAGAATCTACTCAGAGGGAGGTCGAGAGACAAAAACAATTAAAAGATTTTTCCACTCCAAAAATTGGATATGCACAACACTTAGTTGTGCCACCTGCAATTAGTGCCCCCCCCCCAATTTGAAATCTGCACTCAGTGGATCACCATGATCCAAGCCAACCCATTTTTTGGGAACAAGGGTGAAAGTTTTTATGATCACCTCCAACATTTTACCAGCCTTAGTTCCTTAACCAAGATCCCGTGTGTCTCTAAAGATGCCATTAGACAGGCTTTTTAAATACTCTCTCTCAGGGCCAGCGAACAATTAGTATAATGCCATGGAGAGTGAAACCACGTCACCACTTGGGAATCACTTCAAATAAAGTCCTTGGATAAATACTTCCTTCCTTCCCTTACTTATGAGATCAGAGGACAAATACTTCTCTTTTCAATGGTCCTCGGGGAAACTTTAGGAGAATCTTGGGAGAAATTTAGGGAACTCCTTCTCTGTTGCCCCCATCATGACATATCACAAACTCAACTCATTAGATATTTTACCATGGTGTTGATGATGACACCAAGAAGTTCCTTGATTCCTCTTCTGGAAGAAAATTTTATGTTTCAAAACCTAGACAGTGCATGGGAGGTGGTTAAAAGAGCCTCTGAGACCCAATCTAGATGAGGATCCAGTGGGATCTTCATGGTTTCTATGGTTGAAGTAAACCCAGACATCCATACCATCGTCAAAGCCCTTAAATTGATCTCCTTGAAGCGGGACCGCTTGGAATCTTCTTTCAAAGCCTATCAGAGGCAACCTCAACAAGTGAGGGTTGTTGAATCTCTATATGGGATATGCCAAGGGAATGATCATGCAATCCTCCACTGTCAATATCTCTACAACACTTCTATGCAGCCTGATGTTGGAAAACAAGTGGAGGATCTTAACTCAATCCATAGTATCTCAGGCCAGACTTACTACAATCCAAACCAAGCCAGAAACCATCCCGGATTTCATTATGGAAATCCTTTAGGAGCTGAAAACTCATCTCAACTTCCCCCTCCACAAAGAACCCCACATCCCTAAGCCAACTACCATCCACCACCAAACTTTCCCTACAATAATAACCAAAGGAATTTTGGGAACCATGGGAACTATAGGGGTAATATCCTGAATTGTGGACCTTACCAAGGATGACAATATCAAAACCCTCATCAACCACCACTGTAATAGAATTTCCCCACTCCTGTAATTGATGATAGGAATTCAACCTTAGAGCAAATCATAATTGCACATCAGAAGTCCACCAATGCTCAATTTTCCCATCTCTTTTCCCAACAAAAACCCCTGTAGGTACCTTTGTTGGAAAATCTGAGAACAACCCAAAACATCTTGAAAAACTTAAGGTTGTCTCCACTGATCAGAGAAGACTCATACCCCCTCTCCTGATAAACCCACCATTGTACCTTTGGACTTTGAGGATGATGATAATGTGGTCATCGCAACTCCCCCTTCACCCACTTCTGTTGTTCCCACTCCTTACATTCTTGCTCCTGTGGTCCCCCCTATGGAAATTGATGAGCCAGAAATTCCTATTTACAAACCTCGTCCACCTTACCAAGCCCATCTTAAGAAAACTAGGCTTGATACTCATTTTTTGAACTTTAGGGAAACCATGAAAAGGTTGCATGTGGATATTCCCTTTTTTGATGCCTTAGCTGATATGCCTGCCTGGTCCAAATACATGAAATCCTTATTGACCAAGAAGTACCACACGACTAACATGAGATAGTCATGTTGGCAAGAACCACCTCTAATATCATCTAGAATAAGATGCCTAAGAAGAAGAAAGATTGTGGTTCCTTTGGGATTGAGTGCCTTGCAGGAAGGGTCTTGCAGATTTGGGCGCTAGTATCTCTATCATGCCCTATAGTCTTTGTAGGAGGTTAGGCTTTGTCGACATGCTTCCTACCACCATGACCATCCAATTGGCTGACTCATCCATGAAAAAACACATGGGTATCATTGAAGACATACCTGTAAGGGTTGGGAAAGATGCTTATGTCCCATGCAACTTTGTCATCATGGACATAAAGGAAGACTTGAGGTACCCCATCATTTTTGGCCGCCCCTTTTTGGCCAACACTCATGCCTTGATTGATGTTGAGGCCAAAACCATTTTCTTGTTCCTAGGAAAACAAATCCTAAAGTTTAGGGTGTTCAAAAGAATGTGCTTACCAAGCCTCCAAGAAGAGGTCTATCTCCTTGATTGTATTGAGAAAGTGCAACAATTGAGACAAGAATGGGAACTAGTTGAGGATCCCCTCCAAAATGCCCTTGTGACCCCTATTGATTGTGGATTTGAAGATGAGCAATTGGAGAAATTTAGGCATCATCTAGACACCTTTGAGGAGATTCATGATGAAGAGTTTGAAGATCTAAAAATGTTCTATGTATTAGATGCAAAACCTGAAACCCCTAAGGCACCCAACATGAAACCCCTCCCTGGAGGTCTTAAGTATGCCTTCCTTGATGAGAAAAAACTTTATCCTATTATCATTAACTCTGATCTCACCCATGAATAGGAAACCAAGCTAATGACTGAGCTTAAGAAGAGGAAATCTACCTTAGGATACAAAATGGTTGATTTGATTGGGATTGATCAAGGCATTTACATGCATAAATTCCTATGGTAGAAGAGTATAAACCTTCTAGAGACCCTCAAAGGAAACTGAATCCTAACATGAAAGAGGTTGTGCATCTAAAGGTTATCAATCTTTTGATTTCAAGAATCATCTACCCCATCTCCGACTCCCCCTGGGTTATCCCTGACTAGGTCGTCCCCAAGGAAGAGGGTACCACTGACGTGAAAAATGACAATGATGAGCTTATTCCCACCCACACTGTCACTGGGTGGAGGATGTGTATTGACTATAGAAAACTAAATAAGGCCACTAGGAAAGATCATATCCCCCTTCCCTTTCTAGATAAAGTATAAGAGTGCCTTGCCCATCAACAATATTTTTGTTATCTTAATGGCTATTCAAGTTTCCATCAAATCCCCATTCATCCAGACAACCAAGAGAAAATGACCTTCATATGCCCGTTTGGCACTGCATTCAGGAGAATGTGTGATGGAGTGGGCTTTTGGAATCCTAAAATGTCCAATGACATAAGTGAAGTCATGCATGTTGAGTTGTCTTGAGAATCCCAAGTGTTCTAGTAAAGTTGGAGTGTTGATTGAGGTTTGTATAATGTTTTGGATCCATAAGTTATAAATATTTTAGGAATTTAATTGATTGGTCTAAAAGTTGAGTTTTGACACCAAAGCACAAGGAAGGTTGAGTAGTGAGGAAGCTGTGGTTAAAATTTGGTGGCAATTGGAGTATCCTACAGGAAGTTATTAAGGTTTGAAAATTAGAAGATAATGTGCATCGTTGATGTATATAGACCTAAGTTGTGGCTTATAACTAGTGTCACACACCCCTTAGTTGGGCTGGGTCAGTGTGTCCAAATCCTAGCCCTAGATATCCAATCTAGTGGTAGTGAGGGCTTGCTTTAAGTGAGCCACGGATCATGTTCTATGCGGGTTCCTTTGTAGCCGTTGGATGTACCTTGGATGGCTGGATATTCATCCCCTACCTCCGTTCAGACTGGAGATCGTGAGGGAAATCAGAGGCAGTGTTTCCCACCACCACCTGTCGAGATTGTGGGGCGAGGGGAGAAACTAAGTGAGTAGTTGGTTTCGTTTGTCCATCAGCATTCTAACGAGACTTATTTTGGGAGGAATAGGTGTGAGAGTAGAGAGAACGAACTTCCCTCTTCCTCTTGGTCTCCACCACAGCTAGCAGGTGGTTTGTGGAGGTTGGATATGGAGTTAGAAGGTGGTCTTGAAGGAGATTAGAAGGGTAAAAGGAATTTGGAGATCTGTAGTTCTCATCCTAGGCCCTTCCAAGCTTTTTCATGTAGGATCTATAGGTGCCCAGCTTCGTTTTGCTGTCAGTTCAAGGTGGAGCTCGGGGAGGTGCGAGGAGTGCATCGCACTGCAAGAGGACACTTGGTCCAGTTTCTGGAGGTCTTTCAAATGCCTTGGAGGCTTTACTTCATATCTTCATGGACCTGACGCATTTTGCCTCTTTTTCTCCACTATTCCCGGACCAAGCGGCGTCGGGCTTGTGGAAATGGAGAATCAGAAGCACCGGGGTAAACCAGAGCAGCAGTAGAGGTCAAGAATATGTCTCCAAAGCTCTTGGTGGCATTTTGATCCAATGCGGAGCACTGGAGGAGGGTTGATTTCTCGCTAGAGATCCATCGTGTGGCGGCACTCACGCTTAGCAGAGAATACGGAGCAGGCAAAGATCACAGACTCATGAGCATGAGAGAAGGGAAAGAAGGGCAGACCGGGTCTGCAGCCTTGAACCGAGTCTAGAGTTGTGAACCAGAAGGCTAGGAGTGGACCGTTCGGCTCCAAACAAAACTAGGCGAGTCTAGGAAATGAGTGGACTGCTCGCACAAAGCAAGCCACATGAGCCACGTGTCAGCAGGGCATTGGCCGCAAAAAGGTAATGATTTAATAAATTTTCAGATCTTTGATAAATCATAGAAGTTAGTATGTTTATCCAAAAATTACAAACAAGGTACCAAATTGTGTTGACCTAGGTGTCGCACATTGCCCATATTTTGATAATGACTTAACCATTCCATTCATATGTATCTAACAAATCTATTTGAGATTGTTTCAGACATTAGGTACAAGAAAAGAATCACATTCAACTCCAAAGCTACTCATCCAGCACATGCAAAACATGTGACTTTTGACCGTTTTGTAATATAGCCCTTAGAGGCTTAGAACAATTAATGTAATCACTTATACTCATGTTTTGTATTGTAACTAAGATGGATAAATTGATTGGGACTCAAAAATCCATCATTTGTACAGTTTTACGAAAATTCCAAAATACCCATAACAGGGATTTGGTCGGCCGAATTCCAAACTCGGCCGATCCATATATTCTGGAATTTTCTGGGCAATCGGCCGAGTTACCAACTCAGTCGATCCCTGGTCGGTCGAGTTCCTATGGTGGGAAACTCGGCCGATCCACTGATCGGTCCAAGTTGAAAGTCGACCGATCGGCCGAGTTTCTCCAAGGGAACTCGGCCGACAGTCTATCTTTCAGACTTGTCATTTAGTGGTTCGGCCGAGTTGCCTTTATTGAAACTCGGCCAATCAGACTGTACTGGAATGCAGAAAAAGCAATTCCAACCGTTAGAGGAGTAGGTGGGACTCAAAATAGATCCGTTGCAAGTTGTAAAATGGCTAGTTTGTGCCCCTTAACTCTCCCAACCTCAAAGGGACACCCTCAACTATAAATAGGACCTCTTGGACTTCATTCTAAGGTTGCTCATTCACATATGCTTGGTCCTAGCCTTAGTTGAGTGGTTTCTAATCCTTTGAGCCCCTTTCTCTCTCTACCTTCAAAGCAAATTCGTGAGTATGAGTGAGTTAGGATCCCATGTATGAGAGCTATCATTTGTAATCTTGTAAAGCTCTCCTTTCCACTTCTCCCATCTCCATTCTCTATGAATATTGATTGAAGTTTCTTCTCCGAGTGAAAGAGAAGAAGGTTGTTGTTCTTCCCCGAGTGAAGGAGAAGAAGGCTAGCTGCTCCAGGCCTCCGAGTGAAGGAGGAAGGTGCTAAAGCTCTCCAAGTGAAGGAGAGGTGCAAGGCAAAGCTCAAGCAAGATAGGTAAATCCTGCAAGGCCGAAGACTAGAGCAAGAGTGGGTAAGTCCTTTGAAGAAGGCGGAAGACTACTTGCTTGGTGGGTAAGTCCTTGGTGAGGTAGAAGATCTTGGCTTGATATATAAGTCCTTGGATGGTTGGTAGTTGTAGCTTGTAATCTTATTGTGTGATATATATAAGAGAACCAAGTTACAAATCCTAGAGCCTAACCAACTCTAGGTAGTGGACTGGCATTGCTCCTAAGTTTAGGACATGGAACCACTCTAAACCACCTGTCCAAGTGCATGCTATTCCTTGTCTCTTATCCTTGCTTTGTATGCTAGTTTAGGACATCAAATTTCTGTTTTGATTTAAGTTCTGCACTTAATATAATTTGGTGGTCTAATCACTTTTGTGAAGTTTGTGAAGCTCTATTCAACCCCCCCTTCTAGAGCCCATTGATCCAACAAGTGGTATCAGAGCAGGTCTTCTCCAAGCTACTTCAACAAGTAGGAGAAGATGGGCGATTCAGCTCTTGGGTCACTCAATATTGAAGGAAGCTTCTCCATGAGACCCCCGGTCTTCGACGGCACAAACTTCCTATATTGGAAGAGAAGGATGCAATTCTACATCCAAGGCGTGAGCTACGAGATGTGGAAGATAGTCCATCTCAAGTAGTCGAAGGGGAACATCACCACGTGGACGGAAGATGAGATGAAGCGTGCTCAACTCAATGCTAAAGCCGTGAGCATCATCTTCGCCGCCCTTTCACCATCGGAGTTCAACCGCATCTCTTCTTGGGACACGGCGCATGAGATTTGGCATAAGTTGTGTGTCACCTATGAAGGGACGAAGCAAGTCAAGGAGGCCAAGGTCTATATGCTCGGCGGCCTACTTGAGAACTTCAAGATGGGGAAGAATGAAAGAGTTGCGGACATGTACACAAGGTTGAATGTCATCTTGAACAGCCTTGCAGCCCTTGGGAGTGTCATGGATAGAGGTACCATCAATGCAAAGATCTTGAGATCTCTTCCAAAGAGATGGGAGCCAAAGGTCACTTCAATTGAAGAAGTCTACAAGCTGAGCGAGTTGTCAACCGAGGAGCTGGTTGGTAACCTCCAAGCACATGAACCAAGGCTCGACAAGCAAGAGGAAGAGGAGAAAAGAGAAGAGAAGGAGTCCAAGAAGATGAAGGACACAGCCTTCAAAGCTCAAGTTGAAGAAATGATGCGGCAACAACAACTTGCCATGAAGTCTCCCTGCCCTTCCTCAAGCGAAGATGAAGGTGCAAATGATCATGAAGCCAACTATTCAAAAGGAAGACACTTCAAGGGCAAACCATCCTCCTCCACTCCTAGGTGCTACGAGTGTGGTCAAAAGGGCCACTACAAGAATGACTGCCCAAAAGCCAAGAAGGGCTATCATAAGAGCAGCCACAAGAAGGATGACAAATACAAAAGAGAAGCCAAGTACAAGAAGAAGGACAAGAAGGAGAGACGATCCAAAGATGCAGCTCATGCGGCATGGGAGGAGTCTTCTACTTCAAGTTCCTCAAGCTCCGAGGATGGAGAATGTCACCTTGCACTCATGGCATCTACTAGTGAAGAAGTAATTGAGGTCACAAAGAAATGGATTGTTGATAGTGGCTGCTCTAAGCACATGACTGGAGAAATCAACCATTTCAACAAATTTGTGAAGAAGAAAGGAGGATCGGTAACCTTTGGGGACAACAAAAAGGGTAAGGTTATAGGTGAGGGTGATGTAGGAAATGAATTGTGCATTAAGAATGTTTTGCTAGTTGATGGCCTACATCACAACTTAATTAGTGTTAGCCAATTATGTGATAATGGTTATCTTGTGCTTTTTACTTCCTTAGAATGCTTGCTTCTAGATTCCCTGTCTTACACTGTTATATATAAGGGAACTAGAAATGGTAATCTATATGCAATTGTTCTAGATGCTCTAAAGCCCATACTAAATAGATGCTTAGTTGTGGATAAAAACGATCTTTCGCTTTGGCATCGTCGTTTGAGTCATGTGAACTTGCATCAAATGAAGAAACTGAACAAAAAAGACTTGGTTCGAGGACTTCCTAAATTGGATTTTGAAAAGGATGAGGAATGTCAACCTTGTACACAAGGGAAACAAACCAAATCCTCCTTCAAATCCAAAGGAGTCATGAGTACCAAGAGAGTTCTAGAGCTTCTTCATATTGATCTTTTCGGACCTATGAGAACACAAACGCTTCGCGGCTCCAAGTATTGTCTTGTGATTGTCGATGATTTTTCTAGATATACTTGGACTTTCTTTCTCGTTTCTAAAAGCGATACACTTGATGTTTTCTCGAGCTTTTGTAAACGAGTTGAAAACGAAGCTTCTTGCCATGTTGTTTTCATCCGTAGTGATCATGGTGAAGAGTTTGAAAATGATCTTTTTGAGCGTTTTTGTGAAAAATCGGGTTATTCGCACAATTTCTCTTCTCCTCGCACACCCCAACAAAATGGAGTTGTTGAGAGGAAGAATAGATCGCTACAAGAGATGGCTAGGACCATGCTTCTTGAGTATGACACTCCTAAGAAGTTTTGGGCTGAAGCCGTTAGCACCTCATGTTTTGTGCAAAACTGAGTTTTCACACATCGGATTTTTAAGAAAACCCCCTATGAACTATGGCGTGGTAGGAAGCCATCTATTGATTTCTTTCATGTTTTTGGATGTCCTTGTTTTGTTTTAAACACCAAGGATTCTCTCGACAAGTTTGATCTGAAATCTTACAAGGCTTTCTTCCTAGGCTATAGCACTACTAGCAGGGCTTTTAGAGTGTTTAACATTGAACTATCTAAAATAGAAGAATCTATAAATGTTAAATTTATTGAAACTAACCCTGTCATTGGCAAGCATATTGGTGATGATGATGTTGCAGATGAAATCATTCATATCTTAAAAGAGCTCAACATCAAAGACAAAGGTAAGCAGGTTGAAGAAGAAGAAAAAGAAGAAGAAAGGAAGGATCCCACTCCCCGCTTTGCAAAGAATCACCCCAAGGAGTTGATCATTGGCAACCCGTTTGAAAGAGTGAGGACACGAGCTGCTCACAACAAAGAACAAGCAGATAGTGCCTTCATCTCTCAACTGGAGACAAAGAACGTCAAAGAGGCCCTTGGTGATGATGAGTGGATCCTTGCCATGCAAGAAGAGCTTGAGCAGTTCGAGAAGAACCGTGTGTGGACCTTAGTGCCAAGACCAAATGATAGAAAGATCATTGGCACCAAATGGGTCTACCGCAACAAGCTTGATGAGCAAGGAAAAGTGGTAAGGAACAAAGCAAGGTTAGTAGCACAAGGTTACAATCAATAAGAAGGTATTGATTTTGATGAAACCTATGCTCATGTTGCTAGATTAGAATCTATTCGTATGCTACTTGCCTTTGCTAGTTATAAAAATTTCTTGCTTTATCAAATGGATGTTAAAAGTGTGTTTTTAAATGGTACAATCGAGGAGGAAGTATATGTTGCTCAACCCCCAGGCTTTGAAAATGATAAGTTACCCAACCATGTATATTTCTTGCAAAAAGCTCTCTACGGACTCAAACAAGCACCTCGAGCTTGGTATGAGAAACTAAAGAACTTTTTGTTAGATAACGGGTATATCATGGGCAAAGTCGGTTGTACTCTATTTCTAAAACACACTTCTACCCATTTTCTCATAATTCAAATATATGTTGATGATATTATATTTGGCGGAACTGACCTTGATCTTTGCAAAGAGTTTAGCTCTCTTATGCAGAGTGAATTTGAGATGAGCATGATGGGTGAGCTGACCTTCTTCCTCGGCTTTCAAATCAAACAAACAAAGGAAGGAAACTTCATCAACCAAGGCAAATACACAACTGAACTACTCAAATGCTTTGGGATGGAGAACATGAAGCCGATGGATACACCCATGTCAAACACTGCCAAACTTGACAAGGATGAAGAAGGTGAGAAGGTAGATGAGAAGCTCTATAGAGGTATGATCGGAAGTTTACTTTATTTAACTGCCTCTAGACCTGATATAATGTTTAGTGTTGGCTTGTGTGCTCGCTTTCAATCAAGCCCTAGGAAATCACATCTTATTGCTGTTAAGAGGATTTTGAGGTACTTAGCCAAAACTCCAAATTTTGGACTATGGTACCCTAAGTCAAGGGACTTTACTCTTGTGGCATATAGTGATGCTGACTACGCAGGTTGCTTGATTGATAGAAAGTGCACAAGTGGCACTTGCTTCCTCTTGGGACCATGCTTGGTGTCTTGGTTCTCCAAGAAACAGAGCACAGTGGCATTATCAACTACCGAAGCTGAGTACATTGCAGCCGGAAGTTGTTGTGCCCAGGTCCTATGGATGAAGCAAATGCTCCAAGACTTTAACATTCATTTTGATGCTTCTCCTATTTACTGTGATAATACTAGTGCAATCAATCTTTCTTATAATCCAATATTGCATAGTAGAGCTAAACACATAGAAGTTCGCCATCATTTTCTCCGTGACCACATTGTCAAAAAGGATATTTATATCACACATGTGGATACGGAAAATCAGTTGGCCGACATTTTCACTAAACCGCTTGCTAGAGAACAATTTAATTTTATTAGATCAAAATTGCTCATAATTTCTCTTGATGATATTGAATTGCTCTCTAATTAGTTGGTTACATATTATATGTGTTGCTCTTGCTTATAAATGCTTTAATTGCTCAAAATGCTTGTTTTTGCTATTTTTTTCTCTAGTTTCTATCTCGTTTTCGGGCTTTTCTCGCAAATCGGGTTTTAATCGACAAATAGTACTCTATGATGATGGGAATGTGCATAAATATGCTTAATATACAATCTAGACCAAAAAGAAAAATTGCATTCGGTCATTTGAGGCTAGGGCTAGAATTTCGGTTTTTCCACATCAGGGTTTTGGTCGGCCGAGTTTCCAACTCAGTCGAACGGTCGGGATACAGGGCACCTGTGCGCTCGATCGGCCGAGTTTCCATTTCCCAAACTCGACCGATCGACGGCAGACTGGTTTTATATATATAGGAATCGTCCGACTTTCTCCCTCTCAACTAGAGCAAAGTCGACCGAACCCTAGCCGTAAACCCCGACCCTTCCTAACCCTGGTCCTCTCTTCCCTCTCTCCAGCCGTTTTCACCTCCGATCGACCTTGTGCTTTTGTTCTTGCTGTTCTAGGGGCGTCGTCTGCTCTCTCTCTCCATGCAGATCGGCTCTATTTCTTCTTTCTCCTCTCCATGAGGTCCCAACGCCGGAAACGAGCCGTTCCTGCTCCTGCCATGGCGACTCCCCTTGCTCCAAGGTATATGGTGTTCGATAATCTCTCATTTATTGACAATGCTGCTGTTTCTCGTTTCAAAGAGCTCCTTCCTCGCTCTCCCTTCCCTTTTCGAGCTCTTCATCAACCCAACAGTTTTCACGCCGACCTCCTTGAAGCTTGTCAAATCTTTCGCATCCATCACCTTGAGGCGTTTTGCATAGAGGATGCCCGTTTTTATAATTTGAAATATAGTTCCAAAGCCATCCGTGAGTTCTACGCAAATTTGCGATGGAACTATGACTCTTTGGTCCCATCCGCGGACACCTCTATTGTGTTGACGTCCATGATCGCCGGACAACCTTTCCATATTACTGAGTGTTCGTTCAATCTCTATCTCAATGGAAATGTTGGCACGGCATCTTGGATCACCGACTACCCTCTCTATCTTGATCTTCTTTACCCCGATGATGTTTATAAGACAATTGAGGTTGACTTGACCGACATCCACAAATTTCTCAAGCAACCCAACTTTCCTTATAGAAAAAGGGGTACTTTGCCTTCCTCCGCCCTTTCTGCCCCTCGCCGCGTCTTGGCGTTTATCCTCAGCTGCAATGTCCACCCAAAGAAGAATCAAATGGACATTGCCGAGAATACGGCGATGATGATGTATCTTCTGCTGAACAATCAAGGAGTCAAATGGGCCCGTTACATCCTTCATCATATGACCTGTTTTGACTCGGGAAAGAACACAAAGGGCACACATCTTCCATATCCTGCCCTTATTTGTGGTCTTTTCCAGCATGCCACTGGAAAATCTCTCTTTGCCGATTTTCTCTACCGCCCTGATCGCAAAGGAGTTTATATCAGTGAGACCACTCTCCAAAAGAGTGTGCCTACCCCTGGTGCATCATCTTCCTCCGCTCCACCTCCACCTCCACCTTCCTCAGCTGCACCTCCACCCTCCACAGCTGCCCCTCCTCCACCTGAGCCTTCCTTCCAGCCTCCTCCGCAGCCTGCCTTTGCTGATTTCCACGTTTCAAATGAGGCCCTCATGGGGTATCTCATGCACCAGCAGGCTTACAACATGCAGGTCCAACAACACCATCATCAGGATCTGTGCCACATCATGTCCTCCATGTCTTTATCCTGCCCTCAGCCTTACCCCACCTACAAGCCCTACCCCGGTGGTGACTACGCCTCTTACGCGTATAGCCAGTTTTACCCTACTCCACCCTTTTCTGCTTCCGCTGAACCCTCTGCAGGTGGATGCCCTTCCCCGGTTCTGGCGCTCCCAGGTGGTCGTCTGTCTGAGCTTCTGGCCCAGTACACTTCTTCTGCTCCCCCCATTGAGGTTGCCTATGAGTTACATGCTCTAGGCATGTCTTGGTCCGAGCAGAGTGCGAGGTGGCCCGGGCGTGCTTCTGGTCCTCCAGACGAGGATATGCCTGACCAGGAGGATGCTGAGACTGATGTTGATGAGGCTACTGCGACGGATGCTGAAGACGAGGATGATGACGACGATGCTGATCATGATGTCGAGGCTACACCGGCTGCTGCTCCTCCTTCTGATGATGGCGATGAGGACTATCGGCCAGACGAGGACATGGATGCTGCTGTTGATGATGTAGACATAGAGTAGTTTAGCTTAGGGGCTGATGTGTCTAGTTTTAGTCTCAGATGACCATGTTATATCTCTTTGGACTATGATTGTACTATATACATTAGGCACATCATCTGAGTTGTACTATTTCTACTCTATGATATCCGTGTAATTTTGTTTTATGGTTTATGGAAACGTTTCGTATGGTTTATCTTGTAGTGTTTTCCATATTTTGATTAATGACATGCTTTGCTTTCATGGTTTATCTTGGTGTTCCTCTGTCTTTCTGTGGAGTGATTTGATTGAGTGTTTTTGTTGGAGAAGACCTTGCTTTTATGCTCTTCTACCCCCCTGCCTTTTTGAGATGACAAAGGGGGAGAAAAAGCTCAATCATATTGTTTTTATTGCTTGTATGGTTCTTTTCTTGTCTATTAACTGAAATGCATCTAGACTTGCTTAGAATCATATAATATACATATGTGCTATGGTTGCTTGTTTTTTAACTAACCATGCAGGAATGAGTAAGCATGAATTGAGGGGGAGCACTACAAATTGATCATATTTTCATCCCCTTGCAATTCCCTAAGAAAAGGTATAACTTTCACATTCTTATCAATATGTTGAGGAATGGTTTGTCATTGTCAAAAAGGGGGAGAATGTTGACCTAGGTGTCGCACATTGCCCATATTTTGATAATGACTTAACCATTCCATTCATATGTATCTAACAAATCTATTTGAGATTGTTTCAGACATTAGGTACAAGAAAAGAATCACATTCAACTCCAAAGCTACTCATCCAGCACATGCAAAACATGTGACTTTTGACCGTTTTGTAATATAGCCCTTAGAGGCTTAGAACAATTAATGTAATCACTTATACTCATGTTTTGTATTGTAACTAAGATGGATAAATTGATTGGGACTCAAAAATCCATCATTTGTATAGTTTTACGAAAATTCCAAAATACCCATAACAGGGATTTGGTCGGCCGAATTCCAAACTCGGCCGATCCATATATTCTGGAATTTTCTGGGCAATCGGCCGAGTTACCAACTCAGCCGATCCCTGGTCGGTCGAGTTCCTATGGTGGGAAACTCGGCCGATCCACTGATCGGTCCAAGTTGAAAGTCGACCGATCGTCTGAGTTTCTCCAAGGGAACTCGGCCGACAGTCTATCTTTCAGACTTGTCATTTAGTGGTTCGGCCGAGTTGCCTTTATTGAAACTCGGCCGATCAGACTGTACTGGAATGCAGAAAAAGCAATTCCAACCGTTGGAGGAGTAGGTGGGACTCAAAATAGATCCGTTGCAAGTTGTAAAACGGCTAGTTTGTGCCCCTTAACTCTCCCAACCTCAAAGGGACACCCTCAACTATAAATAGGACCTCTTGGACTCCATTCCAAGGTTGCTCATTCACATATGCTTGGTCCTAGCCTTAGTTGAGTGGTTTCTAATCCTTTGAGCCCCTTTCTCTCTCTACCTTCAAAGAAAATTCGTGAGTATGAGTGAGTTAGGATCCCATGTATGAGAGCTATCATTTGTAATCTTGTAAAGCTCTCCTTTCCACTTCTCCCATCTCCATTCTCTATGAAGATTGATTGAAGTTTCTTCTCCGAGTGAAAGAGAAGAAGGTTGTTGTTCTTCCCCGAGTGAAGGAGAAGAAGGCTAGCTACTCCAGGCCTCCGAGTGAAGGAGGAAGGTGCTAAATCTCTCCAAGTGAAGGAGAGGTGCAAGGCAAAGCTCAAGCAAGATAGGTAAATCCTGCAAGGCCGAAGACTAGAGCAAGAGTGGGTAAGTCCTTTGAAGAAGGCGGAAGACTACTTGCTTGGTGGGTAAGTCCTTGGTGAGGTAGAAGATCTTGGCTTGATATATAAGTCCTTGCATGGTTGGTAGTTGTAGCTTGTAATCTTATTGTGTGATATATATAAGAGAACCAAGTTACAAATCCTAGAGCCTAACCAACTCTAGGTAGTGGACTGACATTGCTCCTAAGTTTAGGACATGGAACCACTCTAAACCACATGTCCAAGTGCATGCTATTCCTTGTCTCTTATCCTTGCTTTGTATGCTAGTTTAGGACATCAAATTGCTGTTTTGATTTAAGTTCTGCACTTAATATAATTTGGTGGTCTAATCACTTTTGTGAAGTTTGTGAAGCTTTATTCAACCCCCCTTCTAGAGCCCATTGATCCAACAAAATGTTCAAAAAAATAAGTAGAACAACATGGAATCATAATATAAGTCTTTTATTGCACTAATAATAGTTATATCATGTAAGATGTGAAATGCTCATATGATGGATAATAAATATCAAACGATGCCCTAAAATTATGAGAAAATACCAGTAAATCATAATTCATGTTTATAATTCATATGATGCCAGTTATGGTCATGTTGACGTATGAAATCATTTAATTTACTCCATATGGCTAATTAGGGCTAATAACCCTAAAGAAAATGTAATAAATACATGCATTCTCAATAAATGATGAAATTTGCATAATACCCTTATATCAGTAAATGGAATATAATATGCAAGTATGAGATCCGTTTTATGCACAAAATTCATGTTATATGAAGATGACCCTTAATGCATGTGTTGTAACCCTAATTTGAATAATGTATATAAACTAGGGTTAATATGTGTACAAAAAGGATTTGGAACCTAATGTTCAGATAATGAACCATAATCTAGAAAATGAAATTAGTAAGTTAACTCTAAGGCAAGAATTCAAGTAACGATGCACATATCCTAATGAACTAAGTGAAACCCTAATGAACATGATTAGGGTTAAGATGAGATGTATGATGATGGGAATCTAATGATAGTATATGATCTTGTCTTAATTAGGGTTTGACCAAGATATAGTTGACATGAGGAATATGATGATTAGGTTTGTCTTGATCAAGGTACTCCATTACCTCTTACTTGGCTTATTATACAATATTCTTGTGTTATATGTGTAGTAAATACTTGGCATATGATATTGGATGAAATGATTGTTCTTACATGATATGTTACTTGATTTTCTATACTTATGGCTGTGAACACATGAAACATAATGTATCTCTTCCATTATATGAAAGCACTAAACTCTTTGGTAGTACAATGCTTGGAAGTGACCTGACTCTTTGGTAGTCGGTCACATTGTACATATGATCTAACTCTTTGGTAGTCGATCATAAAGGCCTTAATCTTGAGCTCCTTGAGAGTCAAGAGAATGCATCAAAACCTTCGGCCGTCAATGCATGGATATATAATGTAAAATAAGCTTAAAATATGTGTTCATTTTTGTTAATGAATATCTTTGTGCAAGTATATGCTTTTCTTATATTTGTTAATGCTGCCAAGTATTATTTTTATCTTATTTCCCAGATATGATGAGAGGTATATATAAAAGACACATAGGCGTACTCAGTACAATATTCTTGAATATTGTGCTGATGTGTACCACATGTAATCTTTTATTTAAGTTGTGGTTATGCTCTTGAAGATCCAGGATAGTTGAGAGTTGTGTAGAGAGCTGATGTATAGGTGGACCTATTGTCGTAAGATCCTATAGTTTAGTGGTAGTACATGTATATGTATAGTTTGATGTTCAATATGTAATATCAAATGTTGTAACAATTCAGGTTGTAATTATATATGTTGAATGGTTAACATGTGTGTATGGTTTTATTATTGTTCTTGTACATGTGCTACTGATTGTTTCCTAGACTTATGTGGGATGTTTAAATTGGGATTCTTGTTGAGGTGGGGGTTTCAATTTGGACGTCACACATTAGATTAAGTTTTAGAAAATCTGGGGACGTCACAGGTGGTATCAGAGCATGAACAATAGCAAAGTCTGACATTTGCTCATTATGCAACTCAAAACTAAAGAACCTTGAACTTAATAATCTTTAGGGTTAGAGTAGTCATCTTTTAGAGACTCGATCTGACCTAGCCTCTAGGTTAGCACCTAGATGTCTAAGAACTAGGTCTAGACTGGTGCTTGTTGTATAGCAGGTCCTTAGATGTCATCCTTTCCTTATAGTGCAGTGGTATTGGACGTTGCATTATTTGGAAATGACATGCATTAAGGGAAGAGAAACCCTAGACATATGGCTCTCATTGTCTGGGGTAGATACACTAGTCTACACCATGTTCTCACCATTTTCACTAGTTTTCATGTCACTGTACTCTCTACTATGTGTGGGACACTCGTTTTTTGGATTTGGTTTTTGATTCCAATCAGATCAAACCTTGATAGTTTTCTCTGACGCTTGTTTTATCGGAGAAAAACTATATAATATTTATTATATATAAGTATTACAAAAATGTGTCCCCACACATGTACGAGTAGGAGGTGGTCATGCAACCTAAGTGAAAGTGATGACATCAGTCTAGAAGAGAGAGTAGTTCTAGATTAGATGTCTAGAGCCTTGTTTGGAATATATGATAGATGAATAGACAAAATAAGTTTTGATGATATGATGTAAGCCTTATATAGATGACATAATATGGTTATGATGATATATGTTTGTCTCTGAGGGCATTAGTTTAGATTTGAGGTTTTTAGATAAGTGTTGATGATGCAAGTAACTAGGCTTTTATGAGATAAGATATGTTAAGTTAAGACAAGGATGTGAATCAGCAAGAGCCTCAGTCTCTTTTACGAAGGAGGACCTCTAGTGTTAGGACCAGTTTCAAGGTTAACTCTAGAGAGAGTGAGGCCCACAGGGAGAAGGTCAGAGAACCTAGACTCCATGATATGAGAAATATGAGAATTATGAGATATGTGATATGATATGTCCGAAACTAGACTACTCCTGAGTGATTGAGTTGAGTCTCTTTGTGCATGATTCCTATAATCTTGCTAAACCCTAGGTGTCCTTGGGAGTACCAAACCCTAGAGATAGAGAGAGGCTCGATATATATGTGCTTATGTGAATATGAATATGAGAACCTACCATCTGGGTGAGGGAGAGAGAGAGAGTCCCAAGACCCTGGAGGAGGTAAAACTATGTTACTTTTTGTGAAGCCTCATGCTTGGATTGGTGGTACCTTATAGGAATCTAGCAGTGTTTATAAGATAGAGAGTTTTGAGTAAGAATATCTCACGGGTAGATAATCTTTTATGGTGATATCATATCATGTTTTGGATCTGTGCTTATGTGGCTAGACCTCATAAGGCTATCACTAATGCCAATGAGGTAATCTGAGAACCCTAGGTTATTAAAGGGAAGATAAAGCTATGTTATGAGATACTCATAGAGTTGAGTTAGCTCAGAGAGACTGAGCATGTAACTACCCTCATGATATGGGTCAGGAGAGCCTCAATCAGACCAGATGAAGTTTTGATATATGTTTAACAAGCCACTCACATAAGTTTGTTTAGCACAACCATGATGTAATATATGTAAGGATGTGATCTAATCTCGAGACGTGATATATAGACATGATATGATGGAAACCTAGAGATGGTTTAATGACATAAAAGTAGAAATAGTTAACCATATACATGAATAATGATGCTAATGTGAAATTGTTGGTTAATCTTGTGATGAAATCACTAGTATATGTTGTAATTTGTTATGAACAATGAAATAAGATTATATGAATGGAACATGTTACATGAGGTGTTAATCTTAGTGCTTAATAAAGCTGACAAACATAGTTTGACAGTTAGTACAACATAGTAGATTATAACACCTTGATATGATCTAGATGGATAAAGTGGGTTAACCTTAGTTAACTCCCTCCTAAAAAGGCATATGTTAATGTTGAACATGTAATAACAATTAGCTCGAAAATATTTTGATGACACCTTAATACAATGGGCTAACTTAGTTAACTCCTTTAGAACATGGTAATATGATGTGGAAACACTAATGCAAGGGTAAAGATGAGGATGTAAATCCTAAAATATCAATGGATTCATAAAATAACCTAAGCTTCTAAATCCTTGTTTCAATTCTTTATGAAGGGGTGAATCACCTTAGATGTTTTAAAACCTCCTAATAGTAGTGTGGATGTGATTATGGAGCTTTTTTTTTGGATATGTTGCACCTAAGATAGTTTCTACATATGAAAAAAGATCCTTAGTTTTTCCTTAGAGTATGAGTATGGCTCAATTTCGAGGATGAAATTTCTTTTAAGATGTATATGATGTGATAAAGTCATTTCTGGCTTAATTCTAAGGACGGAATTTCTCTTAAGGTGTGTAGGATGTGATGGAGTGAACTTTTGGAATCCTAAAATGTCTAATGACACAAGTGAAGTTATGCATGTTGAGTTGTCTTGAGAATCCCAAGTGTTCTAGTAAAGTTGGAGTGTTGATTGAGGTTTGTATAATGTCTTCGATCCATAAGTTATATCTATTTGAGGAATTTAATTGACTAGTATAACAGTTGATTTTTGACAAAAATTTTGTGCACAAGGAAGCTTGAGTAGTGAGGAAGCTGTGGTTAAAATTTGGTGGCAATTGGAGTATCCTACAGGAAGTTATTAAGGTTTGAAAATGAGAAGATAATGTGCATTGTTGATGTTTATAGACCTAAGTTTTGGCTTATTACCAGTGTCACACGCCCCTTAGTTGGGCTGGGTCAGTGTGGCCAGATCCTAGCCCTAGATATACAATCTAGTGGCAGTGAGGGCTTGCTTTAAGTGAGCCACATATCATGTTCTATGCGGGTTCCTTTGTAGCCGTTGGATGTACCTTGGATGGCTGGATCTTCATCCCCTACCTCCGGTCAGACTGGAGATCGAGGGGGATATCAGAGGCAGTGTTTCCCGCTACCACCTATCAAGATCATGGGGTGAGGGGAGAAACTAAGTGAGTAGTTGGTTTCATTTGGACATCAACATTCTAAAGAGACTTATTTTGGGAGGAATAGGTGTGAGAGTAGAGAGAACAAACTTCCCTCTTCCTCTTGGTCTCCACCGTAGCTAGTAGGTGGTTTGTGGAGGTCAGATATGGAGTTAGAAGGTGGTATTAAAGGAGATGAGAAAGGGAAAAGGAAGGTGGAGATCTATAATTCTTGTCCCAGACCCTTCCATGCTTTTCCACATAGGCTCTGTAGGTGCTCAGCTCCGTTTTGCTGCCAGTTCAAGGTGGAGCTCGGGGAGGTGCGAGGAGTGCATCACACTGCAAGAGGACACCTTGGTTGAGTTTCTAGAGGTCTTGAAAATGCCTTGGAGGCTTTACTTCAGATCTTCATGGACCTGAGGCATTTTGCCTCTTTTGCTCTACTATTCCTGGACCAGGTGGCGTTGGGCTTGTGGAAATGGAGAATCAGAGGCACCGGGGTAAACCTGAGCAACCGTGGAGGTCATGAAGATGTTGTTGAAGCTCTTGGTGGCATTTTGATCCGATGAGGAGGACTAGAGGAGGGTTGATTTCTCGCCAGAGATCCATCGTGTGGCGGCACCCACACTTAGTAGAGAAGTCGGAGCAGGCAAAGATTGCAGACTCGCGAGCGTGAGTGAAGGGAAAGAAGGGCAGACCGGGTCTGCAGCCTAGAACCGGGTCTAGAGCCATGAACCAGAAGGCCAAGAGTGGACCGGCCAGATTCAAATGAAACTAGGAGAGCCTAGGAAATGAGTGGGCCGCTCGCACAAAGCAAGCCATGTGAGCCACGTGTCAGCAGGGCATTGGCCGCAAAAAGGTAATGATTTAATAAATTTTTAGATCTTTGATAAATCATAGAAATTAGTATTTTTATCAAAAAATTACAAACAAGGTACCAAAATGTTCATAAAAATAAGTAGAACAACATGGGATTACAATATCAGTCTTTTATTGCACTAATAATAGTGATATCATGTAAGATGTGAAATGCTCATATGATGGATAATAAATATCAAACGATGCCCTAAAATTATGAGAAAATACCAGTAAATCATAATTCATATTTATAATGCATATGATGCCAGCTATGGTCATGTTGATGTACAAAATCATGTAATTTACTCCATATGGCTAATTAGGGCTAGTAACCCTAAAGAAAATGTAATAAATACATGCATTCTCAATAAATGATGAAATTTACATAATACCCTCATATAAGTAAATGGAAGATAATATGCAAGTATGAGATCAGTTTTATGCACAAAATTCATGTTATATGAAGATGACCCTTAATGCATGCGTCCAGCCATAGTAGCCCGGGTGGTAAGAGCTCAGTAAGTCCCAATGAAGGACCTGGGTTCGAACCTCACCGAAGGCACTTTGCGAACGGAAATTCACGCTGATTAGGCATGGGAGGGGGGTGACCGGACCACACCCTCTCATGCCTCAAGAGTTTACCATGTCGGCTTCACCCGAGATGGGTTCTCTCGGTCATAAAAAAAAAGACCCTTAATGCATGCGTTGTAACCCTAATTTGAATAATCTATATAAACTAGGGTTAATATGTGTACAAAAAGGATTTGCATCCTAATGTTCAGATAATGAACCATAATCTGGAAAATGAAATCAGTAAGATAAATCTATGACAAGAATGCAAGTAATGATGCACATATCCTAATGAACTAATTGAAACCCTAATGAACACGATTAGGGTTAATATGAGATGTATGATGATGGGAATCTAATGATAGTATATGATCTTGTCTTAGTTAGGGTTTCACCAGGACATAGTTGACATGAGGAATATGATGATTAGGTTTTTCTTAATCAAGGTACACCATTACCTCTAACTTTGCTTATTATACAATATTCTTGTGTTATATGTGTAGTAAATACTTGGCATATGATATTGGATGAAATGATTGTTCTTGCATGATATGTTTCTTGATTTTCCGTACTTATGGCTATGAACACATGAAACATTATGTATCTATTCCATTATATGAAAGCACTAAACTCTTTGGTAGTACAGTGCTTGGAAGTGACCTAACTCTTTGGTGGTCAGTCACATTGTACATATGATCTAACTGTTTGGTAGTCGATCATAAAGGCCTTAATCTTGAGCTCCTTGAGAGTCACGAGAATGCATTAAAACCATCAGCGGTCAATTCATGTATATATAATGGAAAATAAGCTTAAAATATGTGTTCATTTTTGTTAATGAATATGTTTGTGCAAGTATACTCTTTTCTTATATTTGTTAATGCTGCCAAGTATTAGTTTTATCTTATTGCCAATATATGATGAGAGGTATATATAAAAGACACATAGGCGTACTCAGTACAATATTCTTGAATATTGTGTTTATGTGTACCACATGTAATCTTTTGATTAGGTTGTGGTTATGCTCTTGAAGATCCAGGATAGTTGAGAGTTGTGTAGCGAGTTGATGTACAGGGGAACCTGTTGTCTTAAGATCCTATAGTTTAGTGGTAGTACATGTATATGTATAGTTTGTTGTTCAATATGTAATATCAAATATTGTAACAATTTAGGTTGTAATTATATATGTTGAATGGTTAACATGTGTGTATGGTTTTATTATTGTTCATGTACATGTGCTACTGATTGTTTCCTTTTGACTTCCTCTGATTTTCTTCTTCTTAGCCGTGTGTGGGATGTTTAAATTGGGATTCTCATTGAGGTGAGGGTTTCAATTTGGATGTCACACATTAGATTAAGTTTTAGAAAATCCGGGGATGTCACAGAATGTCATTTGGGTTGTACAATGTTGTGGCCACTTTTCAGCGGTGCATGTCCTCTATCTTTGTTGGATTGACTGAGACCATTATGGAGGTGTTTATGGATGATGTCTCCATCTATGGAGATAGTTTTGACTCTTGCCTCAATCATCTATCTCTTGTTTTGGAAAAATGTGAGGAAGCACAATTGATCCTCAATTGGGAAAAGTGTCACTTTATGGTGACTGAAGGAATTGCCTTACGCCATAGGGTTAGCAACCATGGCATTAAAGTGGATAGAGCCAAGATTGAGGTCATCTCAAAACTTCCACCCCCTTCTTTCATCAAGGACGTTTGTGCCTTCCTTGGGAACGTGGTTTTATAGGTGTTTCATCCATGATTTTTCTAAGATCACCAAACCCTTGACCAATCTCCTCCAAAAAGACACCCCTTTTGTGTTTGATAAAGCTTGCATGGCCAATTTTCTTTGTTTGAAGGAGGCCCTCATTTCTACTCCCATCATTAGGTCCCCTGACTCGTTTCTACCTTTTGAGTTAATGTGTGATTTGAATGATTACACCATAGGTGCTATTCTTGGACAATGCATTGACAAAAAGCACCATATAATTTACTATGCATCCAAAACTCTTCATGATGCCTAGCAGAATTACACTACTATTAAAAAGGAAATGTTAGCCATAGTATATGCCTTTGACAAATTCTGCTCATATTTGGTAGGGTCCAAAGTCATTATTTATATGGACCATGCGGCCATTAGATACTTGATGACTAAAAAGGATGCCAAACCTTGCCTTCTTCATTGGATCCTTTTACTTCATGAATTTGATCTAGAAATCCTAGACAAAAAGGGTTGCAAGAATGTTGTTGCTGACCATCTCATTCGCCTTGACTTTTCTAATGATGATGGCATACCCATAAATGATTCCCTGGTAGATGATAAATTGTTAAAAATGGAATCCCAATATCCTTGGTTTGCCAATTATGTGAATTTTCTAGCTGCAGGTGTGTTGCACCCTGAATATAGGGGATATTCTAAGGCTAAATTCTTACATAATGTGAAAACATATTATTGGGATGACCCATATCTTTTTATATTGTGTTCTGATGGACTTTACCGTAGGTGTGTCACTGAGGAAGAGGCTCATGACATACTTGAGCAGTACCACACTGGCCCCACTGAAGGGCACATGTGTTCTTAGAAAATTGCTAGGAAGGTCTCACAATCTGTGTTTTTCTGGCCTACTCTTTTCAAAGACTCATACCATATTGTCCTTGCATGTAATGAATGTCAAAGGACCGGAAATATATCTAAGAGAGACCGAATGACCATGACTTCTTGGTAAGAGATTGAAATCTTTGACCTGTCAGAGTAGATTATATGGGCTTGTTTCCTTCTTCTTGCGGGTACAAATATATCTTAGTGGTTGTTGACAACATTTCCAAATGGGTTGAAGCCATCCTCACCAAAACTTGTGATTCCAAACCCATGAAGAAACTCTTCAAAGATATTATTTTTCCTTGATTTGGGGTAACTTGGACCATAGTTTCTAATGGAGGTTCCCATTTTCTAGAGAAGATTTTTGAGTTCTTACTGAATTGGTTTGGAGTTCATCACAAGGTTGCCACCCCTTACCACCCTCAGACTAGTGGTCAAGTTGAGGTGTGAAATAGGCAAATCAAGTCCATCCTAGAGATACCTTAAATTGCACCAGGACCGATTGTCCTTTGAAAGTTAATGATGCCTTGTGGGCATACAAGAGTGCCTACAAAACCCTCATAGGAACCACCCCTTTCAAATTGATTTATCAGAAATCATGCAATATTCCCATAGAATTAGAACATAAGGCCAATTGGGCTATCAAAACTCTTAATTTTGACTTAACTACTGCAGGTGAGAACTGCTTTTTGTCAATACAAGAGTTAGATGATCTCTAGATGACGGCCTATGGAAATGCTAGAATTTACAAAGACAAAACCAAACTATGGCATGATGGTCATATTAGGCAAAAAGACATTAGGGAGGGTGATCAAGTTTTAATGTATAATTCTAGTTTGAGACATTTTCCTAGAAAACTTAAATATAGATGGTATGGGCACTACCATGTTAAGCGTGCCTACCCTCATGGCACTTTTCTTCTTTAGGATAAGGTTTTAGGAAGTTTAAGGTTAATGGACATAGGCTTAAACAATACATCACCATTGAGAATTTTCTATCTTGTGAGGCACATCAACTCTCCTTACTTGAAGATACCGCCCTACACGAACCCCCACCTCCCCCTCCCCAGCCTAAAATGGCTCCATGATCCAGCTCTATTGGGCCTTTGACATAAAACTAGGTGCTTATTGGGAGGCAACCCAATCATTTAATTTTTGCAAATTTTCTTATATATTTGTTTTAGATAACCCTTGTAATTTACATTTCAGAATAGTTTTCTTCTGCAAAATAATGTTGAACATCAGGTCATTCCAATAAACAGAAATAGGGTGTGCCACCCAGTTAGAGGAATGTCTGGCAAAGGCGAGACACCTGTCTTGGACTTTTAGAAGGGCCCTTCATCAACAATAGTCATTTGAAACTAGAGTGGGTGGAATGAGTATGTACCACCCACCTACACCCTAACTTAAAATTTTACTCATCCCAAGAAAAAGTTAAATTTCGAACAGAGGGGAGAAAAGTGCGGAGATCACCATGGGGCCCTGGTAACTCAAAGAACATCCAGCTGAATGGAATGTGTATGTGGGATGGAACCTTGATTAGTGGAGCTTCATAGTGCACCCAACAGTTGGGTGTTAGTGGAAGCTCAAAGGGGATTTCATATTACCGTTTTCCTTGCAGTCCCCCCCAATAAGATCCACATATCTTCCTTTAGTAATGAAGGAAGTGTTGGTGATGAATGTGCATTGGGGGATATTGACATGTGTCGAACTAGTAGCACATGTAGCACTAGTTGTTCAATATCAGGCGGAGGGTCTAGTTTTGTTTTTCTCCTATCATATTGATCTACATATAGGAGAAGTGGTGTTGATATGAAAGAAACAATTGGATTTAAATTAGCATCATAAATATTTTTATTCTCCTCAAAAGTCAAGCAATCAACATTGTGGTTAATATGACTAGAGGGTTTACTTGTTGATGTAGCACATGCCTCAAGTTCCTCTTTGGAAGATGTTCTCAAGGGTTTAGGAGTGATTAAAATGAGAATATCATATTTGTAGTCAAGATGTGGGGCATGTGATTTTATTCATGTGGTGGTGGCTTCTCATCTAGATCATTCATATGTGAAAAATAAGTTAGTTGTGGCAGAGTTGAAGGCTCTTGGTGGAGAAGTCTTTCTCCAGAAATATCAATAGATTTATCGTGAAAGAGTGACAACTTATTATCCTGAAAGAGTTCAACCCAAGTGGATAGGTCATTGATAACATATGGATTTATGTCAATGACAAGAGGAGTGTTGGAGCCTCAGGATAAGGACGATTCACCTACTGTGACTTTTCATACTCAAGTAATAAAGCCTCTAGTGGAAGGGTCAAAATACCAATGTACTCATCGCATGATGGTTGTGACTCCTTGTTTTTTTGTATTTCTATAGGTTCTGACATAAATGACATAAACATGGGATCATCATCATGCTTGTCAGGAAAAAACATCTTAGACTGCTCTAACTTCTCCAATGGAATCTTTGATTCATCTTCTAGTAAAGTAGCTAATAGGGATTTTCATATTTCTAGCATTTCTTGTTGGTCTGCTACTATCCTTTCTAGGGCCTTAATTTGTTGCTATTATAGAGATGTATATTGGCTACAATAAGGTTCATACCCCTCAAAATTTTGTTGGTTATCCTCTCCATACCCTACAAAACATCCTTGGTCAGAGAATCCCTCATATTGATATGTGTAGCATTTTTCCTCATAATAGTCTTCAGAAGTTTGCATATTGTAATTGTATCCATCTTGATAGGAAGACTATATATATTTAAGGTGCCACCATAATATAAGGGGACACATTTGGACAATATAGTGATGTATGGTTGTAATAACCACACAATTGACATTGTAAACCATAATGTGTTTACCACTCCATTTGAAGAAAAAAATTATGAAATAAATTACATAAAGGAATCTAAGATAGAAAGGAAAAAAATTGAAACTAGAAGAGATTAAAACTAAAAATAATGAAAAGAAACTAAATTTACATAACAGTTAAGGCATTAACTAAAATTACAAAAAAAAAATACAAAGATAAGCCAAGAAATTATAAACAAGAGTAAAAATTACAAAACAAAATAGAAAGCAGTATTATTGGAATGAAAACACGGTATAAGGAGGGGATACAATACTGGAATAGGTCTCGGTAGGAAAAATAAACTAGAAAAATATAAGAAAATAAATTATGGAGTAAGAATAAAAATTATGAAAAAATAAACTAAAGGGAATTTACAAGATAACCAAGGAGAATATAACAAAACTAAAATTACAAAATAACCAAAATTACAAAATAAAGTAACGCAATACTACTAGAATGGAAACTCAGTAGAAAGAGGAGAATCACTACCGGAATGTAGCTCAACAAGAGACGGAAAGAAGGAACAAAATTATAGAATAAGTCTAAAAATTATTAACAAACTAAGGAATTGTGGATGAAGGTTACAATTATGGAACAAACTAAATTTTGTAAAATAAACTCAAATTATACATTAAAAGAAAAAAAATCCTAAATAAATAAGCAATCAGGTTTAAAAAATAATGTGTGCCATCCCCGACAATGGTGTCAAATTTGATGTGTGTCATATTCCCACCAAATCACTAGGAAAAATCCTAGATTTTAACCTTCTAAAGAAGTCGTCAACTCCTTACAAGCAACGACTCAACTTTTGATAGTAAGATTTTGATCTAAGGGATGTCAAAAAGATCATTGAAATCTAAAACCAATCATGAGAACAAAAAATTACAATCCAAATTGTGAGAGTTTGATTATGGTAAGAATAGAAA
Source organism: Alisma plantago-aquatica (assembly GCA_963693085.1). Taxonomy (NCBI): domain Eukaryota; kingdom Viridiplantae; phylum Streptophyta; class Magnoliopsida; order Alismatales; family Alismataceae; genus Alisma; species Alisma plantago-aquatica. Next base: position 660,487,605 of record OY856409.1, on the reverse strand, counting down.
ATAAAAGTATAGGAATAGAACCTAACTAATAAAATGATAGAAGGAACTACAAGTGTAGGTGATCACCCCTAAATTGTTTATTTCTTAGGCATTAATTTTAAATATAATGGTCAATGTCACAAATCATACAATGTGGAATATGTGTCTCCATCAATCATCATATGTGGGGATGTCAAGAATATACTTTAAAAGCTAAAGTGTTGATGTGTTGATGATGATATTGTTTGCACATAGAATCACTAGGAAAAGTCCTAGAGTTTAACCTTGTGAAGTGGTAGTCAATTCCTTCCAAGAAACAAGATAACTTTTCTGGTAGTAAGGTATCGATCCAATGGATGACAAAAAGATTATTGAAATCCAAAATCTATCACAAGAACAAGAAAGTAGAACACAAATTGTGAGAGTTTGATTATTCTAAGTACAGAAAATAAAAGTGTGAAAATAGAAGTTAACTAATCAAATGATAGAAGGAATAGGGGGTCTGAAGGATCATTACCAATAGCTAAGCTTTTGCTCAATGAATCAACTCCTATGTTTCAATAATCAAATCAGGACCATGTATATTGGTGTCCTTTCAAGAAAATCTCACTAGGGTCAGATTTCTCAGAAACTCATTGATCCTGGCATTTGTGGATCCTTCTCCAACTGTCCAATAAATCCCTATCTGAGATCTCATCGAGGAACAGATGAATTTCATTTTGGCATTTGAGATCATGGGTGAGATGATCATGTCTCCATATGCTATAACAAGTGAATCAAATAGGTAGAAAGATCTTAATATCCATCAATAGATATCATCAAGAGATTATAGGTTTGTTCATGTTAGGATCTAAGATCTTGTCACTCCCATAAGAATATAACCATTCTACCTGAAAACAAGTATGAGATTAGATGGATAAAAAGATAACAATCATAATTAAGGGATTACAGGTTCACTTCTGAGGGGATCCAAAATTAAATCACCCCACAAGAGTATATGAATTCATCCAACAATCAAAGAAGAAACCAAAGGAAAAAATTCTTCTACTAGAACAATGGAGTTGATTACATCAAATAAAAATAGGCTATGGGGCTACTCCCCTTACCCTATAGGAAACTACTCAAACATAATAATAAGAGAACAAGAATAGGATTAGAGGGGGCTCCAGGGGAATAGAAATTGTGGTAACTTTGTCTTTAGAATCCCCCCTTCTTTTTAAGGGAAAGAGGGGGGAGGGGAAACCGTTGAGATAAGGCTTGTTGGTGGCTGCGGCTACCTATCTCGGGTTCAAAGTCGATCAATTTAGAGACTTGAGTCACTCGACTGGCATTGTGTAGATGCTCCATCCCAAAGTTTCTGGTCAAACTTTGACCACTTTAATGACTTTCTTGTTCTGAAGTTTCATTGGGTGTTGAACACAAGTTGATCGAGTAGGATGGTGAGTCGATCGACTGGTTTCTAAATGTTGCTTTGACATGGTCATTTTGTCTAAGGTAATGAGCTTTCCAAAAACTAATTTTGATTGGTCTTTAAATGCATTCTTTCCATCACATAAAAGCATATGGAATTGGTAAATTTTACTTTGTTCCTAGTTAAAGGAGTTAACTTTTACAACATTGATTGCCTCCAAATGGAGGGATTTATTGAGTTTCCTTCATCTGACTCTCTTTGTTGATGATTCCCACAATGATGAGACGATCAAATGGTAAGGCTAGACCAACTAGAAATCCATTTAAGGTACATTTTTCACGTAGAGAATTAAATTTCCTTTCCAACACATACTTGCACATCAAATTCTACCTTGAGATGAAAAATCTATGACCATTTTAGTGCAAGGTATATATATTCAGAACACAAGAATTTTGGAAGATCTAGTGCATGTGAGTTGACTGACTAGATGAGCCAACTGATTGATTCAGAGTTATGGGAGGCAGAAGATAGAAAGATGAACTATTATTTCATAGACCTTGTTGGGCTTTGTATGGATTTTATTATTTTCCTATAAAAGTCAATGAAAACTAGTAAAAACTACAAATAAAAGGGAGAAAAGCTAAACTAAACAAGTTGAATTTAAAACTAAACAATAATAGTGAAATTCTCTTAAAGAGAGGTCTAAAATATGCAGTTAGGATGGATACATATGCACTTATTAGTAGATCATCTTTGCACAAAATGGTAAGATCAACACTGAGCATAGGGGTTGTCTTGAATTTACTCCACAAGACAAAGATGCCATTTAGAGACTCAACACATAGCGTAATATTTAACTCTTTGAAGATAGATACAAAACACACTACAATCAATTATATTTTGGGGGATAATATGAGGAGGCCTTCTAAGAAGATGATTTCCTGAAGAGGTAGGCTACAATCAGCAACATCACAACCCTAATCTAGTTGCTCGTCCTTAAGTAAAGCATAATCTAAAACAATTTCTAAATAAATACTTTCAACTAATTGCATGCCTCACATTCACATTGTGTTTGAATCCCTACCACCAAGCATGTCCAAGCAACTGATATTTATTAAAATCACATAACACAACTTCTTATATTCTTAATCTAGACATTGCTTTACGCACTTGCTTCCATGTCAAAAAGCTATAGTATAAACAAGATGTAGTATTCTTGATGTATCAAATAATCCCACATATTCCTATGAGATTTTTGCACAAAAAATATTTAAATGTTGTAGGGTTGTTTTGGGGGTATTTTCCTTTTCCTGGATGAAAATAGAGTGAATCGGGCATGAAAGAAGAATTGTGAATCTCTCCTCTATTTGACTCAATATTACTTTATATTGGTATAAATGCATATATTACATTTTTCTGTATGCACATTGGCATCTTTTCTCTTTTTTGTGATGAACCTCTATTACATAGAGAGGGGTATGGAAGAAGCATGATAAATGGAGGAGGAGTGCATGCCACCACAAATGTAGAGTATGCCACACTTTATGGCTTTCTTTTATTTGGTGAATGGTAGGGTAAGATGAAGATCGAAGAAATATGGAAGAGGGTTGAACTTATGCATATCATATATTATAATTCAATGCATATGGAGAATCTTACACAATAATTCAATTGCATGATATCACATGTAATATTAAGATATTTTCACAATCATGCTATGCTTATTAGTAAAGAGACACATTACATTTGACCCATACGACTTGCCATCATTTCCAAGAAATACAATGCTTATATTCATTGGCCACAAAGGGTTATTTCTAAGCATTGGTTGTTTAAAGCAAATATATAGTCAACATCAAGTATTTTGTTCAAACAAGGGGGTTGTAAAACAAATTTTATCTACAATGCAACATGATTCTAAACTAAATTGAATAGATAAAGGCTTCAACTAACATTGCATTAATTATGAATTGAAATGAGTACATTTTAAGATACATGCAATGTAGGTAAACTAAATGCATTGGATGCTTGCAAAGCTAAAAATTAATGAAATAAACAAGAAAATAAAAGAGATGGCATGGAGGGAATAGAGTACGTACCACCCAACCTTCACCCCGAGATTAGAAATTTGCTCCTCCCTGAGAAAACACTAAACCCACGATGGTGGGGAAGAAATCTTCAATGCTCATCTAGGAGGTCTTGGCAACTCGAAGAAGGTTCAACAAAAGGGAATATGGACAATACTTGTCACCTTGAACATGTGAGTTCCACAAAACAATATATGAACTAACGGTTGTGATAGATCAAAGGTATTTTCTGGATGCTTGAAGTAATTTTGTCTTTCACCCTACAATCCATCCAGCATGATCCACCAATACTCCTTCATAAGTAGAGGAAGTGTAGTAGCTTTGTGTGGATCAGGAAGAAGTGGTGTAATGTAGGAGTAGTGCCTATATGGAGGCCATAATATCTGCAAATCTGTGAATGTTGGAGGCAGAATACCTTCTTCTATGGATAAGGAAGTATGAAAAAAATATGGTACTAGAAGCATAGGAGGAACCTTCTCATTTATAAAATCAGCCTAAAAACTATTTTTGTGGAGTTGCTCCTCCTGGTTTACCATCAAATCAACATCACAAGAAATAGATTTATTGGTATCCTTCATAACGTCAATCTATACATTTGGATCCTCCATGTCGAACACACCCAACTTCTTCATGGGATTTGCAGAAAGTATAGCTGGAGAGGAGATAGAAAAATGAAGTGGTATTGGACTGTATACCTCTTGTTGGGGATGTACCTTACAATGAGAAACAACTAGATATGTAGAAAAAGTTGGTTATTCATCTTTTAGAATAGACTCGACCAATATTGGTATGATCATCATAATTATATGTATCTTGGCCTACAATAGGGAAGATGGTGGAGCTTCAAGCTATTGCAAGAGTTGTTCTTTTTGATGGGAAGGTTTTACCTTCAACTAACATATTTTGGAGGGTCTCCATCCTCTCATCTCTATCAGGTAGGTAATAATTTGCATAATGAGTCTCATCATCATAAATACCAAAACATTGCTACCCTTCCTCTTCAAGAAAACCATCTTCATAGAGCGGCTCCTCATAGTATCCCTAAAAATATTGTTGATTGTAGTCTACTTCATATCTATCTTTAAGTAGTCTAACATAATGCTCAATGTTGAGCCTTTGAATGGAATCTTTGGCTTTTGGAGTCAATTCAAGACAGTCATGTGCTCGGTGTTCATCTTAGCATTTTGTGTGGAGAAATTTTTTATCAGCAATACTTTAGCTTCTAAAGCATATTCTTAACAGCCCCATATATCATGATTGAAGGGGACATGTCTTCCACATTTTATCTTGTGGTGTTGACCACACTATTTAAAATAAATGCCTAAAAATAGAAAATTTAAGTATCAATCTTGAGAGAAAATTGTCCAATGAATGAAGATACAAAAAGTATTTACAAAATAACATAAACAATTAATTTAATTAATTTGAGATAAAAAAAACTAAGATAAAAGAAATTATGGAATCAAACTAAAATTATGATAAGAAACTAAAAATTTATAAAATTAAATTAAGGAGCTACAAATTTGAAAAATGGTGAAAACAAACTAAGAAACTATGAAAACCTAAAACCAAACTAAAAGTATAAAAACAAACTAGAAAAAAGAAAGCCCAACTCTATCTTGACAAATAAAAATCTAAAAATTATCGTTGTCTCCGAAAACGACACCAAAAATTTTATGTGGTGGATTATAGTACAAGAAATTCACGTAGGAAAAAATCTCTAAGTTTTTACCTTATCTAACTTGCAATAATCACTACCCACAAGCAGATTGTTCTTATCATAGTATAGCCTTAGGATCGAGTCCTAAGAATAACCTTTTTTATGAATTGTTCAAGTTTTTAGTATATTAAGAAAAAATATTAATAAGGATAGATTGAGTTGATTTAACCAAATTAACAAGCAAGAAATAAAATGATATTAAGAAAGAAATGTGTTTACACTATGATAAAAAGTACCAGGATGATAGGTTTCACCGTCAATGCCTATGTATCCACTCACTCATGTTACAACACTCATTCATACATATATTTATATTAGGGAAGGAATTTCATATCCTTTCATAGTATGAAATTTGCTAGATCAAATCTCCCCATAGGCTTGAGGTCTTATTACATATGGATTTTTAATTGATCCCCATGGAGAACTCCCTTCCATGGTGTCATCTGGGTTTCAATGACATCGGTTGGTATTATTATCCTAGATTTAAATGTCTCTACGTCTAGGATTCTAACAATCATCAAAAATAGATAGCTAATATATAGAGCATGCAATCAATCAATCAATAATCTATTTGAAAATCCATATGAATAGAAATTCATAACAAAGATTACAAGATATAGGAAGCAGGGCTAATCCTCACACCCCAACAATAGAGCTACTATCAAGTCTTATTCATGATTCAAAATTAGATAGAGAAGAAGAAAATGGTCTTCTCACAACTCCCAAATGATAGCTACAATCTCTAGTCCAGATCTTCTGATAGAGAGCATAACCATGTCAAGTCATTAGCTTTTGTCTATGACTCTCTTTGGTGTAAACTAGGGTTGTATGCAATAGATAATAGCTATAAAATATTTTCTTGGACGTCCCTCAAGTGTTTTTGTATATTTCCACAAAATATCAGATCCATCTAAATTAATCCAATGACTGTCAAGTGTAGATTTCCATTATAGGATTTTTGAGTGAATTTCTGGTCAATATGCTCATTTGAAATGGTTAGTAAATAAAATAACCACATAGATAATTGAATTATCTTTCCAACTCAATTTGAATCATTCCATTTCAACATTGAATGTGAGTGTTAGAGGTATTTTTGTATCAGGATATGCTTGTTGATTGGGCCACCCACTTTGTGATCAGGTGACCCTCTAAGTGATAAGAATTTCCTTTTATAGGAATATTGTGTGGTCAATAAAGGTGATTGGGCAATCACAAGTGTGTAAATGTCATATGAATATTTACAAATTGAGAATTGATTAAATTGTCCTATCCAAAACACAGACCGGTCGATCAACTTTTCAGCTACTTATACCTACATGCATATCATCCAATCAAGAATGTAATTTAAGGACATATAACCCAATCAATACTTGTCATGTAGATAATGTAATTATATATCCAATGGCTCCTAAATCATACAATTTCAAATCTATATGTAAAAGTTATGGTCATCTAAGTGACCATATGTTCATTAGTGATCCCCACAATTATAGGAATTGGGGAGTGAGGATATGTAACACTTGATCATTCTCCTGGGATTTAATGGGTAGTTATTTGCTTCTCTCTTCTTACTGTATAAAGCTACAAATGAAATACCAATAAATATATTAAATTCTAAACAAATTGCATAAACTATTCAAAACTTAAAAAAGTAAAATATTGAGCATAATGCAAACAAAAAATTACAAAACTAAATATAAAATACAACTACAAAATTACTAATAGACATTAGTCGACTATAATAGGACATCATGAAGAAATGACTAGAAAATTTATGTTTAGGTTGTAAACAACCCAAACCTATAATAATATCCTATTCCCTGGTTAAGGGAATAGTACATTTAGTTTCTTGGTTTGACCAAACAATAATAAAGATATGCCTTACTAAATATTGTTTGCACATTAAGTGGCATAAGGTTATCTAATCAACATCCGTTATTAACATAATAACATGTATATGTGTTAACATGAAAAAAGTTCATAAAATATATCACATGTGTTGCCTTTTCTAACTAATATGCACAAAATGGCTAAAATATTATTAATAAGTAGTATAATGTGCTTTGGACTAACATTCAATGTTCCATGTCCATAAACAAGAATAATGTACCATTATATAAATAAACATTGATTGAATTGACTAAACAGGTTAAATAAGTAAGATATGTATTTTCATGCATAATAATATAAAGGAACTCTTTTAGAAACGAATGAAAGATAATGGGACTCAACTAAATGAATGTTGATAATATATATATATATATATATATATATATATATATGTATATATATAATATTCACAAGTGTAATGATAATGATAAAAAATCCTAATGGTGCCATAACTCATAAAAGGAAAAGTCAATAGTAAAATATAATGGTATAATTGTGTTCTTTGGGTCCCAATTAGCTTTGGTGCCAAGATTCACATTATTTAAACAATAATAACTATGGTAATTTCATTTAGAAAAGAAACTATGAGATAATGTCAAAAATATTGAAAAGGTTATTCAACATCTTCAAAAAGGGAAATCGATCCCAAATTCATATTTTGGATACCAAAATTAGTCTAATAATGGATTTTTACATTAATTGAACAATCGTATCTATCTTAGTTTTATTTAGGAGAGAGAATTAACTTAAGGTCCAAAATATAGAATAAAATATTAAACCACCCCAAAAGAGAAAAATTGTGCCAAAAATGGATTCAACATGTCCTAGTTAGTCTAGGATCCAAGTTTGGTATCTTTTTAAACATTCACAAATATGATTAAATGTCAAATATTAGGTATTTGTAGCTTGATTTCCTAAAGATTCTTGTATTTATTTCATCATTCTAGTTTTCTTTTAATGTGAGATGTGGAATCTACCTCTGTTGTCATATTGTGGTCCTATGACTTTGTGTCTTTCTCCAACCGCCTAAATAGACAAGTTGCACTATTTGGGGAAGTGGTAGCATGCATTCTTTTCTCATGCTTTCTCCCTCAATTCACCATCTCTCTCCATAATTTCTTCACCAAGACATTCCTTGTGTGATGTGGCATTGGATGACCCTATTCTTTTTAGGATTTTATTCTTTGTAAACCACAATCATCAAGCCCCCTTGGTTTCCGTTGTTTAAGCCTTGTTTCCACGTTCATCTCTTCTCCTCACATATTCGAAACTTTGGATCCCTATAAAATAGACACTATATCATTGCGAGGATCTGAGAAATGTTTTTCAAACCTTCATTTTCCCTCAATCATCCTGGTGTACCTTCTATGAACTCCATCCATCTCTGGTGGCTTCTTAGACCCTATGGTGATTTCTTTGACCTTACAACCAGCGAGGAAGGTTTAGAATCCATCCTAGCTATCTCAAAAAGCTTCTTTATCAGTCAATTAGACCCCAAGGTAGGTGAGTTGATTTCCCCTCTTTTGGATGGCAAGAGTATTCTATAGCAATATATGATCTACACTTCATTGTTTCCTATGTTAAAGCAGTAAAAAGATTCATGTTTAAGCCTCAAATGGACTAAAGATCATGTGTTTTCTACGGGTTGATTGGTTTATGCTTTTCAGTCTTCTTTGTTCCTTTTGTTTCATTGCTGACTCTCTGGTTGGCTTTTGAACACTGTTGTACCCCGACCTAGAGGTTGTTGTGTTTATGTCGATCTCACTAACACATATGAATTATTTCCTACTACTAATTTATAGTCGAAGGTGAAGTTGTGATCAAATATTGTGGGCATGGAATCAACTATTGATGCAACGCGAGGGAGGAAGATAGTCCTATGTGGGCTTATTGTTTTGTCCCCTCAGCCTTTGGCATGTCATAACCCTATGAGGGGTAGTGCTAACTTTTTAGCCTATTAGTTCTTATTTTATTTATCTGAGTTGTGGACCTGGGCAGACCAGTTGCCCATCGTTGATTGGACCATGTCAATTTGTTTTGAATAATGGATGATAAGATCTACATGGATTTATGGAATTTCCTTATTCTAGATATTGGAAAATTCATGCTAAATTATTTATAGCTCGAAAAAATAAATTAAAATATATTCCACAATTAGTATTTTATTCTCCATCAATTGGTAACAACTTTATCACCTAAATTTAATATAATAAATATGTGATTTCCAAAGGATTTTCATAATCTCTTAATATTCCTAAAATTCATATCTAATAATCTACAAGTCAGAAAAATAAAGTAAGATAGGATATGAACTTACAAAAAAATATAATCTATAAGATGATATAGTTTTGTTAAGCTAATTCAATAATAATGAAAAGGCAATTTTTAGGATTCTAAGTAATTAATGTAAACCTAAACCTAATTCTACATATATGTTTAATAGGTTCTTTGAAGACCCAGGATTGTACCTAGTATTGAACTTGCACATGAGGTATGTTGCATCCATATTCATCATATTGAGCAATCAGCTATATTCCCTCTCTCTCTCTCTCTTGGTCCTATTTACAAGTTAGCCTACACAATTTCTCTCTCTTCTGAGAATTTATTTCATTTGAATGTTTCTATGTTAATTATGATCTTGTGATCATCTTACTTTGTTGGCTATCCTTATTGGACTCTTATATATAACTTGTTCATTTTGTTCCATGTGGAAACCCTAATATGAGTATTTGATACCCTAATCTTCTTGTGGTGTATTTTATGATCCTATGATACATTTCCTAGCGGAGATGATTAAATACTTGTTATTGGGTCCTCTGACCCGACTTGAAAATAGTTGGAGGTTCTCATCCCTTATATGTTCTTGACCATACTTTATCTTGCCTTCCTTGTGTGCATGGATTATAAGTAGTGATACCATATAGGCATTGGGTTTTATTCCCCTACCATGTTTCATATTTAGGAACTGGGTCTTACTCCCCTTCCAAGATCTGAGTTGTATTCCCCTGCCACATATGATATTAGGCATTGGGTCTTATTCCCTTTCCATGCATTAGGTTTTATTCCCCTATAAAATACTATATTTGTTTGGTGTTGAGGTTTTACTCCTCATGTCCATTAGTATGGACTGTATGTATTCCTAACCTACTTTTTAGTATATGTTACTCTGATTATTATTTACCATGCTACTATTTATGTTTTGTTATAATATTATTGTGGTATTGTTTTAAGGCAAGAAATCTCTTATTCTTAATTATCATTTTATTTGAAATTCATATTCTCTTTTTATCCACTAGGATAGTAATTCCCTCTTCTATGGGAATCCTTGTAATATTTGATTTCCTTTCTCCCTTATATTGTTCAATCCATAGTAATATACTCATACCAGAATGTATGTTGATAGTTTTCATTTTTATCTTCTCTTCTGGGGTATTCTTCCAACCCCATGCATTCCACGGAGGATGTGACATGTAGACATGGACCTAGCTTATGGAGATGACTCTTAATGGGAGATAAACTTGAGATAGCTAGATATCCCTCTACTTAGATCCCAATGTAGTTTCTTTCATGTAAGCCCCTTAATGAAAATAACTTTTGTAATCTTGCATAAATTGAATATGGTGATAAAATATTATTCTTCTGCTATACTTTGGTCTTTTATTATATCATCATTTGAGGATTGAAAAATTTACACCTATTCCAGCAGACCTTTTTGGTGTGTGTAGAATAGATGGATTGATTCCTCAAATTAACTAGGGAGTGGATCCCTGCTCGAGTCCCACTCCTTACAAAGGCCTTTTATACTAGGTTCCATTAACAACAACGTCATTATGGCATTCATATATTAGGTCATAACTCTAAAATGGACTACTTTCCAACCATAATAGTATCACATGTTAACTAGAATTATATAATTCAATTTATAAATGGCTTTGGGCTTCCTCGAGGATGGATTACTTGGATCTATAGTTGCATCAAACCTTTCTATTAGATCTGATGATGGGCTCTAAAAGGGAGGGGGTTGAATGTAGCTAAAACACTTAAACCAAATTCATTATACCTTCAAATTATATGAAAAGACAAGGTTGAATGTATGGAATTTGATTGCATTTAAACATACATAGTAAACATGAGAGAGATTGAATAAGAACAAGAACACAAGATATGTACACTGGTTCAAAACTCCAAACTAGGAGAATGTACATCCACTACCTAGAGAGGTCAGACTCTAGGATTTTCTGACCATGTATCACTCCTTATATTTCATTATAAGAGTTACAACATATGACCTTCCTTTTCCATGACAAGGATACCTAGCCTTCCCTTTGAGGATAAGGGAGCCAATAACCCTACAAACGACTTACCTATCCATGACTAAGAGTCTTATACCTTACCAAGGACTTACACACTCTTGTAATGAGTCTTCCTCCTTCACCAAGGACTTATCCACTCTTGCAACAAGTCTTCCACCTTCAAGGAGTTACCCACTCTTGACTTGGATCTTCTTCCTTTGACTTCACCTTCACCAAGGAGAAGCTTTCACCAAGGCACTCCTTGCCTTCTTTTTCTTCACCTCTCTTCTCTAAGAGAGAGAACCTTCATCTTCATGGTAGAAAGAGAGGTTTGGAGGTGGGGGAAGTGAGAGCCTCACAAGATATACATGTAGGATTATCTCTCTTACAAATATCCTACTCACACTAATGGATTTAGAAAGTGATTAAACTTAAGAGTGGAAGGATGCTCTTAGAGGCACTCAACTATAATATAGAGACCTTCATAGTGCGTGCTTGTCTAATCATGGGATGAAGCCCAAGGGGTCCTATTTTATAATTGAGGATGCCTAATATCCAGTAGAAACACTTAATGATGAATTCTATCTATTTAGGGTGTTGCAATGGATATATTTTTGAGTTTTGCAACACTCCAATAGTTAGAAACACTTTAATAGCACATTATGTATAGTGATGTTGGTCCAATTTCAATAAAGGTAAGTTGACCTATAGTACTATGCGACAAAACAAATTTGATTTGTCAGTCAAGTTTATCCTGGATTAAACTCGACTGACGGCTTAAATTTTATTTTCCTATGTAGAGGTGTTGTTTGAGTTTGTTGTGGGGAAACTTGGCCGACCCTAGAAAATTCTAAGACCCATTCTAGGCATCGGTCGAGTTTCATGTGAGTGAAACTCGGCCGACAAAAGTGGTTGTAATGAATTTTATAAATTGCTACAAAAATTCTTAAATATTCAATTTAAGTTCTCTTGATTTTTTTTCTAAGCTTAATTACAATTCATACAACCATTATAAGTGATTTACAACATGATTCTAATTGATTTGAAGCATTTTCCACACAAGTACACTTGCATTTATTTTGACTTATCTTTCTCCAAGTTAGGATGTGCAAGTTAGGACATTTGAAATGTGTCTAAACCTAATATGAAATCACTCAAGTATCATCATTAGACACAAATGAGTGGAATGGTTAGTCATCATCAAAATATGGGTTTAGTCAAGTTAAATCTTGAGTCAACATTCTCCCCCTTTTTTACTATAAGGCCCCTGAACTTGCTTAATGAGTTGAATCAGCTTAATTACTATAATTGAATGCTTAGGACCCTAATCCAAACTTTTTCTATTCTTTGAAATTATAAGACAAGCTTAAGTTTCAAATTTGGTCCAATTTGGACACTGTTTGAGCAAGTTATGCAATTTTATGTACATTTTGGACTTTTCTACAATTTACCCAATTGAGGGGTTTTCTTTGCTATGTTTCACATATATTATGTTCCTTTAGATGTTATATTATCATTCTTGATTATTTTGATCCATGGGGCTCCAAGTTGAGCCATGGTTTGAAGGTGTTTTCCTCAAGGGTATTTTAGGATTTACCCCTTCATGGATGAGCTACCTTTAGTAGCTATCAACTAATGAATTATTTGATTGGTTTGGAAATTTGAAAAAGGAGAGATAATCAGTTCTATATGGAAGGTGGGGGAGCTTCTTGTGTGTGTTCTTGTATATTCTTAATAGTTTAAGGCCATGGACACTTGGAAAGATACTAGAACTTCAACTTTTTCTTTTTCTTTATCTTAATGTTTTATATACCTATCCCTAAGCACCCAAACAAACCATTTTCTCTCCACCAATTCCCTTCTTATATGAACCTTGTTCTCCCTTTGTGCTTCTGTGAAGTTCCTATCCAAGGAAGAAGAAAGTGGGGATCTTCTTAGAAAAAGAATCTAGGGTTGCAATTGACTTCCTTTAGGGGTTCCTAAAGATCCTTCCTAGTGATCTTGACCAAAAAGTGTAAGTATTACCTTATTTCCTCTATTTATTTCTTTTCTCTTCTTCCTCCTATATTTCTCCAGGTCAAAACCTTGTTGTTCCATGGTGAAAGTGGCTCTAGAACTCAAAAAGCTATCCTTCTTGTTTCATTTTCTAGGGTTTTGCTTCTTTGCGGAGAGAAGTGCCTACTTGGCCAAGTTCAAAACTAAATCTAGGGTTTTCATGCCTTATTTGCTCGAGATTATTGCTATTTGGGATCCTACTCTATAGAGGCGAGTTATATAACATTCTTCACTATGTTTAAACCTTATCTTGATCAGTGTGTGGTCATGTTCATAGATGATATCTTGATATACTCCAAGGATAGTTAGCAACATGAGCAACACCTTCACCAGCCATTGACTTTGTTGAGGCAGCATCAACTATATGCTAAGTTCAGAAAGTGTGAATTTTGGTTATCTGAAGTGTCTTTTCTGGCCCATGTTATATCTGCAAAAGACATTTGTGTTGATTGCAAGAAAGTGGAATCTGTACTAGAATGGGAACAACAAAAGACACTGACAGAGATCCATAGTTTCCTAGGTATGGCAGGTTACTACAGGAGGTTCATCAAAGACTTCAGTTATATAGCGTTACCCCTAACTAGGTTAACCAGGTAGGATTTTCCTTTTTCTTGGAATGACAAGTGTCAACGTTCTTTCCAACTATTGAAAGAAAAGTTGACTAAGTGCACCAGTGTTAGTGATGCCAGAGCAAGGGAAAGGCTATATTGTCTTTTGTGATGCTTCAAAGAATGGGTTGGGATGTTTGTTGATGTAGGATAAAAATGTGATTTCTTTTGCTTCACGACAGCTTAAGAAACATGAGGAGAATTACCCAAGACATGATCTAAAGCTTGCAGTAGTGGTCCACGCCTTAAAGATCTGGAGACACTATCTTTATGGAGAAAAGTTTCAGATCTTCACTAACCACAAGAATCTATAGTATATCTTCTCAGAACAAGAGTTGAATATGAGGCAAAGTAAATGGATGGAGATGATTAAGGATTATGATAGCACAATATACTACCATACAGAGTAAGTGAATGTGGTATCTGATGCATTGAGTAGAAAGTTGTCTTCATCATCAACGGTAGATAATGAACAATTAAATTCCTTGATGTGCCATAAGAGATATATGCTAGTGTGTCTTCTCTAGATGAATGTACAACTAGAAGTTTCCTTGTTGGTAGGATTATTGGCACATTTACAAGTGAAACCTACCTTGAGACACCGGATTCATGATGCACAACAGAATGACATTGTGATGTAGAATATTCGATTAGGAATTGGTAGTGAAAAGTATGATGGCTTTCATGAGGCAGATGATGGTACAGTTTGTTACCACAATAGGATAGTAGTTCTTGATGTTGATGAATTGAGGAAGATGGTATTTGAAGAGGCTCACTACTCCATGTATGCAATGCATCCTGGAAGTACCAAGATGTACCAAAACTTGAAAGACATGTATTGGTGGCCAGGTCTAAAGTGTGATGTGGCAGAGTTCGTTGTCAAATGACCAGTTTGTCAGCAGATGAAGGCTAAGCACCAGAATCCTATAGGGACATTACAACCCTTGCCAATACCACAGTGGAAATGGGATCATATTACTATGGACTTTGTGGTTGGTCTTCCTAGGACAGCTAAGGGTCATGATTCCATATGGGTGATAGTAGACAAATTGACTAAGTTAGCTCATGTTCTGCCAGTCAAGAAGATGTTTACAGTAGAGAAATTGGCACAAATATATGTTGATGAGATAGTCAGTCTGTATGGCATTCCAGTGACTATAGTTCCTGACAGAGGTCCACAGTTTACAAGTCATTTTTGGGAGCATCTGCATTCAGCAATGGGAACACAGCTGATATTCAGCAAAGCTTTTCATCCACAGATTGATGGCCAGTCTAAAAGGACTATTCAAACTTTAGAGGATCTCTTGAGGGCATGTGCTAGAATTTCTTGGTAGTTAGAATGTACATATGAATCTAATAGAGTTTGCGACAACAATAGCTATCAAATAAGCATAGATATGGCTCCTTATGAGGCTCTATATGGGATACGATGTTGGTCTCCTCTTTGCTAGTACGAGATAGGTGAATATCAACTTTTGGGTCCTAAGCTAGTACAAAAGACTACAGAAAAGATTAAAGTGATACAACAACAGTTGAAAGCAGCCCAGGATGAGCAAAAATCTTATGCAGATAACGGAAGAAGACCACTTGAGTTCCAAGTGGGAGATAGAGTATATCTTAAGGTTTCTCCTTGATAATGTGTGCTAAGGTATAGAAAGAAGGGTAAGTTGGCTCCTAGATTTATGGGACCATACCCTATCCTAGCTCATATTGGAAAGGTAGCATACAAGTTGGAGCTACCACCAGAGCTACATAGATTGCATAATGTCTGTCACATCTGTATGTTGAGGAAATTCCATTCAGATACTTAGCAGACAATCCAAACAGTAGAGGTTGAGTTAGATGAGGATATCTCCTATGTTGAAGGTCTTGTGTTGATATGGGATAGAAAGATGAAAAAGATGAAGAGAAAAGATATAAAACTAGTGAAAGTTTTGTGGTATCACCATGGTATAGAGGAAGCCACATGGGTACTAGAGAATGAGATGCATATAAAATATCCATCTCTTTTTGCGTGGGATTTTGAGGCGAAATCCTTGTTAGGGGTTTATAGTTGTAAGGCCCCTAAACTTGCTTAATGAGTTGAATAAGCTTAATTACTGTAATTTAATGCTTAGTACCCTAATCTAACCTTTTTATATTCTTTGAAATCATAATACAAGTTTAATTTTCAAATTTGGTCCAATTTGGACAATGTTTGAGCAAGTTATGCAATTTTATGTACATTTTGGACTTTTGTACAATTTACCCAATTGAGGGGTTTTCTTTGAAATTTATCACATGCATTATGTTCCTCATATGTTATCTTATCATTCTTGAGTATTTGTATCCATGGGGCTCCTAGCTGAGCTATGGTTTGAAGGTGTTTTCCTCAAGGGTATTTTAGGGTTTACCCCTTCATGGATGAGCTACCTTTAGTAGCTATCAACTAATGCATTATTTGATTGGTTTGGAAATTTGAAAAAGGAGAGATACTCAGTTCTATATGGAAGGTGGGGGAGCTTCTTGTGTGTGTTATTGTATATTCTTAATAGTTTAAGGCCATGGACACTTGGAAAGATACTAAAACTTCAAATTTTTCTTTTTCTTTATCTTAATGTTTTATATACCTATCCCTAAGCACCCAAACAAACCATTTTCTCTCCACCAATTCCCTTCTTATATGAACCTCGTTCTCCCTCTGTGCTTCTGTGAAGTTCCTATCCAAGGAAGAAGAAAGTGGGGATCTTCTTGGAAAAAGAATCTAGGGTTGCAATTGACTTCCTTTAGGGGTTCCTAAAGCTCCTTCCTAGTGATCTTGACCTAAAAGTGTAAGTATTACCTTATTTCCTCCATTTATTTCTTTTATCTTCTTCCTCCTATATTTCTCCAGGTCAGAACCTTGTTGTTCCATGGTTAAAGTGGCTCTAGAACTCAAAAATCTATCCTTCTTGTTTCTTCTTCTAGAGTTTTTCTTCTTTGTGGAGAGAAGTGCCTACTTGGCCAAGTTAATATCTGTATCGAGGGTTTTATTGCCTTATTTTCTCGAGATTCTTTCTATTTGGGATCTGACCTACTCTATAGAGGCAAGTTATATAGCATTCTTCACTTATATTGCTTGCTAGAAGCTTGTTAGTTCATGTTTATGCTTTAATGTGATGATCTAAGCATAAAGAAACCATGCTTGTTTAGGGTTACAATTTTTTTATGGTTTTCCCTATTCTGTTCCAGTTCTATATGAACTTGTAAACATGTGTACAACCTTTCTAAGGTATAATATGATTTGGTTCAGGTTGATAGAAACAACCTATGGTTCTAAGTACAAAACAATTGATGGTTCAATTAGGGTTTTCAAGCTATTTCCTTCCCTATCGAACAACCGGTGGACATACCATTCAACAACCAATGGTGTTGCTATCTTGGAAACTGATGTTCATGATCAAGGGTTTCAAATTTTATGGTGACAACCTATGGTCACCCCCTTAGGTCAGGTTTTGGCTCAATTAGAAGTTTAATTATCCTCCACTAAGTATTATAGTGATACTATCAATCAATGATGACATTAGCTTAATATTTGATGGTGTTAAATGAATATATTACTGATCTAACAACCAATGGTGACTTAATGATCAAAATTAATAGTGTATCATATCATAACCACAATATGGTGAGTTAAGAATGTAATTATAGATTCGACTAAAACTTAAACCAATGGTTCCTTGGTTCAATTGATCTAATGGTTACAGTTATACTTTAATCGGTAACCTTGAACAATGAACCCGACCCAATAAATAATATTTGATGCCTCAACATACAATGTATTAGATGTGGATCCTAGTAATGAGAATTTGATGGTTCAATACCATGAATTTGTAGTCTTACCTTTGCTCTTGTATAGTTATATTTGATAAATCACTATAATAAGTGGATGCGTAACTCCAGTGTGATATTGCTTGTTATACCTAACCTCAATGTAATTATATGATGTTGATTGGTTATAATAAAACTTCTTGAAAGATTAATGTGGCAATATATTTTACTCTTCTTGTGTTGAAACCACAATGTAGTGCTATTTGAATATCATAGTGCCTTGCCATAATAATACCTATGGACACATAATTGCTTATGACCTTTTGAGCCTTATTTAAGGCATGGAATAATGAGGCTGACCTTGCTATGAATAATGTGATGGTCTTAAATGATCTTTGGGTAGGTTGAGCCCTGATTGAGGTGAAATCATTTTCATGTTTGTGATAATAAATGGATATCCTGAAATGATATGATGATAATGTAGTTCATTATAATGCAATGGATGATACTATATGGTAATATGATTGAGATATATACTTCAAACATTTTATATCTTCTAAAGTTGTAATGCTTATACACTTGATAGAAATGAATTAGGGTTTGTATGTCCATTTGTATGATGAAGCCTTAATTCACCCAATTGGCAATGATTAATCAAGTAAAATTCTAATCATGTAGTGCCCTATGCCATAGATCCATCTGAGTGTCAGAACTTGCTAGATGGTGAAACGAGTATTCCTAAGGGAAACTCAGAGCACATACTATTGAGTATGTGGGGTGCTTGTCATCCTAAATCCATGTGCTTAGGGAGGATGATTGTGGTCATACCTAGCCCTCTTTTTTAGAACGGTTGCGGTCGTGTCTCGATGATTATCATGTGATAAAGGTTTTGCTTTGCATACCTTGGTCTCTAGCGCCATGACCTATACCAAGGTGGGCTAGTAATTTATAGGACTATATGTTGTTGTTTTACAGTTAGACTGAGATGTCATTATAGTGTAGACTTGTACTAACTGAGTATGGATAAGATCTTGGAGTTTGGATCTTCCTTGATCTTATATGGAACTGACTGTGATGAAGTGGTGGTCAGTTGGACTTTGAGTGGTATGACTCAAACTCTCCAGGGCATAATAAAAGATATAATACCAGTCGTGTAGTATAATTGCTAGGGTTTAATATGTATCACATTGGTTGATTAACCCTTATCTTGTCTTTACATGACATAGTTCTTACATGATGCAGACTTATGAAAATTGAGTAATTCTACTTGATTCTACAACTTATTTGCTTAACTTCTTAGTATGTTTAAACTATTCAATCTGTTCATATTGCTTATTCAATACCCTAACTGCTAAATGTATTTACTGTTAATTAATATGTTATAATCAATATATGGTTGAGAGATTTATATCTCTCGCTGGGACTGGGTCTCACCCATGGGTCACCACATTTTTTAGGTGGTCGTGAGAAATGAGGTCGAGGTCGCATTGTGGAAGAGAACCAACCTGGTGATTAATAGATTCAGAAGGTTGGTTAGTTGTAGATGTTAGTAGTAAAGTCCTAGTGTCATCCCTGTACTCTCAAGTCCGGGTATGGGATGTGTTTTTCAGATGATATACTCGTATTGACATGATATTTTGGTAGTATGCCAATGTTTGTTAATATATGACATGTACATGTGAAATATCTTTTGTATGCAGGATGTGACTGAGGTCTTTGGACCCATATGTGAATACTTGTTACAATATATGAGAATGGAATGATGGAACTTTACGTAAATGTACTAGAGTTTATTTACATTGTTCGAATTGGTTTAAATTATTCCGCATTTTTGACTATGTGATTAATTAGTAGTTGATCGTGTTTTTTGTTTTGAGTAATCTCATTTAGGGTGACGAAGTGTCACAGTTAAGTTGGTATCAGAGCTCTAGGTTTACTGAGTCTACAGGGACATAGGACTTAAGTTTGAGTCTGTTCTTATGTATCCAACATATCTAATCATAGTTTGTGCTTATGTAGATATGTCTCGAGGACATGAAGAACACGTTGAGAGTAGTTATGGTGCACCAGGAGGAGGTGTTGAGAGGCATGCACACAATGAGAGAGTTCCAGATGCAGGTCCAGAGAAGCCCACAATGCCTCATCTAGACCCCCACAATGATGGCCAATCTTGAGTTTCAATCTATGTTTAGACAGATGATGACCACAATTACACATATTGCTAACAGAGCGCCAACACCTCAAGCTAAGGCAGTTACCTCTAATGTGGAGCCCCAAGGTATCGGGAAGACATTTAAACATCTTAGATGTGTTGGGGCGATTGAATATGTAGGTACTTCTGATCTAGCAGACACTGACATGTGGTTGACTGAGCTAGAAAAGGCATTCAAAATCTTAAACATCACTGAAGAATACAAAGTTAAGCATGCGGTAGACTTGTTGAAGGGTAGTGTTGGCCACTGGTGGGCATAGAAGAGGAGAAAAGGCCAAGAGTTGTGACAGGATGGGAGGAGTTTCAGAGGGAATTTGTTAGCCGAAATTTTCCAAAGACCTATCTATATGAGAAGATATCTCAGTTTGAGAAGATTCATCTGGGAGCTATGACTATTAATGAGTATGACTCAACGTTTATGGAGCTTTTGAGGTTCTGCCCGCACATGGCATCCACTGACAAAGAAAGGATCTGTAGGTTTGAAAAGGGCCTAAGTATTGAGTTGACTACAACAGCATCAACCCTAGAAAATAGGGAGAGTTTTTCCACCTTTGTGAAATCCATAAGGAGGATTGAGAGGTTTGCCATAGAAAACATGAAGCTAATGCTAAGAAGCGAGCAGTTCAATTCTAAGGACAATCATCTCAAGGCTTTAAGAAGCCAAGATTTACTTCATCAATGTCGCATCAGAGGTCGACTTTTAGTGAGAAGAGGCCATTCACTCCATCCCAATGGACCCCAAGTAGGGGTAGAGGTCGCAGTTTTCCACCTACAAGAGCCTACAACACATCATCAGTTTGAATGACAGGGATGTCTAGGCCAGGGTATGAAAGTATGACATGTAATAAGTGTTGACAAGTGGGACACACAAAGTGGTATTGCCCTATGAAAAATGAGGAGGTGACTCAGCAACCAAGATAGAGTCAGTAGAGTTCATAATAGCAACCATTTAGCACTAGTAGTGGCAGAGGATGCGGTCAAGCATCACAGGTAGGATCCTTTGGATAGGCTAATAGAGGACATGGACAACAATAGGCAATTGCAAGGTTCTATGCCATGACCCAGCCATAAGCAATGGTCAATCCACAAGTCATGACATGTCAGATTGAGTTATTTCATTCTAATTTTTCTACTTTTTATTTTGTATTTGTGTTAGTAGACCCGGGTGTGACGCACTCTTTTATCACCAGAGAGGTGATAGATAGTTGGTACTTGATAGCCTGTGGCTAGAGACTCCTTTGGTTGGTTTCGTCGAGTTGCGGGAAGTGTGTCCTTATTGCGCTCTTTCTTTTTCTAGGCATAACATTCAAGTGGATCTTTTGCCACTTGACATGCATGGTTTTGATGTAATCCTAGGAATGGATACTTTGGAAAAATACAAGGTAGTCTTGGACTATAGTACTAAGGTGGCGACGTTCCATGATGGGGATGTACAATGGATTTTCTAGGGTGATAGGAAGATTCTTCCTACATGTTTGATGTCAGCTATGAGAGCTAAGCGGTTGATGATACAAGGATGTGAGGCTTTCTTAGCTCATTTTTTGGATACCAAAGTGAGAGGTCCTAGTATCTAGGAGGTACCAGTGGTGCGAGAATTTGAGGATGTATTTCCTAAGGAATTTCCTAGCATTCTCCCTCCTAGAGCGATTCAGTTTGAGATCAATTTTGTTCCTAGAACACAACCCATAGCACAGTCAACATACAGAATGGTGCCAGTAGAGATGTAGGAGTTAAAGAAACAATTACAAGAATTGTTAGAGAAGGGTTTTATCATGCCGACCACTTCCCCTTGGGGTGATCCTATGTTATTTATTAAAAAGAAGGATGGTTCAATGAGGTTGTGTATAAACTACAGATAGTTGAACAAGGTGATAATAAAGAATAAGTATCCTTTGCCGAGGATTGATGATCTTTACAATCAATTGAGAGGTGCCACTATGTTTTCAAAGATAGACCTGAGGTCAGGTTACAATCAGTTGAGAATTAAGGCAGATGACATACCCAAGTCAGCTTTTAGGACTAGGTATGGTCTTTATCAGTTTGAGGTTATGCCATTTGGGCTAACCAATGCACTTGTAACTTTTATGGAACTGATGAATAAGGTGTTTATACCTTATCTTGATCAGTGTGTGGTCATGTTCATAGATGATATCTTGATATACCCCAAGGATAGTCAGCAACATGAGCAACACCTTTGCCAGCCATTGACTTTGTTGAGGCAGCATTAACTATATGCTAAGTTCAGCAAGTGTGAATTATGGTTATCTGAAGTGTCCTTTTTGGTCCATGTTATATCTGCAAAAGCCATTTGTGTTGATCCCAAGAAATTGAGATATGTACTAGAATGGGAACAACCAAAGACACCGACAGAGATCCATAGTTTCCTAGGTCTGGCAGTTTACTACAAGAGGTTCATCAAAGACTTCAGTTCTATAGTGTTACCCCTAACTAGGTTAACCAGGAAGGATGTTCCTTTTTCTTGGAATGACAAGTGTCAATGTTATTTCCATCTTTTGAAAGAAAAGTTGACTAAGTGCGCCAGAGTTAGTACTGTCATAGCAAGGGAAAGGCTATATTGTCTTTTGTGATGCTTCAAAGAATGGGTTGGGATGTTTGTTGATGTAGGATAAAAATGTGATTTCTTTTGCTTCACGACATCTTAAGAAACATGAGGAGAATTACCCAACACATGATCTGGAGCTTGCAGTGGTGGTCCATGCCTTCAAGATCTGGAGACACTATCTTTATGGAGAAAAGTGTCAGATCTTCACTGACCAAAAGAATCTATAGTATATCTTCTCAAAATAGGAGTTGAATATGAGGCAGAGGGGATGGATGGAGCTTATTAAGGACTATGATAGCACAATAGACTACCATACAAGAAAAGTGAATGTGGTGGCTGATGCATTGAGTAGAAATTTGTATTCATCATCAACGGTAGATAATGCACAATTAAATTCCTTGATGTTCCATAAGAGAGATATGATAGTGTCTCTTCATCAGATGAATGTACATCTAGATGTTTCCTTGTTGGTAGGATTGTTGGCACAGTTACAAGTGAAACCTACCTTGAGACACCAGATTCATGATGCACAACAGAATGATACTATGATACAAAATATCTGATCAGGGATTGGCAGTGAAAAGTATTATGGATTTCATGAGGCAGATGATGGTATAGTTTGTTAGCATAATAGGACAGTAGTTCTTGATGTTGATGGGTTGAGGAAGATTGTACTTGAGGAGGCTCACTCCTCCATGTATGCAATGCATACTAGAAGTACCAATATGTATTAAAACTTGAAAGACATGTATTGGTGGCCAGGTCTAAAGCGTGATGTGGCAGTGTTCGTTGCCAAATGTCTAATTTGTCAGAAGGTGAAGATTGAGCACCAGAATCCTACAGGGACATTACAACCCTTGCCAATACCATAGTGGAAATGGGATCATATTACTATTGACTTTGTGGTTGGTCTTCCTAGGATAGCCAAGGGTCATGATTCCATATGGTGATAGTAGACAGATTGACTAAGTCAACTCATTTTCTACCAGTCAAGATGGCGTTTACAGTAGAGAAATTGGCACAAACATATGTTGATGACATAGTCTGTCTGCATGGAATTCCAGTGACTATAGTTTCTAACAAAGGTCCACAGTTTACAAGTCATTTTTGGGAGCGTCTGCATTCAGCAATGGGAACATAGCTGAGATTTAGCACAGCTTTTCATCTGCAGTCTGATGGCCAGTCTAAAAGAATTATTTAGACTTTAGAGGATCTCTTGAGGGCATGTGTGCTGCAATTTCTTGGTAGTTGGGATGTACATCTGACTCATATAGAGTTTGAGTACAACAATAGCTATCAAAGAAATATAGATATGGTTCCTTATGGGGCACTGTATGGGAGATGATGTCAGTCTCCTCTTTCCTGGTATGAGATAGGTGAATATCAACTTTTGGGTCCTGAGCTAGTACATCAGACTACAGAAAAGATTAAAGTGATACAACAATATTTGAAAGCAGCCCAGGACAGGTAGAAATCTTATGCAGATAATCAACACAGACCACTTGAGTTCCAAGTTGGAGATAGAGTATATCTTAAGGTTTCTCCTTGGAAAGGTGTGCTGAGGTTTGGAAATAAGGGTAAGTTGGCTACTAGATTTATGGGACCATACCCTATTTTAGCTCATGTTGGAAAGGTATCATATAAGTTGGAGCTACCACCAGAGCTACATAGATTGCATAATGTCTTTCACATATCTATGTTGAGGAAATTCCATCCAAATACCGAGCAGACAATCCAACCAGTAGAGGTTGAGTTAGATGAGGATATCTCCTATGTTGAGTGTACTATGTTGATCCTGGATAGAAGGGTGAAAAACTTGAAGAGAAAATATACAATACTAGTGAAAGTTTTATGGTATCATCGTGGTATAGAGGAAGCCACATGGGAACTAGAGAATGAGATGTGTAGAAAATACCCATTACTTTTTGTGTAGGATTTCGGGGCAAAATCCTTGTTAGGGGTTTATAGTTGTAAGGCCGCTAAACTTGCTTAATGAGTTGAATAAGCTTAATTACTGTAATTTAATTCTTAGGATCCTAATCTAACCTTTTGATATTCTTTGAAATCATAATGCAAGCTTAAGTTTCAAATTTGGTCCAATTTAGACAATGTTTGAGCAAGTTATGCAATTTTATGTGCATTTTTTACTTTTCTATAATTTACCCAATTGAGGGGTTTTCTTTGCAATTTTTCACATACATTATGTTCCTTAGATGTGATCTCATAATTTTTGAGTATTTCTAGCCATGGGTCTCCTACTTGAGGCATGGTTTGAAGGTGTTTTCCTCAAGGGCAATTTAGGGTTTACTCCTTCATGGATGAGCTACCTTTAGTAGCTATCAACTAATGAATTATTTGATTGTCTTGTAAATTTGATAAAGGAGTTATAAGAAGGTCTATATGGATGATGGGGGAGATTCTTGTGTGTTTTCTTGTATATTCTTAATAGTTTAAGGCCATGGACACTTGGAAAAATACTAGAACTTCAATTTTTTCTTTTTCTTTATCTTAAAGTTTTATATACCTATCCCTAAGAACCCAAACAAACCATTTTATCTCCACCACTTCCCTCCTTCTAAGAACCTCATTCTCCCTCTGTGCTTATATGAAGTTCCTATCCAAGGAAGAAGAAAGTGGGGATCTTCTTGGAAAAAGAATCTAGGGTTGCAATTGACTTCCTTTAGGGGTTCCTAAAGCTCCTTCCCAGTGATCTTGACCTAAAAGTGTAAGTATTACCTTATTTCCTCCATTTATTTCTTTTATCGTCTTCCTCCTATATTTCTTCAGGTCATAACCTTGTTGTTCCATGGTGAAAGTGGCTCTAGAACTCAAAAATCTATCCTTCTTGTTTCTTCTTCTAGGGTTTTGCTTCTTTGTTAAGAGAAGTGCCTACTTGGCCAAGTTCATATCGGAATCTAGGGTTTTATTGCCTTATTTGCTCGAGATTCTTTCTATTTAGGATCTGACCTACTCTATAGAGGTGATTTATATAACATTCTTCACTTATATTTCTTGCTAGAAGCTTGTTAGTTCATGTTTATGCTTTCATGTGATGATCTAAGCATAAAGAAACCATGCTTGTTTAGGGTTACAAATGTTTTATGGTGTTCCCTATTGTGTTCCAGTTCTATATGAACTTGTAAACATGTGTACGACCTTTCTAAAGTATAATATGATCTGGGGAAGTTTGATAGCAACAACCTATGGTTCTAAGTACAAAACAATCGTTGGTTCAAATTAGGGTTTTCAAGCTATTTCCTTCCCTATCACACAACTGATGGTCATACCATTCAACAACCAATGGTGTTGCTATCTTGGCAACTGATGTTCGTGATCAAGGGTGTCAAATTTTATGGTGACAACCTATGCTCACCCCCTTAGATCAGGTTTTGGCTCAATTAGAAGTTTAATTATCATCCACTAAGTATTTTAGTGATGCTATCAATCAATGATGACATTAACTTAATATTTGCTGGTGTTAAATGAATATATTGTTGATCTAACAACCAATGGTGACTTAATGATCAAAATTAATGGTGGATCATATCATCACCATATATTGTGAGTTAAGATTGTAATTGTAGATTTGACTAAACCTTAAACCAATGGTTCCTTGGGTAAATTGATCTAATGATTAGAGTTATACTTCAATTGGTAACCTTGAACAATGAACCTGACCCAATGAATAATATTGTATGCCTCAACATCTAATGTGTTAGAATAACCCCATGGTATTATATGTGGTTCCTAGTAATGAAAATTTTATGGTTTAATACCATAAATTTGTAGTCTTACCGTTGCTCTTGTATAGTTATATTTGATAAATCACTATAATAAGTGGATGTGTAACTCCAATGTGATATAGCTTGTTATACTACCTCTATGTAATTAGATGATGTTGATTGGTTATAATCAAACCTATTGAATGATTAATGTGGTGATGTATTATACTCTACTTGAGTTGAAACCCCAATGTAGTGCTATTTGAATATCATAGTGTCTTGCCATAATAATACCTATGGACACATAATTGCTTATGACCTTTTGAGCCTTGTTTAAGGCATGGAATAATGAGTATGTCCTTGCTACGAATAATGTGATGGTCTTAAATGAACTTTGGGTAGGTTGAGCCTTGATTGAGGTGAAATAATTTTCATGTTCCAATAAGGGTTAAAATCCTGGAACTTGTGATAAGAAATTGTTATCTTGAAATGATATGATGATGATGTAGTTCATTATAATGCAATGCACTAGTACATAACTGACCTTTAGTGTCGGTTATTTAAGGCCTTTAGTGTCGGTTTCTAAGCGACACCTATGTGGGCGACGCTAAAAGCCCAGCTGTTACGCGTCGGTTCCAAAATCGACGCCAAAACCCTTCGCGCGCCAACGAAAATGCGCCAGCAGGGCACTATAGGCGTCGGTTATTAGATAAGAAACCGACGCCATATACCTTCGCGCCACAGAAAGGGCACCATCTTGGGCACTATCAGCGTCGGTTATTAGATAAGAAACTGACGCCATATGCCTTCTCACCACAGAAGGGCACCATCTTGGGCACTATCAGCGTCGGTTATTAGATAAGAACTAACATCATATAAACCCCAACACGGCCGTGCTGGCCAGCACGGCCGTGGTGTCTGGTCCGCTGCCACGGCCGTGCACTCCCAACACGGCCGTGCTGGCCAGCACGGTCGTGGTGTCTGGTTCGCTGCCACGGCCGTGGTGTTAAGGAAATAGACATCGGTTACTATTAGAAACTGACACTGTAACGATGTGGCGTCAGTTTTATACAAATAACTGACGCCTATTTTTGTTTTTTTTCTATCAGTCTGCAGACCTGCTGTATGGATGGTCACAGGATGAGAAACCTGCAGTTCAGTTATGAACTGCAGGTTTTACGACATCCATTGATATCAGCCAACAACAGGCCACAAACGTGCAAAATTAACAACAAAAATATTCACACATTTAGCAATGCAACCTGCAGTTCCATTTGATTTTCATATTTAGAAACATTCATGTAGCTAGCAATCTGTAGTTCCATTCATTTTCACATTCACACATATAGAAACATTCATATAGAAACCAACAGTTTCATTCATTTTCACTTAGACACATGTAGAAACATCCAGACATGTAGAAACATTCACACATATATTATAATTCAGAAATTCATTTACAAAATATCATTCTTTAGTCATTATTCGCTATCAACATCCCAATTATATCTTAAATCCCCCACTACTTGTATGGTTGTTGCCCATTCTTCTCTTACTTCATTTAATTCTCCCGCCATATAGGGAGCATGTACATCTGGTAAGGCCGTTCCTGTAGTGTGGTCAGTTTTAAACACCTGTAAAGAGAATGATGTATATATATATAATTAATGAGCTATAAATAAGATTGATATATTTCATATTATCTAATGAGACTATATAATACCTCAGCAATACAATCGATGTCCATTACGGCATATTTGATAATCATGTGCATAAATTGCATCACATAGTATCCACATGTCCATCTATTGTCTTGTGTAGCACACTATAAATTCAAACATACAAAATATTAAAAAATACAACTAATTAAGCAATGTTCACATAAATAATATATACATATATTGCAGTCGGGAACTTACTTTCACGTTCTTCCAAATTATTGGCTGGTTCTTTTTCGTGGGGACCTTTCCTCCAGCCTTTTTGAACTCATCAAAACCCCTACATGTTAATGTAACACAGTACATTGCATAATTAAATAGTAATGTAATAACATATGTTAACGGATATGAAAATGAAATATTTCTCACCGGAATAATGCCATTTTCATTATGTGTCCATATTTTGTATTCAATTTACTCCCCTTATGATCTAGATAATAGACAGTGAACATCTCGGGGACAATAACCAGTAACTCCCAATGCATACAACTAGAGGTAAAAAAGTTAAAAATTAATAACTCAAAATCCACAATAAAAATGTAATTTTCTTAAGTCCAAATTATAATAAGCAAAGTAAACTTACTCTGCATTGAATGGAGCCATTATCATCGTCTTCTTATTTTGAGAAAAAATTGAAAAAGCCTCACAGCAGTATTGTTGAATTGATGGAGGGTCTTTAGCTACTAGACTAATCAAAGATGGAATCAAAAATCCTACATGTTCAAATGCAAAATCTGCACATATCTGGTCTAAGTAGTTGTAAAATATGTATTAATTACGCATGCATTAATAAATAAGAAACCAGATCACCAGATCCTACACAAGGTATATGGATGTATAAAGAAAATCTCACCTTATCCATAGCTCTATCACATATGTATTTAGCCAATCATATCGAAACAACTCCAAAATATCTTGTATAAATAGTTTGCTTTCGTATGATTGACCCGCAACATCTGAATCTATAGAAATAGTTATAGGGCAATTTATATCATGTTCACCTAACCATATTGCCATACCCCTACAGTTAGGACCTAACGGCACAGTTAGCAACTGTGGAACCCAACTGGGTAATGTAGGAGGTGGAAGTGGAGGCCTAGATGTTGTGGGTGTCTTCTTTTTAACCTGTATATATATATAATAATTTCAGATCAACTGACATCATATACACACACTAACAATTTAACGTAATGTAAATTTACCATACAATTTCAGTAAAGATGACATCCGCTTTTAGCCACAATATCACTCTGCCTTCTGCCTCACCAAGCGTTTCACAATCTGGGTGGGCATATGGCAATGGAAGATCCATCCACTTGGGGAATATATGTATCGGGCTCACACGAATCCAACCAGCTGGTAATGGAGACCCGTGAAACATTTCCCCTGGTAGGGATGGGTAAGACGACGCCTCTGCAATGCCATATTCATTAACTTTTAGATGGCATGGCTTCAACCCCTACAAATTTTTGTGTAAAGAATGTTATATACATATATACATATCATCTTGAAAACATATCATCTTGAATTAAAAAACTAGTTACTATGTCATAAAAATACTTACAGCGGATTTGCTAGGTGGTGGGTCTACATGATTACTCCCAACCTCTGTAGTAGGAGTAGTGCCTGTAGTAGGAGACACGATAGGTACTGTTTGGTAAGTGGCAGTCTGAGATGCCTGCCACTTTTTCATTGCTTCTTCGAGTTTCCTATCAAATAGCTTATCTACCTATACATGGATAAAAGAAACGTCAAATTCTAATTATTGAATTCTCTTTTATAGTAACATCTACAAGGAAAAAATATGTTACCTCTTCTTGTGAAAGTCCCACTTTTGGGACATGTTTGCGCTGGGATGGCCCAAAAAAAGCTTTGATGCCCACACCAGCGCCTGCAGCCCTAACACGTCCAGGATGCTCTGGGTTACCCAGAGCAACTATCAATTCATCCCTTGTGCCCTCAGGGATGAACTTGCCTTGTTTCCTCAGCTCGTGCAGCTCCCGCTAATCGCCAAAACAACAATTTATAATTAAGTAAACACCACAAATAATCAATATTCGAACGATTATTGTAAGAGTTGTATTTTACCATTTTTGTAGCCGCCTCAGCAGTTGCGGGCTTCCTTATTTCTCCCTTCTTATTTTGCCTCCCAGCTATCCAGATATCATGGCGAGGCAGAGGTGTGCTACCTATAGTGGAGTACTCCTGAGTAGCAGCAGACTGAGCAGTAGCCTCAGACTGTAGTCTTTGGCGAATGCCTGCATACCCCTTTGGACCCATTGTGTGGTCATGCACATTCAGTGCACAACTTGATCTTTGTGCCTCACTGAGGGCCTAGTTAGTATGCACATTAATGATTTGGTTAGTAAAAGTAAATGTTAATCTTGAATAGGTGAATACAACATATATTAATGAGATTGGGACTGACGCCTAATACCTTGAATTCATCCGTTTGTCTTGAAGCAACAAACGCGTCCCATTCTTCTTTGTCCAGGAAGTTCCACTGTTCAGTGGCTGTCTTCTTCCTCTTGTCAGCTTCTTTTATGTATTCTTGGGTGAGATTTGTCCTAGAGTTCCTTAGGACTCTTCCACAGCGTTGCATCACGCATTTACGATGCAGCTTTTCATCCAATTCAAATATACTCTGCAAATTAGAATTGATATTAACTAGTATCCAAAAAATTAGTAATCTACAAAATAGAATTGCAAATTAATAATAACTCACGCATAAATCCTTCCATATTACATCTTTCTTCTCCTTAGAAACTTTATGCCAAGAATCTATCTTACAACCGCAATGGCTACGAGTAACATACCCAAGATATGAAACAAATGAATTGTGATTCACACCACATGCATTTCCTGCATTATCAAAATCCACAACAAGTTTGGGTCCATTTCCCTTTTGCACTATTAACTTCTTCATCATAGTGATGCCCCTTCTACTGTCAACTTTTTGGTGTTGCTGATCAAGTGCCTCAAGTGCTTCAGATGGTACATGTACATCATCAACCTAAAATTTGACAAAATAAACACATTTACAAGATATAACTATAAATGGACATATAGATATAAATATATGATATATTTTTAAAACTTACATTGTGAGGCGGCGCATTGATGTCCTCACCCTCACGGTAATCATCAGCACGGTCATCAGGAGAATGCTCAGCCATCTGAAAATTCACATTCACATTGTAAAGTAATTCAAATAGTAAAGCTCACATTGTAAAGTTCACATTCACATTGTAAAGTAATTCACATTGTAAAGTTCACATTATAAAGTAATTCACATTGTAAAATTCACCTTGTAAAGTTCACATTCACATTGTAAAGTTCACATTGTAAAATTCACATTGTAAAGTTCACATTCAGAAAAATAAAACATATAAAAAAACATTGTATAAACATGCCTCTAATATTGTGATTTTTTATCAATTAACAATCCTTCATTGTGATCTCCGCACACATACAAGTCATCATTAGCCTCAATATTTTCTGGTGTTGGCAACCCAACTGAGAATGGACTGCACTCATCATACTTATCATAGTACTGTTCTTCGTCTATAGGATCTTCAATGAACTGTCTTTTACCATGAAGAACAACTGACAATTTATCTTTGCAGGATCATCGATATAAAATACTTGTTTCGCATGTGATGCCAATATGAATGGTTCATCCTTCTCGCCAATCTTTTCAAAGTTCACTAAAGTGAAACCCAATTCATCCACTATAACTCCTTTGGTGTTATCAACCCAATTACATTTGAAGAGCGGAATTCTAAAATCTATGTAGTCAAACTCCCATATGTCTTCAATGACACCATAATATGACATTTTAGCTTCATGTGGACTCTTATCCTTTGCACTTGCAAAAAACATAGTCGATGCTTGAAGGGTGACCCCACTGTTTTGGACGACACTCTTATCATCTTGGCGCTTTGTGTAATATGTGAATCCATTAATGGAATACCCTTCATAAGACATAACAGTCAATTTTGGTTTAAAGGCGAGGCATTTGATAGTTTCAGTAATATCATCTAGTGTTTGAGATAGTTGATGTAAGACTTTATTTTCAAACCACTTAATAAATGTCTTGTTATGCTCTCTAGCAAGCCACATTGTATTGGCTCGAGGATATTATCTCTTGATGAAATTGACATGTTCCTCGATATAAACGTTCACTTCCTCCATGTTGTGTAAAATATACAAGTGACCTTGTTCCAACTGCTCACGGCTGATTACTTTCACACGTGATCCCAAAATTCCTTTGCCAAATTGCTCGTCAATATTCTTGTCATTATCATGAGTGTCATTACCACTGAGAAAGTCATTGCAAAAATCCATAACCTCTCTCGCCACATAACCCTCGATAATACTCCCTTCAGGCCGATAACGGATTCGAACATCACTTTTAAAAATGCTCATGTATCGTTCAAAGGGATACATCCAATGCAAGAAAATTGGTCCCAACATTTTCACTTCCCTAGTAAAGTGGACAACAAGATGTACCATGATATCAAAGAACGACGGAGGAAAATACATCTCAAGCTGACATAGGGTAACAACCACTTCTCTTTGCAATTTATCGAGAGTATCAGGGTCAATAACTTTGTTGCACATACTGTTGAAAAAGAAACAAAGTCTGGTGATTGCAAACCTTACATGCTTCGGCAATATAGATCTAATTGCCACAGGCAATATTTGTTGCATTAGAGTGTGACAATCATGAGATTTAAGACCTATCAACTTCAGATCTTTCATTGATAGCAATCTACGGATGTTGGATGAGTAACCCTGTGGCACCTTAACATTTACCAAACATTCACAAAAAGCTTTCTTCTCCTTTCTAGACAATGTGTAACAAGCGGGAGGTAAGTATGTTCTCTGATTTCCCATTTCATGAAATTCTGTTAATTCTGACCTTATTCCCATTTCACGTAGGTCCAGTCTAGATTTTATCCCATCTTTAGTCTTACCTGGTATATTCAACAAAGTACCAATGACACTATCACAGACATTTTTCTCAACGTGCATGACATCGATACAGTGCCTGACTGTCAAAGAACTCCAATAAGGAAGATCCCAAAATATTGACTTCTTCTTGAATAAATATTTGTCACTCTGTGTGGCCATAGTACATTGTGATCTCTTACCAAATTCATTGACAAAGTCTTTTACTCTTTCATAAACAACCTCCCCTGGTATAGGTTTAGGTGCACTCCGTTCCTCATTCAATCCATTGAATGCTTTGCGCTTCCTACGATACGGATGGAATTTTGGAAGAAACCTTCGATGATCGCGATATACAGTCTTACCGCCGTGTTTTAGTCTTGTTGAATCTGTGTTCTCTTCACATATAGGACACGCTTTAGCTCCTTTGACACTATATCCAGACAAATTCCCATATGCTGGAAAGTCATTAATAGTGCAAAACAACATAGCATGCAAATGAAATGTCTCTCTTCGTGAAGCATCATAGGTCATCACACCTTCACCCCAGAGTTTCTTTAAGTCATCAATCAGAGGTTCAAGATAAACATCGATGTCATTTCCAGGTTGTTTAGGGCCCGATATCAACAACGACAGCATTACGTACTTATTTTTCATACACAGCCAGGGAGGAAGATTGTATATAACAAGCATGACTGGTCAAGTGCTATGTTGGCTGCTCAATGTCCCGTACGGATTCATCCCATCTGTACAAAGCCCAAGTCTTAGATTCCTGACTTCTTCACCAAATTCAGGGTACAATAGATCAATCTTCTTCCACTGTGGGGAATCAGACGCATGTCGTAGGATCCCATCATTATTTTTCTTAACATCTGCATGCCACCTCAAATTCTTCGCATCTATCGGATTGGCAAAAAATCATTGAAACTGTGATATTATAGGTAGATACCACATCACCTTGGCAGGAGAACCAGTTTTGGACTCCCCCGAAGTCGTCAATTTATACTGTGACACACCACATTTTGGACAATCTTTCAAATCCGCATAGTCCTTTTGAAATAATACACAATCATTCGGGCATGCATGTATCTTCTTGGCATCCATTCCCATTGGGCACAACAATTTCTTTACCTGGTATGTTGAGATTGGCAGCTCGTTTCCTTCAGGAAGCATTTCTTTCAACAAAGACAACAATGACGTGAAGCTTTTGTCACTCCATCTATTGTTAGCTTTCAGCTTATACAATCTCAACACAGCGCTAAGCTTTATAAACTTAGTACAACCTGTGTATAACGGTATCTCAGCATCATGCACAATGTTTCTAAAAATGGAAGGTGGATCGGTGTTCTCTACCCCACAACTATCCAGCATCGCATCAACGATGTCTACTGGAACTGGTTCATTCACATCTACGTCATCGTAGGCAATTTTTTCTTCCACACAAGCACTACTATCGACATCTACTGGTTTCGGGTTTGAAATCTCTCCATGCCAATGCCATTCTGTATAGCCTTGTATTATCCCGTTGCACATGACATGACTTTTGATTTTGTCACCAGTGTTGACTTTCAAGTTGTTACCGCAATGCCTACATGGACAGTAGAACCTATCTCCAGGTTGTTTCCTATGTTCCTCGGCAAATCTAATAAACTGGTCAAGACAAGAAATAAACTCTAGGGTGCAGCGATTGCGAATGGACATTCATGATCTATCCATTCTATGATCAAAGAGAAAACAAGTATATATTACAACAAGATTAGGGTCTAGGGTTAACAAATACATGTGATGGCATTATTATATATAATAAATGTGTACCACCTATCCCATTCTTGAACACCTAATCTCACTAGTAAGTGTATAATGTGTATTGGGTTTTCAAGAAAATTTCGGCAGCATTTCCCCGTTGTTCTCCAAGTACATATGTACTTAGAGAACAAATGGGGAAATGCTGTCGAAAATTTCTTGAAAACCCAATACACATTATACACTTACATCCTAAGCGAGATTAGGTGTTCAAGAACAGTCCCAAATCGGGGACTATCCAAGATTTACTCCTAATGAGTAAATCTTGGATGGGTTTCTAGGCCAACAAATAATGTGTTGTCATTCTTATACCTAAAATCCTAGTTCTTCAAGTTAGGGTGATTATTGATGTCTTTAAAAGCATGATTGGCAATTTAGGGAAAAGTTCATCATTTACATTCCAAGCATGTCACATGTGTGCATTACAGTTCATCATTAAGCAAGAAGGGTGATTAGGATTCTCAATATACTCAACAATGAAACAAGTTACCAATTTCATAGTTAAACTATTCATTAGTATGGAATGTCCATAGGAGTCATAGCCAAGGTTTTTCTAACAAAGACATAATCATTTTTTTATCTACCATATTGATCACCCTATCACATTAAAATATAAGATGGATAATCAGATATCATTGTCAACAAACTGGCTTCCTAACTTACTTCAACATCAATGGATATGAGTTACTTATTAAAAGAAGAATAACGAGAAGTAATTTGGGCTGTCAAGCACACACAGCAATGTTGTGTTATATCTGTATTTATAGAATGTAAGATTACACAGTTTATAGAATGTAAGAATGTATTTATAGATCCTCAAGACCAGGTCTGTTGCTATCTATCACACGTATACAATCATAAATCACGTAATAGAATATAGTTATTGATTGTTTCAACACTTATCAAGTTACCAATAAGTAAATAACTTAAAAAATAAATAAATAAACGCCCAGCAGGGCACTTGACGATTTTGCTCCAGGGCACCTATAGGGCTTGACCTAGCCTAGGCGGAGGAAGGAAGGAGGAAGAAGCCGGCATACCTTGAGGGTAGAGGAAGAAGGCCCGGCCGGAGCAGAGGAGAGCAGCTGGAGGTGAAGCTGGATGCACCGGAGCATAGTAGAGCAGCTGGAGGTGAAGCTGGCAGCGTTGGCGGTGAGGATCAGAGGAGAACTGCGGCGACGGCGACGGCGGAGAGAGGCGCGCGAGGAGATGAACAGCGGTGCGGGGGAGCCAACCGGCAACGACGGCGGGGAGCAATCGGGGGAAATCGCCAGACCTAGCGCACGTCACAATGAAACAGAGACAATGGTGAAAAGTTATGTTTGTGGGGCTATTAACTGTACCATAGGCGTCAGTTATTCAAAAAAACCGACAACTAAAACTTACAGTGTCGGTTCTGCACAACAACCGACACAAATACTTGATTATAGTCGTCGGTTTTTAACTACAAACAAATCGACGTCTATATTAATATGCCGATTAAAAAAATCGTTCTCGATTTATGACCATAGTCGTCGGTTTTTACCTAAAACCGACGCTTAAATGGTGTGAAAAATTCCCCGCGGACAGCGTGGGAAAACTCATAAGCGTCGGTAGTTGTAGTAAAATCGACGACCAAAATGTGCCCAATTTCTGTCTCGCGAATAAGCTTTAGACGTCGGTTTTTTAATTATCAACCGACGCCATATGTCAAATTTTGGAGGTAATTTTTTTCGCTGGAAATTTTGGATTTGGCGGTTAATTTTAGGTGTCGGTTTTTTATTAAGTAACCGACACTTAATAAAAGCGGTACCCGTTTCTGGTCTCCCTTCATAGTTTGGATGTCAGTTTATGTTATCAACCGACACTGTAGAGTTTAGTTGTCGGTTTATTTATACAACCGACACCTTTAAAAGTGACTTTATAAGCCATTTTTGTAGTAGTGATGGATGATAGCATATGGTAATATGATTGAGATCTATACTTCAAACATTTTATATCTTCTAAAGTTGTAATGCGTATACACTTGATAGAAATGAATTAGGGCTTGTATGTCCATTTGTATGATGAACCCTTAATTCACCCAATTGGCAATGATTAATCAAGTGAAATTCTAATCATGTAGTGCCCTGTGACATAGATCCATCTAAGTGTCAGAACTTGCTAGATTGTGAAACGAGTATTCCTAAGGGAAACTCAGAGCACATACTATTGATTATGTGGGGTGCTTGTCATCCTGAATCCAAGTTCTTAGGGAGGATGACTGTCGTCATACCTATCCCTCTTATGGAGAATAGCTGCGGTCGTGTCTCAGTGATTATCATGTGATAAAGGTTTTGCTTTTCATACCTTGGTCTCTAACGCCATGACCTGTACCAAGGTAGGCTAGTTGTTTCCAAGACTATATGTTGTTGTTTTGTAGTTAGACTGAGATGTCACTGCAGTGCAGACTCATACTGTGATCGAGTGTGGATAAGATCTTAGAGTTTGGCTCTTCCTTGATCTTATATGGAACTGATTGTAACCAAGCGGTGGTCAGTTGGACTTTGAGTGGTGTGACTCAAACTCCCCAGGGCATAATAAAAGATACAATACCAACCGTGTAGTATAATTTCTAGGGTTTAATACATATCACATTGGTTGAGTAACCCTTATCTTGTCTTTACACTACACAGTTCTTACATGATGTAGACTTTTGAAAATTGAGTAATTCTACTTGATGCTACAACTTATTTGCTTAACAGCTTAGTGTGCTTAAACTATTCAATCTGTTCATGTTTCTTATTCAATACCCTAATTGCTCGATGTATTTACTGTTAATTAATATGTTATAATCAATATATGTTGGATAGAGTTATATCTCTCACTGGGACTAGGTCTCACCCGTGGGTCACCACATTTTTTAGGTTGTCGTGGGCAACGAGGTCGAGGTCATGTTGTGGAAAAGAACCAACCTGGTGACCAATAGATTCAAAAGGTTGGTTAGTTATAGATGTTAGTAGTAGAGTCCTAGTATCATCCCTGTACTCTCAGGTTTGGGTATGGGATGTGTTTTCTAGACGATATAATTGTATTGACACGAGATTTTAGTAGTATGCCAATGTTTGTAAATATATGGCATGTACATGTGAAATATCTTTTGTATGCAAGATGGGACTGAGGTTTTTGGACCCATATGTGAATACTTATTATAGTATATGAGAATGGAATGATTGACCTTTATGTAAATGTTCTAGAGTTTATTTACATTGTTGGAATAGGTTTAATTATTCTACATTTTTTACTATGTGATTAATTAGTAGTTGATCATGTTTTGTGTTTTGAGTAATCTCATTTTGTGTGATGAGGTGCCACATTGATGATGACAAACCATTCCATAAATTTATTGAAATCTTTTATGTAAAATCATACCTTTGGAGAAACCTAGGGGTTTCAATATAATTGAAGTCATATGCTCACCCTTAATTGATGTCGATGGAGTTCACATACTCCCCCTCAATTGATGCTATTTCTCTTGCATGGTTAGCTTTCAAAACATTTATAGAAACTATGTCATCTACTCATATATGTTCTACATATATGTGTTCTCCCCTTTACATAAGACATGTCCTCTCCCCCATTTGACAATCCAAAAAGTGAGGGGGATGAAGAGCTAAAACACAACTTGTTTATAGAAGGGAGAGCTAAAGAGAAAAAATTAAGGGCTTTTCCAAGCAAGGTATAGAAAGATAAATTAAGACATACAATAGAACAGCCCTAGATGCAGTTCTAGCAACCAATCAAAGTAAGGATATGCACACAAGTAACTCACAATAAAGATATGCAAGTCAGGGAACAAACTTGAGTATGTATGAAACAAGATAAAAGCATAGCACATGATGAATACCAATAAATGAACATAACTAGAACTGCATGTAGATGGAGTACTAGTAGATGTTATCACAAGTTAGTACTACTAGTACGATCTAGGTCATAGGAAAGGATAAACGGGTTAGAGAACAAGCTATGGGTATATGTAGAGATATATCTAAATAAAGAGATATACAATTTCAAAAGAATGAAAGGATATAGCTCACTAGGAAATATGCATCATTACCAAAAGAGGATTACCAATAAGAAACTCAAGGTTGTATCATGACAAGATATACACCTATATGGATGTATCAAGCTAGAGCACAATCAAATCAATTTAAATCACAATAAGAGATTCAAAGAGATCATAATCAAAAAATGCATAAAAACCCAAGACAAGTAATTTCAAGATATAGAGATACCAATAGCAATTAAGGAAGATAGAGTTGTATGCAAGATAGGGGAATATAAAGCATGGTAAAATGCATACAATGAAAAAGTAGTGAAGGGAATGCCATAGAATAGGGCTAGTGGTTGAGAAAATCCAGTTGAGAGGGAAATTCTCATCCAAAAATCCATTTGTATATTTGTGCACAATGTTTTCAGTCAAGTTTATGGATTAAACTTCTCAGCCTATGATAGCTAGTGGAACACCCATTAGTGCTTGTTAATCGAGTTACCTCAGGAAAACTCAACCAACAATAGTTGCTACCAAAAAGCACATATATTTCTGAAAATCATATCTGGAGGCATGATAAAAAGCATAAACCATATCCAAACATGTATAAGAAGGTTTTGTAAAGCACTATGAAGCATCAGGGATAGCTTTTGAGAAAGAAAGTGATGAGAATCATAATATACCAATATTGACTCAAAAACCAGATGTAAAGTGCATACAAACTTGCCAAGTAAAAGATATGATTGGTTATGAGCAAGAATAGCATTACTTCTATTCTTACCATTTCTTTTCCACTTGTTACCATGTCATACACATCTCACCTTTCTTATTTTATGTGGATTGGGAAATCAAATTGTAAATTAATAGATCAAGTCTATTCATTAGCAAGTGACCTATAAGAAGAAAGATGAAATGGCCCCAATCATATTTTTGGGTCCAGAGGGGTTATCTTAGCAACCGAAGTCCTACTACTCATGGGTGATTTCCTAAAAGGGAAATATGTAGAAGAATGACCAATTTCATTGCAATTATTACATGATCACATAGCCTTGTAACTAGAGGATTCTTCATTGAAAATTGAAGGTCCTTTATCTTTTTGTTCCTTTGGCTACTATCAAGTCCAATACCATCTCTACCCATTTTTTTGGTAAATATAGATGGCCGCATCAAGAGAGAACGATCTGGCAATGTGCCACCACCCCGATCATGAATGATGGATCTGGAAAAAGAAGACCTCGCCGTCAAATGTGGATTTCAATTCTCCTAAAGACTGGTCTGAGGTCTTTTATGTGGGTGGGAGATCAAATGAAAATGCTCTGCAAAAGAAGGTTGTTGATTTAGTGGATGGCCATCTGGTGTATATGAGCTCTGAATCCTCTCAAAATGCTTTGAAATGGAAGTATTGCCTAGTTGGTTTTGTGCTAGATTTATCTCCTGACCACAATCTACTTCTTTCTCATCTTATGAATATCTGGAATTTGTCTGGTGATCTAGAGGTGATTTACAAGGAATGAGATATCCTCATTATCTAGTTTTCCAACTTGTCCAACCTAGAGTTTGCTAATGAGAACGGTCCTTGGTATGTTAAAAAACATCAAATCATCTTGTTGAAATGGAGTCCATGATTATCATTCAAGAAGCTGGGACTTAAGAGTGTTCTTATCTAGGTTCGGATCTCTAATCTTTCGTTTGATTTGTGGGACTCAAGGATGCTTGATATAATAGGTTCCTTACTGGGTGACCGTATTTGCTCTGATAAACCTATTGTTGATTATTTTTTCTTGGAGTACGCCAGAATACAAGTGCATATGGACTCTTCTACTACATTTCCAAATTATTTGGAGCTTTAAAGAGATGAAGGTGTTGTCCATAAGACCTTCTTCTTTACAAATGGATTCCTAGTGTGTGTCCCAAATGCAATTTTTTTTGGCATGAGCAAGAAGTCTACTCTATACAGGACGTTTCTGGTAATAGTAGCTCATGTATGGATTGTGCAAGGCCTATCCCATCTACCCCCATCTAGGTGTTTAGTGAAATATCTAGTTCATCTAATGTTGATGGTGATCGGAATGTGAGTAGTAGCTTATCCCCTCCCTTTTGTGTGACTAAAGTTAGTATGAGAATTATGTACAAAGTTAATGATTATATTTTCTCCCCTATGAGTAAAAATGTGGAACTTGAAATCATCAATGAAGAAAAAGTTGTGGCCGCCAGCATGACGGCCCAGGTTTCCAAATGAATGCAAATCTCAAATATCCTCTTGCAATGTCTGTTGTATAAGCAATAAAATTATTTATGTCCAAGAGGAGTTAAGGAGGATGAAAAGTGGCATTATCATCTTAAATGAAAAAAAGTTGAGGAGAAGAAAGATTTCTAGTTTCATGAGTAAGTTCTTTCCAGAGTTCAATTTCATTTCCAATCTTCATTCACATGTTTTAGCCAGAGTGGTTGTGGCATGTGATCCTACTATTTTTTCTATTATGAAGTTGTCAAAAATGTATCAACATAACTTGTGTGAAGTTTCTTCAGGGACTTATAATTTCTTTCTATTTGTTGTGTATGTTCACAATGATGAATCTGATTGTTCTTCTCTCTGGTTCTCTATTTTGGAGTCGTTTGGCAAGATTAGCTCACCTTGGATCTTAATGGGTGACTTTAATTTAGTTATAAAAGACTACAAGAAGGTGGGAAAACTTCCTCCTACTAACAAAGCAATGGATGAGTTCAACTCTTATTTCCTTCATTGCGGTCTTTATGAACTAGAACTTAAAGGTCCTTATTTTTCTTTGGATAACCCTCAAGATGGAGATGGATTTATTACTTCAAAAATTGATAGAGTTTTATATAAGAATGATTTCTTGCATATTTTTGAGGAGTTTTTTGGGGAGTTGATCTCAAATTTTGTTAATGACCATAGATCTATCCTTCTCACTATAGGCAAGTCTAGAACTGTCCTTTCTCTGTTTTGTTTTATTAATGCTTGGGCAATTAGACCTGATTTCATGGACATGGTTAAAAATGTTTAGGACATGGAGGTTGATGGTACCTCCACGTTCAAAGTTTACAAGAAATTATGCTATCTTATTAAATCTATCAAGGAATGAAATTGTTCTTGCTTTGGGAATATTCATGACAAAGTCAAAACATTAAAGTATGAATATATGTGCCTTAAGAGTGTTTTTGATCTTGACCCTTTCAATATAGTCCTTCAAAGTTCTTCAAAGTAGATTAGGAAGGCCCTATTGTAAGATGAAAATATTGAGGAAGGTTTGCCAAGAGAAAAAATCTAGGGTTCAGTGGCTTAGGGGAGGTGATTGCAATTCTAGACTTTTCTACTCTTCCCTAAAAACAAGGAGGAAAATAAATAAAATTAGAAGTTTGAAGACTCCTGACCAGATTAATAATTGTTAGTATAACATTAATAAATATGTTTTTGAGTATTACCCTGGGTTGTTCAACAATGGTACTAAAAGTGTCAGGCTTAGAGATTTTATACAGTATGGTAATACCCTTAATCAAGATCAAAAAGTATCCTTAATTTCCTCAGTTACCCAAAAGAAGAATGATGATACTATTGCTAATTTAAAAAAAATTAAGTCACCAGGGCTTGATGTATTTAATGCCTTCTTTATTAAGAAAGCTTGGAATATCATTGAACCAAGATGTTTCTTCTTCTATTATAGATTTTTTTGCTAATGGCAAGTTGTTGAAGGAATCGAGTAGAAATTTCTTACTCTTATTCCTAAAGGTATGGATTCCTATGAAATCAAAAATTGGAGACCTATTTCTTTTTGTAACGTGGTCTACAGGTTGATCTCTAAGATTTTTGTAAACATGCTTCAACCTATCCTCCTGTCTATTATTAATCCTAATCAATCTACTTTCATCAAGGGAGGTATATCAAGGATGCAATTATACTTTCTAATGAAATTCTTAATTATTTTAATAGAGAATAATTGGATAGTAAAATGTGTTTGAAATATATATATTTCTAAGGCATATGATAATGTCAACTGGAAAAAAATTTGTTGTCATCTACAACATGGGATTTCCTTCTATTTGGATTTCCTGGATAGAAAGTATTTTATTGACTTCTTCCTATCAGGTGTTTGTTGATGGAGAACCTAATCCCATCCTGAAGCCTTCCAATGGTATTTGTTAGGTTGACCCATTGCCCCCCTATTTATTTGTTCTTGTTATGCAAGCTTTCACTATTTTGATGAACAAGGCAGCTAGCAAAAATCATATTGTTCCTATCTTAGCTTCAAAATCTTTTGCTATTTCAAATTTGATCTTTGTAGATAATTTGATGTTATTTCTTAAAGAGAATCCTAAGAATAATTTGGCAATTCTAGACATTCTTAATGAGTTTGGAAATTTATCGGGTTTAAGAATCAATCAAATTAAGAGTGAAGTTTTTTCAGCAAGAGTGCTCCTAAGGCTGGTATATCTTGGATTCTAAACTTCATAGAGTGTAGCCTTCCTTCATCTTATCTAGGTATTCCCTTGGTATCTTGGAGATTATCTAGTTCTATTTGTGTTCCTTTGGTTGATAAATTCAGGATTAGATTGGAGGGATGGAAATCCAAGCTACTATCTATGGCTAGTAGGTTAGAGTTGGTTAAATCTACCCTTAGTGTTGTACATCTCTACTGGTGTTAGGGTTTCCCTATTCCTATCTCTACCATGAATGAAATTGAAACAATTATCTAAGACTTCTTCTGATGACAAAAATTCTCTTCACTTGGTTAAATGGGAGCAAGTAACTCTACCTAAGAAGGAAGGGGGTTGGGTATCAGGAAAATTTCTTATGTTTCTTTAGTGTGTTTCATTCTCAATTGTTGGGACATCACTTCCAAGAAAGACACCCAGTGGGTGAAGTGGATCAATGAAAAGTACATCTCTAAGACATCTTTGTAGTCTTTGAATTTAGGCTCATATCATTCTTTGTTCTTCATGAGAATTCTAAACTGCAGGGATGAACTTTTGAAGTTTATTAGTTTCTCTATTGGTAAAGGAAGTAATACTTTCCTATGGCTTGATTAGTGGCCGTCAGATAAATCCTATATTTATAACCTTGTTGGAAAGGATGAAGTTCTCAAACTTGGTTGTCCTATAAACTATAAGCTTAGCGTAATCAGAAAGGATGGGACCTAGAATATATTGGATAAAAGAAATAATAAAAAATTGATATATTTTCTATCCCCAATTCCTCCTCTTGGTGTGGGAGAAGATCATTTGACTTGCAATGGCCTCTTTAGTACCAAACTCAAAAACGTTTGGGAGGTTATTAGAAAGTCAATGCCTATAAAGGATGCCTTTGTGTTGGTCTGGAAAGGGAAGTTTCCTAGAATATTTCAACTGAATTGTTGGAAATTTATCCATGATAAACTACCTACACAGGATTATAGAAGAAGAAGAGGGATTCCTCTCCCTTCAAGATGCATTCTCTGTAAGAGTAAATGTCAGAATAATATGCATCTGTCTTTCTTGTGTTCCTTTAAAAAAAGTATTTGGGAGTTAGCAGCTAAAGAATTGAATCTTCATATTTGCTTTGACTCTTGGGATGATGTTCATAGAATTAACTATAGAAAGACAAAGTTTATTATTCTCTGTTCCCTATATTACATTTGGTGGGAAAGGAACCTAAGAATTCATGAAG
Organism: Alisma plantago-aquatica; assembly: GCA_963693085.1. Taxonomy (NCBI): domain Eukaryota; kingdom Viridiplantae; phylum Streptophyta; class Magnoliopsida; order Alismatales; family Alismataceae; genus Alisma; species Alisma plantago-aquatica. The sequence continues at coordinate 660,443,132 of OY856409.1, read as the reverse complement.
ATTTAGTTTTGTCTAGCACTCAAGTATGGAGTAGTATCTATCAATCTTACTGGAATTTCTTTCATGAGTAATTCTTAACTCTCAAAGATGGTTCTGCCTTAAGAGTTTGTTGTATTTCTATTTCTGGTTTTTACCTGATGAAGATTCTCATTATTGAGACTTTTTATTTGTTGCTATTGAGATCATGTTTTAGAATTTCCTTTGGTCATTTTTGATGATATGATGACATTCTAATGAAGCTGCCATTATGCTTGGTTCTTCCCCTGCTGGCCTCTTGGATCTGTTTATATAGTTTTTCTACTTATATGATGCATTCTGATGATGTGATGTATTATCTGTTGAAGGCTTTTCTTTTGTCTACTTGAGTATGAATGGTAGCTCATACTAAGTAGTGTATTGGTATGGGTTATTTAATCTTGATGAAGTTTGTCTTGTGTGAATCTTTTTTGTTGTTGTTGTTGAGCTCTCTGAAGATCTTTTGGGTTCTTCTGGTGCTTTGATGACATTCTGATGAAGATGGTCTATGCTTGGATCTGCTCAAGGTACTCTGGTTATGAGTTACAATTGATCTACTAATACAGAGTCATGTGCTGATGTGGTCTTCTCTATTGAAGGATTTCCTTTTTCATCTCAAGTATGAATGTTTCTCATACTAAGTGTTTTTGTTAGGTCTTGTTGGCTTTTGACATTTACACTTTTTGGGTGGGCCTTTTCTTGTGCATGAGTGCCCTTTATATTCATCTCTTTTTCCTTTTTCTCTTTGAGGTATTCTTCAGCTATATTTGTACATACACTATCTTACAAAAAGAAAAAGAAGGAAAAGGAGTTTTGCTGACCAAAAAAATGATCTAGGATTTGATTAATATTCTTTTTATCATATAAGAATCTTTGCATAGAGGATCTAAAACTATGATTATCATGCATAAGAGAAGTAATAGTAGAAGAAAATTATTTAATATCATCTCTAGCACGTAAAAGATTAGTTTCTCAGCAAAGGGCATTGGTCATATAAGAATCTCTTTTCAATATGAAGAGCAACAACATTATTCTCTCTAATATTAGAACTAGAACAATATTCAAGGTCATTGATTTTAGAAAGCAATGAAGCATTTTATTTTTCAAGAAAAACAATCTTAGAAGGATAAACACTATTTTCAGATTCTATTCCTTGCAACCCAAATTTTTTGTCCTTGTTTTCAGTTCTAAGAACATTTATATCAAGCATGAAAGAATTCACAATATTACTATGCTCTTCATCAGAACTAAGTAAAAGACGTTGAGCTTCTAAAAATCTAATCTTATCAAGAATGTTAGCATTTTCAAGTTTAAGAACATTTGCTTGTCTAAGATCAGCATTGTGTTCCATCTCAACGCTATTGAATATCAATTCAAGTTCTAGAAAATACTTTTTGAGATCATTAACTGATAACACCCAAATTTATGCATTTATGCTAAGCATTTATTTATGGTTTTGTATCACTATAGCCTTAATATGCCCAAAATAACCCATGTTTATTATCTTTTAGTAATTTATGTCTTTTCTTAGATAAAGTTGCTCAACTAGCCAATTTTGGGACTTGCAGGCACCGAACCTGAAAAGACATCTATTCTCCATAATTTCTCCCCAACACACAGTTTTTGTAGCAGCTAGACTCCCATCTGTCATGACCGCGGTGGACTAAGCATCTCACTTTGCGTACTAGCTTAGGAGACAGTGGTCCCGCACTAAGCACCATGACCGCGGCCAAGAAGGAATAACCTCGACCACGACCGATGTACTACTTCCTTGACAGCAACCGCGACCGCAATCGCGACCGCGACCTCGACCTCGACCTCGACCGCGACTGAGGTACTTCTTCCTCGACTGCGACCGCGATCTCGACCTCGACCGCGACCATGACCTCAACCTTGATTGTGACCGAGGTACATCTTCCGCGACTGTGACCTTGACCGTGACCGCGACCGTGACCATGGGGTGCACCTCAACCGTGACCGAGCAAGACCGTGGTCTAGATCAGTACCTTGACCATATCACCCAGAAATACACACACCCCAAAACCTAGATAGGGGTTCTACACCTTGGGGAGTTCCATCTGTCTGTTCTACATTTTGGGAGGTTCCAGCTGTTGGTTTTGACCCGGTGTGGTTCCCAGAGCCCCGTAGGAGAGTCTGGAGGTCCGGGAAGGCCGAAGTGGTTGTTCTACACCCGCCTCTTTAGTGTGTTTCCATCCTCCACCATCTTCTACAGTCATTCACTCACCAAGTTGTTGTTCAAGGTCAGGATCTAAAGAGAAAGGAGGTCGAGGAGTCCAGAAGATCAAGGAGGATGACCCAAGGATGAGATCTGACCTATACGGAGGCTAGGGAGCGAGAGCCACCTCTCCTCTACAGGTTAAATATCTTCTTCTCCTTCCTTCTACTATTCTCCTTTGTTTCTATGCAAATGATGTTCTTTCATCTTTGTTCGGTGCCAACTATGCTTGTCCATGGCTAGTTGAGATCCTTCTTGCTATGTAGCCCATTTTGGGCATATTTATGTACTTTTTCCTTAAGCAAGTAGATTTAATCCTGATCTAGCACGTTTCTTGTTCTATCTTCTCTTTGTGGTTATGATTGCTAGTTTGGTTGATCTCTTTCTTGCTTGAACTGCTATTTCTCCCTATATCGAGAGATTCGTTGTAGAAATAAATAAGAGAATATAGTTCAAATCAAAATCTGAAAGGAGGATGATCCAAGGTATCTGTTCCTAACGTCCCAAAATATTCTAGACCTGAGAGGGTATCTAGAATATTCTAGGATGTTGGTTTTTCATCCTCGAGAAAGGTTTCATACCATAGATGGGTTTTAGTCACACTACGCGAGAGCGAGTGGGATGACCCCACAGGAATAGATACCATGGTGCGTGCTATGTTTGAATGTAGGTTTCTTGTTGAGGTGTTCGAGGGTTGTCTACACCCGAGAACGGGTGCATAGACTACCCAATTTGTGGTTACATAGCCAGGAACTTCTTTCTCTCTAGTTTAGTGGAATCCTAAAGACTCTATTTTGTTTTCTTTTCTTTGTTTTGTTTTAATTCGTGACAACCCACTAGACTAGTTCTAGCTCCATACTTTCCTCAACTATCTTCTTGGCTTATCTGACCCAAGAATGAAATCTCAAGCATCCTAAATGTCACCACATCCATGTGTTTGACCCCGTATATCTACTTTGAACCTGTAATAAAAGTAGTGGGGGTCCTTGAAGGTTTCGGGTTATAAATTTAAAAGTTTGATTCCTTATGAATCCGCCTCCCTTACCGGACGCGCGATTCGGGCCGATCATTAACATCATCTTGCAAGAAAATGTTGGCATGTTCAAGATCATCCTTTTCTTCATGCAAGTCATCAACAATCTTAGCAGCTTTTTCTTTTTCTTTTTAGTAGACTTAAGAGAGGAACAAGTAGCATGAAATATGGAAATTAAGGATTATTTATCTAAAGAGTTTAGATTTACCTCATTTGAATCTTCATTTTAATTTTCCATGAGAGCAAAGTGGCATTCTCCATCTTCAATAGAGCTTAATATATATTCTTTACTAGATTCTTCACTTGAGCTTGAGTTGGAGGAGTCACTAGAAATTTTGTGCCATTTCTCCTTCTTCTTGTGCTTCTACTCTTGTGATGATGGGTCTTTTTGACATGTGGACAATTTTCCTTAAAGTGACCCTTCTTTCCAAATTTCAACCATAAGTTGGGGGAGGAAGACTTTCCTTTATGAAGTCTACTTCATGATAAGCTACAACATGAACAACTTTGACAAGCGTTGACAGAGTTGTTGGACATGTTGAGGATAGTAGAGGCGAAGATGAAGAAAGACAAACCATAATCATATGAGATAGTGACAGAACAGATTGAATGTCTAGAGAATGACAGTACTCAATGACATATGCCTTCAAGTTCAGGACCTGAACGATGAGATCATACGGATGCTAAGAGTTTGTACATTCTTGTTATGTCCCTAGTCATATGTCATTGTAGAAGGTAGATAGACAATGATGACACACAAGACTAGATTGTGGTGTTGGTTGATGACAGAATCTCATTAGTCATGATATAGAGATATCAAACCAAACACATAGGTATTTGTTAGAGAACAAGTGTACCAGACATACCCACCGTGAGTTTGACACATGGAACAATGACATGGTAGTCACAGTCAGTGCTCACAGTGATGGTGGTGAGTGTGATTCTTTGACCTGAAATCACTACACTCAACACATGTCGTTGGGCACACTTTGACATCATCAAACGTAGTCCTGAAACATGGGTTGTTATAAAGGTGATGATTGGGTGGCTTTGACACATGGGGCTTTTGAGGGGTGAGTGATAGATACGGGATTTGTCCCTCCTGAGGGATTTTGATATCCAAGGCCACTTGATGAGTGGGATTGAAATAGGCATGCGCACGCATGTGTGAATCAGTATGTGATATTGATGTCATACATATCTCTTCCAATCTACTCTGAGATCAAGAAAGTGAATGAACGTTGACAGGATGATTGTTCCATGCCTCGAGTTCATTCGAGATATCAGTGACAAAGGAATTATACATTCTCTGTAACACCATTCATAGATTGTAGGATTGAAAGTTGTTCTCCAACTTTCTACTTTCACTTGGGTAGCACTGATGTGTGACTAGGCACCGCTCTTTGCTTGTGAAGTCATAAGTGTTATGGACTTTCACTGCCAATGTGAAATAGACCTGTAGGGTCACACACATAGGATTTAACCTGGAAGAGGAGTTTTGTCCACAAACAATGTTTAGATTGATTGCTAAAGGAGTTTAGTAGTTCAATTAAACACTCAATCAATTGATAGCTCAGTATCATAATGTTCAAGGTGTTGGACTGATTGATTAGAGTATCGAATTAATTGAAACCGCATTTAACTGATTCTGCAAAATCTGCACTCCCAACCGATCGGCTCATGTGATGAACCGATCGGCTGAGCTTGGTGAACCGGTCAACTGGCAACAAACAACAGTGGTATCAGAGCCACATCAACTGCTCTATAATTTAGGATTATCGATGTGATCGATTTTGGTTTGTCGCCTTTATTTATTGCATACGATGTGAATAAAATTGTCTTTATGCATGTCCAATCCTAAATCCACAAATCCCAATTTACATATATTATATGTATTATGAATGCACTCGATATGCGTCGCCTTTAAACGAGTTTTTTGGTGGATGTATAATGTGGTTATCGCCAATAAACCCTATATGTGTATGGTTGTATGTGGTTGCTTGCATCTCAGTCTGCGCACTGATCTTCCTTCTCCTATTCCTGATGTAACTCAAAATAATTTGAGATTTCTTTCCTACCTTTGCTCCCCTCGAATGTAACTCGAGGTTTCTCTTTTACAATGTAAAATAGGATATATTTTTATTTCCTATTATGTCAAAGAACGGAGGACATCCTGACGACAACTGAGACGATCGGTTCAAGGCGTGAACTGATCGATTGATGTTCCAGACGATCGGTTCAAGGAGTGAGCCGATCAGTTGATGACCGGTTCGAGGAGCGAGACGAGCGGGTGGCATCCATGATGAGATGCACGACGACCAGGCGAACTGATCGGTTGGAGGAGCCAACCGGTCGGCTAGTGGCACCCAGCCGACCAGTCTGATGGCTAGCCGATCATTCATGTGATGAGTTGATCAATCCCAGAAAGGCAAAGCACAGAGTTCATCTTGTACATGTTGCATGTGATATAGACCTAGATGACTGTGATTCCTCTTGGCTCGAGGAATCACATTAGGATGGCCATAATCATCGCTTTTATCATTTTGCATGTTTTCTGTGGGATATAGCATGTATATGATACGTACTATGTATTGTGGTGATTGGATATGTATATGTATATAAAAACCAAATCCCTCATTAAACATTAAGTTTTAGATGCCTTCCAAATGCGACACATGTGAAAAGATTGATCGACCAAGTGTGGGCACGCCCAAGCATGTGCACCGTCTATCTCGTGGAAGCGTGAAGGATGAATGTGTGGGTCTGCCCAAGCAGGGTGCATATTCATCGTGTTTGATTTGGGTCGGACTTAACAAGGTGACCTAGATAGGATCTAGCACCTTGAGGTATGGAGATGATCATGGAAAGGAGTTGCATATGACATCTTATCAAAAGTTGCATATGATGTAATTGGCAAGAGTTGCCTACCTGAGAGATCTATAATGTGGGTGACAGCCCTAGCTGGTCCATGACTTAGAGGATTTCAGGATCTTGCCCAGTAGAAGGTTGTACATTGCAATCTTCCGAATTGACGGTGAGGGCTATCAATTAGAAGTAAAATAGTGGGAGCGATAATTAATTAAAGGCCTAATTTTATCGTCAACTTTTCAAATCAATCAAACAAGTCAAAAAGAGTTTTGGACTAAAATTGCATATATTTCCTTTTTTTAAAATAAATGGTTAATCAACAAATCACTTTATTTGCGGTCGGTCTTTGAGACCAACAAATTAAATGGGAATAATTCCATGACTATTTAGGATGATGAGAAGTGTTCTCAAAGAGCGAAAGCTCCAAGTCCTAGTTATACCAAGACCAGATGAACTCAATCCCACTACATCAATGGCTGAAAGTATGCTTATTGAAGCATACCGAGGATGACATTGATGAGGAGTGCTTGATGTTGTGTTCTCTGAACTATGAGTTGCAGAGACAACATGAGACATATGATGTCTCAAGGACACTGTCCTAGTATGTCATGACAGAAGGAGATCCAGTAAGGTATTCACGCACTCAATATGATTGGGTATGTGGAAAACCTGACTAAGAAGGATTCCCCCTGAGCCCAGAGTTGGCTATTGGTATGCAAATTTTGCGAGAATCATACAATTCATGATAAGCTACAACATGAAAAACTTTGACAAGCGTTGACAGAGTTGTTGGACATGCTGAGGATAGTAGAGGCAAAGATGAAGAAAGACAAACCATAATCTGTTGGTATGTATGCCCTGATAGCCAATCATGGGATGATTGGTGGGACACATTAAGATTGATTTGATAAACATCAAAGGCAAGCTTCCAATTCTTTCTGGTTCAGACATATGAGATAGTGATAGAACAGATTGAATGTCTAGAGAATGACAGTACTCAATGACGTATGCCTTCAGGTTCAGGACCTGAACGATGAGATCATACGGATGCTAAGAGTTTGTACATTCTTGTTATGTCCCTAGTCGGATATCATTGTGGAAGGTAGATAGACATCAATGACACACAAGACTAGATTGTGGTGTTGGTTGATGACCGAATCTCATTAGTCATGATATAGAGATATCAAACCAAACACATAGGTACTTGTTAGAGAACAAGTGTACCAGACAGACCCACCGTGAGTTTGACACATGGAACCATGACATGGTAGTCACAGTCAGTACTCACAGTGATGGTGGTGAATGTGATTCTTTGACCTGAAATCACTACACTCAACACATGTCATTGGGCACACTTTGACATCATCAAACGCAGTCCTAAAACATGGGTTGTTATAAAGGTGATGATTGGGTGTCTTTGACACATGGGGCTTTTGAGGGGTGAGTGATAGATATGGGATTTGTCCCTCCTGAGGGAGTTTGATATCCAAGGCCACTTGATGAGTAGGATTGAAATAGGCGTGTGAACGCATGTGTGAATCAGTATGTGATATTGATGTCATACATATCTCTTCCAATCTACTCTAAGATCAAGAAAGTGAATGAACGTTGACAGGATGACTGTTCCATGCCTCGAGTTCATTCGGTATATCAGTGACAAAGGAATTATACATTCACTGTAACACCATTCATGGATTGTAGGATTTAAAGTTGTTCTCCAACTTTCTATTTCACTTGGGTAGAACTGATGTGTGACTAGGCACCGCTCTTTGCTTGTGAAGTCATAAGTGTTATGGACTTTCACTGCCAATGTGAAAAGGACCTGCAGGGTCACACACATAGGATTTAACCTGGAAGAGGAGTTTTGTCCACAAACAATGTTTAGATTGATTACTAAAGGAGTTTAGTAGTTCAATTAAATACTCAATTAATTGATAGCTCAATGTCATAATGTTCAAGGTGTTGGACATATTGATTAGAGTATCGGATTGATTGAAACCGCAATTGACTGATTCTACACAATCTGCACTCCCAACCGATCGGCTCATGAGATGAACCGATCGGCTCAGCTTGGTGAACCGGTCGGCTCAGGTGGTGATTCGATCGGCTCAAGATCAGGGTGAAATGATTGCTTCAAGTGTTGAAACGATCTGTTTAACTGGTGCAACCGAGCAAGTTGGGAAAGTAGGATTGATGAGAATTTTCTTTTCATTTCACTTGCCCAATTTGATTGGAACAAGGATTGGTATTTGATACCAATTAGAAACAAAAGATGGAAAGTCAATCGAGAACTGATCAGGACCATGAACCGATCGGTTCACATGTGAACCGACCGGCTCATGGGTCCCAACCGATCGGTTGAGGTGTCAACCGACCGGCTCAGGTCCCCAACCGATCGTTTCAGAAATGAAACGATCGGTTCAGGTTGTGAGTTGGTTGTTTTGTGGAAAATCTTGAACCCTTATACTCCTGCTTTTAGTCCCGCATTGCCTGGGATGGAGAACCCTGTCCCATGACCCTCCTATATATATAGGGGTATTGGGGCTTCTCAGACAGCAACTCAGTGCAACCAGTTGCTCTGTGAAGTTGTCATTCTCTCTGGTTTTGGTAACCAAGAGAGAGCCCGAGCAAGTGCTACCCAATAAGGGAGGCACAGCAAGGGAAAGACAACTACAGAAAGCGACTAGTGGCAGGAGAGTGTGTTGGCGACTAGTACACTGACAGGAGGGTGTGACTCCTTCCAATTCCTTGTGGGACAAGGAGATTGGAGTTCCAGGTGGTCCGTGTGGACTACTTCAGAGGCGGGAGATTTCTGCCGCTCGGAGGACAACTGTCAATCCCGACAGTCCCGGTGAGACCAGGAGTTGTCAGTCCCGATGCGACCAGGAGCTGCACAGACACCGTCCAAGACCGGAGGTGAAGACCGCGCAAGGCGTGAGGTATTGTCTCCGAGCAAGCCTCGGGACAAGGTATAATTCCACAAACCATCCTTTCCTATTGTATAGACGTTGACGCGTTTCCTTGTTCTGGGTTTGGGGGAGAAAATTTTTGTTTCCGTTGCCTTCTCTGCCTCCCCTAAAACCCAACAGTGGTATCAGAGCCACGTCAACTGCTCTATACTTTAGGGATTATCGATATGATCGATTTTGGTTTGTCACCTTTATTTATTGCATACGATGTGAATAATATTGTCTTTATGCATGTCCAATCCTAAATCCACAAATCCCAATTTACATATATGATATGTATTATGAATGCACTCGATACGCGTCACCCTTAAATGAGTTTTGTGGTGGATGTATAGCGTGGTTATGGCCAATAAACCCTATATGTGTATGGTTGTATGTGGTTGCTTGCATCTCAGTCTGCGCACCGATCTTCCTTCTCCTATTCCTGATGTAACTCGAAATAATTCAAGATTTCTTTCCTACCTTTGCTCCCCTCGAATGTAACTCGAGGTTTCTCCTTTTAAAATGTAAAATAGGATAGAATTTTATTTCCTGTTATGTCAAAGAACAGAGGACATCTGACGACAGCAGAGACGATCGGTTCAAGGTGTGAACTGATCGGTTGACGTTCCAGACGGTCGTTTCAAGGAGTGAGTCGATCGGTTGATGACCGGTTCGAGGAGCGAGATGAGCAGGTGGCGGCCATGAAGAGATGCACGACGACCAGGCGAACCGATCAGTTGGAGGAGCCAACCGATCGGCTGGTGGCACCCAGTCGACCAGTCTGATGGCGAGCCGATCATTCATGTGATGAGTTGATCAAACCCAGAAAGGCAAAGCACAGAGTTCATCTTGTACAGGTTGCATGTGATGTAGACCTAGATGACCGTGATTCCTCTTGGCTCGAGGAATCACATTAGGATGTCCATAATCATCGCTTTTATCGTTTTGCATGTTTTCTGTGGGATATAGCATGTATATGATACGTACTATGTATTGTGGTGATTGGATATGTATATGTATATAAAACCAAATCCCTCATTAAAATATTAAGTTTTAGATGCCTTCTAAATGCGGCACACGTGAAAAGCTTGATCGACCAAGTGTGGGCACGCCCAAGCGTGGTGCACCGTCTATCTCGTGGAAGCGTGAAGGATGGATATGTGGGTCTGCCCAAGTAGGGTGCATATTCATCGTGTTGGCTTTGGGTCAGACTTAACAAGGTGACCTAGATAGGATCTAGCACCTTGAGGCATGGAGGTGCTCATGGCAAGGAGTTGCATATGACATCTTATCAAGAGTTGCATATGATGCAATTGGTAAGAGTTGCCTACCTGAGAGATCAAAGTTGTGGGTGACAGCCCAAGCTGGTCGATGACTTAGAGGATTTCAGGATCTTGCCCACTAGAAGGTTGTACACTGCAATCTTCCGAATTGATGGTGAGGGCTATCAATTTGAAGTAAAATAGTGGGAGCGATAATTAATTAAAGGCCTAATTTTTATCGTCAACTTTTCAAATCAATCAAATAAGTCAAAAGAGTTTTGGACTAAAATTGCATATATTTCTTTTTGTTAAAATAAATGGTTAATCAACAATAATCACTTTATTTGCGATCGGTCTTTGAGACCAACAAATTAAATGGGAATAATTTCACCACTGGTTAGGATGATGAGAAGTTTTCTCAATCAAAGAGCGAAAGCTCTAAGTCCTAGTTATACCAGAACCAGATGAACTCGATCCCACCACATCAATGGCTGAAAGTATGCTTATGGAAGCATACCGAGGATGACATTGATGAGGAGTGCTTGATGTTGTGTTCTCTGAACTATGAGTTGCAGAGACAACATGAGACATATGATGTCTCCAAGACATTGTACTAATATGTCATGACAGAAGGAGATCCAGTAAGGTATTCACATACTCAATATGATTGGGTATGTGGAAAGACCTGACTAAGAAGGATTCCCTCTGAGCCAAGAGTTGGCTATTGATATGATACTGCAATTGTTGCGAGAATCATACAGTTCAAGATAAACTATAACATGAACAATTTTGACAAGCGTTGACAAAGTTGTTGGACATGTTGAGGACAGTAGAGGAAAATATGAAGAAAGACTAACCCTAATCTTTTATGAGATCAATGAAAGGTAAGTCTTAAGGGCAAGGGCAAGGGAAAAGCAAAGAAGTGTTCTGATGCTAGCCAGAAGCCCAAGCCATCTTCAACCTCAAGGCACATGGGGAAAGGGTGTATGAGGGAATTGCCCTCTATATCTGGAAGAACAAAAGAAGATAAAGGAGGGGATGGAGATCTCCACCTAATGTATCATGAAATGAACTGATTCTTTATCTAAGGTATATGATACCAAGATATGGATATGTCATATATGATATGCAACATCCGCAAAGAAGTGATGGCCTTTGTGAAAGGACCAAGAAAGGAGTACCCATCATTGGAGCAAGTGTTGCTGCCATAGATAGGAGTATCTTTCAGTTTATTTTAAGCCTAAAGGGCACGAAATAGAGTTGAGAATTGCTATTTCATATATTGCCAATAGATAGAAACACTTTATTTTTGCATATTGTATGACAATGATGGCAATTAATAAAGTTGATGTTTCAATCTTAAAGATATGATCTTTGTGCCAATGCCTTGTTTATCTTGTGAGACATGGTATGCATAAGATAAAATGATACCTAAAAGTTATAGATAACTCAAACAATCAAATTAGCATCAATCATGAGAAATTCATTTCTAGTTTCCATGTGATGGATAAATCTAGACTCTTTTGGTTAGAGAACCAGTAAGAGACATGAATATCTTGGACATGATTAATCAATCTTCACTAATGGTAATGGGAGAATGATTATCCTATTGGGTATGATACATGTGATGTATTTACATACCTATTGGAACAAATGCTAACACTTCAAATGGTGTTTAGAGAAATACCAATATGAATATCTTAAAGTGTTCAAGATTATCATAGATGAAGTGCAAATTTGGTAAAGTATTAATTCTTGATGAGATCAATGAATGAAATACTTGGACCAAATGTTTGAGATCCTTATGAGTGATTATGATAGTGTATCATAGTGAACTCATGATTAAGGCATGGTGATGTCTAAATCAAGAAGGAATCATACTCTAAAGAGTTAGAGAATGATTATCGAATAACTGAACTCTTCTTAATAAAAGAATACCCCACACTAATAAAGGACATTGAGAATCATAAGGAGTTGTGAGTTCTTATATCCTTGACGGATACACCTCAATTATCTATTTGATGAGTTGTTCATGTGATGAGTCAACTATCAAGATGAATATGAGGAACCGAATTTTGAGTTACGGTTTATGACCATTACATCCTAAATGACATCCATATGAACCATAAGGTATGACCTTGATGGTAGCACTCTTTGGGATGAAATCCATAAGTGCGAATAAGTCTTAAGTGTTAAGACACATGGATAACATTTTGAGAAGGATAATGCTTGTAGATTGAAACTTAATGACTAAGACATTTGGCATATGGATACTAAAACCGCATTCCTATGAGGAATAAAACAAGGATGTGTACGTGACACAACCTATAAGGTTTATGAATCCATTAATGCAAATGAATTCTATAAGTTATAATGGACTAATCAATGTGATTGATTGAGTACAAGCAACTTAGAATTGGAGCTTCACTTTGATGATATAGTCAAAGGGTTTGACTGATATGTCAAAGATAAAGAAGGGATCTGTGATTTAGTGGGAGCGTATTCACATTCCACATATTGATGTGAAATGGAAATGTTCTAGAATGGAAATCTAAAGTGGAAATTATCTTTAAGGAAGAAAGAGATGTTTCCTATGTGATAGGAATAGAGATCTATGGAGATAGTTCTCGGAAAACCTCTTGACCTGAAAAGAGAAAGCATACATTGGCAATCTGTACTAAAGGGTTCAGTATGCACAGATTCAGTGGGAGAAAACTTGTCCATGATACATGGAGTTAGTATCCCAAGGCCAAGTGTCCAATTCTTATGAAGAATGGGACCACTAAGAATAGATATGGATCTATCATGTATGTAATCATCCCATTATCTTGCATGTATCGACATGGCAAGAACAGAATGCATTCATCATCTTGTATGTATGACATGGCAATATGATGTGCTCATCCTGATAACTCGTATGTGAGACATGACGAGTGGATGTTTGTCTACTTCCAGTAAGGGTTACTGGAATACCATGAGAACTTGAGAAGTACTTGAGAAGTACTAGTTCTATGGAGATAAGGAAGAGTTCAATGTAAAGAGTTACATTGATGTGAACTTCTGAAAGGACAAAAAATTAATCGCAAGTTATATATAAGATATATAAAAGTGAAAGTTTGTTGATAATTGGAAGTGTTCCAATAAAACCATTTAAAGGGAAATGTCGAGTATCTGTGTGTTAGAGAACAGCAGTGGATACTATATGGATCTGGAAGTTCATGAGATGAACTTATAGATATTTTGCTCATTGATGACAAGTATGGAATCCTTGATCATGCAATATGGCTAAAGGTTAGCAAAGGAATACTAGATTGCATATTACGGAAACTCCATCTCATACGTGTGACGTACAGTGAAGAGATGTGAGACATGCAATTTATACTGACTTTGGCAAGGTGTTGCCATAACTCACTATGTTCGCACTAGAGCACAGTAACATGTGGGACATGTTTGAAGATCACTATGAATATGATTCAAGGGTGATTGGCTCGCAGTGCAAGTGGGAGTCTGTTGGTATGTATGACCTGAGAGCCAATCATGGGATGATTGGTGGGATACATTAAGATTGATTTGATAAACATCAAAGGCAAGCTTCCAATTCTTTCTGGTTCAGTCATATGAGATAGTGATAGAACAGATTGAATATCTAGAGAATGACAGTACTCAATGATGTATGCCTTAAGGTTCAGGACCTGAATGATGAGATCATACGGATGCTAAGAGTTTGTACATTCTTGTTATGTCCCTAGTCGGATGTCATTGTGGAAGGTAGATAGACATCAATGACACACAAGACTAGATTGTGGTGTTAGTTGATGACAGAATCTCATTAGTCATGATATAGAGATATCAAACCAAACACATAGGTACTTGTTAGAGAACAAGTGTACCGGATAGACCCACCGTGAGTTTGACACATGGAACCATGACATGGTAGTCACAGTCAGTACTCACAGTGATGGTGGTGAATGTGATTCTTTGACCTGAAATCACTACACTCAACACATGTCATTGGGCACACTTTGACATCATCAAACGCAGTCCTGAAACATGGGTTGTTATAAAGGTGATGATTGGGTGTCTTTGACACATGGGGCTTTTGAGGGGTGAGTTATAGATATGGGATTTGTCCCTCCTGAGGGAGTTTGATATCCAAGGCCACTTGATGAGTAGGATTGAAATAGGCGTGTGCACTCATGTGTGAATCAGTATGTGATATTGATGTCATACATATCTCTTCCAATCTACTCTCATATCAAGAAAGTGAATGAACGTTGACAGGATGATTGTTCCATGCCTCGAGTTCATTCGGGATATCAGTGACAAAGGAATTATACATTCACTGTAACACCATTCACGGATTGTAGGATTGAAAGTTGTTATCCAACTTTCTATTTCACTTGGGTATCACTGATGTGTGACTAGGCACCGCTCTTTGCTTGTGAAGTCATAAGTGTTATGGACTTTCACTGCCAACGTGAAAAGGACCTGCAGGGTCACACACATAGGATTTAACCTGGAAGAGGAGTTTTGTCCACAAACAATGTTTAGATTGATTACTACAGGAATTTAGTAGTTCAATTAAACACTCAATTAATTGATAGCTCAATGTCATAATGTTCAAGGTGTTGGACATATTGATTAGAGTATCGGATTGATTGAAACCACAATTGAATGATTCTGCACAATCTGCACTCCCAACTGATCGGTTCATGAGATGAACCGATCGACTCAACTTGGTGAACTGGTCGGCTCAAGTGGTGAGTCGATCGGCTCAAGATGAGGGTGAAACGATTGCTTCAAGTGTTGAAACGGTCAATTTAACTGGTGCAACCGAGCAAGTTGGGAAAGTAGGATTGATGAGAATTTTCCTTTCGTTTCACTTGCCCAATTTGATTGGAAAAAGGATTGGTATTTGATACCAATTAGAATCAAAAGATGGAAAGTCAATCGGGAACTGATCAGGACCACGAACCGATCGGTTCACATGTGAACCGACTGGCTCATGGGTCCCAACCGATCAGTTGAGGTGTCAACCGACCATCTCAGGTCCCCAACCGACCGTTTCGGAAATGAAATGATCGGTTCAGGTTGTGAGTTGGTTGTTTTGTGGAAAATCTTGAACCCTTCTACTCCTACTTTTAGTCCCACATTGCCCGGGATGGAGAACCCTGTCCCATGACCCTCCTATATATATAGGGGTATTGGGGCTTCTCAGACAACAACTCCGTGCAACCAGTTGCTCTGTGAAGTTGTCGTTCTCTCTGGTTTTGGTAACCAAGAGAGAGCCCGATCAAGTGCTACCCGATAAGGGAGGCACAGCAAGGAATAGACAACTACAGAAAGCGACTAGTGGCAGGAGAGTGTGTAGGCGACTAGTACGCTGACAGGAGGATGCGACTCCTTCCAATTCCTTGTGGGACAAGGAGATTGGAGTTCCAGGTGGTCCGTGTGGACTACTTCAGAGGTGGGAGATTTCTGCCGCTCGGAGGACAACTGTCAATCCCGACAGTCCCGGTGAGACCAGGAGTCGTCAGTCCCGGTGCGACCAGGAGCTGCACAGACACCATCCAAGACCAGAGGTGAAGACCGCACAAGGCGCGAGGTATTTTCGTCGAGCAAGCCTCGGGACAAGGTATGATTCCACAAACCATCCTTTCCTATTGTATAGACGTTGACGCGTTTCCTTGTTCTGGGTTTGGGGGAGAAAATTTTTGTTCCCACTGCCTTCTCTGCCTCCCCTAAAACCCAACAGAAATTAAGGATTATTTATCTAAAGAGTTTAGATTTACCTCATTTGAATATTCATTTTAATTTTCCATGAGAGCAAAGTGGCATTCTCCATCTTCAATAGAGCTTAAGATATATTCTTTACTATATTCTTCACTTGAGCTTGAGTTGGAGGAGTCACTAGAAATTTTGTGCCATTTCTCCTTCTTCTTGTGCTTCTCCTCTTTTTATGATGGGTCTTTTTTCCATGTGGACAATTTTCCTTGAAGTGATCCTTCTTTCCAAATTTGAACCATAGGGTGGGGGAGGAAGACTTTCCTTTATGAAGTCTACCTTTGGAGTACATAACATCTTCTTCAACTTGAGAGAATGAAGAATCTTGACCAACAATAGCTTCAATTTGGGATTTGATTTCAGCCTTGTTCATTCTCTTGAGCTCTTTCTCTTCTTCTCTTTCTTCTTCCTCTTTCTTGTCAAGTTTAACTTCATGGGCTTGTAGATTTCCTATGAGCTTTTCAATAGGAATATCACCAAGAGACTTCGTTTCTTGAATGGAAGTCACCTTTGATTCCCACTGTTTAGGAAGAGACCTAAGGATCTTTGAGTTTATCATTTCTCTATTCATAGGAGGACCTAGGACGGTAAGACCATTTATAATAGTATTGAGCCTAGCATACATATCCGCTACTCTTTCCTTCTTTCCCATCTTGAGGTTCTCAAGCATACCATTGAGCATGTAGACTCTACTTTTCTTTACTTGCTTTGTCCCCTCATAAGTGACATGTAACTTTCTCCATATCTCATAGGCCGTGTCACAAGAATAAATCTGATTGAACTTGGTGGGGGAAAGAGAAGAATAGAGAATTTTGATGGCTCTAGCATTCAAGGTTGCTTTCTTTAATGTAGCTTCATCCCATTCTTCTACCTTTGTCATCGGTAGCTTGTATGGAAGATCCACAGTTCTCCATAGCTCAAGAATTTATCCTTGGATGTAGTATTATAATCTTTTCTTCCAATAAAGAAAGTTGCTCCCATCAAAGATTGTAATATTGATGAGGTATCTCCCACCTTGATAATTGCCCATATTCTCCTACTTGTGGAAGTATTTCTTGGAGAAGTCCTACTCTGATACCATTTGTTGGATCAGATGATGGGCTCTCATGGAGGGGGAGGTTGAATAGAGTTAAAACACTTAAACCAAGTTCATTAGACCTTCAAATTATTACCAAAAGATAAGGTTGAATATATGGAATTTGAGTGCAAATAAACATGCATAGAAAGGATGAGAGAGATTGGATAAGAACAAGAACACAACATATGTTTAGTGGTTCCAAACTCCAAACTAGGAGAGTGTACGTCCACTACCTAGAGTGTTCAACGTCTAGGATTTTTCAACCATGTCTCACTCCTTATATTCCATTATAAGAGTTACAACATATGATCTTCCTTTTCCAAGACAAGGATATCTAGCCTTCCCTTTGAGGACAAGGGGAGCCAATAATCATATAAAGGACTTACCTATCCATGACAAAGAGTCTTCTACCTTACCAAAGATTTATCCACTCTTGCAACGAGTCTTCCACCTTCACCAATGACTTACCCACTCTTGCAACAAGTCTTCTGCCTTCAAGGAGTTACCCACTCTTGATTTGGATCTTTCTCCTTTGACTTCACCTTCACCAAGGAGAAGCTTTAGCTAAGGGACTCTTTCCCTTCTTTTTCACCTCTATTAGTCAAGAGAGAGAACCTTCATCTTCATTGTAAAGGGAAAGATCGGAAGGTGGAGGAAGTGAGAGCCTCACAAGATATACATGTAGGACTAGATCTCTTATAAATCCCTTACTCACTCTAATGGATGTAGCAAGTGATTAAGCTTAAGAGTAGAAGGAGGCTCTTAGAGGCACTCAAATTTAATATATGGACCTTCATAGTGCTTGGCTAACCATGGGATGAAGCCCAAGGGGCCTATTTATAATTGAGGATGCCTACTAGCTAGTAGAAATACTTAAGGACAAATTCTAGCCGTTGGGGTGTTACAACAGATTTTTTTTAGAGTTGCAACGCTCCAATGGTTAGAAACACTTTTTATGCACATTCCATGCAGTGCTATCGGTCAAGTTTCAATAAAAGTAACTCGATGGCACTATGCAAGAAAGCAATTTTGAGTTGTCAGTTGAGTTTATCCTGGATGAAACTCGACCAGTGATTTAAATTTGATTTGCATGTGTAGAGGTGTAACAGACTGAATCTCAGGGTCCTTTTTGCAATTTACCTGCTTTTGAGCCTTTATTTTCTTTCTAATCCTTTTGGACCTTATTCATAAATTTCCCATCCTTTTGAGCCTTCTTTGGCCTCAATGTTGAAATTGAGCAAAGTTTGATGATGGAATTAATATTTTACCACATTTCATGATAATGTAAGGGGTTTTGCACAAATAACTCACTTAATGTGATTATTGAGGATTAATAATGCAATGAGTCCTTTAATGAGAGAATATAAGTGGATAATGCTAATTTAGTGCTTTTATATCTTTTTGGTTAAAGATGTGAGTAATAATGTGTATTTGAATTAAGTTATGAGAATAATTAAATCCCTTTATTCTTCTCTCTCCTTATGAGTGAATAAAATTATAAAATGTAATTAATAGAGTGGTTAAAGACTCTTGGTTTGCCTATCTTGAAAATACAACAAGAAAAATTATCATAATGCCTCTTCACATTATTTTACTCAATTTATACACTAATATATATGTTATTGGGAAATAAATTTATTAGGGGCCTTATATTGGGTAAAATGAAAAATTAAATGCATAGAATCGTTATAGGTGTTGTCATAAACTTATGGTTAAAATTTGAGGTCATTTGGACTTCGTTTGACCCCCCCAAATACTTTTTACAAGTTCCCATATAGTTTAACTATAGTAGATGAATCGACATTGTATTCATTGCATTGATTTTATGTGTCACACACCCGGCCCCCGTTAGATCTCGATCCCACGGATCTGGTGTCTTCTTCAACCTCCAGCCCACCGACCAAGATGACGCCTAGGCTCCTCCACTTCATTCTCTCTCGTTTCTCGATCATTTTGCGAGATTTAAGTCGCGTCGACTTTGTCTCCTCGAGTCGCTCAGTTTGAGCCATGGCTAGTCGGCTCCCGTGCACTGTGGCTGAAATGCCCAAAGGCGTTGGCCATGTATTCTCACCTCTACCATCATCCCAGTGCTTTGCGGTTCCTCACCTATAAATACCACCTACCGCACCTCCTTCGGCCCCATTGCAAGCTTTTCCAGTTGCTAATTTGGCCCAAAACTTCCTCGTAAGCCACCACCACCTCCACCTTCTCCCAGTTATTGTGGCCCTTTTTTTGGCTTCTTGGAGATAGCAGTGCCCCAATAAAGCATACCGGTGAGTTCCTCATGCCTTGAGATTCGTTTTGAGTATCTATATGTCTGATTTGGTCAAGAAATGAGGAAATGCCCAATCAAGCAAGCTTCTCCTCCGCGGCCATGGCTCGCGTGAGAGGAAGAAGATGACCAATGAGCTTTTTACGATTGTGTCCCCACACGCCCATCCTTTCCTTCTTTACCACCAAGGGTATTTTTGTCTTTTGGATATTTGCCTTTGCGCAATGATTTAGCCTATATGGTATTTTCTTGCAATCTGATTGGTCCAGTTTACTTAATTCATAGCAAATTGGTCCTTGCTCAGAAAAATGCAAATAAATAGTCGTTGGAAAGGATTTTTTATGTAGAATATGAATTTATACTTTTAAGTCCTAATTATATTTCCTATTTTGAAGTTTTTCTTGGATTCCACTTTCAGTATGTTAAATGTTCTAAAAAATCATAATTAATTCATTTTAACTCCAAATTGAGAAATAAGACATGTTTTCTTAATTAGTGAAATCTAAGTGAGCTTTTGGTCCTAGTTTTGAGTCCTAAATTGAAGGTTTCCTCAAAGGTCTAAAATGGGTATTTCCTTTATACTTTATGCTTAATAAATGCTAATTCATGTGAAATATTTGTAATTAGGGAAAATGATCTTGGATACAATCTAATCAGTGATAATGATGGGTATGAATCTCCAATAAGGTATGTGAGCCCTATTTAAGTATGTGAGCCCTATTTAAGTATGTGGACCCTATTTATGTATGTGATCCCTATGAATTCAATTAAACATGTGAATGTGCAATTAACCTACTCTTCATTTGGGCCTTTATCCAACCCCACATTTCCTGTGCTAGCCTTGATATCTTGCTACTTCCTTATTTGGCTCTTTTATTTATTTGAATCTTCTATAGCCATTGTGGATCATTTAATTGGTTATTTGAATAATGATATGGACAATGTTGGCCCATTCATTTACTTGATCTATTTCATGGGATATTATTTATATTTCCACTACTGCCAAGTGGATTACACAGCATGAGGAATTGTTGACCAAATAACTAATGTAGTGTACATGAGTACAAACCACCCATAAAGGGCATGTGTAATTTCTCCCTGGGGAATGTGCATTTTCTCCCCATATTATATATATTTTTGAGGTTTGGGATGTGCATTTTCCCCTCTCCTCTTGGTTGAGGTCTGGTAGGTGCCTCACCCTGCATTAGAATATTTGTTGTCAAAATATCATTCATGCTTGTTGATTATTATTGTGGTAGATGCATCTTGGTATAAGTTCTAAATTCTTAATTATTATACTTGCCTCATACTTTTGACTCTCTAAG
Organism: Alisma plantago-aquatica; assembly: GCA_963693085.1. Taxonomy (NCBI): domain Eukaryota; kingdom Viridiplantae; phylum Streptophyta; class Magnoliopsida; order Alismatales; family Alismataceae; genus Alisma; species Alisma plantago-aquatica. Next base: position 660,422,308 of record OY856409.1, on the reverse strand, counting down.
TATTGTGAATCATTTTATTATGCAATGTTGCACTTTATTAATTGTCCTTATTCCTTTTGATTAACACATACTTTTATCTCTCTCTTGCTGGGTGATCCCAACCAACCAAGTATAGAATCAGAGTGCATAGTTGAAGCATGGTGAACTAGCCTAAGGCTAGGGATACGGAGTTCAACCTTCTAGATTGGACCTAGCTATAGCTGCCTATATGTTAAGTTGTTTTTGTTTGGAGACAAGTTGATTTGGTTTTAGTCTTCCTCTACCTCGATCCAGATGTTGTGTATAAAGTTGTACACCCTTTTGGGGAAATTTTGTAATGTACTCTTTATACAATTGAATATAGTCAAAGTTTTAACTTCTGCTACTTCACAATTGGTGTTTTTGTTTGCCATGATTAATTAGTAAAGATTTTGTGGTCTTTACAAGAGGTGTTGGTCGAGTCTGTCCTGGGGAAACTCGTTCCACCCTAGAAGTTTCTAAGACCCATTCTAGGCATCCATCGAGTTTCATGTGAGTTAAACTCCGCTGATAAAAGTGCATGTAATGAATTTTGGAGATTGCTATAAAAGTTCTTAAATATTGAATTTAAGTGCTCCTAGTTTTTTCCAAGATTAATTACAAGTCATAAAATCATCACAAGTGATTTACAACATGATTCTATTTGATTTGAAGCATTTTCCAAAAAAGTTCACTTGCATTGATTTCGATTTGTCTTTCTCCAAGTTAGTACACGCAAGTTAGGGCATTTGAAGTGTGTCTATACCTAATTTGGAATCACTCAAGTAGAAGAATTAGACACAAATGAGTGGAATGGTTAGTCATCATAAAAACTAGGGTTTATTCAAGTTAGACCCTGAGTCAACACTTTCCACTTCTCTATGCTCATTAGTGGATCCCCTTTTGACTACTTTGGGATCCCTAACGGAGTTCGTCAAGGTGATCCTCCATCCCCCTCTTTCTTCATCATCTCCACTTATATAATATCTCACATTATCAAACTTTATCTAATAGAAGGACTATTAGGAAATACCTACTCTAATAACAAGGACAATATCATTCAAATTATTGATGGCACCCTGATTTTTCTTAATCTAGATGATAATAATCTAATTAATGTTGTCTGCATCTTAGTATCTTCTTTTGCCTTTCTCAATGTAAAATCAACTTCCACAATCTATTATGACCACAAACCATGTTACTCATTCTAGTATGCTCAGATCTAAACACATTATCGGGTGTCAGTAAGAATCTTTTCCTATTAAAAATCATGGCCTACCACTTTCACCCTTCAAATCTAGGAATGTGGTTTGGGACTCCATTATTGTCAAAAACTTTAAGACTCTCTGATTAGAATCCATTTTCCTCAAGAAGATCGGTAGATTGGTTCTTATTTATGCATCCTTGACCCCCTTGGCCTTTTATTTCCTAAATTATATTCCCCACCCTTCTCTTGTCGTTGAATACATTCACTCTCTCTGATGGAAATTTTGATATGGGAGACATAGTTGTTGAAAATATGCCCATCTTGTGAGTTGGGATACTCTCTAAAAACCTCACAACTTTAGAGAATGGGGGATTATTAATTTTCAGCTTCATCATCTATTTCTCTTCAATTAGATCCTTATTATTTTTTGTGAGACAAAAATAACTATCTAATTCGAGATTCTTTTGGCTAAATGTTACATGAGGTGAAATCCATGGATTCAATTGCTTGTTATCTCCCTTTTAGAAATCTATCCATAGATTGTGTTTTGTTCTTTGGAATTCCAATACCATTACCTCAAGATCCATCTCCAATATCAATTTCTAGTTGGATTTTTGGCATATCATGGGCCTTATCTGAGACTACATGATCAATCTCCGGATTCCTTAAATATTAAATTTGATTGATATTTTCAAGAGATATAAATGGAATTCCTCATCAAGATCATGTTAATTCAAATATTTTCTATTTGATTTTAGCATAGCAGCTGAATAATTGGTTCTTCTTTCAAACTATATCCCCAACAATACTTTGACTTAGATTCATTGTAAGTGAGATTTTAGTTTAAAGTCTCAATAGCATACTAGTACTTCATTCATTTTGGTATAATGGATCTCTAGGGTCTTCACCTTGGAGGGTCTTATGCAAAAATATAAGTCTTTCAACCACATAGATAAGGGTAGAGTTACCCCATTGTGAGTATCAGTTGGGATAAGGATTATCAATGAAAGTTCACCATTGCAAGCATAATTCAGAATGATAAGGCAACTGAAGTCGAGTTCCACGCAGTTCTATTTGTTATGGATTTGGAAAAAGAGAGGAAACATCAAGAGGCTTAATGTGGACACATTTTGTTCGGGTCATAAATATTCTGATGTAGGAACCTGAAGAGCACCCCAATTTTTCCTGTTGGCTGGCACATTTCATTAGAACCATTGAGTGGCACTAGCAGGTGGAAGTTTCTCATGTTTATAGGTCCTTTAATCTACTAGATAATGGGGTAGAAAATACCATCTCCAAACTACTATGGGGACTTAAATTCATGACCAACCCCACCTAGTTTAGCGGGTCCTTTCTAAGATAGGACAAACAATAATACTTGTCACGACAGTCGACAAAACCATTATTGATTAAGCGGAATTAACCATAAATAGCGGATTCACAAAAATCACTAAAAATTAAAACCATTTGCAAAGAGATCCATTTCCAGGAAACTCTTATAACAAGAACCAAAATATTATATATACATTCTAGTCCACAAAGTACATACCATGTACCTTCTCTTCTCGAGGATTACATACAACTATTTCTCTATTAAATCTACACATAAGAAACATAAAACATCAAGGCATTCAATGCCAAAATCTCACATCGGTCATAAAAGCACTAACTACTGACTCCAAGGACCTGAGAGTACAGAGACGACACATAGGACTCATAACTACAAGACACGACAGTCAGTATCTCCACCTGAGATATCACTGTTGTCCCTGATGCTGCTATCCATCCCTTGGTGTATGGTTCCTGCCTCCTCGTCCGCGTCCACCTAAAAATGTTGGTGATCAACAAAGTGAGACCCATGTCCCAGTGAGAGATATTACTCTCCGCCATAAATATTATTATTGCACATAAACAGTAATAAACTAAACAGAGGAATCTCTATTGAACAGCAGGATTTAATCATTATTAAGCAGAATAGAGCAATATCATCTTTTAAAGTATTACAGCTATAAATGATAAAGCAGTAATTCATCTATTCATTTTAATAAGGAATATGAAGAACATGTATAATATTTATCCATTTAGGATACAGTAAGAAATGTAATATCAACCAATGGTTTCCGTATTTCATCCTTATGCAAATACTCTACATGGTTGATTACATTTTACAATCATACTTATGCCCTGAGGAAGTGAGCTGTGCCGCTCAAATCCAAACTTCGGTTGCGAAACCCAAAGTCGGTGCCATACAAGATCAAAGGAAGAGTCGGACTCTACGATCTCATCCATCTCGGTTAGTGCGAGACCACAAGTAGGACCGCAATCTCTTGCTTAAGTGACCTCAGTCACAGGGTTAGCTCCCATAGGCTACCCTTTCTCTAGCCCACCTTGGTACAGGTCCCATCTCTAGTAAATCTGAGCCACGGGCCAATTCACTGTGCTCCCTGAGCCATGAACGCATTCATGCTCCATCACACTGAGCCATGGGCCTGTTCACCATGCTGTTAAACATATCTTGAGTCTACAACCGAAGTTGCATTCTAATCCTCCTATTTTTGGCTAGGAGAAACCCTGTATATTCAACAATATACGCTCCAGATTAACCAGCAGGAGAACTCGTTTCACCATCACTAGCTACTGACGATGATGGATCTATGATCAGGGCTCTATATGATAATATTCCACTTGATTATTTAAGTACATTACCATATTCTTTTAGCATTAGTCAAGTTTTCAAACAAGAATTATTATGCCAAATGCTACAAAGAAACATGTAATACTTCTATCAAGCACTTTTCAAAACTTTATAAAACATTGGGATCTCAATCCCTTATCTCATTACTGGGAATTCACATCCCTCAACAATATCATCATCATGTTTACTAGATCTGGGTATTCAAACACTTAGTTCATCACTGAGCATGGTTACCACTATCAGGGAACTATTACCTCCAGGTCATCTGACCAAGGTATTCAGGATACTTGTTACACAAGCATCTCACATAGCTCACCAGGCATATTCAACTTCTTGTTGTCACCTCTCACTAGGAAACAAATAAAATAATGGCTCACAAGGCCCATCAACATCATAGCTCATACCTAGTTATGCTCATCATCTCATGATACATGCATGGTTAGTATACTTGATAACAACCATATCAATTACATATCAACATTATGCAGTACAAAGATAACATCACTATTCCCTCATTAGGGTTAGGGTTTCCCATCCTTATCAATTAGGGTTTCACATAACATCACCCTATATTAGGGTTTCACATAACATCACCCTATATTAGGGTTTCACATAACATCACCCTATATTAGGGTTTCATATAACATCACCCCATATTAGGATTTTACATAACATCACCCTATATTAGGGTTAGGGTTTCCCATCTTTCTCGATTAGGGTTTCATGATCACATTATCAAAGATCAAACCCTAATTCAAAACTCCATGCATCTTGGAGAATGCATTGATATTACAATTAATATCCAAAACCTAACTCATTGTTCCACATATCTAGAATTACATAATACCTTCATAAGTATTCAATTAAACTTATGTATTGTAATTTTCCTTATTTCTTAGGGTTTCCATTCTCCATTCATTAGGGTTTTATGATTACCTCATTAATCCAAACCCTAAGTCAGTGCTTCCACATATGTTAGAGCACATAACATTATTTAAGTATTAAACCATACTTATCATTGTTCCATGTACTTAGGAACACACATCATCATCATACCTTATTAGATTTACTTAACCTCTTACTAAAGTACAGGCAGCTATGCTTATCATGGTGTATTGAATTTATTACTTTCACAGGCATTGAGTAATAATCACTCTAATTATACTAATCACCTAAGTAATTTAGAGGTACTTCCATTGAAATCAACCTTGATATACTCTTCAACCATTTATGGTGTTATTAGTAATTACATGGTTTAAATCAATTGGACCTTCAAACGGTTTGGACCAATTAAACCTTCAAACGGTCTTGGACCAACTGAACCTTCAAACGGTCTTGGACCAATTGAACCTTCAAACGGTTTGAGACCGTTTAGACCTTCAAAAGGTCTGGTCCTAAACATTCAAACAGTTTGATACCGTTTAGACCTTCAAACGGTCTAGTCCAAAACCTTCAAACGGTTTGATACCGTTTAGACCTTCATACGGTCTTGGTCTCTAATCCCTCAAATGGTTTGAGACCGTTTAGATCTCCAAACGGTCTTGGTCTCTAATCCCTCAAACGGTTTGAGACCGTTTAGACCTTCAAACGGTCTGGTCCTAAACCTTCAAACAATTTGAGATCGTTTAGACCTTAAAACGCTATGGTCCTAAACCTTCAAATGGGTTGAGACCATTTAGACCTTCAAACAGTCTTGGTCTCTAATCCCTCAAATGATTTGAAGACCGTTAGACCTTAAACGGTCTTGAAGATTCCTTTGAAATTGTTTGGTCATTCAATTGAATTGAAACCGTTCAACCCTTAAACAATTTGAAAACCGTTTGATCATTAAACGGTTTGAAACCGCTTCGTCAACTATATTGAAAACCATTTGATATGTCTATTTTTAGAAATGTGTGCTAAGATGATGTCATCATCATCAAGCTTCAGACCTACAAATTCTACTGTGATATATATGAAGAATTCATCAATTGTTCAAGAAGAAAATAAAAGATCAACATATGATGAGAAATTGAAATCAATAATAGCATTGATGGGTTCAAGTTATATAAACCGCCTTCAAAGTAGCTTCAAAGATTCAAGCTTCTCATCTCTAATGGTGAAAGAATCTCCTTCAACTATCCAAGGTTTGTTTCCAACTCTTTTGATGCAAAAGATATCCAAGGTTGAGCATTGGATGGAAGAGAGAAGAAAATGAATGTTGAAATCCGATTACATCCATCAATCCAAGGTTGAAGATGATCATGGAGCTTACCTTCAGCTTGGGGAACGGTTTCCTCCTGCTCCTAAGATCCTTTGTTGTTGGCCAAAGCAAGGAAAGAAAGTGGTTTGCAAAAATAGCCTTTCAAGTAAGGAGAAAATTGAGTACATATAATTGATTTTCTAGGAGAGAGAAAGTAGGAGAAAATTCATCCACTTTCTTGCCACATGCCCCCTCCCTTCCTTGCCTTCGAATCCATCTTCCTTGCCCTCAATATACTCTCAATTATCCTTGAATTAAAAGAAACCACTTAAGCACCTTAATCATTATAATACTATTATCCATTTTTAGTGGACATTACTTTTTAATTAACAAATGTGAGTGGATTTCTTCACCTACTTAAGATATTTCGATGCCACACAAAGAATTTGGACGTCCTCCCACTATAGGATTTCTACCACAGCCTTTTTAGTTGATGGGCACTTCAATTAATATATTTATTTTTGCTACAAAATAAATTAGGGTTTCATTTATGCTTATTTCTTGATTATTTTATTATCAAGATTATCTCTCCTCAAAAGTAGTTCAAACAAGATGCCCCTTTCTTTTTCTTTTTTGTAAATGATACCAAGAAACAATAGGGACATAATAGAGGTGGTATTTTACATATCCAACCCTAGGTTTTGGGTAATTTGCAAATTACACCAAAACTAGCATTCAATGCACAAGCATTACTCAAACAAGCTCCTTCTTGGGAATTAGGATTCCACAAGCCATACCTCAGTATCATTCTCATTATTATGATGCTATAACACTTGAGGAACATTTGTCATGTAGCATTTTCAAGGTAACCCCTTAAATTGGGTAAATTGCACTTTAGTCCAAAATAGGTAAAATATTGTTGCAACATTATTCAAATAGGACCAAAATTGAAACATAAGTTCTCCTTTAGTCTTAATTACTTTTCAAAAGATAAAGATAAGAATCTAAATGACTTACTTAAGCAAAACTTCTAGGGTTAAGGCATAACCCAGGTCAGGGATGTTACAATTATCCACCCTTAATAGGGATTTTGTCACTGAAATCGTCAAGAGAAAAGAGAAGGGTACTTCCTCCTCATCTCTTCCTCCAGCTCCCACGTAGCCTCTTCAATGCCACGATGATGCTAGAGAAATTTCACACGAATTATGTCTTTCCTTTTCAACTGTTTGATTCTCCTGTTCAGAATCATCATTGGTCCTTCTACATTGGATATATCTTCATTTAATTCTACCTCCACAGGTTGCAAAACTAACTCTGTGTCAGGGTGACACTTTCTCAGCATGGTTATATGGAATACTTGATGCAATCTATGTAGTTCAGGTGACAACTCCAACTTATAGGCTACCTTTCCAATCTGTTTAGTGATTGGATAAGGCCCCATAAATCTAGGAGATAACTTATCCTTTTTCCCAAATCTAAGAACACCTTTCCAAGGTGAGACTTTGAGATATACTATGTCTCCAAATTGGAATTCTAAATGTCTTTTTCATTTATCAGTGTATGATTTTTGTCTATCTTATGCAGCTTTTAACTGTTGTTATATTACTTTAATCTTCTCAGTTGTCTGTTGCTCTAATTCAGGACCCAAAAGTTGATATTCTCCTATTTCATACTAGCATAATGGATATCTACAACATCTACCATATAATGCTTCATATGGTACCATATCGATATTGTGCTGATAACTATTATTGTAAATGAATTCTATCAAACTCAAGTGTAGATCCCAACTTCCTATAAACTGAAGGACACATGCCCTAAGCAAATCCTCCAAAGTTTGTATAGTCCTCTCAGATTGTCCATCTGTCTGTGGGTGAAAGGTTGTACTAAATCTTAACTGCGTACCCAAAGCTTTATGTAGTCGTTCCCAAAAATGACTCATGAACTGGGGACCTCTATCAGAAATAATTGTAGCTGGAACCCCGTGTAATCACACTATATCATCTATATAGATCTGTGCAAGTTTCTCAACAGTATAGGTTGTTTTGACAGGAAGAAAATGTGCTGACTTAGTCAACCTATCAACTATCACCCAGATGGAATCATGCCTTTTGGCTGTTCTTGGAAAACCAACCACAAAGTCCATGGTCACGTGATCCCATTTCCACTATGGTATAGGTAAAGGTTGCATTGTTCCTGCGGGATTTTGATGTTCATCTTTAACCTGCTGACATACTGGACACCGCATAACAAACTCAACTACATCTTTCTTCAATCCGGGCCACCAATACATATCTTTCAGGTTATGATACATTTCGGTGCTCCCTGGATGCATTGCATACATAGAAGGATGAGCTTCCTCCAAGACTAACTTCCTTAAGCCATTGGCATTAGGTACTACCATCCTACCATGGTAACAAACTACCTCATCATCTGACTCATGAAACCCATCCCGTTTCTCACTACCATACTCTGATCTAATCTGCTGAATCACAGTATCAGCCTATTGTGCCTCTTTGATTTGTTGTTTCAGAGTAGGTTTTATGTGCATCTCAGCTAACAGTCCAGCTAACAAGGATACTTTAAGTTGTATATTGTTTTGCCTCAAAGAGACAAGCATGTCTTGTTTAAAGCACACTAAAGAGTTCAACTGTACTTTGTCCATGGTTGGCAACGATGATTTTCTACTTAGTGCATCAGCCACTACATTAGCCTTAATCAATTGTACAATTGTAGTCCTTGATTAACTCCATCCAGCGACGTTGTCTCATGTTCAACTCATGTTGTGAAAAGATGTATTTTAGGTTCTTATGGTCCGTGAAAATATAGAATGTCTCTCCATAGAGATAATGTCTCCAGATCTTCAACGCATGAACCACAACAGCTAATTCTAGATCATGTGTTGGATAATTTTCCTCGTGTTTCTTAAGTTTTCGAGAAGCAAAAGAAATCACTTGATTATCTTGCATCAACACACTACCTAGATCATTCTTAAAAGCATCACAGAAAACAATATACCCCTTTCCCTGCTCAGGTAACACTAACACAGGTGCACTGGTCAACCTTTCTTTCAACGATTGGAAAAAATGTTGTCACTTGTCATTCCAGACAAAAGGAACCTCCTTCCTGGTCAACTTGGTTAGGGGTAATGATACAAAACTGAAGTTCTTAATGAACCTCCTATAGTATCCTGCCAGTCCTAAAAAATTGCGTATCTCTGTTGGTGTCTTTGGTTGTTCCCATTCCAAGACAGATTCCACCTTTTTAGGATCAACACAGATACCTGAGGCAGATATTACGTGTCCTAGGAAAGACACTTCTAATAACCAGAATTCACACTTGCTAAACTTGGCGTATAGCTTGTGCTCTCTCAGTAAAGTCAGATCCTGATGAAGGTGTTGTTCATGCTGTTGAGCATCTTTACTGTAAATCAGGATGTCATCTATAAAGACTACTATGAATTGATCAAGGAATGGCTGGACGATTCTATTCATGAGTTCCATGAATGCAGGTGGTGCATTAGTTAGTCCAAACGACATAACTATGAACTCATAATGACCATACCTTGTCCTAAAGGCTGACATAGGTATGTCACTCTCCTTGATACGTAACTGATGGTATCCTGACCTCAGATCTATTTTAGAGAACATAGTTGCACCACGCAACTGATCAAACAAGTCATCTATCCTTGGTAGAGGATATTTGTTCTTTATAGTTATTTTGTTTAGCTGTCTATAGTCAATGAATAATCGCATAGACCCATCTTTCTTTTTAACAAAAAGAATCGGAGCACCCCATGGTGAAGTACTCGGTCAAATAAAACCCTTTTCAAGCAAATCCTGTAACTCTTTCTTGAGTTCTGCCATCTCAGTAGGTGCCATTCTATAAGGTGTTTGAGTTATAGGCTGCATACCCAGAATTAGATTAATCTCAAAATCAATCTCTCGGGGTGGAGGAACACTTGGAAGTTCCTCAGGAAACACATCCTCAAATTCCCTAACAATCGGGACTTCAGAAAGACTAGGACTTTTTGTTTTGGTATCTACCACATGTGCCAAGAATGTGAAGCATCCTTGTCTCATCAACTTCTCAACTACCATTGTTGACACTAAACAGGTTGGAAGAATCTTCCTGTCCCCCTGAAAGACCCATGTATCACCATTGTATGTGAACATATCTTGCTTGGAACCGCAATCCAAGATAACCTTATACTTTTCTAGGGTGTCCATCCCAAGGATTATGTCGAACCCATGCATCTCAAGTGGTATAAAATCACCTGAATGTTATGTTCTGAAAAAGAAAGAACACAGGAAGAACATGTTGGTATGTATGCCCATAGAGCAAGTCATGTGATGATTGTAATGGGATACTTTGTAAATGATTTGAATAATAATAAAGGAAATTTCCGATCTATATGTTTTAACTGTTTCTGAGATGATAGTGTAACATGATAGATGTCTAAAGAATTGTTTACTCGATGACGTATGCTTTTAGGTTCAGGACCTAAACGATGAGATCATACAGATGTTAAGAGTATACATTCTTGTTTAGTCCCTAGTCAGTTGTTATTGTGGAAATAACCATAGACATCAATAACACTAAAGACTAGATTATGTGTTGGTTGATGACAGAATCTCATTAGTCATGATATAGTGATATCAAACCAAGCACATAGGTACTTGTTAGAGAACAAGTGTACCAGACAGACCCACCATGAGAGTGACACATGGAACCATGATTTGGTAGTCACAGTCAGCTCTCACAGTAATGGTGGTGAATGTGATTCTTTGACCTGAAATCACTACACTCAACACATGTCATTGGGTACACTTTGACATCATCAAACGCAATCCTGAAACATGGGTTGTTATAAAGGTGATGATTGGGTGGCTTTGACACATGGGGATTTTGAGGGGTGAGTGATAGATATGTGATTTGCCCCTCCTAAGGGAGTTTAATGTCCATGGCCACTTGATGAGTAGGATTGAGAAAGGCATGTGCATGCATGTGTGAATCAATATGTGATATTGATGTCACACACATCTCACCCAGTCTGCTCTGAGATCAAGGAAATGGATGAACGTTGAAAGGATGACTGTACCATGCCTTGAGTTCATTCAGGACATTAGTGACAAAGGAAATATACATTCGTTGTAACACCATTCACGGATTGTAGGATTGAAAGTTGTTCTCCAAATTTCTATTTCACTTGGGTAGCATTGATGTGCGACTAGGCACCACTCTTTTCTTGTGAAGTCATAAGTGTTATGGACTTTCACTTCCAACATGAAATGGACTTGTAGGGTCACACACATAGGATTTAACATGGAAGAGGAGTTTGTCCACAAACGATGTTTAGATTGATTACTAAAGGAGTTTAGTAGTTCAATTAAACACTCAATCAATTGATAGCTTAATATCATAGTGTTCAAGGTGTTGGACCGATTGATTAGAGTATCAGATAGATTGAAACTGCAATTGATTGATTTTGCACAGACTGCACTTCCAACCGATCGGCTCATGTGATGAACCAATCGGCTCAGGTTGGTGAACCGATCGACTCAACTGGTGAGACGATCGGCTCATGTATCAATGAGACGATCGACTCAATTGTTGAACCAGTCGATTCATGTGATCAACTGAGATCGTTTGGAAAGTCAGAAGACTATTTTGCAAATACAATTTGTTTCACTTGTACAAATTCGATTTGGATAAGGATTAATATTTGATTAATCAGAAACAAATATGAAAGTCAATTTGAGTTGGACCAGGAGCATGAACCGATAGGATCAAGCATGAACTGATCGGCTCTGATGCCCCAAATGATCGGTTCAGGTGTGAACCGATCGGCTGAGGTCACCAACCGACCGTTTCAGGGTTGAAACGATCGGTTCAGCTGGCGCAGTTGGTTGTTTTGTGGAAAATCTCAAACCCTTCTACTTCTGCTTTAATCCCGCATTGCTCGGGGTAGAGAAACATGTCCCATGACCCTCCTATATATATAGGGGTATTGGGGGCTTCTCAAAGTACAACTCAGAACACCAGTTGCTCTGCAAATTTGTCGTTCTCTCTAGTTGTGGTAACCGAGAGAGCCCGAGCAAGTGCTACTCGATAAGGGAGGCACAGTAAGGGAAAGGCAATTGGTTGCATGAGAGTGTGTCGGTGACCAGTACACCGACAAGAGGGTGCGATTCCTTCTGATTCCTTGTGAGATAAGGAGATTGGAGTTCCAGGCAGTCTGTGTGGATGACTACAGAGACGAAAGACTTCTGCCGCTCGGAGGACAGCTATCAATCCTGACAGTCTCGGTGAGAGTAAGAGCTGCACAGACACCGTCCAAGACCGGAGGTGAAGACTGCGCAAGCCGCGAGGTAACGTCACCGAGCAAGCCTCGGGACAAGGTACGCCTCTACAAACCATCCTTCCTATTGTATAGACGTTGACACGATTCCTTTATTCTGGTTTTGGGAGAAGAAAATTTTTGTTTCTGCTGCCTTCTCTGTCTCCCCTAAAACCCAACTGAACATACCTCCCATAACAATGCAGATCCAACTAACAGAGTTTCTAATAATAAGTTATCTGCTCTATGTCTGACAGTCATATTGCAGTCATGAATCACTTCTCAAGTGATAAAGGAATGTGTAGCACCCGGATCAATCAAAACAGATACAAAGCAGGATGAAGAAATATCAGAATGAAATAATTCCATCTGACCTGTCACGACTCATGGGATAACCACTACTTCTGGCTGATTCATAGCATAGAATCTTGCCATTGTTGGTTGTAGACCACTTGCCCTGTTGTTGGATGTGGATGAGCCATCTTGGGATGCATGTCCACGTCCTCGTGTGCCACTTCTAAACTATCACTTTTGCGAGCCTTGTTGACTCTTCCTCAGCAGTTGGGTTACACTCACGTCTCTAGCTAAACAATCTTTCATCAGATGTCCCATCTTTCCACATTTATAATAGACTTTGTTCTCCCACTGTGGTTTAGATGGTCCTGTTACTGACATTTATGTTGAGCCGTGGGCTCCCTCTGGTGGTAAACTATGACCTCTACCCTTGTTGGATGTCCAATGTGTCTGAGTATTAAACCTCGGTGGTGTTGTTGGTGCAGAAAACCTTGGTTTCTTAAAACTTTTAGACCTCTATCCCTGGAACTGGGTATATACTTTCTTACTGTTGGTTTGACGCTTCTTAGTCACAGACCTTTCTATCTGCCTAACGAACTCTACAAAGGTGGCAAACCTCTCTCTATTCTCTAGAGCAGACACTGGTGTGGTCAAATTAGCATTCAAACCCTTTTCAAAATGTTGAATCCTCTCCTCATCTGTAGCAGCCATGTACAGACAAAACCATAGAAGCTCCATAAACTTATCTTCATACTCACTAATGTTCATTGTTCCTTGCCTTATCCGCTCAAATTGAGAGATTTTCTCATCCAGGTAAGTCTTGGGAAAATATCTACTAACGTATTCACGTCAGAATTCTTCCCATTCGACTTCAACACCTAGCCTTTTGCCTTCTTCTATAGCCCACCAATGGCCAACACTCCCCTTCAACAGGTACACTACATGCCCAACCTTTTCTGCTTTGGGGATATTAAGAATTCTGAAGGCCTTTTCCAGCTCAGTCAGCCACAAGTCTACGTCTGCTGGGTCAGCTGTACCAGCATAATCAGTGGCTCCTACCCGTCGAAGCTGTTCAAAAGTCTTGCCAGCTCCATGACCCTCATTGTGAGCTAGTGCCTAAGTGCAGGTGGTGGCATCCTATCCGTCATATGTGTCATTGTCGCCATAAACTGCCCAAACAGAGCATGAAAAGTTGGGTTTTCTAGTGTAGCTTGATCAAGTTGGGGATGTTCAGGTACTAGTTCTTCTCTAGCTTGATCCCTTGCACCTCCTCCTGGTGCAGCAATACTGCTTTCAACATCATGTTCTTCATGTGATCCAGCCATCTTCAAGCTTTACTCCTTCTCCTGAGAGTAGAAGTCACTATCAGATAAACTAGAAGACACTAGAACAGACTCAACGATCTTAATCCTATGTCTCTGTAGACTCATCGAACCTTAAGCTCTGATACCAAAAACTTGTCACGACAGTCGAAAAAACCATTACTAATTAAGTGGAATTAACCATAAACAGCGGATTCACAAAAATCACTAAAAATTAAAACCATTTGCAAAGAGATCCATTTCCAGGAAACTCTTATAACAAGAACCAAAATATTATATATACATTCTGGTCCACAAAGTACATACCATGTACGTTCTCTTCTCGAGGATTACATACAACCGTTGCTCTATTAAATCTACACATAAGCAACATAAAACCTCGAGGCATTCAATGCCAAAATCTCAGATCGATCATAAAAGCACTAACTAATGACTCCAAGGACCTGAGAGTACAGAGACGACACATAGGACTCATAACTACAAGACACGACAGTCAGTATCTCCACCTGAGATATCACTGCTGTCCCTGATGTTGCTGTCCTTCCCCTGGTGTATGATTCATGCCTCCTCGTCCGCGTCCAACTAAAAATGTTGGTGATCAACGGAGTGAGACCCATGTCCAAGTGAGAGATATAACTCTCCTCCATAAATATTATTATTGCAGATAAACAGTAATAAACTGAACAGAGGAATCTCTATTGAATAGCAGGATTTAATCATTATTAAGCAGAATAGAGCAATATCATCTTTTAAAGCATTACAGCTATAAATGATAAAGCAGTAAATCATCTATTCATTTTAATAAGGAATATGAAGAACTTGTATAATATTTATCCATTTAGGATACAATAAGCAATGTAATATCAACCAATGATTTCCGTATTTCATCCTTAAGCAAATACGCTACATGGATTATTACATTTTACAATCATACTTATTCCCTGAGGAAGTGAGCCGTACTACTCAAATCCAACCTTCAGTTGCAAAACCCAAAGTCGGTGCCATACAAGATCAAAGGAAGAGTCATACTCCACGATCTCATCTGTCTCGGTCAGTGCGAGACCACAAGTAGGAACGTAGTCTCTTTCTTAAGTGACCTCAGTCACAGGGTTAGCTCCCATAGGATACCCTTTCTCTATCCCGCCTTGGTACAGGTCCCAACGCTAGTAAATCTGAGCCACGGGCCAATTCACCGTGCTCCCTGAGCCATGAACATATTCATGCTCCATCACACTGAGCCATGGGCCTGTTCACCATGCTCTTAAACATATCTTGAGTCTACAACCGAAGTTGCACTCTAATCCTCCTATTTTCGGCTAGGAGAAACCCTGTATATTCAACAATATATGCTCCGGATTAACCAGCAGGAGAACCCATTTCACCATCACCAACTACTGACGATGATGGATCTATGGCCAGGGCTCTACATGATAATATTCCACTTGATTATTTAAGTACATTACCATATTCTTTCAGTCAAGTTTTCAAACAAGAATTATTATGACAAATGCTACAAAGAAACATGTAATACTTCTATCAAGCACTTTTCAAAACTTTATAAAACATTGGGATCTCAATCCCTTATCTCATTACTAGGAATTAATTCACATCCCTCAACAATATCATCATCATGTTTACTGGATCTGGGTATTCAAACCCTTAGTTCATCACTGAGCATGGTTACCACTATCAGGTAACTATTACCTCTAGGTCATCTGACCAAGGTATTCAGGATACTTGTTACACAAGCATCTCACATAGCTCACCAGGCATATTCAACTTCTTGTTGTCACCTCTCACTAGGAAAGAATTAAAATAATGGCTCACAAGGCCCATTAACATCATAGCTCATACCTGGTTATGCTCATCACCTCATGAAACCTACATGGTTAGTATACTTGATAACAACCATATCAATTACATATCAACATTATGCAATACAAAGATAACATCACTATTCCCTCATTAGGGTTAGGGTTTCCCATCCTTATCAATTAGGGTTTCACATAACATCACCCTATATTAGGGTTTCACATAACATCGCCCTATATTAGGGTTTCACATAACATCACCCTATATTAGGGTTTCACATAACATCACCCTATATTAGGGTTATGGTTTCCCATCTTTCTCGACTAGGGTTTCATGATCACATTATCAAAGATCAAACCCTAATTCAAAACTCCATGCATCTTGGAGAATGCATTGATATTAAAATTAATATCCAAAACCTAACTCATTGTTCCACATATCTAGAATTACATAATACCTTCATAAGTATTCAATTAAACTTATGTATTGTAATTTTCCTTATTTCTAAGGGTTTCCATTCTCCATTCATTAGGGTTTTGTGATTACCTCATTAATCCAAACCCTAAGTCAGTGCTTCCACATATCTTGGAGCACATAACATTATTTAAGTATTAAACCCTACTTATCATTGTTCCATGTACTTAGGAGCACACATCATCATCATACCTTATTAGGTTGACTTAACCTCTTACTAAAGTACAGGCAGCTATGCTTATCATGGTATATTGAATTTATTACTTTCATAGGCATCGATTAATAATCACTCTAATTATACTAATCACCTAAGTACTTTAGAGGTACTTCCATTGAAATCAACCATGATATACTCTTCAACCATTTATGGGGTTATTAGTAATTACATGGTTTAAATCAATTGGACCTTCAAACAGTTTGGACCAATTGAACCTTCAAACGGTCTTGGACCAATTGAACCTTCAAATGGTCTTGGACCAATTGAACCTTCAAACGGTTTGAGACCGTTTAGACCTTCAAACGGTCTGGTCCTAAACCTTCAAACGGTTTGAGACCGTTTAGACCTTCAAACGGTCTGGTCCTAAACCTTCAAACGGTTTGAGACCATTTAGACCTTCAAACGGTCTTGGTCTCTAATCCCTCGAACGGTTTGAGACCGTTTATACCTCCAAACGGTCTTGGTCTCTAATCCCTCAAACGGTTTGAGACCGTTTAGACCTTCAAACGGTCTGGTCCTAAACCTTCAAATGGTTTGAGACCGTTTAGACCTTCAAACGGTCTGGTCCTAAACCTTCAAACAGTTTGAGACCGTTTAGACCTTCAAATGGTCTTGGTCTCTAATCCCTCAAACAGTTTGAAGATCGTTAGACCTTAAACGGTCTTGAAGATTCCTTTGAAATCGTATGGTCATTCAATTGAATTGAAACCGTTCAACCCTTAAACGGTTTGAAAACCGTTTGATCATTAAACGGTTCGAAATTGTTTGGTCAACTATATTGAAAACCGTTTGATATTGCTGTTTTTAGAAATGTGTGCTAAGATGATGTCATCATCATCAAGCTTCAGAACTACGAATTCTACTGTGATATATATGAAGAATTCATCAATTGTTCAAGAAGAAAATAAAAGATCAACATATGATGAGAAATTGAAATCAATAATAACATTGATGGGTTCAAGTTATATAACCCGCCTTCAAAGTAGCTTCAAAGCTTCAAGCTTCTCGTCTCTAATGGTGAAATAATCTCCTTCAACTATCCAAGGTTCGTTTCCAACTCTTTTGATGCAAAAGATATCCAAGGTTGAGCATTGGATGGAAGAGAGAAGAAAATGAATGTTGAAATCCGATTTCATCCATCAATCCAAGGCCGAAGATGATCATGGAGCTTACCTTCAACTTGGGGAATGTTTTCCTCCTGCTCCTAAGCTCTTTGGTCGTTGGCCAAAGCAAGGAAAGAAAGTGGTTTGCAAAAATAGCCTTTCAAGTAAGGAGAAAATCGAGTACATATAATTGATTTTCTAGGAGAGAGAAAGTAAGAGAAAATTCATCCACTTTATTGCCACATGCCCCCTCCCTTCCTTGCCTTCGAAGCCATCTTCCTTGCCCTTAATATCCTCTCAATTATCCTTGAATTAAAAGCAACCACTTAAACCACCTTAATCATTATAATACTATTATCCTATTTTAGTGGACATTACTTTTTAATTAACAAATGTGAGTGGATTTCTTCACCTACTTAAGATACTTCAGTACCACTCAAAGCATTTGGACGTCCTCCCACTATAGTATTTCGACCACAGCCTTTTTAGTTGATGGGCACTTCAATTAAGATATTTATTTTTGCTACAAAATAAATTAGGGTTTCATTTATGCTTATTTCTTGATTATTTTATTATCAAGATTATCTCTCCTCAAAAGTAGTTCAACCAAGACGCCCCTTTCTTTTTATTTTCTATAAATGATACCAAGAAACAATAGGGACATAATAGAGGTGGTATTTTACATAACCAACCCTAGGTTTTGGATAATTTGCAAATTACACCAAAACTAGCATTCAATGCACAAGCATTACTCAAACAAGCTCCTTCTTGGGACTTAGGCTTCCACAAGTCATACCTCAGCATCATTCTCATTCTTATGATGATATAACACTTGAGGAACATTTATCATGTAACATTTGCAAGGTAACCCCTTAAATTGGGTAAATTGCACTTTAGTCCAAAATAGGTAAAATATTGTTTCAACATTATTCAAATAGGACCAAAATTGAAACATAAGCTCTCCTTTAGTCTTAATTACTTTCCAAAAGATAAATACAAGAATCTAAATGACTTACTTAAGCAAAATGTCTAGGGTTAAGGCATAACCCAGGTCAGGGATGTTACAATACTAGTACTGTTAACCAAATTAATGTGAGGAGGAATGATTTACACCTAGTTATGTTTGGCACATTGTAGGAGGATGAGATGAATAATAGTGCCTCCTGACTTCCCTAAAAAAAGGGTCTTCACTTTAGGGAATCAACCCATAGAGTCACTATTCAAATTTTGGCTGATTGCTTGCAACAAATTGCTCTTTGACTTTAATTGGAATTTAGAGTTGTGCATGCCCCTTTTATTTGTTTTTAACGTTTTATCAACTCTAAAGACATCAGTCATATTTTTTATCTAACCTTTGGGTTATTGCAATATGGTCTTACTTCTTTGCTTCTTTTAGGGACAATACTTGTTTTAACTCCATGGCTATTATGTATGTTTTACTTATTAAATTACACACCTAATATCAACACTTTTACTATTACAAATATATTTTGGCAACATCAGTGATTTGGACTATTTTTCGTGAACAAAACAATTATATTTTCAAAATTGTAATAGTGACATTATTATGATTCATGATTATGTTTCTTCAAACTTTTCCTTGTAGTCCTCTATTTTCAAGTGGTGTTGATTTAGACTAGAAGGACAAAGGCAAAGACCCTAGGGCTTTCGTCTTCAAGGATAAGTGAGGGGTAGTATAGAACAAATGAGTCACTTTATTTGAATCACTTATCGAGGCCCTCAGGAGGTGTAAGGAGGGTAGGTGTTGTTGGGTGGTCTTGGGCTTGGCTAACCTTTGCTATTAATGTTGAAGACATTGGTCTTGTTGAGTCGACTATGTTTCTTTTTTCTTTTCTGTTATACTACTACGAGTTGATTTAAGGGAGCCCACCATGATTGTGCACTTTTGGAATATGGGTCTTGGCTTTCTTCTATAGGTGCTTCTCATATTTAGAAAAGTTTTACCAACATGTACTCTTAACAAATCATCACATTTGTGATCTTTCTGACTCTATTTTTAATGCATGATAAGGTTTATAAAAAACCATAATAGCATCATTTAGTGACATTTCTCTACTGATTATGAAGGAATCCAATATATCACATGTTCTAATTTGTCATTATGAAAATAGGTTTCAAGCTTATTCTAGCAATTTCACAGACATATCATGAGACCTCTTTATTTCTTTCCAAGTTTAGACATAAAATTTCCATTAGTTTTCTATTGAATAAATAAAGCTATAAACATGTGTTTTTTGCATGTCTTTTAAAAAATTTTCACATAATATAAATATGTCGTTATCGATATAGATAAACAAAGTTGAAGTTTTTCCTAACATATTCATAGACAAATCATGACATATTTTTATTTGTTTCCAAGTTTAGGTTTAGGGTTGTTGTTTAAATTATTCATAATGTAAAACCAAATACTTCCAAAGATATGGAATTGTATTTGATTTACATATAAGCTCCCACCGGCTCCTTTATCTCATCATCAACAACACAACAATTCCATCATACATTTCCATTCATAACGTGCCATTGGAACTCACCCTCTCTTCCCTTATGTCAATTTCATTTATATAAACTTTTCTTGAGCATAGTGGAAACTGTGTAGACATTGAACATTAATAAGGTTTTCGTACTCAATTGTCTTATCGCAATAATAAAATGATAACCTTGAGGAATCCTACAAGTTTCTATAAGTAGACTTTCAATTGATATACTTTTTTCCAGGATAATTAGTCATCACATATTGAATGAGAAGTGAATATTATGTTGCCTCTTTTTTGGTGTGTAGGAACCTCTTCCAAGTACGTTCAAATTGGTCCTCGCTCAACAAAGTTAATCGTGAGATCATAAATATGGTGGCAAGCCACCCCCAACCATGCCCATTCAAAATGTCGTTACAAGGTTATCCCTTCGCAGATACATCTACCAAGAGATTTTTCTCCTTTATACAAAAAACATTTTGAAAATATCTCATTTTCATTGTGTATTGATGTTAAGAAATGAAATTTGTGAGCGTCTATATCTACAATAATTTACATCTAATATAATTTAGGCATGTCCTTTGAACACAATTACTTTTCAAAGTTAAATAATTCCAATAGTGTAAAATTTAACTTAAAATTGTAATATTCGATATTTATCACACACAATTCAGACACATTTAGATTTCCATTAATCAACATAAAACATTAGAAGTTATTATTTGTTATTGTACTTAGCACTACCGTTTTCTTGAAATTGAACAAATGTAAAGTCACGCGTGCGAGATACGCGTCCTTAGTCAATAATAGAAAATGATATACATTGATGGGAAGACAGACGTGTCCTTTATTTAGTACTAGAAATATAAGTAATCACTAATCAGTATGGCAGCCACTGCAGCGGTTACAGAAGCGAATCATGATTATATATTTAATTCAGAACCAATGTAACGACTGATCGTCGTTCGAGAAGTCCACCTCTCCAAAGTCCCAATAATTGGATCCCAATGATGATAAACAAACGCTCTTACCGATTCCTAATCCTACTCCAATTAGTGGCCTCTGGCCACTTCTCTTGCCTACAAATTAGGACGGGACCGCGACCCGCCCGCTTTATAAATCCCATGTTCGCACAGGGCCACAGGCGGACGACGAATCAGCAGCACGCAAAACCAGGGGCAAACGACCGATCCTCCTAGAACAAGAGGAAGGAATCGACCAAACGATCCCCACCCCTCAGCCACGGTAGAGCCCACATCGCGTTCAGATATTTGGATCGGCGTGTCTCCCAATTCTATTTCTTATCCTCTCCGTCCCCTGTTCTACTGCACTTCCTGCCTCCCGTGCTGATCTACTCTGATCCACATCAAGTCCCCGCCCTTATCCTTCTCCTTTGTAGAGTGAAACCAAGTAGGGGTACCCGGCAGGAGGGCACGGCGGCAACGGTTGAGAGAGATAAAGGTGTGAGCTTTTCCGGGTTTTGGGGTATCGGGTTTTCATTCTGCTTTCGGCTTCTTGCCCTTTCAAGTGGAAGTAGGAACTGTTTAATGGAATATGGGGCCCTGTTGGGTGGAGGAGGAGGAGTCTTCGTCGAAGCTTTGCCGGCTGCTGCCAGGTCGGAGAGCGGCAATCGCCCTGGCCTCTTGAGGAGCGGGGTTGGGTCGAGATACCCCGTTTGCCTTGCCGTCAATTCACAGGTATTTTGCTCTACACCCCACTACCCTTGTTTTATTTTATTCCTGTCTAATGGTATGATTCCTTTGTGTTTGTGGAAGGCCAAATGTATGAATTACCCTTAGAATGTGCTTATTCATGGGTGAATATTTTCCAGAGAATGTTATCCAACTCTGGCCTGTTACCTCGAATTCTAGCAAGTGAAGCTGGTGGGGTGGTCATGGTAATAGCGCCTTCTTTATAAAGCCATAGTTTGTTGTCTAGGTTGTTGTGGTGATGTATTGAGGAACTTGCAGAAAATCCTCTATCACAAACACGTAGATCCGGCGGTCTGACTAGTTGCTGCATGGATATGGGCCGCCCGTTAAGTTGGGATCCTTGTGAGCGACCGGTGTGTATGTATGTTGTGTTTTGCCATATTTTTCTTTCACCCCCGAGTCTCAACTCCAATTATCAGATAGTTTATGTTCTTTAGTTTATTCATTCTACCAATATTCAAGTAATTGATTTTATTGATGATGATGGTTTCAATTTCTGTTCCTGAATGCGTAATTGGTTTGTTAAAAATTAGTAAAAATACTGATTCCGCGTCAACCTTTCAGATAAATACCAACTCTTTGTCATCTTGATCCATCTGTACTCTGATATTATGCACTTTTCACTTTCAATTCCTGACTTGAGTGTTTTCTGTTTGCCAAAATTCAGGCAGCTGCAAAGTTTCGTGATACAAGGTGTCCCAATAAGCAATCTGGGTTATCACTCTCTATCAGGGCTACCAGTGCAGAGTCTAACAAGTGTGAACACAGATACTCCAGTTCACCGCTTCAGCCGCAATCCCCTCCTGGCAAGCTCCTGAAGAGCATATTGAAGAATCAGCCAGACATTTTTGATGTTGAATCTGCTAAACAACTGGAGGAGTTGGCGTCAGATAGGGATGAGGCCATTGCTCGCTGGATACGCAGTCAGGATACTTCAGAGGCATGCCTTCATGGGTCAGTAAATCATCACCGTTGTCCACTTTGGCCCTCTTGTTTGTATCTACATTAGGTTTTGCTTTGTTGTACCCTTGCTTGGTAAATAATTATCTCTCTAGATGTTACTTTTAGGTTTTGCTAAGACAATGATTCTCGTGGTATAGCATTGCTCAAGTACTGCCAGTTACTTGATAGGCTAATTTAACCAAACTCTGTAATGATGTGAAATTTTTGAACAAGTTCCCGAATGTTGAATCCTTTACAGTGACTTTGAACAATATTTAGATATGTATCACTGGCTTTCATATAATGAAAAGAAAATAACCTCTATTTTGATACAAGCTTGTCAATCGTTAATAGTCAGAATTTTTTAAGGCCTTGCCACATATGGGGTTGTGATGAATTTTTTTCTAGGATTAGATGCTTTCAGATTTCCGTATTTAGGGATTACAAAATCAGACTCACATTACTTTGCCAATAAAATGACTTTGTAGATTTGTAGATAAATTTAGCAAGGAAACCAAGGGTTGAGCGGATATCTCATAGCCTTATTGTACACTATGAACAGTAGATAGATATATACTTCATGATTTCCCTGTGAGATGCTTCTGATTTCAGTAACCATCTGATTGAGACCACTCGATCTCTTAGCCTTTCTATATTTTGCAATTGTTATTCCCTGAAGATGACTATGCATGTTATTATCAGTCCATTAATGTTATACAATAGTATTGAAGTTAAATATGGATACAAAGTCGGTTGAGAATACTTTTTTTATGCTCAAGATTGTTTCAATTACTAAATATACTGACTTTTCTGTAATTGAATCCAGGAGGATAGCAGAAATGAGGGAGTTACGATGCCAAACAGCAGTTGAAGAGGTCATGTACATGGTAATTGTGCACAATTTCTCAAAGATTAAAGTTCCAATGGTCCCTCGCCTGACCAGGGCCAGCAGTGGAAGGAACCTAGATATTTGGCCATCCAAGGGTAGGGAATTGGAATCCATCCACTGCCCCCAGGTCCTGGAACTCATCAAGGACCACCTTTCTAACATCTTTGGCCACAAAGGAGGCAACAGTCCGAGCAGCAGCAGCTCTGGGAAATGGCCAATGGCCGAGATCAAGAGGCTCCAGCTAGGGCGCCTCTATGCGGCTTCCATCTTATATGGCTACTTCCTGAAGTCAGCTCAGCTCCGGCACCACCTGGAGCGCAGCCTTGCACGGACAGATGAGGACTATCCCCTTGGGTTCACCATTTGTGTCCCACATCTCGAACGCCAGATGAGCAACCTGGAGGATGACCTGGTAGTCATCGGGAGCCCATTGGATGTGGTCTCTTCACTCTCTCCAATGGTTAGCGCATCTAGAAGGCCCAAGAAGTTGAGGAATTATGTTCTGGACTTTGACACCACGTCTGTTCAGTTGTGTGCGAAGCTGAGGTCTCAGGAGGCAGCAGATGTCATAGAGAGCCATTGCCTGGCAATCTTTGGTGCCGGTGAGGCAGACATGGGTGATGGAGAAGATGATACTGTCGCCGTCACATTCACGGGGTTGAAGAGACTGGTACTTGAAGCCATCGCATTTGGGACGTTCCTGTGGGAGGCTGAGAGGTATGTGGACTCGATCTACCTGCTGAAGGAGAATCGGTTGGGTGTTAGACAGGAGGGTGGATAGATAAGCAACGCCACGAGTTCTGTTTTGCTCAATTGGGTATATAGTGTATATACAGTATATAGCATAGTTTTGGCTTTATCTTCGACGTAGATCTTTTCTTGCACTTTTAGTAGAATCACCACCTTGTATACATGAAAGCAGTCGGCTGATATAAATAGAGTTGTCCTTTTCTTAGCAGATTCTTGTTTGATAAATTAGAGGCATTGTTCAGAGGCAAATCATATTACTGCACAATGGCCTCCTATATATGGGGTAGCTGAAGTACGATTCAACTACTTAGCTTGACACGAATGAAAAATTCAAGAGTTGAATTTCACAAAATTGCTGGCCAGATATAAAAATAAAAAAATCCCGTGCTGAGTTCGAGCGCCAAATACGATTCCCTTCCTCCCAACCACCTTATCCAAATATTTAGAAAGCATCACGCCGATGAAGTCATCGAGTGGAAGTCGAGGATTACGTAAATTATGCGTTGTACTCCTCACAGACATTTTTGTTCTTAAATTCACAGGATGATGCTAATCCGACTGCATATGATTAATATAAACTGCAGTGGAACGTGCATAAAGAAACTAATCTTGCCTAACGGGAAAAATTCGGCGATTCTGCTTGATGTAGTCATGTTAACCCCACATCAGTGTGCAATTAAACTCCCAACGCCGTGTGTCCTCGTTTTCAACCCTTTGTCCAGTCATGGTCATGTTTTTACTTCTCTCTTTCAATGACAACTCGGGTCCGATACCTAAAAATTCAAACTTTTAAATCTTACTACCTTCTCTTGATGTAAGGAAAATGATATATAGATCACCACAAGCCGGACGACTAACCAGACCACCATCATCCGCTAGTGGTGGCAGAGTAGCTGTTGTACGGAACGCAGAATAAAGGGATGATTTGATCCTTACCAACAACTCTTGTTTTTTCCAATGCAGAAAAAAAAAGGCATGTGAAGGGGGAAGGAGAGAGAGGAGAGGGAGTGGAGAGAGGAGAGTGAATAAGAGAGAGGCTACAAGAGAGAGAAAAAAAAAACATAAACTATTTTCTTAATATCTTTTAAACGATAGTGAATTTTTAGACAAAATAAAAACCGTTGTGTTCCTCGCGAAAAATACTTTTAAACAAGACCAATCTTAACACATTTTTTTTATTAAAAGATAATGACACTACTTCCGTCCCATGTCTCTTCATTTTTACTAATATCTTTTAAATCGTAATAATTTTTTTGACGAAATAAAAACTCTTGCGTTCCTTATAAAAATATTTTAAAATAAGACCAATCTCAACATATTTCTGATTAAAAAATAAG
The DNA here is from genome assembly GCA_963693085.1 of Alisma plantago-aquatica. Taxonomy (NCBI): domain Eukaryota; kingdom Viridiplantae; phylum Streptophyta; class Magnoliopsida; order Alismatales; family Alismataceae; genus Alisma; species Alisma plantago-aquatica. Next base: position 660,396,543 of record OY856409.1, on the reverse strand, counting down.
TTATTTCATGTTATTTTTGCTAAAAAAGACCAATAAAAACTAAAAATTCCTTACAAAAAATACTTCAAAACAAAATTAATGTTAGGAGGAGTTGTAGGAGAGAGAAAAATGAACAAATTATTATTGTTAGTATCTTTCATACCGAAAATAAATTTTTATAAAACATGTGTTGCTATAAAATACATTAAATATATATGCTTAGTTTGACAAAGTGGTGGCGATTTCTCGGGCAACAATGGACAACCATGGGCAGCGGGTCAATCACTACCAATCGCCTTATCAAACACACGGTTGTCTACCGCTCATATTTTACATTGTGTTTTTATGTCTGGAGTGGTCGGCAAACTCAACCTGTCGCTCATTTCTCACAGTGAAAAATTATTGCGATGAGTCATCTGTGATGGGCCACCGATGATGAATGCAATCGCGTTGCCAAACACTACAATAATTTTGATGTTATTTCATGTCAAATTTTGTGTGAAACATGTTAACTACGTTGCAAAAATAATTTTTACGTTATAAAAATAATTTCTACTTTATAAAGGTAATTTTTACATTACAAAAATAATTTATAGTTTTCATGTTATTTTCATATTATACCATGTTACCTATGTTATTCATGTTATTCCATGCTATTCACGTTATTCATGCTTTGAAAAAAATAAAATTTACAATCTAAAAATGAGAACTAAAGTAATTGTAAAAAGTAAAAAAATATGAGAGAAATTTATTTTGCTTATAACTCTCGAACCGTAATGAATTTTTAAATAAAATAAAAATTGATGGGTTACTAACAAAGAATATTTTAAAACAAGACTAGTGTTAACGTACTTTGATAATGTGTTATAACATGTATTCCATATTATATCATGTTATACAATGTGTTATCCCATGTTGTAACATATTATCACATTTGTAATAGCCCATGTTATAATATGATATCTCATGTTATAACATGTTATGACATGATAAGAACAAAGTTATGTTTTACCATTATAACATGCATATCATGTGCTCCTCCATACTATCCTATGCGTTATCCCATGATTTGCCATGTGCTATAACATCACATCCTGGTTTTATAACATGTATACCATGCTTATTTTGTATTATCACGTGTTGTACTTATTTTGTTAAAAAGATCATTATTAAACTATGTCTATTAGTCTTATTTTAAAGTATTTTTTGTTACTAACTCATTAGTTTTTATTTCATTAAAAAATTATTATGATATGAAAATTATAAAGAAAATAATTTTTCTCTCCTTTTTAATCTTTTAACAATTACATTATCTCTCGTCTTTTAAATTGCACATTTTATTTTTTTAAATATTTGTCGAACTTGATCTTGTTGTAAAATATTTTTGGTTAGGAGTGCAACAATATTTATTTTGTCAAAAAATTTGCTGTCTTTTAAAGTTATTGACAAAAATATATTTTTATTTTTCTCTCTCCTATTGCCACTTTTCTCACTCCACTCCCCCTCCTTCTCTCTCTCTCTCTCTCTCTTCTTCTCTCTCTTTCACGTTGCTAGTGCACCAGGTCTGGTACGATAAAATATGTAACACGTGGGACTGGAGGTGGATGGGTAAAATGGGAGTGGTGATTTTTCGGGCAGTGTGCCAGCAGCTGAGGACACATGGTCGTCTGGAATCTCGTCTGACAGAAAACACAAAGCAAGGGGAGCCGCACATTTCTCGAGTGGCGGACATTTAATTTGTTGATGGGTTGATATGTCATATGCCTCAATGCAAGATCAAAGATCGCAAATTAAAATCTAGCGATTGGGACGTTACGTTGTCAATCCTCCTTCCGTAGGCTGATGTCGTTTTAAAAAAAAAATTTAACAGGTAAATGTTGATTTTTTTTGACAAGAAACTATAGGTGATCTACCCATCATTTCAACCACATCAGATTCATCTGAATTGACATAGAAAGTAACCCACTTTTGTGAAAAATAAATACAGATGTACTAGTTCAGTCTATCATGTTATTGTCTGATACAACTTATAAGGAGACATCAATCTTGAAAAAAATTAAAAAGTTGAGAAATCTCCAATTGGAGTTGTAGAAAACGGATTGCCTCCAGGGACGGAACCAAAAATGTACAATAGGGGGCTGCATTCCTAAAGGGAGGTTGAAAAATAAAATAAACACACGAGATTCAAAACATGTACCATTTACACACAATCAAAGGTGTAAAGTATCACTTCAACTAGTCACTCTTTATGTTGAGCACACTCGGAAACATATATATATATATATATATATATCTTATTTTTTGTATATATATTTTCATAATTATATTTCACCATTTTTTGGGGGGAGGGGGGCTTCCCACTCTCCTTCCTAGTTCTACCCCAGATTGCCTCCGATTCTTTTAAAGGAAGGATTGATTGTATAATGAAATGACCGAGAAACATGCAATTTACTAAACTCTCCCCTTGTTAAGAGACCCGTGACTGTATTTTTGTTCCTGTCTCAGAAACTGTCGATCTCTATTTTGACTGTTGATATTGCTATGGCGTATAGACCTCTATTTTTTTGTAACTATCTGGCTGTTGTCCTTGAAGTTGAGCTGACCTCTTCTTTGCATTGGCGTGGTTGTCTCATGTGTTTCCAAGGCTAGCATCGTCCATGCCAACTCGAAATTCTAGTCCTTCTCAAACCTTTTTGTTTTCTCCTTCTCCATCGTTGTTATGTGAGGATAAAACATCACCAACTCCATAAACTTCGCCTTGTAATCATTATGGACCATAATTTTTGGCGCAATTGCTCAAAATAAGCGACCATCTCCTTCAGATAAAACTCAGAAAAGTAACGACTCACAAACTAATGTTGAAACTCAATCCAACTAAGCACTTCACTCGACCTCCTCTCTTGTTCAATAGCCCACCTATGGCCAACACTACCTTTCAAAAAGTAGATAGCATGCTTAACCAACTTTAAGCCTAAATGCCTTCTCCAACTCTGTCATCCATAATGTATGCATCTGGTGGGTCCCCCATACCACATACTCTGTGACTCCCACACTCTTCAACCTCTCAAAGGACTTCCTCAGATCATGTGACTCAACACTTAGAGCAGGTTCCTTAGGTGGAGGTACAGATGTCCTATCAGCCAAATGTGTTATGGTCATCGTTAGTTGCCTAAACGTAGATTGGAAGGCTGCATCACATAAGATAGTAGGATCCAAGATGCATGATAGGTTGTTCTTGCCCCATCTTGGGTACACATCCCACGGGTACCCACCTCCTACAACCACCTCCAGGTACCACATAACTACTCTCAACATGTTCTTCACGTTCTCCAGACATATCTACATAACCATAAACTACGGTTATATATGTTAGGATATATAAAAACAGACATAACAACCTAAGTCATATGCCCCTATAGACTCGTAGAACATAAAGCTAAGATCCACCAAATCTGAAAACTCACCACACAAAATAAGAAAAAAAATTAAAATGCTAATCAAACACTAATTAAACACATTATCCAAATGTATATATAATTAAATTGAATAAAAATTTCAACCACTACTACAGAAATGGCTTATAAAGTCACTTTTCAAGGTGTCGGTTGTATACAAAAACCGACACATAAACCCTACTGTGTCGGTTTTGAACAGAAACCGACATCCAATCCGTGAAGGTCGACCAGACACGGGTACCGCTTTTATTAAGTGTCGGTTAATTAATAAAAAACCGACACCTAAAATCAACCGCCAAACCCAAAATTTCAGCGAAAAAATTGGCTCCAATATTTTACATATTGCGTCGGTTCGTAACTAAATAACCGACGACTAAAGGGTATTTGTGAGATAGGAATAGTTGTCGGTTGTCGTTTAATCAAAAACCGACGACTATAATCTAGTATAGTTGTCGGTTTCTGGCAAAGAACCGACACTGTTGGTTTAGTTGTCGGTTTTTTAAAGAACCGACACGTATTTTCAACTTAATAGCTCACCCTGCCCGAACGATTCTTCCCATTTCCCTATTTCGTTCCCGATTTCCCTAGCTCCGGCGATTTCCCTTGCTTCCTGCCGCCGCCGCCGCTCCTTCCTCCGTGCTCGCCGCTCGTCGCCGTCGAGCGAGAAGCAGTCGGCCTCCCTCTCTGCTCGCCCGCCGACCTCCCTCTCCGCCTGCCGGCCTCTCCTCCGCCGTCGGCCTCTTCTCCGCCCGCCGGCCTCTTCTCCGCCCGCCGGCCTCTTCTCTGCCGTCGCCGGTAGAAGCTAGGTCTCCTAGCCTCGCCGCCCTCTCCGCCGCTCCTCTCTTCGCCGCCGGAAGCTGCTAGGACTTTGCCTCGGCCGCTGCTCCTCTTCCCTCAAGGTGTCCGCCCTGCCTTCTTCTTCTTCCTCTGCTCGTCTTCCCTCAAGGTGCCGCCCTGCTGTTGGGCATTTTTTTTAAATTTATTTACTTCTTATGAGAATCAGTTTTAATTAGGGCTCATACACATATTGATGTCTAACACCTAAATGAATATCTAGTTAGTGTATTTTCCTAGTATCGTGAAAGATTCTCAATCGTGTGTATCAAATGGGATTCTTATATATATTCAGATCTTAATGTTATAAATGGAAGACTCGAATGTTATAAAATCCCATCAAAGTAGGTAGAAACAACTTATATATATTCAGATCTTAATAATTCCATGAAGTGCACATTATCTTACTCAGGAAAAGTATGTGTATAATGTAGGATTAGTTCCATATAATGGTTCTATTTTAGTAAGCACCTAGAAACCCGTCCAAGATTTACTCAATAGGAGCATTTCCTCGTTTGTTCTCTAAGTACATTTGTAGACTTCTTTTCAAGATATCATGTCTACCACAATAAAGTTGGTTATGACAAGCAATAAAAGGTTAACTGATGTTATACAACTTTTTCTGAAAATATATAACATCGTTATATGTACTTACACTTTGTTAATACTAATATTGTGCAGTCTCTGTCCACCCATAACAGTCACTATGAACTGGGCCTCTATGTCAATGTTAACGTTCCCTATTGAAGAACAATTGGACATCATCCTAGATAATCGTTCCTTAAACCAATTGGTCATACCCAAACATTGGCGTTTTCTAAAAGGAAGACACTACATGCCTGGTAAAGTGACCCTAACTTTTGGTAATTATTCACATGTTATCGAGGTTGAGTATGATTTGGCAGGAAATCTTGTATCAAAATCCGGTTGGCGTGATTGGATTGGAGAGCTTCATGTGGTCCGTTGGAACATGCTTTTTCTCCGTCCAGTTGGTGATAATTCCATCAAAGTTTGGATAACCAACAGCAACTGCGAGACCCCCGATCATCTTCTGCGGTATGAGCGCACGGCGTTGCATATCAGCTCGGACAAATATGAATCTGAGGCCCCTGTCAGTTCAGATTCGTCTAAATACAGTGAGGAGCTTCGTGACACAGCTTCATCATCAAAAAGAAGTTACTGATGCATGCGGGACCATGTTGGTGTAGTATTTAGTTGTCTATCTATCTAGACTTGTCTGTAGTAATAGTTTTTTTAATTATGTGCATGTTTAGGGGTACACCAACCCCTTTGTTTAGTTATTGTTATAATTGAAGTGTGTGTTCCCATGAATGGAACTGAAAGTTGCTACATGAATGCTTATAACTGAAGTGTGTGTTCCCATGAATGTTCCCATTTGCATGATTGCACTACTATTTTCTCATATTGTTTAGTCTATTTTAATATGACATACTTGCTAATATCTTGCTTAATGATGAACTGTAATGCACACATGTGACATGCTTGGAATGTAAATGATGAACTTTTCCCTAAATTGCCAATCATGCTTTTAAAGACATCAATAATCACCCTAAATTGAAGAACTAGGATTTTAGGTATAAGAATGACAATACATTATTTGTTGGCCTAGAAACCCGTCCAAGATTTACTCATTAGGAGTAAATCTTGGATAGTCCCCAGTTTGGGACTGTTCTTGAACACCTAATCTCGCTTAGGATGTAAGTGTATAATGTGTATTGGGTTTTCAAGAAAATTTTGGCAGCATTTCCCCGTTTGTTCTCTAAGTACATATGTACTTGGAAAACAACGGGAAAATGCTGCCGAAATTTTCTTGAAAACCCAATACACATTATACACTTACTAGTGAGATTAGGTGTTCAAGAATGGATAGGTGGTACACATTTATTATATATAATAATGACATCACATGTATTTGTTAACCCTAGACCCTAATCTTGTCCTAATATATACTTGTTTTCTCTTTGATCATAGAATGGATAGATCATGGATGTCCATTCGCAATCGCTGCACCCCAGAGTTTATTTCTGGTCTTCACCAGTTCATTAAATTTGCCGAGGAACATAGGAAACAACCTGGAGATAGGTTCTACTGTCCATGTAGACATTGCGGTAACAACTTGAAAGTCAACACTGGTGACGAAATCATGACTCATGTCATGTGCAACGAGATTATACAAGGCTATACAGAATGGCACTGGCATGGAGAGATTTCAAACCCGAAACCAGTGGATGTCGATAGCAGTGCTTGTATGGAAGAAGAAATTACCTACGATGACGTAGATGTGAATGAACCAGTTCCAGTAGACATCGTTGATGCGATGCTGGATAGTTGTGGGGTAGAGCACACCGATCCACCTCCCATTTTTAGAAACATTGTGCATGATGCTGAGATGCCGTTATACACAGGTTGTACTAAGTTTACGAAGCTTAACGCTGTGTTGAGATTGTATAAGTTGAAAGCTAACAATAGATGGAGCGACAAAAGCTTCACACCATTGTTGTCTTTGTTGAAAGAAATGCTTCCTGAAGGAAACGAGCTGCCAATCTCAACATACCAGGTAAAGAAATTATTGTGCCCAATGGGAATGGATGCCAAGAAGATACACGCATGCCCTAATGATTGTGTATTATTTCAAAAGGACTATGCAGATTTGAAAGATTGTCCAAAATGTGGTGCGTCACGGTATAAATTGACGACTTCGGGGGAGTCCAAAACTGGTTCTCCTGCCAAGGTGATGTGGTATCTACCTATAATATCACAGTTTCAACGCTTGTTTGCCAATCCGATAGATGCGAAGAATTTGAGGTGGCATGCAGATGTTAAGAAAATTAATGATGGAATCCTACGACATTCGTCTAATTCCCCACAGTGGAAGAAGATTGATGTATTGTACCCTGAATTTGGTGAAGAAGTCAGGAATCTAAGACTTGGGCTTTGTACATACGGGATGAATCCGTACGGGACATTGATCAGCCAACATAGAACTTGGCCAGTCATGCTTGTTATATACAATCTTCCTCCCTGGCTGTGTATGAAAAATAAGTACATAATGCTGTCGTTGTTGATATCGGGCCCTAAACAACCTGGAAATGACATCGATGTTTATCTTGAACCTCTGATTGATGACTTAAAGAAACTCTGGGGTGAAGGTGTGATGACCTATGATGCTTCACGAAGAGAGACATTTCGTTTGCATGCTATGTTGTTTTGCACTATTAATGACTTTCCAGCATATGGGAATTTGTCTGGATATAGTGTCAAAGGAGATAAATCGTGTCCTATATGTGAAGAGAACACTGATTCAACAAGACTAAAACATGGTGGTAAGAATGTATATCTCGGTCATCGAAGGTTTCTTCCAAAATTCCATCTGTATCGTAGGAAGCACAAAGCATTCAATGGATTGAATGAGGAACGCAGTGTAGCTAAACCTATACCAGGGGAGGTTGTTTATGAAAGAATAAAAGACTTTGTCAATGAATTTGGTAAGAGATCACAAGGTACTACACGGAGTGACAATTCTTCATTCAAGAAGAAGTCAATATTTTGGGATCTTCCTTATTGGAGTTCTTTGACAGTCAGACATTGTATCGATGTAATGCACGTTGAGAAAAATGTCTGTGATAGCATCATTGGTACTCTGTTAAATATACCAGGTAAGACTAAAGATGGGATAAAATCCAGACTGGACCTACGTGAAATGGGAATAAGGTCACAATTAACAGAAATATGTGAAATGGGTAGTAAAAGAACATACTTACCTCCCGCATGTTACACGTTGTCTAGAAAAGAGAAGAAAGCTTTTTGTGAATGCTTGATAAATGTTAAGGTGCCAAATGGTTACTCATCCAACATCCGTAGATTCATATCAATGAAAGATCTGAAGTTGATAGGACTTAAATCTCATGATTTTCAGACTCTAATGCAACAAATATTGCCCGTGGCAATTCGATCTATATTGCCGAAGCATGTAAGGTTTGCAATCACCAGACTTTGTTTCTATTTCAACAGTCTCTGCAGCAAAGTTATTGACCCTGAGACTCTCGATAATTTGTAAAGAGAAGTGGTTGTTACCCTATGTCAACTTGAGATGTATTTCCCTCCTTCGTTCTTTGATATCACGGTACATCTTGTTGTCCACTTGACTAGGGAAGTGAAAATCTTGGGCCCGGTTTTCTTGCATTGGATGTATCCCTTTGAACGATACATGAGCATTTTTAAAGGTGATGTTCGAAACCGTTATCGGCCTGAAGGGAGTATTATTGAAGGTTATGTGGCGAGAGAGGTTATGGATTTCTGCAATGACTTTCTCAGTGGTAATGACACTCCTGATAATGACAAGAATATTGATGAGCTATTTGGCAAAGGAATTTTGGGATCACGTGTGAAAGTAATCAGTCGTGAGCAGTTGGAACAAGGTCATTTGTATATTTTACACAACATGGACGAAGTGAACGTTTATATCGAGGAACATACCAATTTCATCAAAAGACAATATCCTCGAGCCAATACAATGTGGCTTGCTAGAGAGCATAACAAGACTTTTATTAAGTGGTTTGAAGATAAAGTCTTACATCAACTATCTCAAACACCAGATGATATTACTGAAACTATCAAATGCCTCGCCTTTAAACCAAAGTTGACTGTTATGTCTTATGAAGGGTATGACATTAATGGATTCACATATTACACAAAGCGCCAAGATGATAAGAGTGTCGTCCAAAACAGTGGGGTCACCCTTCAAGCATCGACTATGTTTTTTGCAAGTGCAAAGGATAAGAGTCCACATGAAGCTAAAATGTCATATTACGGTGTCATTGAAGAGATATGGGAATTTGACTACAGAGATTTTAGAATTCCGCTCTTCAAATGCAATTGGGTTGATAACACCAAAGGAGTTATAGTGGATGAATTGGGTTTCACTTTAGTGAACTTTGAAAAGATTGGCGAGAAGGCTGAACCATACATATTGGCATCACAGGCGAAACAAGTATTTTATATCGATGATCCTGCAAATGATAAATGGTCGGTTGTTCTTCATGGTAAAAGACAGTTCATTGAAGATCCTATAGATGAAGAAGAGTACTATGATAAATATGATGAATCCAGTCCATTCTCAGTTGGGTTGCCAACTCCAGAAAATATTGAAGCTAATGATGACTTATATGTGTGCGGAGATCACAATGAAGGATTGTTAATTGATAAAAGATCACAATTTTAGAGGCATGCATGTTTATATTTTTTTATTGAAGCTAAATGTTTACTTTTTTAATATCAATATCATTTTCTGATTTGATGTTTCATTATCTTCTAGTTAATACAAATGCTAAACATTGTGGGAGGGTGCTAAAGAACTATAGGACCAATCTCACCCGAGATTACATACGCGATGCTGAGAGTAGGTTCTTGATATATTCCAATTCTAGACATTGATCAGTATTTCACTAACTCTACACTAATAATTTTTGTTTGTATTCTCTTTGAAAAATAAATATAGGAAGAAGGCTATGCAGGACGGACATGACATAGCTATGCAGGAATGCAGGAAGAAGCCCCAATGAAGAGAAGCAGGATACAGATACAATACATAAAGTGCAGCACACACAAGTGGTTCAGATTCATATAACAACATGACAGACTAACACATATATAGTGCATAACAACAACAGCTCCGAATTTACATACAACACTAACTTAGTACATATATAGTGGACTAAGGTGACGATACCACCTGCTAAAACAGGTTACCGACTACATGTTACGACTGGGAGGTCGTGATTCAGCAACGTATGCATTAGCAGGAGGACAAACAGATCACCATATGAGGACAAACATATGGTGACCTGTTTGTCCTCCTGCTAATGCATACTGTTGCTGAATCACGACCTCCCAGTCGTAACATGTAGTTGTCGGTAACCTGTTTTACCAGGTGGGATCGTCACCTTATAAGTCCCACTATATATGTACTAAGCTAGTGTTGTATGTAAATTCAACGCTGCTCTTGTTATGTACTATATATGTGTTAGTCTGTCATGTTGTATGGACATCGATTGTATTGCTCAGGTATTATATAGTCTCATTAGATAATATGAAATATATCAATCTTATTTATAGCTCATTAATTATATATATACATCATTCTCTTTACAGGTGTTTAAAGCTAACCCCACTACAGGAACGGACTTACCAGATGTACATGCTCCCTATACGATGGGAGAATTAAATGAAGTAAGAGAAGAATGGGCAACAACCATACAAATAGTGGGGATTTTGTAAATGAATTTCTGAATTATAATATGTGTGAATGTTTCTACATGTCTAGATGTTTCTACATGTGTCTGAGTGAAAATGAATGAAAGTGTTGGTTACTATATGAATGTTTCTACATGTGTGAATGTGAATGAATGGAACTACAGATTGCTAGCTACATGAATGTTTCAAAATGTGTGAAAATAAAATGGAACTACAGGTTGTATTGCTAAATGCATGTGTGAATATTTTTGTTGTTAAATTTGCAAGTTTGTGGCCTGTTGTTGGCTGATATCAATGGATGTCGTAAAACCTGCAGTTCAGTTAACTGAACTGTAGGTTTCTCATCCTGCGACCAGCCACAACAGGTCTGCAGGTCTGTAAAAAAAAAACAATAGGCGACGGTTATTTAGATATAACCGACGCCTATTTCCTGTGGCGCGAACATATATGGTGTCGGTTTCTTAATACAAACCGACACTGATAGTGCCCAAGCTGGCGCCAATAACATGCGTCGGTAATTGTAAACAACCGACACATAACTTTACAGTGTCGGTTATTTAAATGTAACCGACACATATTCTTTTGGCGCGAAGACATATTTCGTCGGTTGTTGGCTTATAACTGACACTGATAGCGCCCAAGATGGCGCCCTTTCTGTGGCGCGAAGGGTTTGGGCGTCGGTTTCTTATCTAATAACCGACGCCTATAGTCCCCTGATGGCACGTTTTCGGTCGCGCACGAAGAGTTTGGGTGTCGGTTCTGGAACCGACGCGTAATGGGTGACCTTTTAGTGTCGCCCACATAGGCGTCGCTCGGAAACCGACACTAAAGGCCATAAATAACCGACACTAAAGGTAGGTTCTGTAGTAGTGAACGATCCCTATGAATACTTACACAAAGGCCCAAACTTCACATATGTTTATAAAAAGTATCTTTACATGTGTTTGGTGGCTCCAACCACAACATGTATTCAAATGGTTTAGTCTAGATAATTACAACAAATACAATGTGCATGGCATACAATAACAAACTCGAGTCAATATACATCATTTACAACTTTTCCCAGGCTGAGAGTATAGGGACAAATGGGACTCTAACCAAGATCGCACCAACCTATCAGCCCTACTTATCTCTAAACTGAGGTTCCTCTCTACAAAAAGTTTGACCGCACTATTGGTTACCCATAAGATGTGGAAAACCATGGGGTGAGACCCCAAGTCCCAACAATATGATATAAAAGCTAATAATATTTATTGCTTATAGATAAGCTATGTAATTAAAACTATATAAAAAATAATATAATAGTTAGGAGAATCAACTACAACCTAAACATTGAACATGTATAGATAAAGGTATAGATACATATAGCTTAACATGTACATCTATGAATCACATATGATCTAGTAGGAATGACAAAAGTAGTAATTATCATACAATTTGATCAACAAAATAAGCCAAACAAATATACTACATGGCCAAAATACATATTTAATTAATCCCTGCATAGTTTGAGAAGCACCACTCAAACAACTAGCTGGCACTATGAATTCAAATTTAGACTCGTATAAAATCTTAAGATGACTAGAGCCATAAAGATTTCTTCCTCTTGGTAAATATAGTAGTGATAAACTATAGTAGAAACACAATGGACATCCTACTTAAAAACATGGATCATCCTAGATACACATGCCAAAACACTAAAAATTAGGGTATAAACAACCAAATCCTAGTTACGACTGCATCTTCTCTCGATCACATTTAATTTAGGACATGGTTTCCACCGATCTCTATGACCTTGAACTTATGGATGATAGTGATAAACCCTCTCTGCACCCACATATACTCAATAGTATATGACTCCGAGATCCTTCTAAAAAATGCTATAAACATTACTCATTTTACTATCTAGCAAGTTCTGAATCTAAGTGGTTCTATTGTCTCAGGATACTACATGATTAGGATTACACTTGATTAATTAAGCCAATTACATATCTTCTAACTAAATCAATCAAATTACATACAAGAAACCTAGAATTTGTATATGAAATAAATTATTTATTGCAAATTAAGAAGAAAAAAAATGTATAAAATAGCTCCAAGTTACTCAATCATGGTATACCTTAACCATCCTTGACCATAAAGAGAACTAAACCATTGGTGACTCAAGGTCTAAATTGAAAACCCTTGTTTCAATTGACTAAAGCCTTATTTTTATGATGACTAAATCATTCCACTTATTTGTGTTTAATGATTCTACTTGAGTGGTTTCAAATTAGGTATAGACACACTCCAAAATTCCATAACTTGCACATTCTAACTTGGAGAAAAATAAGTCAACATCAATTGAAGTGCACTTTTGTGGAAAAGGGTGTATAACTATTAGAATCATATTGTAAATCACTTGTACTGATTGTATGACTTGTAATTAAGCTTACAAAAAAATCAGGAGCATTTAAAACAAATGTTTAATCACTTTAATGACATTTTCCAAAATGCATCACAAGCAATCTGTTCGGACAATTTTCCTCTTAGAAACTCGACCAACGCGTAGGATGGGTCTTGGCAATGTCCAGGTTCGACCGAGTTTGTCCCAGATCAAACTTGACTGACACCCTACACATCCAAAACAAATTAAATCCATCAGCCGAGTTTCATCCAGGAGAAAATATACCGATGCTTCAAATTTACTTTGTGGCATAGTGCAATGGGCCGAGTTACCTTTATTGAAACTCGACTGACTGCACTGTATGGAGTGTGGAGAAAAAGTGTTTCTAGCTATTGGAGTGTTACAAACATAAAAAATAGATCCGTTGCAACACCCCAAACAACTAGAATTCTTCCTTAAGTGCTTCTACTAGCTAGGAAACATCCCCAACTATAGATATGACCCCTTGGGCTTCATCCCAGGGTTAGCCAAGCATTATGAAGGTCCCTATTTTAAAGTTGAATGTCTTCAAGAGCCTCCTTCCAATCTCTAAGCTTAATCACTTTCTACATCCACTAGAGTGTAGGAGATTTGTAAGCGATCTAGTCCTACATGTATATCTTGTGAGGCTTTCACTTCCTCGACCTCCCAAACTCTCTTTCTACCATTAAGATGAAGGTTCTCTCTCTTGGATAAGAGAGGTGAAGAAGAAGAAGGGAAGGAGTCCCTTGGTGAAAGCTTCTCCATGGAAAAGGTGAAGTCAAAGGAGGAAGATCCAAGTCAAGAGTGGGTAATTCCTCAAGGCAGAAGACTTGTTGCAAGAGTGGGTAAGTCCTTGGTGAAGGCAGAAGACTTGGTGAACTTCTCCTCAAAGGGAAGATTGGGTATCCTTGTCCCAGAAAAGGAAGGTCTTATTATATGTCTTATAATGGAATATAAGTATGCAATGGTTGCAAAATCCTACAGCTTGACCTCCCTACGTAGTGGACTGACTTTCTCCTAGTTTAGAGATTGGAACCACTCGACATAGCTTGTTCTTGATTTCATTCAATCTCTCTCTCCCATGCTATGCATGTTTAATTTCACTCAAAGTTCATATTTCCCATATTAACTTAGAAATATCTTGAAGGTCTAATGAATTTTGTTTAAGTGCTTTTAACTCTATTCACTCTCCCTATAGAGCCCATCACTTTAGATCCAACAAGTGATATCAGAGCAGGTCTTCTCCAAGCATACTTCTACAAGTAGGAGAAGATGGGTGATTATCAAGGTGGGAGATACTTGATCGACATTCCAATATTCAATCGGAGTAACTTCCTCTATTGGAAGAGAAGGTTATAATACTACATCCAAGGATCAAGTCTTGTTCTATGGAGAATGGTTGATCTTCCATACAAGCTAACAGAGACAAATATAGAAGAACGGGGCGAGGCTACTTTGAAGAAAGCAACCTTGAATGCAAGAGCCATCAACATTCTCTATGCCTCCATGTCCCCAACTGAGTTCAATCAGATTTCCTCTTGTGAGATAGCCCATGAGGTATGGATAAAGTTATGCATCACTTATGAAGGGACAAATCAAGTGCAGAAAAGCAAAGTATACATGCTCAAAGGGCTTCTTGAAAACTTCAAGATGGGAAAGGAAGAGAGGGTAGTCGAGATGTACTCCAGGCCCACCACCATTGTAAATTATGACACACCGCCACACTAAATGAGATTACTCAACACAAAACATGTGATAAATCACTAATTAACTACATAGCCAGAAAAGAGGATAAATTAAAACCGACTTAAACATCACTAACAAGTTTAGAAACATTTACATATAAGTCCAACAACCTACATATAAGCACATACTATATCGGGTATTTACATGTATGTCTAGTGGCGGAGGCCACAACCTGTATACAACATATGTGTTCCATATATGCATGTCATAAACAAACATTGAATACTATATACATATCATCTACAAAACATCCCCTGCCCGGACCTGAGAGTACAAGGATGACTCTAGGACAAAACTAACTACTAACCAATCTTCTTCTCCTACTGATCTCCAAGCTGCTCTTCTTCACCACCACAAACCTAACCACGTTGCTAAATACCACCTAAAAGATGTGGAGACCCACGAGGTGAAACCCATGTCCCAATGAGAGATATAACTCTCAACAACAGTTTGATTACAATAGCTTATATTATTAAACAAGCTAAGCAAATTTAAGAAGTTTAAATAGGTTAATCTAGGTAAACAGATAAGCATAGCAACATGCATGATTAACAAGGTATGTATAGGAACATATAAACTGTTATTTACTAACAGTTGACTACACTTTCTACATTATATAACATCTAGAAATATAAGAAATAAGGAAAGGTTAACATCCAATGTGAAGCACATTTAACACTAGCAGATATATTACACGGCTTGATTACATCTTTTATTAAGCCCTGGGGAGTTTGAGTCGTACCACTCAAAGTCCAACTGACTACCTCTTGGTCACAATCAGTTCCGTATAAGATCTAGGAGAGCCAGAATCCTAAGATCTCACCCCTTCGGTCAGTACGAGTCAACTACAGTGACAAATCAGTCAAACTACCTACAACTACATATAGTCAAGATGTTAAAAACCTAGTCTGTCCTTGGTACATGCCACAACACTAGAAACTAGGGTATAAATAACCCAAGCATCTGAGGTACAACTGTAGTTGTCCTCAATCACATCAGATATGCACAAGTATCAAATGTTCTTAAACTAAGGCATGACTACAGCCATCCTTTATAACCTTGAGATCAGGATGTCAAGGATGCACAGTCCCTACACCTGTGCTTACTCAACAATTATGTATGCAACTCTGAGCATACCTTAGGAATAATTGTTTCCCCATCCAACAAGTCCTGACACTGAATGACACTACAAAATAGGACACTACATGATTAGGGTTTCACTTGATTAGTTAATGTCAATTGGGTGAATTAAGGTTGCATCAAACAAGTAGACATACAAACCCTAATTCATTTCTAGCAAGCATTGACATATAACAACTTTAGAAGATATCAAATGCATGAAACATATTCCTGATCATAGTACCACATGGTACTATTTCATTTCCATTCATGAGACTATAAATGTCATCATACCACCACAAGATACAAACCTTATCACATAATGAAGGGGATCACACCTCCATTAGGTCTTAACCATGCCCAAAGGTCACTAACACATCATTTCCTACAAGAACATCATTATCTTTTCATACCTTGTAACAAGGCTAAACAAACCATCACCATATTTTGATACACAGATTTAGAAAAACAATGCATTAAGAAGCTTATGATCTTCATATGGAAACATATTAGGGTTACAACAACATCATGAAAGTATTCCATTATCATGCTAGTCACACAAGGAAGATAAGTCCAACTAACCAACATCACCTATATGTATTAGGGTTAGGAGTAACAAGATAAGCTGAACTAGTGTTACACATCAACTCATTATGGTGAATATTAGTTTACATTCATATGAGGGAAAAGGTAAGACTACAAAACTATGGGCATAGAACCATCTATTCTACATCATTAAAACCAGATCATCAAACCATGGGCTTCAACCAAGACCATTGGATGTTGGATAAGCAAAACCATCAGATGAAATACAAGTAAAAACTTGGATTATATGTTGAGTAAAACATCGAGTTATGACCTTAAAGAATCACTACATATGACCTAGTCAAACCATCAATTGCAAACATGGGATCCACCATCAGTAGTGGCATCCAATGTCATCATCGGTTGTGGCATCCAATTCCACCATCGGGTGTGGCACTATGAAAACAATCGACTTTGAGAATAGGGAAACCATTGGTTGATGAATCATCGACCCAGTGAAGTCTTTGGTTGATGAACCATCTATCCGGTGAAGCCATTGTTTGATGAACCATTGAACCAATCGAGTGTGGCACCCAGTGAGACCATCGAGTGTTGTCAACAAGTGGAGAAACAAGCCTCAAATACCAAGTAAAACCATCAAGGTTACCACTTGAAGGGGTACCAAAACCATCATTTCTTGAGCATATGAACATCCAAAATAGAACTAAGTCAAAACCATCAGTTGGCACAAGAAAGTCAACCAAAACAGCACCAAGCACAAAACCAAAGAGTAGCTTCTCTAGGACAGAAATCAGCTCAAAACCCTGGAAGAAAAACATTGTTTGTGAAGAGAAAACCATTGTTTGTGACATGCAAGCAAGGTCTAGAGATTCCTATACCTAGGAAGGTTAGTGTGGCATCCAACTCATAAAAACAAGATTAACTAATGCGGAAGCATATCATTCACAACGGATTACTGAAAATTACTAAAAATTAAAACCATTTACAAAGAGATCCATTCTTAGGAAAACTCTTTAAACAAGAGCCAAAGTATTATAATTACATACTGGTCCACATTGTACATTCCATATACCATCTCTTCTCTAGGAATATATATAAATATATAACATTTTGCCTTGATAAAAGCACAAGTAATAAAATTCTCAAGGCATTCAAACCAAAATCTCAGATCGATGATAAAAACACTATCTACTGACTCCTAGGACCTGAGAGTACAGATACGACTCATAAGACTCTATTTACATATGTACAAAGCCTGATAGCCAGTATCCCCACCTGGGATATTACTATTGTACCTGTTGTTGCTGCTGCTCTTCCCCCGCTACAAAGTTTCTGCCTCTTTGTCTACGTCTACCTAAAAATGTTGAATCCCACGGGGGTGAGACAATTTGTTAATTGCCCCAGCGAGAGATATAACTCTCCGCCGAAAACATTATTATTGCAGTTTAATAGAAATAGACTGAACAGTGGAATCATATATTTCAATAGAAGATAAATCAATATCTATGCAGATTAGAGAAACAATCCTATTCAAGTATTTCAACTATAACTTGATAAGGCAGTATGTCTCTTATTCAATACGGAATTAAAGAACATAAGTAACATTTATGTATCAAGGACATGCTAAGCAAGATAACATCAAACAATAGTTCTCGTATTTCAATCTTATGCAAATACGCTACACGGATGATTATATTTTATAAACATACTTAAGCTTTGAGGAGATGAGGTATACTGCTCATACTCCAACCGACCATTGCGAAGTCGAAATCGGTACCATACAAAGTCAATGGAAGAGTCGGATTTCATGACTTCCCACATCTTGGTCAGTGCAAGATCACATGCAGGACATCTTGCGTCTCTGCTACATAGCTTGCCAGGGTATAGTGGCATCTTCGCTATAGAGCTACATCGTCGGCTGTACTCTCTTCACAATCGAGATATTTCATGTTTACCTCCATCGATTCGGCATTAACATCATCGGGAGATTAGTGATACATCCATCCCGACACATATAATGAAGGATTGAGAGGTTTAATGTTGACCTTCCATCAATTCCCCCATTAGGACTTACAAATATTTTCGCCCATCGATCCCCACATATTAAAAAATATGCAAACTCTAGGAGATCCCGTAGGAAAACTTGTTTCACCATCACCAGCTACTGACGATGATGGATCTATGGTCAGAGCACTACATGAAAATATTTCACTTGATTAATTAAGTACATTATCATATTCTTTTAGCATCAGTCAAGTTTTCAAACATAACTTATTAGGACAAATGCTACAAAGAAACATGTACTGCTTTCATCAGCTACTTCTTAGTCTTTATAAGACATTGGGATCTCAGTCCCTCATTTCAATACTGGGAATACTCATCCCTTCACAAACTCAATGCCATAATCATATGGTTCTGGGTATTCAAACCCTCAGCTTATCACTGAGCACTGTTACCACTTTTTTAGGTATTTGTCACCTTCAGGTCATCTGACCAAGGTAGACATGACACTTGCTACACCAGCATCTCTTATGGCACTTGAGGCCCATTAACTTTCTTGTTACCTCTTACTAAGCAACAAGGCATATTACGACACATAAGGCCCAATAACAATTTGAATAAATAAAACATCATAGCTCATACCTGGCTATGTTCATCATCTTATGATACCTGCATGGTTAGTACAGATGATAATAGATATATCAATCATATTTAAGTTCCATGCTATTCAAGGGTAACACCACTATTCCCTTACCAGGGTTAGGGTTTCCCATTTTATTTCAATCAGGGTTACTCATCCCCTTTGTTCAATTAGGACCGATGATTCATCCTTTCATTGTCCAAGATTAGAGTTTCTTGCTATATAGAAAAATCCAAAATTAGGGTTTCACACACCTTCACCCTATTTAGAATTAGGGTTTACTATTCACATCACATCACCCTAGATTAGGGTTTATATTCAATAACCCACAATTAAGGTTTACTATTCACCCCAAATAGGGTTTATCATCAAAATACCCTGAATTAGGGTTACTCATGTCATTACCCTAAATTCATATCACATTATCCTCCTAGATTAGGGTTTCACTCAGAATTGCCCTAAATTAGGGTTTGAGTTCATCAATTAACTCAATTAAGATTTTATGATCTCTTTATCAAGGATCATACCCTAAATTGTATATCACACTTATTTGGAATGTATTAGGCTTGATTGCTACATGATTATCTTACATGTATGAATCTCCCTCTCTCATCCTCTTCTAGGATGTCCACTACTCAATTCTTGATTAGATTGAGCCTACTATTTATTCAAAAACATGCAATTAGGGTTAGCATGATGTATTGAATCATTGCATCCTTATGCATCAAAGATTAATCCCACTAAGGGTATCAACCATCTAAATACATTAGGTGTCCAGAAGATTTGATCAATTGAACCTTCAATTACATGAGGTATCCAAATGAATTGACCAATTGAATCTTCAATTACTTTGGGTGTCCAAGTGGATTAACCAATTGAGTCTTCAATTACATTAGATATCCAAATGGATTAACCATGTTGAACCTCAAATGGTTTTGATTACTTAGACCCTAAACGATCTTGGTCTCTTAGAATTCAAACAGTTTGAAACCATTTGGGCAAATTTCCCTTGAAACCATTTAAGCAAGAAATGTGTTGAAAGCTAATGGACTTGGGTCTCCAAACGGTTTAAGACCGTTTGGACCCAAATGGTCTTGAGACCGTTTGGTCCAAACCCTCTCAAAACTGAATGGACCAAAAGGGTCTTTCAACACTTAAACAATTCAAGGTTTTAATCAATGAACTGCCTATCAATTGAATCCTTGATGCATTCATCAATTGAACTATTGAATCATCCTTCAATTGGACCATCAATTAGGGTTTTGAACCCAATTTAACTAGGATTTATAATTAGGAAACCATCAATTAGGGTTTTGAATTCGAGGAACCATCAATGGTTAACATTGTGGAACTAATTCAATTGAAATCAATGAATCATCATCAAATTATGAGATGACCTGACCTCAAACGGTCTTGAGGTCGTTTGGATGACCTCCAAACGGTCTAGAGACCATTTTCCCCATCCATCATTAAAATTTGTGAAATCCAATTAGGGTTTAGATTAGTGGATTGATCATCAAATTAGCTATTGATTGCATTTCAATTTGATATCTTTGGATCTTCAATTACTCAACCATACTCAACCCTAGACCTACAAACGGTCTTGGTTGACCTCCAAATGGTCTTGAGACCATTTGGGTGATCTCCAAATGGTCTTGAGACCGTTTGGGTTAGTCAACCCAAAGTTTTAAATCAACCAATTGAAATTTCAGCACTTAACCTGATTAGGGTTTCTAATTAGAGGATTGTCCATATATTGAATCAATCAATTGGATCCATTAGATCATCATCCAAAATGTACCAGGGTCCTGACCTCAAATGGTCAACCCATCAAAATGGTCAACCCTTCCAAACGGTTTGGGATCCAAACCTCCAAACGATTTGCAAATGGTTTGGTCTCCAAACAGTTTGGTGAAACCGTTTGGACCAAGGTCTTAAAACCATTTGCAAAAGAAACTTGTCAGAATGTGTGCCTAAGATGATGTCATCATAATCAAGCCTTAGTCCATTGAAAACTACTACCATCATCATAGTAGTTGCATCAATTAATCAAAGGAATTGTAAGAAGAACAATTGAACATAATTGATTGAGAAATTGAATTCAATAACAATGAATAGGGGTTCAAGTTATATAACCCGCATCCAATTGAGCTTCAAAGCTTGGAGATTCATGTCAAAAATGGTGGAATAAGCTTTTTCACACCACAAGGTTCGTTCCTCAAGCTTTTGAATGAAAAGGATTGGCTAGAATTGAAGATGGGATCGAGATAAGAAGAAATCATGCATTGATTTGTGATTTCCACCATGAAATCAAGGTGAACGAAGGTCAAGAAGCTTACCAACAGGTTGGGGGTCGTCCTCCTGCTGCTCCTAGCTCCCTTGGTCGTTTTTGCAAGCAAAGAGAAGAAGTGGATTCAAAAAAGCCTTTGGTTTGAGTTGTAAAAGGTGTTTTTATAAGAAAATCAATGAGAGAGAAAATGCCTTATAAAAATATTTTAATTCCGAAATTGGTGCCACCTCTCCCCCCTCAATTCCTTGAATGCAAAGATATCTTCCTCACCTCCGAATTCCCTTCCATTATCCATGAATTAAGAGAAAGAAATTAAGCACCTTCACCTTTATAATATTATTATTATTCATAAGTTAGTGGATATTTCTTTTTATTTTCTTAATGTGAGTGGGTTCTCCACTCGCGTAGATATTTCCTTTTCCTGTGCAAGTCACAAGGACGTTCACACTTGAGCAAATCCAACCATCTCGTTTTTTATTGAAGGCCCTTCAATAATTTTTTATTTATTTTTGCATTAAATTGAATTAAGGTTTCAATTATGCTTAAATCTTGATTATTTTAATATCAAGATTCTCTCTCCTTCAAAGTGATACAAATGAGTTGCCCCTCTCATTTTATTTGCTATACATGATGACAAGAAATATTAGGGACTATTTTGAAGTGGTAAATTGCATATTGAACCCTGGGTTTTGGATAAATTGTGCATTACACCAAAACTAGGTTTTAATGCACAAACATTGCTTAATCAACTCTTTCTTGGTACTCAGGCTTGGGGTAGCCATACCTCTGCATCATCTTCCTTCTCACGATGCTTCGACACATGCAGAACATATTATCATGCAAAATTTGCAATTTAACCCCTCAACTTGGGTAATTTACACTTTAGTCCAAAACAAGTAAAACATTACTTTCAACATTATTCAAAAAGGACTAAAATTGAAGTATAAGTTCCTCTTGAACCTTAATTACTTTTTGAAATATAATATCAAGCATATAATTATCTTTCTTAAATAAAACTCCTAGGGTTAAAGCATAACCCAGGTCAGGGATGTTATAAGTTATCCACCCCTTACAAGGATTTCGTCCCCGAAATCATCAACGAAAACATTAAGAGAAAAGAGTAGGGTATTTCCTACTCATTTCTTCTTCTAGCTCCCACGCAGCCTCTTCAATGCCACGGTGATGCCAAAGAACTTTTACAAGACAAATGTCTTTCTTTTTCAACTTTTTAATTCTTCTGTCAAGAACCAACACATGTCCTTCAACATAAGATATATCATCATTTAGTTCCACCTCCACAGGTTGCAGAACTAACTCTGTGTCAGGATGACACTTCCTCAGCATAGATATATGGAATACTGGGTGTAATCCATGCAACTCAGGTGGTAACTCCAGCTTATAGGCTACCTTTCCCATCCTTTCAATGATTGGATAAGGCCCCATAAATCTAGGAGCTAACTTCCCCTTCTTTCCAAATCTCAGGATATCTTTCCAAGGTGAGACCTTGAGGTATACTCTATATCCAACTTGGAATTCTAGGGGTCTACGATGCTTATCAACATAAGATTTCTATTTATCCTGGGCAGCTTTCAACTGTTGTTGTATTACTTTAATCTTCTAGTTGTTTGCTGTACTAGCTCAGGACCCAAAAGTTGATATTCTCCTATTTCATACCAACATAAAGGAGATCTACAACATCTACCATACAATACTTCATATGGTGCCATGTCAATACTGTGTTGATAGCTATTATTATAAGCAAATTCTATCAAGCTCAGATGTAGATCCCAACTTCCTACAAACTGAAGGACACATGCCCTAAGCAAGTCCTCCAAGGTTTGTATGGTCCTCTCAGATTATCCATCTGTCTGTGGGTGAAAGGTTGTACTAAACCTTAATTGAATACCCAAAGCTTTATGAAGTCATTCCAAAAAACGGCTCATAAAATGGGGACCTCTATCAGAAACAATTGTAGCTGGAACCCCGTGCAAACACACTATCTCATCTATGTATATTTGTGCCAGCTTCTCAGCAGTGTAGTTTGTTTTGACAAGTAATAAATGTGTTGTCTTTGTCAACCTATCAACTATCACCCAAATGGAATCATGACTTTTGGCTGTTCTAGGAAAACCAACCACAAAGTCCATGGTTACATGATCCCATTTCCACTACGGTATAGGTAGAGGTTGCATTGTTCCTCCAGGTTTTTGATGTTCAGCTTTAACCTGCTGACACACCAAACACCGCATAACAAACTCAACTACATCTTTCTTCAATCCAGGACACCAATACATATCTTTTAAGTTATGATACATCTTGGTGCTCCCTAGATGCATGGCATACATTGAAGAATGAGCTTCTTCCAGAACTAACTTTCTTAAGTTATCAACATCAGGTACTACCATCCTACCATGGTAACAAACTACCTGATCATCTGAATCATGGAAACCATCCCATTTCTCACTACCATACTCTGACCTAATATGCTGAATCACAGTATCAGTTTGTTGTGCTTCTTTAATCTGCTGTCTTAGAGTAGGTTTTACTTGCATCTCAGCTAACAGCCTAGCTAACAACGACACCTTAAGCTCTATATTGTCTTGCCTTAAGGAGATAAGCATATCTCTTTTAAAGCACACTAAGGAGTTTAACTGTGCTTGATCTAAGGCTGGTGTTGTTGATTTTCTACTTAATGCATCAACTACCACATTAGCCTTCCCTAGATGATAATCAATTGTACAATCGTAGTCCTTGATTAATTCCATCCAGCGGCGTTGTCTCATATTCAACTCATGCTGTGAGAAGATATACTTTAGATTCTTATGGTCGGTGAAAATCTGGAATGTCTCTCCATAGAGATAATGTCTCCAGATCTTCAAAGCATGGACCACATCAACTAGCTCTAGATCGTATGTCGGATAATTCTCCTCATGTTTCTTAAGCTGTCGAGAAGCAAAAGAAATCACTTGTTTTCCTGCATCAACACACAACCTAGACCATTCTTGGATGCATCACATGATACTATGTACCCCATCCCTTGCTCAGGTAACACTAACATAGGTGCACTGGTTAACCTTTCTTTTAGCAACTGGAAGGAATGTTGACACTTGTCATTCCAGACAAAAGGAACCTCCTTTCTGGTCTTCTGGTCAACTTGGTCAGGGGTAAAGCTATAGAACTGAAGTCCTTAATGAACCTTCTGTAATAGCCTACCAACCCTAGGAAACTGCATATCTTCGTCGGTGTTTTTGGCTGTTCCCATTACAGGACAGATTCTACCTTCTTAGGATCAATACGAATACCTGAAGCAGATACCATGTGTCCTAGAAAAGAAACTTCTGGTAGCCAGAACTCACATTTTCTAAACTTAGCATACAACTTAAGCTTTCTTAGCAAATTCAAAGCCTGACGGAGGTGTTGCTCATGTTGTTGAGCATCTCTACTATATATCAAGATGTCATCTATGAAGACTACTATGCATAGATCAAGAAAAGGTTGAAAGATTCTATTCATGAGTTCCATGAATGCAGCTAGTGAATTAGTTAGTCCAAACGACATAACTATGAACTCATAGTGACCATACCTTGTCCTAAAGGCAGACTTAGGTATATCACTCTCCTTAATATGCAACTGATGGTATCCTGACCTCAATTCTATCTTAGAAAAGATAGTTGCACCACACAACTGATCAAACAAGTCATCGATCCTTGGCAGAGGATACTTGTTCTTTATTGTTACTTTATTTAACTGTCTGTAATCAATGCATAACCACATCGATCCGTCCTTCTTCTTAATAAAGAGGACCAGAGCACCCCATGGTGAAGTACTCGGTAGGATAAAACCTTTCTCAAGCAACTCCTGTAGTTGTTTCTTGAGCTCTGTCATTTCATCAGGTGCCATCCTATGCAACGTTTGTGCTATTGGTTGTGTACCTGGGATTAGATTAATCTTAAAATCAATCTCTCAGGGCAGAGGAACACCTGGAATTTCTTCAAGAAATACATCTTCAAACTCCCTAACAACCAAAACTTCAAAAGGATGAGGGCTCTCCATTGTGGTATCTACCACATGAGCCAAGAATGCAAAGCATCCCTATCTCATTAACTTCTCAGCTACCATAGTTGACACCAGACAGGTTGGAAGAATATTTCTATCTCCCTGAAAGATCCATGTGTCACCATTGTCTGTGAACACAACCTGCTTGGAACCACAATCCAAGACAACCTTATATTTCTCTAAGGTGTCCATCCCAAGGATTATATCAAAACCCTACATCTCAAGTGGTATAAGATCCACTTGAATGCGATGTTCAGAAAAGGAAAGATTGCAGGGAGAACCCACCTCCCACAACATTGTAGATCCCAGCAAAGGGGTTTCTAACATCAAACTATCTTCTCTATGACTAACAGTCATGTTGTAGTCATGAATCACTTCTCGAGTGATAAAGGAATATGTAGCACCCTGATCAATTAACACAGATACGAAGCAGGATGAAGACATATCAGAATAAAATAGTTCCATATGACCTGTCACAACCTGAGGGTTGACTACTGCTTTGGGCTGATTCATGGCATAGAATCTAGCCATTTCTTATTGTTGACCCTGTGCTTGGTTGTTGGGTGCCGAAGATCTATCTAGGGATGCTTGTCCACGTCCTCTAGCATTATTACTGAACTGTCGCCTCTGTGAGCCTTGCTGATTCTGCCTCTGGGGTTGAGTTACAGTTTTGACTTTTTCAGGACAATCTCTCTTCAAGTGTCCTGACCTCCCACACTGGAAGCATTTGTAACTTCCCAAACTCTGCCTGGGTGGTCCTGTCACTGATGCTGATGCTGTAATGGGGGCTCTACTTGGAGGAAAACTATGACCCCTACCCCTACTTGACGTCCACTGCGTCGGGGTATTAAACATTGGTGGTGGTGGTGGTGCAGAGAATCTCAATTTCTTAAAGCTCTCAGACCTCTGTCCTTGAAACTAAGGATACACTTTCTTATTACTGGTCTATCACTTTTCGATCATAGACCTCTCTATCCGCCTAACAGATTCCATAAAAGTGGCAAATCTCTCCATGTTCTCTAGAGCAGACACGGGAGTGGTCAATTCAGCATTCAACCCCATCTCGAAATGCCGAATCCTCTCTTCATCAGTAGCTGCCATATGCGGATAAAACCGCAAAAGCTCGATGAACCTAGCTTCATATTTGCTAATGTTCATCTGTCCTTACCTCAACTTCTCAAATTGAGAGATCTTCTCATCTAGATACGTCTTAGGGAAGTATCTAGTGACAAATTCATGTCAGAATTCATCCCATCCGACTTCAACTCCTAGCCTTTTACCTTCTTCGATGGTCCACCAATGACCAGCAATCCCCTTTAGAAGGTATACAACATGCCTCACCTTCACTACTTTAGGGATGTTAAGGATTCTAAAAGTTTTCTCCAGCTCCGTCAACCACAAATCTGCATCAGCTGGGTCAGCTATACCAGCATAGTCTGTGGCTCCCACCCGGCGAAGCTGTTCAAAGGTCTTGCTAGCTCCTTGTCCTTCATTGTGGGTTGGTGCCCTTGGTGTAGGTGGTGGCATTCTGTCTGCCATATGTGTCATAGTCACTATAAACTGCCCGAACAGGGTATGGAAAGTTGGGTTCTCTAATGCAGCTTGATCACGTTGAGGAATCTCATGTACGAGTTCCTCTCTAGCTTGATCCCTTGCACCTCCTCCTGGTGCAGCAACGCTACTCTCAGTAGCATGTTCATCATGTGATCCAGACATCTTCAAGTTCTTCTTCTCCTATATGAGCAGAAGATACTATCAGATAAACTGGAAGACACTAGAACAGACTCAACAACCTTAATCCTATGTCTCTGTAGACTCAGCGAACCTAGGGCTCTGATACCACTAAACTTATGGCATCCAACTCATAAAAACAAGATTAACTCATGCAGAAGTGTATCATTCACAATGGATTACTAAAAATCACTAAAAATTAAAACCATTTACAAAGAGATCCATTCTTAGGAAAACTCTTTAAATAAGAACTAAAGTATTATAATTACATACTGGTCCACATTGTACATTCCATATACCATCTCTTCTCGAGGAATATATATACATCACTTTGCCTTGATAAAAGCACAAGTAACAAAATTCTCGAGGCATTCAAACCAAAATTTCAGATCGATTATAAAAACACTATCTACTGACTCCTAGGACCTGAGAGTACAAAGATGACTCATAGGATTCTATTTACATATGTACAAAGCCTGACAGCCAATATCCCCACCTGGGATATTACTGTTGTCCCTATTGTTGCTGCTGCTCTTCCCCCGCTATAGAGTTTCTGCCTCTTTGTCTCTGTCTACCTAAAAATGTTGGATCCCACAGGGGTGAGACAATTTGTTAATTGCCCCAGCGAGAAATATAACTCTCCACCGAAAACATTATTATTGCAATTTAATAGAAATAGACTGAACAGTGGAATCATATATTTCAATAGCAGATATATCTATGCAGATTAGAGCAACAATCCTATTCAAATATTTCATCTATAACCTGATAAGGCAGCATGTCTCTTATTCAATACGGAATTAAAGAACATAAGTAAAATTTATGTATCAAGGACATGCTAAGCAAGATAACATCAACCAGTGGTTCTCATATTTCAATCTTATGCAAATACGCTGCACAGCTAATTATGTTTTACAAACATACTTAAGCTCTGAGGAGATGAGGTATACCGCTCATACTCCAACCGACCATTGCGAAGTCAAAATTGGTACCATACAAAGTCAATGGAAGAGCCGACTTCCATGACTTCCCACATCTCGGTCAGTGCGAGGTCACATGCAGGACATCTTGTGTCTCTGCTACATAGCTTGCCAGGGTATAGTGGCATCTTCGCTATAGAGCTACAATGACGGCTGCACTCTCTTTGCAATCAAGAGATTTCATGTTTACCTCCATTGATTTGGCATTAACATCATCGGGAGATTAGTGATACATCCATCCTGGCACATATAATGAAGGATTGAGAGGTTTAATGTTTACCTTCCATCAATTCTCCCATTAGGACGTATGAATATTTTCTCCCATCGACCCCCACATATTCACAAATATGCGAACTCCAAAAGATCCCGTGGGAAAACCTATTTCACCATCACCAGCTACTGACGATGATGGATCTATGGTCAGAGCACTACATGAAAAGATTTCACTTGATTAATTAAGTACATTATCATATTCTTTTAGCATCAGTCAAGTTTTCAAACATAACTTATTATGACAAATGCTACAAAGAAACATGTACTGTTTTCATCAGCTACTTCTTAGTCGTTATAAGACATTGGGATCTCAGTCCCTCATTTCAATAATGGGAATACTCATCCCTTCACAAACTCAATGCCATAATCATATGGTTCTGGGTATTCAAACCCTCAGCTCATCACTGAGCACTATTACTACTTTTTTAGGTAATTGTCACCTTCTGGTCATCTGACCAAGGTAGACATGACACTTGCTACACCAGCATCTCTTATGGCACTTGAGGCCCATTAAATTTCTTGTTACCTATTACTAAGAAACAAGGCATATTACAACACATAAGGCCTAATAAAAATTTGAATAAATAAAGCATCATAGCTCATACCTGGCTATGTTCATCATCTTATGATACCTGCATGGTTAGTACAGATGATAACAAATATATGAATCATATTTTAGTTCCATGCTATTCAAGGGTAACACCACTATTCCCTTACTAGGGTTGGGTTTCCCATTTTATTTCAACCAGGGTTACTCATCCCCTTTGTTCAATTAGGACCAATGATTCATCCTTTCATTGTCCAAGATTAGAGTTTCTTGCTATATAGAAAAATCCAGAATTAGGGTTTCACACACCTTCACCCTATTTAGAATTAGGGTTTACTATTCACATCACATCACCTTAGATTAGGGTTTATATTCAATAACCCACAATTAAGGTTTACTATTCACCCCAAATAGGGTTTATCATCAAAATACCCTGAATTAGGGTTACTCATGTCATTACCCTAAATTCATATCACATTATCCTCCTAGATTAGGGTTTCACTCAGAATTGCCCTAAATTAGGGTTTGAGTTCATCAATTAACTCAATTAGGATTTTATGATCTCTTTATCAAGGATCATACCCTAAATTGTATATCACACTTATTTTGAATGTGTTAGGCTTGATTTCTACATGATTATCTTACATGTATGAATCTCTCTCTCTCATCCTCTTCTAGGATGTCCACTACTCAATTCTTGATTAGATTGAGCCTACTTTTTATTCAAAAACATGCATTTAGGATTAGCTTGATGTATTGAATCATTAAATCCTTATGCATCAAAGATTAATCCCACTAAGGGTATCAACCATCTAAATACATTAGGTGTCCAGAAGATTTGATCAATTGAACCTTCAATTACATGAGGTATCCAAATGAATTGACCAATTGAATCTTCAATTACATTGGGTGTCCAAGTGGATTAACCAATTGAGTCTTCAATTACATTAGATATCCAAATGGATTAAGCATGTTAAACCTCAAATGGTTTTGATTACTTAGACCCTAAATGGTCTTGGTCTCTCAATATTTCAAACAGTTTGAAACTGTTTGGGCAAATTTCCCTTGAAGCTGTTTAAGCAAGAAATGTGTTGAAATCGAATGGACTTGGGTCTCCAAATGGTTTGAAACCGTTTGGAACCGAATGGACTTGGGTCTTCAATAGGACCATCAATTAGGGTTTTGAACCCAATTGAACTAGGATTTATAATCAGGAAACCATCAATTAGGGTTCGAATTCGTGGAACCATCAGTGGTTAACATTATGGAACTAATTCAATTGAAATCAATGAATCATCATCAAATTATGATATGACCTGACCTCAAACGGTCTTGAGGTCGTTTGGATGACCTCCAAATGGTCTTGAGACCGTTTGCCCCATCCATCATTAAAATTTGTGAAATCCAATTAGGGTTTAGATCATTGGATTGATAATCAAATTAGCTATTGATTGCATTTCAATTTGATATCTCTGGATCTTCAATTACTCAACTATACTCAACCCTAGACCTCCAAATGGTCTTGAGACCGTTTTGGTTAGTCAACCTAAAGTTTTAAATCAGCCAATTGAAATTTCACCACTTAACCCAATTAGGGTTTCTAATTGGAGGATTGTCCATATATTGAATCAATCAATTGGATCCATTAGATCATCATCCAACATGTACAAGGGTCCTGACCTCAAATGGTCAACCCTTCCAAATGGTTTGGGATCCAAACCTCCAAACAGTTTGGTGAAACCGTTTGGACCAAGGTCTTAAAACTGTTTGCAAAAAAAAACTTGTTGGAATGTGTGCCTAAGATGATGTCAACATCATCAAGCCTTAGTCCATCGAAAACTACTACCATTATAATAGTAGTTGCATCAACTAATCAAAGGAATTGTAAGAAGAGCAATTGAACATAATTGATTGAGAAATTGAATTCAATAACAATGAATAGGGGTTCAAGTTATATAACCCGCCTCCAATTGAGCTTCAAAGCTTGGAGCTTCACGTCAAAAATGGTGGAAGAAGCTTTTTCACACCACAAGGTTCGTTCCTCAAGCTTTTGAGTGAAAAGGATTGGCTAGAATTGAAGATGGGATCGAGATAAGAAGAAATCATGCATTGATTTGTGATTTCCACCATGAAATCAAGGTGAACGAAGGTCAAGAAGCTTACCAATAGGTTGGGGGTTGTCCTCCTAAATCTCCTAGCTCCCTTGGTCGTTTTTGCAAGCATAGAGAAGAAGTGGATTTGAAAAAGCCTTTGGCTTGAGTTGTAAAAGGTGTTTGTATAAGAAAATCAATGAGAGAGAAAATGCCTTATAAAAATCTTTTAATTCCGAAATTGGTGCCACCTCTCCCCCCTCAATTCCTTGCATGTAAAGCTATCTTCCTCACTTCCGAATTCCCTTCCATTATCCATGAATTAATGGAAAGAAATTAAGCACCTTAACCTTTATAATATTATTATTCATAAGTTAGTGGATATTTCTTTTTATTTTCTTAATGTGAGTGGGTTCTCCACTCACGTAGATATTACCTTTGCCTTTGCAAGGCACAAGGACGTTCACACTTGAGAAAATCCAACCATCTCGTTTTTTGTTGAAGGCCCTTCAATTATTTTATTTATTTTTGCATTAAATTGAATTAAGGTTTCAATTATGCTTAAATCTTGATTATTTTAATATCAAGATTCTCTCTCCTTCAAAGTGATACAAATGAGACGCCCGTCTCATTTTCTTTGCTCTACATGATTCCAAGAAATATTAGGGACTATTTTGAAGTGGTAAATTGCATATTGAACCCTGGGTTTTGGGTAAATTGCACATTACACCAAAACTAGGTTTTAATGCACAAACATTGCTTTATGAGCTCTTTCTTGGTACTCAGGCTTGGGGTAGCCATACCTCTGCATCATCTTCCTTCCCATGATGCTTTGAAACATGATGAACATATTATCATGCAAAATTTGCAATTTAACCCCTCAACTTGGGTAATTTACACTTTAGTCCAAAACAAGTAAAACATTACTTTCAACATTATTCAAAAAGGACTAAAATTGAAGTATAAGTTCCTCTTGAGCCTTAATTACTTTTCAAAAGATAATATCAAGCATATAATTATCTTTCTTAAAAAAACACCTGGGGTTAAAGCATAACCCAGGTCAGGGATGTTATAGTTAGTGCACAAGGTTTAGGGTCCATCACAAAGATAAACTACTCAAGAACCATCACATAAACTCAAACCCTAGGCAAGGATGCTACCTTTCTACATAGAACATCATTTTAGAGTAAGGTCTAGTACATGCAAGGTATAAGTAAGCAATAAACGTGGAGAAAGTTATATAACTCATATCTAGGGTTAAGATGAAGATTCTGTTGGTATGTATGCCCTGAGAGCCAATCATGGGATGATTGGTGGGATACATTAAGATTGATTTGATAAACATCAAAGGCAAGCTTCCAATTCTTTCTGGTTCAGTCATATGAGATAGTGATGGAACAGATTGAATGTCTAGAGAATCACAATACTCAATGACGTATGCTTTCAGGTTGAGGACCTGAACGATGAGATCATACAGATGCTAAGAGTTTGTACATTGTTGTTATGTCCCTAGTCGGATGTCATTGTGGAAGGTAGATAGACAACAATGACACACAAGACTAGATTGTGGTGTTGGTTGATGACAAAATCTCATTAGTCAGGAGATAGAGATATCAAACCAAACACATAGGTGCTTGTTAGAGAACAAGTGTACCAGACAGACCCACCATGAGTTTGACACATGGAACCATGACATGGTAGTCACAGTCAGTACTCACAGTGATGGTGGTGAGTGTGATTCTTTGACCTAAAATCACTACACTCAACACATGTCGTTGGGCGCACTTTGACATCATCAAACACAGTCCTGAAACATGGGTTGTTATAAAGGTGATGATTGGGTGGCTTTGACACATGGGGCTTTTGAGGGGTGAGTGATAGATATGGGATTTGTCCCTCCTAAGGGAGTTTGATATCCATGGCCACTTGATGAGTAGGATTGAGAAAGGCGTGCACGCATGTGTGTGAATCAGTATGTGATATTGATGTCATACATATCTCTTCCAATCTACTCTGAGATCAAGAAAGTGAATGAATGTTGGCAGGATGACAATTCCATGCCTCGAGTTCATTCGGGATATCAGTGATAAAGGAATTATACATTCACTGTAACACCATTCACACATTGTAGGATCGAAAGTTGTTCTCCAACTTTCGATTTCACTTGGGTAGCACTGATGTGTGACTAGGCACCGCTCTTTGCTTGTGAAGTCATAAGTGTTATGGACTTTCACTGCCAATGTGAAATGGACCTGTAGGGTCACACACATAGGATTTAACCTGGAAGAGGAGTTTTTTCCACAAACAATGTTTAGATTGATTACTAAAGGAGTTTAGTAGTTCAATTAAACACTCAATTAATTGATAGCTCAATGTCATAATGTTCAAGGTGTTGGACACATTGATTAGAGTATCAGATAGATTGAAACTGCAATTGACTGTTTCTGCACAATCTGCACTCCCAACCGATCGGCTCATGTGATGAACCGATCGGCTCAGCTTGGTGAACCGATCGCCTCAGGTGGTGAGTCGATCAGCTAATGGACAGGGTGAAACGATTGCTTCAAGTGTTGAAATGATCAGTTCAACTGTTGCAACCGAGCAAGTTGGGAAAGTAGGATTGGTGAGAAATTTCCTTTTGTTTCACTTACCCAATTTGATTGGAACAAGGATTGGTATTTGATACCAATTAGAAACAAAAGAGGAAAAGTCAACCAGGAACTGACCAGGACCTCGAACCGACCGGTTCAGAAGTGAACTGACCGTTTCATGGGTCCCAACCGATCGGTTGAGGTCCCCAATCGACCGTTTCAGAAATGAAACAATCGGTTCAAGTTGTGCAGTTGGTTGTTTTTGTCAAAAATCTCGAACCCTTCTACTCCTGCTTTAGTCCCGCATTTCCCGGGATGGAGAACCCTGTCCCATGACCCTCCTATATATAGGGGTATTGGGGGCTTCTCAAAGAACAACACAGTGCAACCAATTTCTCTGTAAAGTTGTCGTTCTCTCTGGTTTTGGCAACCGAGAGAGAGCTCGAGCAAGTGCTACCCGATAAGGGAGGCACAACAAGGGGAAGACAACTGCAGAAAGTGACTGGTGGCAGGAGAGTGTGTCAGTGACTAGTACGCTGACAGGAGGGTGTGACTCCTTCCAATTCCTTGTGGGACAAGGAGATTGGAGTTCCAGGTGGTCAGTGTGGACTACTTTAGAGGCGGGATATTTCTGCCACTCGGAGGACAGCTGTCAATCCCGACAGTCCCGGTGAGACCAGGAGTCGTTAGTCCCGGTGCGACCATGAGCTGCACAGACACCGTCCAAGACCAGAGGTGAAGACCGTGCAAGCCACGAGGTATTGTCGCCGAGAAAGCCTCGGGACAAGGTATGATTCCACAAACCATCTTTTGTATTGTATAGACATTGACACGTTTCCTTGTTCTGGGTTTAGGGAGGAAAATATTTGTTTCTGCTGCCTTCTCTGCCTCCCCTAAAACCCAACAGTGGTATCAGAGCCACGTCAACTGCTCTATACTTTAGGGATTATCGATATGATCGATTTTGGTTTGTCGCCTTTATTTATTGTATACAATGCAAATAAAATTGGCTTTATGCATGTCCAATCCTAAATCCACAAATCCCAATTTACATATATGATATGTATTATTAATGCACTCGATACGCGTCGCCCTTAAATGAGTTTTGTGGTGTATGTATAGCGTGGTTATGGCCAATAAACCCTATCTGTGTATGGTTGTATGTGGTTGCTTGCATCTCGGTCTGCACACCGATCTTCCCTTTCTCCTATTCCTTATGTAACTCGAAATAATTTGAGATTTCTTTCCTACCTTTGCTCCCCTAAAATGTAACTCGAGGTTTCTCCTTTTATAATGTAAAATAGTATAGAATTTTATTTCATGTTATGTCAAAGAACGGAGGACATCCTGACGACAGTTGAGACGATCGGTTCAAGGCGTGAACCGATCGGTTGACGTTCTAGACGATTAGTTCAAAGAGTGAGCCGATCGGTTGATGACTGGTTCGAGGAGCGAGACGAGCGGGTGGCGACCATGATGAGATGCACGACAACCAGGAGAACCGACCGGTTGGAGGAGCCAACCAATCAGCTGGTGGCACCCAGCCGACCAGCCTGATGGTGAGTCGATCAATCATGTGATGAGTTGATCAAACCTAGAAAGGAAAGGCACAAAATTCATCTTGTACAGGTTGCATGTGATGTAGACCTAGATGATCGTGATTCCTCTTGGCTCGAGGAATCACATTAGGATGGCCATAATCATCACTTTTTTTATCGTTTTGCATGTTTTCTATGGGATATAGCATGTATATGATACATACTATATATTGTGGTGATTGGATATGTATATGTATATAAAAACCAAATCCCTCATTAAATATTAAGTTTTAGATGCCTTCCAAATGCGACACACGTGAAAAGCTTGATCGACCAAGTGTGGGCACGCCCAAGCGTGGTGCACCATCTATCTCGTGGAAGCGTGAAGGATGGATATGTGGGTCTGCCCAAGCAGGGTGCATATTCATCGTGTTGGCTTTGGGTCGGACTTAACAAGGTGACCTAGATAGGATCTAGCACCTTGAGGCATGGAGATGATCATGGCAAGGAGTTGCATATGACATCTTATCAAGAGTTGCATATGATGCAATTGGCAAGAGTTGCCTACTTGAGAGATCTAAGTTGTGGGTGACAGCCCAAGCTGGTCCTTGACTTAGAGGATTTCAGGATCTTGCCCACTAGAAGGTTGTACGCTGCAATTATCCAAATTGATGGTGAGGGCTATCAATTTGAACTAAAATAGTGGGAGCGATAATTAATTAAAGGCCTAATTATATCGTCAACTTTTCAAATCAATCAAATGAGTAAAAAATGAGTTTTTGGACTAAAATTGCATATTTTCCTTTTTGTAGTACAAATGACGACAAACAACAATCACTTTTCTTTGCGATCGGTACATGAAAAGGACAGGCTAAATGGGACAAACTTCCACGACTGGTATAGGACATTGAGAATTGTTCTCACTCAAGAGCGAAAGCTCTATGTCCTGGATACTCCAATTCCAGAGGAACCTACTCCTAATGCACCAAAGACAGAAAGGGATGCTTACAAGAAGCATTATGATGATGCCATTGATGCAAAGTTCTTGATGTTGTGCTCCATGAACCACGAGTTGTAGAGACAACATGAGAACATGGGTGTCATTGAGATGATCCATCATCTCAGGAACATGTATGAAGATCAAGCACGATAAGAGAGATATGATGTCTCAAGGGCACTGTTCAAGTGTGTCATGACAGAAGGAGATCCAGTTGGTCCTCACACACTCAAGATGATTGGGTATGTGGAGAACCTAACAAGACTAGGATTTCCACTGAGCCAAGAGTTGGCTACTGACCTAATACTACAATCGTTGCCAGAATCCTACAGTCAGTTTGTGATGAACTACAACATGAACAACTTTGATAGGCCACTATCAAAGTTGTTGGGCATGTTGAGGACAGCCGAGACACAGATGAAGAAGGACAATCCTAAGTCTGTGATGGTGATCATGAGCAAGAAAGGCAAGTCCAAGCGCAAGGGAAAGGGAAAATCTAAGAAAGGTTCTGATGCTAGCCAGGAGCCCAAGTCATCTTCAACTCTCAAGGCCAAGGGAGGCGTGACCAAGAAAGGCAATTGCCACCATTGTCAAAAGCCAGGACATTGGAAAAGGAATTGTCCTCTCTATCTGGAAGAACAAAACAAGAAGGAGGTGACAAATGTCTCTACTTAAAGGTGTCATGAAAGTAAACTTGTAACACTTTTGAGGTATATGATACCAAGATGTATAGTGTAAAGCACTCAATGAATGGGGAAAGTGTTGCCACCATAGATAGGAGTACTTTAGTTTATTTTCAGCCTAAAAGGCATGTAATACAATTATGAACTACTATTTCATATTTGCCAATAGATAGAAACACTTTATTTTTGCATATTGTATGACAATGATGGCAATCAATAAAGAGATGTTTCAATTTCTAAAGATATGATCTTTGTGGCAATGCCTTGTTTATCTTGTAGTATTTGATATGCATAAGATAAAATGATACCAAAAAGTTATAGATAACTCAAATTAGCATCAATCATGAAAAATTCATTTCTAGTTTCCATGTGATGGATAAATCTAGACTCTTTTGGTTAGAGAACCAGTAAGAGACATGAATATCTTGGACATGATTAATCAATCTTCTCTAAAGGTAGTGGGAGAATGATTATCCTATTAGGTATGATACATGTGATGTATTTACATACCTATTGGAACAAATGCTAATACTTCAAATGGTGTTTAGAGAAATACCAATATGAACATCTTGAAGTGTTCAAGATTATCATAGATGAAGTGCAAATTTGGTAAAGTATTAATTCTTGATGAGATCAATGAATGAAATACTTGGACCAAATGTTTGAGATCCTTATGAGTGATTATGATAGTATATCATAGTGAACTCATGATTAAGGAATGGTGATGTCTAAATCAAGAAGGAATCATACTCTAAGGAGTTAGAGAATGATTATCAAATAACTGAATTCTTCTTAATAAAAGAATACCCCTCACTAATAAAAGACATTAAGAATCATAAGGATTGTGAATTATTATATCCTTACACCTCAATTATCTATGTGATGAGTTGTTCATGTGATGAGTCAACCATCTAGATGAATGTGAGGAACCAAATTTTGAGTTATGGTTTATGACTATTACATCCTAAATGACATCCATATGAACCATAAGGTATGACCTTGATGGTAGCACCCATTGGATGAAATCCATAAGTGCAAATAAGTCTTAAGTGTTAAGACACATGGATAACATTTTGAGAAGGATGATGATTGTTGATTGCAACTTAATGACTAAGACATTTGGCATATGGATACTAAAACCGCATTCCTATGAGGAATAAAACAAGGATGTGTACGTGACACAACCCATAAGGTGTATGAATCCACTAATGCAAATAAAGTGTATAAGTTACAATGGACTAATCAATGTGATTGATTGAGTACAAGCAACTCAGAATTCGATCTTTACTTTGATAATATAGTCAAAGGGTTTGATTGATATGTCAAAGATAAAGAAGGGATCTGTGATTTAGTGGGAACGTGTTCACATTCCACATGTTGATGTGAAATGAAAATGTTCTAGAATGGAAATCCAAAAGTGGAAATTATCTTTAAGGAAGATAGAGATGTTTCCTATGTGATAGGAATAGAGATCTATAGAGATAGTTCTCGAAAACCTATTGACCTGAAAAGAGAAAGCATACATTGGCAATCTGTACTGAAGGGTTCAGTATGCACAGATTTAGTGGGAGAAAACTTGTCCATGTTACATGGAGTTAGTATCCCAAGGCCAAGTGTCCAATTCTTATGAAGAATGGGAACACTAAGAATAGATATGGATCTATCATGTATGTAATCATCCCATTATCTTGCATGTATCGACATGGCAAGAACAAAATGCATTCATCATCTTGTATGTAGGACATGGCAATATGATGTGCTCATCCTGATAACTCGTATGTGGGACATGACGAGTGGATGTCTGTCTACTTCAAGTAAGGGTTATTGGAATACCATGATAACTTGATAAGTACTAGTTCTATGGAGATAAGGAAGAGTTCAATGTAAAGAGTTACATTGATGCAAACTTCTGAACAGGACAGAAAATTAATCGCAAATTATATATAAGATATATAAAAGTGAAAGTTTGTTGATAATTGGAAGTGTTCCAATAAAACCATTTAAAAAGGAAATGCCGAGTATCTATGTGTTAGAGAACATCATTGGATACTATATGGATCTAGAAGTTCATGAGATAAACTTATAAATATTCCGCTCATTGATGACAAGTATGGAATCCTTGATCATGCAATGTGGCTAAAGGTTAGCAAAGGAATACTAGATCACATATTACGACAACTCCATCCCATATGTGTGACGTACAACGAAGAGATGAGAGACATGCAATTTATACTGACTTTGGCAAGGTGTTGCCATAACTCACTATGTTGGCACTAGAGCACAGTAACATGTGGGACATGTTTGAAGATCACTATGAATATGATTC
Organism: Alisma plantago-aquatica; assembly: GCA_963693085.1. Taxonomy (NCBI): domain Eukaryota; kingdom Viridiplantae; phylum Streptophyta; class Magnoliopsida; order Alismatales; family Alismataceae; genus Alisma; species Alisma plantago-aquatica. The sequence goes on along the minus strand of OY856409.1, from coordinate 660,357,441 downwards.
AAGGGTGATTGGCTCGCAGTGCAAGTGGGAGTCTGTTGGTATGTATGCCCTGAGAGCCAATCATGGGATGATTGGTGGGATACATTAAGATTGATTTGATAAACATCAAAGGCAAGCTTCCAATTCTTTCTGGTTCAGTCATATGAGATAGTGATGGAACAGATCGAATGTCTAGAGAATGACAGTACTCAATGACGTATGCTTTCAGGTTGAGGACCTAAACGATGAGATCATACGAATGCTAAGAGTTTGTACATTCTTGTTATGTCCCTAGTCGAATGTCATTTTGGAAGTTAGATAGATAGCAATGACACACAAGACTAGATTGTGGTGTTGGTTGATGACAGAATCTCATTAGTCATGATATAGAGATATCAAACCAAACACATAGGTGCTTGTTAGAGAACAAGTGTACCAGACAGACCCACCGTGAGTTTGACACATGGAACCATGACATGGTAGTCACAGTCGGTACTCACAGTGATGGTGGTGAGTGTGATTCTTTGACCTGAAATTACTACACTCAACACATGTCGTTGGGCACACTTTGACATCATCAAACGCAGTCTTGAAACATGGGTTGTTATAAAGGTGATGATTGGGTGGCTTTGACACATGGGGCTTTTGAGGGGTGAGTGATAGATATGGGATTTGTCCCTCCTAAGGGAGTTTGATATCCATGGCCACTTGATGAGTAGGATTGAGAAAGGCGTGCACGCATGTGTGTGAATCAGTATGTGATATTGATGGCATACATATCTCTTCCAATCTACTCTAAGATCAAGAAAGTGAATGAATGTTGACAGGATGACTGTCCCATGCCTCGAGTTCATTTGGGATATCAGTGACAAAGGAATTATACATTCACTGTAACACCATTCACGGATTGTAGGATTGAAAGTTGTTCTCCAACTTTATATTTCACTTGGGTAGAACTGATGTGTGACTAGGCACCGCTCTTTGCTTGTGAAGTCATAAGTGTTATGGACTTTCACTGCCAACGTGAAATGGACCTGCAGGGTCACACACATAGGATTTAACTTGGAAGAGGAGTTTTGTCCACAAACAATGTTTAGATTGATTACTAAAGGAGTTTAGTAGTTCAATTAAACACTCAATTAATTGATAGCTCAATGTCATAATGTTCAAGGTGTTGGACACATTTATTAGAGTATCAGATAGATTGAAACTGCAATTGACTGTTTCTACACAATCTGCACTCCCAACCGATCGACTCATGTGATGAACCGATCGGCTCAGCTTGGTGAACCGATCGACTCATGGACAGGGTGAAACGATTGCTTCAAGTGGTGAAACGATCAGTTCAACTGTTGCACCCGAGCAAGTTGGGAAAGTAGGATTGGTGAGAAATTTTCTTTCGTTTCACTTGCCCAATTTGATTGGAACAAGGATTGGTATTTGATACCAATTAGAAATAAAAGAGGAAAAGTCAATAGGGAACTGACCAGGACCACGAACCGACCGGTTCAGAAGTGAACCAACCGTTTAATGGGTCCCAACCGATCAGTTGAGGTGTCAACTGACCGACTCAGGTCCCCAACTGACCATTTCAGAAATGAAACGATCGATTCAGGTTGCGCAATTGGTTGTTTTTGTGGAAAATCTCGAACCCTTCTACTCCTGCTTTAGTCCCGCATTGTCCAGGATGGATAACCCCATCCCATGACCCTCCTATATATAGGGGTATTGGGGGCTTCTCAAAGAACAACACAGTGCAACCAATTGCTCTGTATAGTTGTCGTTCTCTCTAGTTTTGGAAACTGAGAGAGAGCCCGAGCAAGTGCTACCCGATAAGGGAGGCACAACAAGGGAAAGACAACTGCAGAAAGCGACTGGTGGCAGGAGAGTGTGTCAGTGACTAGTACACTGACAGGAGGGTGTGACTCCTTCCAATTCCTTGTGAGACAAGGAGATTGGAGTTCCAGGTGGTCCGTGTGGACTACTTCAGAGGCGGGAGATTTCTACTGCTCGTAGGACAGCTGTCAATCCCGACAGTCCCGGTGAGACCAGGAGTCGTCAGTCCTAGTGCGACCAAGAGCTACACAAACACCATCCAAGACCAGAGGTGAAGACTGAGCAAGCCGTGAGGTATTTTCACTGAGCAAGCCTCAGGACAAGGTATGATTCCACAAACCATCTTTTCCTATTGTATAGACGTTGTGGCAACACATCCCATTATCACACAGATAACGAGGTGTTACGCGAAAACGTTCGGAAATCACCATAACCACAGATTATGAAAACACGGGTTAATTAAAACCGATTGCGGAAAACATATAAACTGTGGAACTATTACTTTCCAGTCCTCATCCTGCACAGAAAAATGTCAAATATATACATATGCGAGATCTGATACGTGTCTACAGCTTACAGAAATAGCTGTCCATCCACCTCATGAGTTCACCACCTGTTCATATACAGAAAAGGCCCACATCCGGCCAACAATAGGATATACAAACATCATCAATCGGTCATCGTGAAACAACGTTGAAACACTGCCAAGGACCTGAGAGTACAGGGATGACTCTAGACTCTACTACAAAACATCCAAAACAGCAGCATGTCCAACACTTGCCTTCTACTGCTCCTCAAGCTGCTCGGCCGCAACACCATGACCACGACCATGTCTACCTCGACCACCTAAAAAGGGGTTAAACCAGTGGGGTGAGACAATTGAACTATTGTCCCAGCGGGAAACATAACTCCCCACCGCAACTACAGAACCTCAACAAGATAGATTATAACAGCAGATATCTAATAATAGGTATAACAAGAGCAGTATATATAAAATAGATTATTCTTACCGACAAGCTTACCAGCTGTACAAAAGCATATAACCAGATATATCTCAAGGAATATGATTAGCAAGATAAGATGTATCCCTATTTACATGATTATCAGAACACGATATAATGTCACATAACCTGCTTATCAAGATATGACATATTGTCACATAACCTGCAAGATATAACAAAGATATTACACAAACAAGGCCTCAACCAATGTTTCGTGTTGATCCTAAGCAATAAGTACTAAACGGCTATATTACGTATTATTATGCCCTGAGGATTTGAACCGTACCGTTCAAATCCAACCTTCAGTTACGAAACCCAAGCCGGTGCCATACAAGGTCAATGGAAGAGCCGAACTCCATGACCTCCCACCTCATGGTCAGTACACGAGTACAATACAAGTAGGACCGTAGTCACATGCTGAAGTGGTCTAAGCCACAGGGTCAGCTCCATAGGCTACCCTCACTCTAGCCCGCCTTGGTACAGGTCTCGGCTCTAGTAAAAATGAGCCACGGGCCTGTTCATCGTGCTCTGAGCCATGAACACATTCATGCTCCACACATCACATATCCTGAGCCATGGGCCTATTCACCATGCTCTTCATACGTATCTGATTCTATAACCAAAGTTACACTCTTACCTCCTCATTTTCAGGCTAGGAGCAACCTACACATATTCAACAATATGCGCTTCCAGGTTAACCCATAGGAGAACCTGTTTCACCATCACCAAGTCCTGACGATGATGGATCTATGGCCAGGGCAAACTACATGATATATTTCACTGTGATTAATTAGTATGTTTTAGATGGATTGTAGGATTCAACCAAGTTATATAACATGCAAGATATAATAGAAATCAAAGAACATTATATTATTATGAAACCCACATCATCCTGATCCATCACAAAGATCCAACATCACATGTTACCACTCGGCCTCTTGCCAACCATCTAGATCCATCTCAAGGATCATCACATACCATAGGATCTCAATCCCTCATCATGTACTGTCACTGCCTCTCAAGGCTCACATCATTATCATGGGACAAACACATCATTTATACAACCTCATAGATTAGTCATCAAAGTGATGTTACTCATCACATGTGTCTCATAGCCTTTTCATGGCTAATCATCACCTGCATGGTTAGGATACACAATAATCGTAGATTCAACATAAGGAATATGTTACCATCATAAATGCCATTCAAGATACTCTACTTATCATTCTTACACTATTTGCTGATCAAGTGTATAATGTACATCATTAACAAGCCATATCTATATTTATCCTTATCTCAGAATTGTATGAACAATCAAGATGTTCAAACGTACAGAACAAGTACTATTGTTACCACTACCATTATGTCACCATCCACTATCATCCTTATTACCATATCATTGAGCAAGCTACTAGTGTAACTATCACCATTCTCATTTAACAATTAAGTACAAGGATTACTTCATGCATATCATTACTATCATTATTTCCATCATTATTATGCTCAACATTATTACTATCATCTCCTTTATTATTAAAAAATAAGCATATGGACCACATCATGCATCTTATTACCATTTCCTTACTATTACCATTATCATCATTGTTACTATCATTAGCATTATTATTGTTTGCAAGGCATCATATTCATTGTTGTTATCACTAACAAGATACCACCATCGTTTAGCATAAACATCCACTTTCATAACACATGGAACCGTTACTCTAGGATCACAAGAATCTCACCATAACTCTCATCAACCCTCACTAAAACCTGTCATGGCCTATCGGCCATCACCACCCAAGGTTGTCACCCAACTTGGCTATCGGCCATCATGGGTGTCGTCCAGCATGGATATCGACCACCACACCATGCATGGCTATCGGCCAGCACCAACAAACCTCCAAGAAACTTAGGTCTATTGTCCATCATGAGGAAGAGGATGTCTCTCAACACAAGGAGGACCATCTCGCCCATCATGCTCACCATGTCGCCCATCAAGATACAAAGACCTATCATCCAAGATAAGAACAAGAGCATTGCTCATCTATTGTTCACCAAGGTCACCAACATATCGGCCAACATGACCCTAGCTCACCCTATCGCCCAACACACGGGAAAGGGTATCGGCCAACCTTAAGAACGCATCATGTCGTCCACCAAGGGCATACATATCGTCCATCAAAAGGGGATACCATATCGCCCAATACAAGGACAAATGTGCCATGTCGTCCAACACACCAACAAAGAAGGGATATCGCCCAACCCTAGGTCACCATCAACCTCCAACACAAAGAACACCACTATGTCACCCATCACAAGAACAAGGGTATCGCCCAACACACCCAAACCAAGTGAGGATATCTCCCATCAAGAGTCATCACCTACCTCCAACACAAGGAAACCCTAAACCCTAGAAAGCAAGGTATACAAAGGAACCCTAAACCCTAGAAAGCAAGGTATACAAAGGAACCCTAAACCCTAGAAAGCAAGGTATACAAAGGAACCCTAAACCCTAGAGGGGGATCGGCCACCAAAGATACATAAGCAAGGTATAAAAGCAAAGAACTAAGCTAAACTACTAACATGCAACAAAATCAAGCAAGAGGTAAAGGAGTTAGGGTTAGAAGTTATGCAACCCGCCTTAAGCTCCAAGCTCCAATGAAGAAGATGCACTTCAAGCTCCAAGGGATGTTGTCCACCAAAGCTGATCCAAGAGAGGGTATCAGACACCACTGCAACTCCAGGAGAGTGTCTCGGCTGACACAAGCAAGAGAGGGAGGAGTGTCGTGCACTCAAGGTGGAGGAGAGACCAAAAGAGCAAAGGAAACTAAGGCAAGGGAAAGAGCCACATATATAGAAAGAAGGGGAGGAGAAACCAAGGTAGATCCATGCTAAGTGTCGTCCACCCAAGGGACACTTGTCCTAGGGTTCAAGCCAACACACTAGCACACCAAGAGACACTTGTCAAACATATACACCAAGTGTCCACCAAACGTGGTCAAGGTTGGACCCAGCAACATGGGCGACACAACTAGCAGCTCTGCTGGGCGACACACACTACTCCAGGTCGACACACCACCTCTAGGTCGACACACACTCTTCCTTGGGTGACACAAGCTTCACTTGGCTGACACAAGGCTCAAGCAAGCCCAAACAAAGCACCTCAAGGCCCAAACAAGATCAAGCAAGGCCCAAGAAACTCAAACAACAAGCCCAAGCATTCCTCTCAACCCTAGAGGAAGTAAAGAGGGGAAAACATCTCACAAGATGGCAAACTTGCACACAAAACCCTAGACTTGGGTTATTTGCAAGTAGCCCCTCGAACTCTCAACAAAGCATAACCAAACCCTAATCACCACTCAAAGGTGATTAGCAAGCATCAAACCACCAAGGTTAAGCAAAACAAACAGGGTAAACCCTAAACGCAGGTCAGGGTCCTTACAAGCTAACCCCCTTTAAGGGATTTCGTCCCCGAAATCCGAAGAGAAAAGCGAGGGATACTTCCTGCTCATCTCTTCCTCAAGCTCCCACGTGGCTTCCTCGATGCCACGACGCTGCCAAAGAACCTTCACAAGAACCATGTCCTTCCTCTTCAGCTTCTTGATCCTTCTGTTAAGGATCGCCACAGGACCTTCCTCATAGGTCATATCTGCATCAAGTTCAACCTCAACTGGCTGTATCACTGTACTTGAATCCGGATGACTTTTCTTCAGCATACTGACATGAAACACTGGATGCAACCTATGCAACTCTGGAGGCAACTCTAACTCATAAGCTACTTTGCCAACACGTTCTCTGACTGAGTAAGGCCCCATATACCTAGGTGCCAACTTACCCTTCCGTCCAAACCTTAGCACACCTTTCCATGGAGAGACTTTGTGATACACTTTGTTTCCTACCTGGAATTCCAAAGGTCATCGGTGATTGTATGCATAAGACTTCTTCCTGTCCTGTGCCACTTTCAGATGTTGCTGTATCACCTTGATCTTATCTGTCGTCTGCTGAACTAACTCAGAACCCAAAAGTAGATACTCACCTGATTCATAACAACACAAAGGAGATCTGCACTTACTTCCATACAAAGCTTCATAAGGAGCCATGTCAATGCTCCGCTGATAACTGTTGTTGTAGGCAAACTCTATCAAACTCAGATGCACATCCCAGTTGCCTAGAAACTGCAAAACACAAGCTCGAAGAAGATTGTAACATCCCTGACCTGGGTTATGAACTAACCCTAGGTGTTTTGCCTAAATATGTAATTAAATCCTTATGATTAACTTTGGACATGTAATTAAGTTCCTCAGAAACATATATTTCAATTTTGCTCCTTTATATATATAAAGTTGTAGCATTGTTTTGTAATACAGGGATCTATGTGCAAATTACCCAGTTAAGGGATTAACTTGCAAATTGCACATGTTGAGATGTTCCTCTGATGTTGAGACATCATGAGGATGTTTATGATGAAGTTTAAGGGATTTCCCAAGCTTGAGCACCAAGGTGCAGCTGTGGAAGCAACCCCTGTACTTGAAAACCCTAAATTGGTGTAAAGTGCAATTTACCCAATTTGAGGGGTGCAACTTGTAAAATACATCATCTAAAATATCTTTTATAACTTTTGTCATCATTTAGAGTAGAAATGATGAAGAGGGCACTTCATTTGAATAATCATATAATAAAGAACACCTTTGTGATTGAATAATCAAGGTGTATGTATAATAGCCCTTTTATGTGTATGCTTTAGTGATGGGTTGATCCTCTTTGCCTTCAATTCTTGACCTTAGAAGGAGTTTGTATTTAGAAATAAGGGGTAGGTACGAGCAAAGAAGAAAGGAAGGACTTAGATGAGAAATGGGATAAAGTAGAAGCTTTATGGAGAAATTTCACCCAAAATATATATATATATATCACTTCCTTTGCAAGCAAAGGAACGTTTCTTTCATTCCCTCACTTATCCCCCTTGCTCAAACCGACTAAGGCAGAGCTCTGGAGCATAAGAGAATGACCAGGGAGTTCAAGGTAAGTTTGGATCATCCCTTTTGCTTGAATTCTTGGAGGAAACTTGTTTTCAAGGTTGAATTCATTGCTAGCTCACCTAGCTCTATCTTTCTAGCCATTCCTTTCCAACTTTTCCTTGGAGAATTCACCTTGGACGACCTGTGGAGCTCAAAGACGCCATTAAAGACCTGAATCTTGGAAGCTTTTAGCTCAAGGAACAACCTTTAGGTGGGTTTTATAACTCTAAACCTTATGCTTTGATTATACATCTTTTTCTATGCATATAGCTGCTAGTTCTTCTTCTTCCCTATCTTCCCTTGCATCCTTGCAAGCAAAATCATGAGGAACTGCTACTGTTCTCGAGGTAGAAGATAAGGGCGTTAATTCCTATGCTTATCTATGGATTTACACTTTACTAAACGGTCCTAACCAATTGCCCATGCGGTTTGCACAACCGTTTGGTGGGAAAACGGTTTCAGGGTCGCATGGAGGCAAACGGTCTTCAAGACCGTTTGGTCTAGTTGACCAAGCGACGACCGTATGAGAATCCTGTTCCTAATTATGTAGGCTGATCACCCACAAAAATTGAGGGGTTAACTCCAAAGGAATCGTGAGATATAAGCAAATCAATTAGTAAATCCAATTGAATTAAGTTCTGATTTTTCAATCTGTTTAATTTTCCCTTTTTGGGCAAACGGTCTCAAGACCATTTAAGATGGTTGAACAAGCATTGACTGTTTGGTATTACTGTTCATAATGATGTTGATTAATGACTCACCAAATTTGATGGCTTAATTCCAAACGAGTCATGAGTTGAAGGCTAATCAATAGGGCAAATCCTAATTGAAATCAGTGCTGAAATTCCAATGAGTTAATTAGTGATTTTGGGTTGATTAGCCCAAACGGTCTCTAGACCGTTTGGGGAATCATCCAAACGGTCTCAAGACCGTTTGGGAATCACCCAAGACCGTTTAGAGGTCTGGGGTCAAGTATAGTTGACAAATTGAAGATCCAAAGGTACCAAATCATATTGCGATTAAGTATTGATGTGATGATTAACTCAATAGATCAAACCTTAATGAATTTTCACTAGAGTCCAAAGGATGGATGGGCAAACGGTCTCAAGACCGTTTGGTGACAACCCAAGACCGTTTGGAGGTCTAGGGTTAAGGTAATTTGATCAATTGAGGGCCCAATTATAGTGGGTTATTGAAATAATCAAATTGCTGATTTGTGACTTAATTAAGGTTCAACCCCTATCAAATCAACTTAGATTTTGATGAATTCTTGGGCAAACGGTCTCAAGACCGTTTGGAGGTCATCCAAACGATCTCAAGACCGTTTGGGCCAAGTTTGGGCCCAATTGGAGGTCAATTGATAGGTTCAACCCTGAATTGATTCACATTGTTGAATATTGATGACCATCCGATTTGAAACTCTAATTGAGATGGACTTAACCCTAATTGGCTTTCAATTGAGGGTTAATTTGGTGTCCAATTTATTGAGGCTCGTCCTAATTGACTCAATTTATAAGTGGTTAACATGGCTTTGGCCAATTGAGGGCTTCAACATATTTAATCATAAACATTTGTAACTTTTGAACCATGTTGGAGGTCAAAATGGTTTGAGCACATTTGGACCAAATGGTCTCAAGACCGTTTGGGTCCAAACGGTCTCAAGACCATTTGGGCTCAAACGATCTCAAGGTGGTTTGGACCAATCGATCTCAAGGCAAGTTGATCAAACAGTTTCAAACCGTATAAGCTCAAACGGTTTGGAAAGTCAACCTTTCCAAACGGTCAACACACCCAAACGGTTTGGGCATACGACCTTGAGGTCATACGGTCTTGGAGTCAAACCTAGCAAACGGTCAACGCACCCAAACGGTTTCAAACCGTTTGGTGGTTGAGGGTTGAAACCGTTTGGAGGTTTTCAAGGTTATTTATACTTAATCACTTGAAGTTGTAATTGGTTCAATGGTGATCTAATCTAAACCCTAATGGTAACTTAGAACATTAAGGGACTAAGTGATTAATGAATTGACCCATGATGGTGATCATGAGGTAAATTACCAAAATACCCTTGAGGAGTTTAATTGAGTAATACCTTTTTCTAATAAAACCCTAATCACATGTTAATGATGTTTTGGCTTATGCTAGTCAATGAGGACTTAACCCAACCTGATCTAGAGTGGTGTTATCACCATCTACTAGTAAGAGGAGAGAGAAAGTATCATAAGAGAGAGAAAGTACCCTTTTATAGTGGAAACTTAAGTAAAGTACCTTCAATACACATGAATGTGCATGATTAGGGTATGATCCACCTATGTGAGATCATGGAAACCCTAATTATGATGTTTAGTGAATTTTAATCTTATCTAGGAGCTTTAATGATGATGTTTCTCATACATGATGATGATATGAGTTCAATTCGCCATGAGGTGAATAATAAACCCTAATTCTAGGGTGATGGCATGCAATGTGAATAGTAAACCCTAATTGATGAGAATCAGGGAACTTAGCTCTTATGGCAAGAGTGGAAAGTATAATTCTTGATTTGAATTGCTTTTATCAGTTGAATTAACCTTGCAGGTTCTGATATGAAGATGATCATACCCAGGTATGGATGATGATGCTATATTCATTGAAAACATGTTGTTAGCGTTATGAATAGTAAAATATCTTGATGCCTTATCAATGGCAATCTATGAATTAAATGGGCTATGAGAGCCATAAATACCATCAAGGTCATGCTTTAGAGATGACTTGTGATGAATGTATTGAGAAATGATGATTGATGAGAGTTAGGCTTGTTACATTTAGTATTCTCCTTTCATAGCTGTTAAGCTAATGTTTTTGTTTGAAGAACAATGTATGATGTTAAAAGAATACTGAATGTACCTAACTAATCAAGTGTAATGTAGAGCCCTGATCATAGATCCATCATTGTCAGAGATCAAATGATGGTGAAACAGGTTTTCCTAAGGGAACTCCTAGATCACATACTTTTGAGTATGTGGGGTATATGGATGTGTAGAACCTTACATCCTAGTGTAGGTGTTTGATGTAGATGTGCAATCCGTCAATCCTTCACTACAATTACATACCGTATCAGTGGATGGTAAACATGAAACCTCCTGATGACAAAGAAAGCACATATATCCGTATCAGTGGAAGATAAACATGAAATCTCCTGATGACGAAGAGAGTACAGAACGCCACTGTAACTCTAAAGTAGAGAAGGACCAGATTACCCTGGTAAGCTATTATAGTAGAGGCACAAGATGTCCTACAAGTAATCCTCTTACTGACTGAGGAAGGTGAAGGTCATGAGAATCCAGCTCTTTCGATGACCTAGTATGATACCGAGGCACTTAGCAGTGATTGGTTGGAGTATGTGTGGTAAACCTCATCTCCACAGGGCATAAAAGTAATGTTTGAAAAACCTAATCCATAGCGTAGCACACCTGTTAGAGATAACTACGAGTTGATTGATTGATGTTACACTATATAGTGCAAATGTCTTCATATTTCATAACTGTTGAACTCATGCTTACTATTATATCTGATGTTGAATACTATGAAGCTTTTACTGTTTAAGTTATTCTTTGAGGTGCTATAATAAAGCTTCTGGCGGAGAGTTATAACTCTCGCTGGGAAAATTATGTAAAATTGTCTCACCCCGTAGAATTCAAATTTTTAGGTGGACGTCGAGGACGGAGGAACAGGTCTACAGGTGACCAGTCTCAGCAGCAGCAGCACCAGGGGCAGCAGTAAAATCTCAGGTGGAGATTTAGCCTGCCATGTGGTGTAGTTAGAGTCAGTCCTATGTGTCCTCTGTACTCTCAGGTCTTGGAGTCTTGTAGTCTGAGATTTTGGTTATGAGTTCTTGAGATTTTGTATCATGTTGTATATAATTACTCAAGAAGTAATTATCTGAGATGTAAACAGTTTATCTCCTTTTATGAAGGAAGTTTTATGGTTTCAATGCTTTATCTAAAAAAGTTTTAATTTCCGCGGATTTTTGGTATTCCGCTGCTAATCGAATCGCTTCCGCTACGTTTAAATCGTGTTTATATCGTGTTTTGGAGATCAGAGCCCACAATTAAGTGGTATCAGAGCCCTAGGTTCGCTGAGTCTACAGAGGCATAGGACTTAGGATGTCGAGTCTATCCTTAGTATCTCTTCCTTATCTAATAGAATCTTCTGCTCCTCAGGAGAAGAAGATACATAAGGATGGCAGAGCCACATGATGAGTACGTGGCAGAGAGTAGTGCTAGTGCACCTCGAGGCGGTGCAAGGGTTCTAGAAATAGAACAGCCTGCACCTGAACCACCCCAGTTTGACCCAGCTGATATGGGTAACCCAGCTGTTCAAATTATGTTCGGACAGTTTATGATTGCCATGACACACATCACCGACAGGATGCCCATGCCTGCACCTAGGACACCTGCCCAGCCTGAAGGACAAGCTATTGGTAAGACGTTCGAGCGACTTCGTTGTGTCGGAGCTACCGAGTACTTTGGGACTGCCGACCCCGCAGATGCTGATCTGTGGTTAACAGAGTTGGAGAAGGCTTTCAGGATTCTTAATATCCCGGAGGCTGAGAAGGTTAGACATGCTGTCTATCTTCTCAAAGGCAGTGCTGGTCACTGGTGGAACATGGAAGAGCAGAAGAGACCAGGGATAGAGTCCTCGTGGGAAGAGTTTCGTCGGGAATTTATCAATAGATATTTTCCAAAGACCTTCCTAGACGAGAAGATCTCTCAGTTTGAGAGATTGAGGCAGGGCATGATGAACATTAGCGAGTATGAAGCTAAGTTCATGGAGTTGCTGCGGTTCTGTCCGCACATGGCTGCCACAGAAGAGGAAAGAATCAGGAGATTCGAGAAGGGTTTGAATGCTGATATATCAACCCCTGTGTCTGCCTTAGAAAACCGAGAGAGATTCTCTACCTTCGTTGAGTCAGTCTGAAGGATAGAGAGATCTGTGGTTGAGAAGAGGAAAACCCAGAAAAGATATCCACAGTTCCAGGGTTCTTCATCTAGGGATTTCAAGAAACTGAGATTCTCTGTACCTAACCCTCCACCACCCAGATCAAGCTCCCAAACTCAGTGGTCACCAAGTAGAGGCAGGGGACGAAGCCTACCTCAACAAGAGACTCACAGTTCTGTATCAATGTCAGTTACTGGACCACCAAGACCACAACAACTGGAAAGAAGTTGCTACAACTGTGGGAAGGTGGGACACTTGATGAAGGACTGCCGATCTAGGCCTGTCAGTGTGACACAACCTCAGAGGCAGAGTCTACAGGGATCTCAGAGAAGGTAATCTCAAGGAGCAGCTCGAGGACGTGGACAAGCGTCTCAAGCTGGATCATCAGCACCACCTCAACACCAGGCGACAACAAGGTTCTATGCTATGAACCCACCTGATGCAGTGGTCAATTCACGGGTAGTGGCAGGTCAGATGGAACTTTTATATTCTGATATGTCTACATCCTGTGTTGTATGTGTTCTGATTGACCCAGGTGCTACGCACTCTTTTATCACTCGGAGAGTGATTCATAACTGCAATATGACGGTTAGTCATAGGGCAGATAGTTTGTTGTTGGAGACTCTGTTGAGTGGGTCTGCCGTTTTGAAGGAGGTATGTTCTCCCTGCATCCTCTTCTTTTCTGATCATCGCATTCAAGTGGACCTTATACCACTTGATATGCAAGGATTTGATATAATCCTCGGGATGGATACCTTAGAAAGGTATAGAGTTGTCTTGGATTGTGAATCCAAGTTGGCTGTGTTTGCTGATGAAGGCAACACATGGATCTTTCAAGGTGAAAGAAAGATGTTTCCCACCTGTCTTGTATCAGCTATGGTTGCTGATAAGCTATTGAGGCAAGGATGTTATGCATTCTTGGCCCATGTGGTAGATGTTACCAAGGAAAGTTCCAATCCTGCTGAAGTTCCCATAGTCAGGGAATTCGAGGATGTGTTTCCTGAAGAACTTCCAGGTATACCACCACCTCAGGAAATTGATTTTGAAATCAATTTGATGCCAGACACGAAACCTATAGCCCATACACCGTATAGGATGGCGCCTGCTGGGATGGCAGAACTCAAGAAACAGCTTCAAGAGTTACTTGAGAAGGGTTTTATCCGACCAAGCACTTCACCATGGGGTGCTCCGGTTTTGTTTGTTAGAAAGAAAGATGGGTCAATGCGGTTGTGCATTGATTATAGACAATTCAATAAAGTAACAATAAAGAATAAGTACCCTCTGCCGAGGATTGATGATCTCTTTGACCAGTTGCGCGGTGCAACTGTATTCTCAAAGATAGACCTGAGGTTTGGATATCATCAACTCCGTATTAAGGATAGTGACATATCCAAGTCTGCCTTTAGGACAATATATGGTCACGATGAGTTCACGGTTATGTCGTTTGGACTAACCAATGCACCGGCTGCATTCATGGAACTCATGAATAGAGTTTTTCGACCCTTTCTTGATCAGTGTGTTGTCGTCTTCATAGATGACATTCTGATCTATAGTAAGGATGCTCAGCAGCATGAGCAGCATCTTCGCCAAGCTTTGACCTTGCTAAGAGAATATAAGCTGTATGCTAAGTTTAGCAAGTGTGAGTTCTGGCTACCGGAGGTATCTTTTCTTGGACATGTGATATCTGCCTCAGGAATTTGTGTTGACCCTACAAAGGTAGAATCTGTTCTACAGTGGGAACAACCGAAGACGTCGACGGAGATTCGAAGTTTCTTGGGGTTAGCAGGCTATTATCGAAGGTTCATTAAGAATTTCAGTTACATAGCCTTACCCTTGACTAAGTTGACCCGAAAAGATGTTCCTTTTGTTTGGAGTGAGAAGTGTCAGAAATCTTTCCAACTGTTGAAGGAAAAGTTGACAAGTGCACCCATACTTGTGCTACCTGAGCAAGGCAAAGGATATATAGTTTTCTGTGATGCTTCTAAGAATGGACTAGGGTGTGTGTTGATGCAGGATAAACAAGTAATTTCTTTTGCTTCTCGACAGCTTAAGAAACACGAAGAGAATTATCCGACACACGATCTGGAGTTAGCTACTGTAGTTCATACCTTGAAAATCTGGAGACATTATCTTTATGGAGAGACGTTTCAGATTTTCACTGACCATAAGAACCTTAAGTACATCTTCTCTCAGCATGAGCTCAATATGAGACAACGCCGCTGGATGGAATTAATCAAGGACTATGATTGTACGATTGATTACCATCCGGGGAAGGCTAATGTGGTTGTTGATGCCTTGAGTAGGAAATCAGCAACATCAACCATGGAAAGGGCACAACTAAACTCTTTAGTATGCTCTAGAAGGGATATGCTTATCTCTTTGAGACAAGACAATGTGCAGTTGAAGGTGTCATTATTAGCCGAGTTGTTAGCTGAGATGCACATTAAACCTACCCTTAGAGAGTAGATTAAGGAAGCACAACAAGGTGATACTGTAGTTCAGCAGATTAGATCGGAGTATGGTAGTGAGAAACGAGATGGTTTCCATGACTCAGATGATCAAATAGCCTATTACCATGGGAGGATGATAGTGTCGGATGTGGACAACTTGAGGAAGTTAGTCCTGGAAGAAGCTCATTCTTTGATGTATGCCATGCATCCAGGGAGCACCAAGATGTATCGAAACTTGAAAGATATGTATTGGTGGCCTGGAATGAAGAAGGATATTGCAGAGTTTGTTCTGAGGTGTCCTGTGTGTCAGGAAGTTAAAGTTGAACACCAGAAGCCTGCAGGAACAATGCAACCTTTACCCATACCACAGTGGAAGTGGGACCATGTTACCATGGACTTTGTTGTTGGCCTACCCAGGACAAGCAAAGGACATGATTCCATTTGGGTAGTTGTAGATAGGTTGACTAAGACAACACATTTCTTACCTGTCAAAACAACCTATTCTGCTGAAAGGTTATCACAGTTGTATGTTCAAGAGATAGTGTGTTTGCACGGAGTTCCTATCACTATAGTTTCTGACAGAGGTCCCCAGTTTACAAGTCGTTTTTGGGAATGACTTCATAATTCTTTAGGCACCCAATTAAGGTTTAGTACGGCCTTTCATCCACAGACTGATGGACAGTTGGAAAGGACCATACAGACCTTGGAAGACCTGTTGAGAACATGTGTTATCCAGTTTACCGGAAGTTGGGATCTACACCTAAGCTTGATAGAGTTTGCCTATAACAATAGCTATCAACATAGTATTGATATGGCACCTTATGAAGCCTTGTATGGTAGACGTTGTAGATCACCCTTGTGTTGGTATGAGACTGGTGAGCATCAGTTGTTAGGACCTGATCTTGTGCAGCAAACTACAGAAAAGATTAAGGTAATACAACAACAGATCAAGACTGCACAGGATAGGCAGAAATCTTATGTTGACAAGCTTCGTAGACCCTTAGAGTTCCAGGTCGGAGACAAAGTGTATCTCAAGGTCTCGCCTTGGAAAGGAGTCCTTCGTTTTGGAAAGAAAGGGAAGTTAGCTCCTAGATTTATGGGGCCTTATCCAATCATTGAACGGATTGGAAAAGTAGCCTATAAACTAGAGCTGCCACCAGAGTTACAGAGGTTACATCCCGTGTTTCACATTTCTATGCTAAAGAAATGTCACCCAGACACTGAGTCAATTCTACAACCTATGGAGGTAGAATTGAATGATGATATATCTTATGAGGAAGGACCAGTGTCAATCCTTGATAACAGAATTAAAAAGTTAAAGAAGAAAGATTTAAGCCTTGTGAAAGTCCTCTGGAACCACCTTGGTGTTGAAGAAGCCACTTGGGAACTAGAGGATGAGATGAGAAGGAAATACCCTGCCCTTTTCTCTTAATACGTTTTATCGATTTCGGGGACAAAATCCTTGTAAGGGGTGGATAATTTGTAACATCCCTGACCTGGGTTATGAACTAACCCTAGGTGTTTTGCCTAAATATGTAATTAAATCCTTGTGATTAACTTTGGACATGTAACTAAGTTCCTCAGAAACATATATTTCAATTTTGCTCCTTTATATATATAAAGTTGTAGCATTGTTTTGTAATACAGGGATCTATGTGAAAATTACCCAGTTAAGGGATTAACTTGCAAATTGCACATGTTGAGATGTTCCTCTAATGTTGAGACATCATGAGGATGTTTATGATGAAGTTTGAGGGATTTCCCAAGCTTGAGCACCAAGGTGCAGCTGTGGAAGCAACCCCTGTACTTGAAAACCCTAAATTGGTGTAAAGTGCAATTTACCCAATTTGAGGGGTGCAACTTGTAAAATACATCATCTAAAATATCTTTCATAACTTTAGTCATAATTTAGAGTAGAAATGATGAAGAGGGCACTTCATTTGAATAATCATATAATAAAAAACACCTTTGTGATTGAATAATCAAGGTGTATGTATAATAGCCCTTTTATGTGTATGCTTTAGTGATGGGTTGATCCTCTTTGCCTTCAATTCTTGACCTTCGAAGGCGTTTGTCTTTAGAAATAAGGGGTAGGGATGAGCAAAGAAGAAAGGAAGGACTTAGATGAGAAATGGGATAAAGTAGAAGCTTTATGGAGAAATTTCACCCAAAATATATATATCACTTCCTTTGCAAGCAAAGGAACGTTTCTTTCATTCCCTCACTTATCCCCCTTGCTCAAACCGACTAAGGCAGAGCTCTGGAGCATAAGAGAATGACCAGGGAGTTCAAGGTAAGTTTGGATCATCCCTTTTGCTTGAATTCTTGGAGGAAACTTGTTTTCAAGGTTGAATTCATGGCTAGCTCACCTAGCTCTATCTTTCTAGCCATTCCTTTCCAACTTTTCCTTGGAGAATTCACCTTGGCCGACCTGTGGAGCTCAAAGACGCCATTAAAGACCTGAAGCTTGGAAGATTGGAGCTCAAGGAACAACCTTTAGGCGGGTTTTATAACTCTAAACCTTATGCTTTGATTATACATCTTTTTCTATGCATATAGTTGCTAGTTCTTCTTCTTCCCTATCTTCCCTTGCATCCTTGCAAGAAAAATCGTGAAGAACTGCTACTGTTCTCGAGGTAGAAGATAAGGGCGTTAATTCCTATGCTTATCTACGGATTTCCACTTTACTAAACGGTCCTAACCAATTGCCCATGCGGTTTGCACAACCGTTTGGTGGGCAAACGGTTTCAGGGTCGCATGGAGGCAAACGGTCTTCAAGACCATTTGTTCCAGTTGACCAAGCGACGACCGTATGAGAATCCTATTCCTAATTATATAGGCTGATCACCCACAAAAATTTAGGGGTTAACTCCAAAGGAATCGTTAGATATAAGGAAATCAATTAGTAAATCCAATTGAATTAAGTTCTGATTTTTCAATCTGTTTAATTTGCCCTTTTTGGGCAAACGGTCTCAAGACCATTTAAGATGGTTGACCAAGCATTGACCGTTTGGGATTACTGTTCATAATGATGTTGATTAATGACTCACCAAATTTGATGGCTTAATTCCAAACGAGTCATGAGTTGAAGGCTAATCAATAGGGCAAATCCTAATTGAAATCAGTGCTGAAATTCCAATGAGTTAATTAGTGATTTTGGGTTGATTAGCCCAAACGGTCTCAAGACCATTTGGGAATCACCCAAGACCGTTTAGAGGTCTGGGGTCAAGCATAGTTGACCAATTGAAGATCCAAAGGTACCAAATCATATTGCAATTAAGTATTGATGTGATGATTAACTCAATAGATCAAACCTTAATGAATTTTCACTAGAGTCCAAAGGATGGATGGAAAAATGGTCTCAAGACCGTTTGGAACTCATCCAAACGGTCTCAAGACCGTTTGGTGTCAACCCAAGACCGTTTGGAGGTCTAGGGTTAAGGTAATTTGATCAATTGAGGGCCCAATTATAGTGGGTTATTGAAATAATCAAATTTCTGATTTGTGACTTAATTAAGGTTCAACCCCTATCAAATCAACTTAGATTTTGATGCATTCTTGGGAAAACGGTCTCAATACCATTTGGAGGTCATCCAAACGATCCCAAGACCGTTTGGGCCAAGTTTGGGCCCAATTGGAGGTCAATTGATAGGTTCAACCCTGAATTGATTCACATTGTTGAATATTGATGATCATCCGATTTGAAACTCTAATTGAGATGGACTTAACCCTAATTGGCTTTCAATTGAGGGTTAAGTTGGTGTCCAATTGATTGAGGCTCATCCTAATTGACTCAATTTATAAGTGGTTAACATGGCTTTGGCCAATTGAGGGCTTCAACATATTTAATCATAAACATTTGTAACTTTTGAACCATGTTGGAGGTCCAAACGGTTTGAGAACATTTGGACCAAACGGTCTCAAGACCGTTTGAGGCCAAACGGTCTCAAGACCATTTGGGTCCAAACGGTCTCAAGACCGTTTGGGCTCAAACGATCTCAAGGTCGTTTGGACCAATCGATCTCAAGGCAAGTTGATCAAACAGTTTCAAACCGTATAAGCTCAAACGGTTTGGAAAGTCAACCTTTCCAAATGGTCAACGCACCCAAACGGTTTGGGCATATGACCTTGAGGTCATACGGTCTTGGAGTCAAACCTAGCAAACGGTCAACGCACCCAAACGGTTTCAAACCGTTTGGTGGTTGAGGGTTGAAACCGTTTGGAGGTTGTCAAGGTTATTTATACTTAATCACTTGAAGTTGTAATTGGTTCAATGGTGATCTAATCTAAACCCTAATGGTAACTTAGAACATTAAGGGACTAAGTGATTAATGAATTGACCCATGATGGTGATCATGAGGTAAATTACCAAAATACCCTTGAGGGGTTTAATTGAGTAATACCTTTTTCTAATAAAACCCTAATCACATGTTAATGATGTTTTGGCTTATGCTAGTCAATAAGGAATTAACCCAACCTGATATAGAGTGGTGTTATCACCATCTACTAGTAAGAGGAGAGAGAAAGTATCATAAGAGAGAGAAAGTACCCTTTTATAGTGGAAACTTAAGTAAAGTACCTTCAATACACATGAATGTGCATGATTAGGGTATGATCCACCTATGTGAGACCATGGAAACCCTAATTATGATGTTTAGTGAATTTTAATCTTATCTAGGAGCTTTAATGATGATGTTTCTCATACATGATGATGATATGAGTTCAATTCGCCATGAGGTGAATAATAAACCCTAATTCTAGGGTGATGGCATGTAATGTGAATAGTAAACCCTAATTGATGAGAATCAGGGAACTTAGCTCTTATGGCAAGAGTGGAAAGTATAATTCTTGATTTGAATTGCTTTTATCAGTTGAATTAACCTTGCAGGTTCTGATATGAAGATGATCATATCTAGGTATGGATGATGATGCTATATTCATTGAAAACATGTTGTTAGCGTTATGAATAGTAAAATATCTTGATGCCTTGTCAATGGCAATCTATGAATTAAATGGGCTATGAGAGCCATAAATACCATCAAGGTCATGCTTTAGAGATGACTTGTGATGAATGTATTGAGAAATGATGATTGATGAGAGTTAGGCTTGTTACATTTAGTATTCTCCTTTCATAGCTGTTAAGCTAATGTTTTTGTTTGAAGAAAAATGTATGATGTTAAAAGAATACTGAATGTACCTAACTAATCAAGTGTAATGTAGAGACCTGATCATAGATCCATCATTGTTAGAGATCAAATGATGGTGAAATAGGTTTTCCTAAGGGAACTTTTAGATCACATACTTTTGAGTATGTGGGGTATATGGATGTGTAGAACCTTACATCCTAGTGTAGGTGTTTGATGTAGATGTGCAATCCGTCAATCCTTCACTACAATTACATACCGTATCAGTGGATGGTAAACATGAAACCTCCCGATGACGAAGAAAGCACATATATCCGTATCAGTGGAAGATAAACATGAAATCTCCTGATGATGTAGAGAGTACAGAATGCCACTGTAACTCTAAAATAGCAAAGGACCAGATTACCCTGGTAAGCTATTATAGTAGAGGCACAAGATGTCCTACAAGTAATCCTCTTACTGACCGAGGAAGGTGAAGGTCATGAGAATCCGGCTCTTTTGATGACCTAGTATGATACCGAGGCACTTAGCAGTGATTGGTTGGAGTATGTGTGGTAAACCTCATCTCCACAGGGCATAAAAGTAATGTTTGAAAAACCTAATCTACAGCGTAACACACCTGTTAGAGATAACTACGAGTTGATTGATTGATGTTACACTATATAGTGCAAATGTTTTCATATTTCATAACTATTGAACTCATGCTTACTATTATATCTGATGTTGAATACAGTGAAGCTTTTACTGTTTAAGTTATTCTTTGAGGTGCTATAATAAAGCTTCTGGCGGAGAGTTATAACTGTCGCTGGGACAATTATGTAAAATTGTCTCACCCTATAGACTTCAACTTTTTAGGTGGACGTCGAGGACGGAGGAACAGGTCTACAGGTGACCAGTCTCAGCAGCAGCAGCACCAGGGGCAGCAGTAAAATCTCAGGTGGAGATTTAGCCTGCCATGTGGTGTAGTTAGAGTCAGTCCTATGTGTCCTCTGTACTCTCAGGTCTTGGAGTCTTGTAGTCTGAGATTTTGGTTATGAGTTCTTGAGATTTTGTATCATGTTGTATATAATTACTCAAGAAGTAATTATCTGAGATGTAAACAGTTTATCTCCTTTTATGAAGGAAGTTTTATGGTTTCAATGCTTTATCTCAAAAAGTTTTAATTTCCGCTGATTTTTGGTATTCCGTTGCTAATCGAATCGCTTCCGCTACGTTTAAATCGTGTTTATATCGTGTTTTGGAGATCAGAGCCCACAATTAAGTGGTATCAGAGCTCTAGGTTCGCTGAGTCTACAGAGGCATAGGACTTAGGATGTCGAGTCTATCCTTAGTATCTCTTCCTTATCTAATAGAATCTTCTGCTCCTCAGGAGAAGAAGATACATAAGGATGGCAGAGCCACATGATGAGTACGTGGCAGAGAGTAGTGCTAGTGCACCTCGAGGCGGTGCAAGGGTTCCAGAAATAGAACAGCCTGCACCTGAACCACCCCAGTTTGACCCAGCTGATATGGGTAACCCAGCTGTTCAAACTATGTTCGGACAGTTTATGACTGCCATGACACACATCACCGACATGATGCCCATGCCTGCACCTAGGACACCTGCCCAGCCTGAAGGACAAGCTATTGGTAAGACGTTCGAGCGACTTCGTCGTGTCGGAGCTACCGAGTACTTTGGGACTGCCGACCCCGCAGATGCTGATCTATGGTTAACAGAGTTGGAGAAGGCTTTCAGGATTCTTAATATCCCGGAGGCTGAGAAGGTTAGACATGCTGTCTATCTTCTCAAAGGTAGTGCTGGTCACTGGTGGAACATGGAAGAGCAGAAGAGACCTGGGATAGAGTCCTCGTGGGAAGAGTTTCATCGGGAATTTATCAATAGATATTTTCCAAAGACCTTCCTAGACGAGAAGATCTCTCATTTTGAGAGATTGAGGTAGGGCATGATGAGCATTAGCGAGTATGAAGCTAAGTTCATGGAGTTGCTGCGGTTCTGTCCGCACATGGCTGCCAAAGAAGAGGAAAGAATCAGGAGATTCGAGAAGGGTTTGAATGCTGATATATCAACCCCTGTGTCTGCCTTAGAAAACCGAGAGAGATTCTCTACCTTCGTTGAGTCAGTCTGAAGGATAGAGAGATCTGTGGTTGAGAAGAGGAAAACCCAGAAAAGATATCCACAGTTCCAGGGTTCTTCATCTAGGGATTTCAAGAAACTGAGATTCTCTGTACCTAACCCTCCACCACCCAGATCAAGCTCCCAAACTCAGTGGTCACCAAGTAGAGGCAGGGGACGAAGCCTACCTCAACAAGAGACTCACAGTTCTGTATCAATGTCAGTTACTGGACCACCAAGACCACAACAACTGGAAAGAAGTTGCTACAACTGTGGGAAGGTGGGACACTTGATGAAGGACTGCCGATCTAGGCCTGTCAGTGTGACACAACCTCAGAGGCAGAGTCAACAGGGATATCAGAGAAGGCAATCTCAAGGAGCAGCTCGAGGACGTGGACAAGCGTCTCAAGCTGGATCATCAGCACCACCTCAACACCAGGCGATAGCAAGGTTCTATGCTATGAACCCACCTGATGCATTGGTCAATTCACGGGTAGTGGTAGGTCAGATGGAACTTTTATATTCTGATATGTCTACATCCTGTGTTGTATGTGTTCTGATTGACCCGGGTGCTACGCACTCTTTTATCACTCGGAGAGTGATTCGTAACTGCAATATGACGGTTAGTCATAGGGTATATAGTTTGTTGTTGGAGACTCCGTTGAGTGGGTCTTCTGTTTTGCAGGAGGTATGTTCTCCCTGCATCCTCTTCTTTTCTGATCATCGCATTCAAGTGGACCTTATACCACTTGATATGCAAGGATTTGATATAATCCTCGGGATGGATACCTTAGAAATATATAGAGTTGTCTTGGATTGTGAATCCAAGTTGGCTGTGTTTGCTGATGAAGGCAACACATGGATCTTTCAAGGTGAAAGAAAGATTCTGCCCACCTGTCTTGTATCAGCTATGGTTGCTGATAAGCTGTTGAGGCAAGGATGTTATGCATTCTTGGCCCATGTGGTAGATGTTACCAAGGAAAGTTCCAATCCTGCTGAAGTTCCCATAGTCAGGGATTTCGAGGATGTGTTTCCTGAAGAACTTCCAGGTATACCACCACCTCGGGAAATTGATTTTGAAATCAATTTGATCCCAGACACGAAACCTATAGCCCAGACACCGTATAGGATGGCGCCTGCTGAGATGGCAGAACTCAAGAAACATCTTCAAGAGTTACTTGAGAAGGGTTTTATCCGACCAAGCACTTCACCATGGGGTGCTCCGGTTTTGTTTGTTAGAAAGAAAGATGGGTCAATGCAGTTGTGCATTGATTATAAACAACTCAATGAAGTAACAATAAAGAATAAGTACCCTCTGCCGAGGATTGATGATCTCTTTGACCAGTTGCGTGGTGCAACCGTCTTCTCAAAGATAGACCTGAGGTATGGATATCATCAACTCCGTATTAAGGATAGTGACATATCCAAGTCTGCCTTTAGGACAAGATATGGTCACTATGAGTTCACGGTTATGTCGTTTGGACTAACCAATGCACCGACTGCATTCATGGAACTCATGAATAGAGTTTTTCGACCCTTTCTTGATCAGTGTGTTGTCGTCTTCATAGATGACATTCTAATCTATAGTAAGGATGCTCAGCAGCATGAGCAGCATCTTCGCCAAGCTTTGACCTTGCTAAGAGAACATAAGCTGTATGCTAAGTTTAGCAAGTGTGAGTTCTGGCTGCCGGAGGTATCTTTTCTTGGACATGTGATATCTGCCTCAGGAATTCGTGTTGACCCTACAAAGGTAGAATCTGTTCTACAGTGGGAACAGCCAAAGACGCCGACGAAGATTCGAAGTTTCTTGGGGTTAGCAAGCTATTATCGAAGGTTCATTAAGAATTTCAGTTTCATAGCCTTACCCTTGACTAAGTTGACCTGGAAAGATGTTCCTTTTGTTTGGAGTGATAAGTGTCAGAAATCTTTCCAACTGTTGAAGGAAAAGTTGACAAGTGCACCCGTACTTGTGCTACCTGAGCAAGGCAAAGGATATATAGTTTTCTGTGATGCTTCTAAGAATGGACTAGGGTGTGTGTTGATGCAGGATAAACAAGTAATTTCTTTTGCTTCTCGACAGCTTAAGAAACACAAAGAGAATTATCCGACACACGATCTGGAGTTAGCTGCTGTAGTTCATACCCTGAAAATCTGGAGACATTATCTTTATGGAGAGACGTTTCAGATTTTCACTGACCATAAGAACCTTAAGTACATCTTCTCTCAGCATGAGCTCAATATGAGACAACGCCGCTGGATGGAATCAATCAAGGACTACGATTGTACGATTGATTACCATTCGGGGAAGGCTAATGTGGTTGCTGATGCCTTGAGTAGGAAATCAGCAACATCAACCATGGAAAGGGCACAACTAAACTCTTTAGTATGCTCTAGAAGGGATATGCTTATCTCTTTGAGACAAGACAATGTGCAGTTGAAGGTGTCATTGTTAGCCGAGTTGTTAGCTGAGATGCACATTAAACCTACCCTTAGAGAGCAGATTAAGGAAGCACAGCAAGGTGATACTGTAGTTCAGCAGATTAGATCGGAGTATGGTAGTGAGAAACGAGATGGTTTCCATGACTCAGATGATCAAATAGCCTGTTACCATGGGAGGATGATAGTGCTGGATGTGGACAACGTGAGGAAGTTAGTCCTGGAAGAAGCTCATTCTTTGATGTATGCCATGCATCCAGGGAGCACCAAGATGTATCGAAACTTGAAAGATATGTATTGGTGGCCTGGAATGAAGAAGGATATTGCAGAGTTTGTTCTGAGGTGTCTTGTGTGTCAGGAAGTTAAAGTTGAACACCAGAAGCCTGCAGGAACAATGCAACCTTTACCCATACCACAGTGGAAGTGGGACCATGTTACCATGGACTTTGTTGTTGGCCTACCCAGGACAAGCAAAGGACATGATTCCATTTGGGTAGTTGTAGATAGGTTGACTAAGACAACACATTTCTTACCTGTCAAAACAACCTATTCTGCTGAAAGGTTATCACAGTTGTATGTTCAAGAGATAGTGTGTTTGCACGGAGTTCCTGTCACTATAGTTTCTGACAGAGGTCCCCAGTTTACAAGTCGTTTTTGGGAACAACTTCATAATGCTTTAGGCACCCACTTAAGGTTTAGTACGGCCTTTCTACCACAGACTGATGGACAGTCGGAAAGGACCATACAGACCTTGGAAGACCTGTTGAGAACATGTGTTCTCCAGTTTACCGGAAGTAGGGATCTACACCTAAGCTTGATAGAGTTTGCCTATAACAATAGCTATCAGCATAGTATTGATATGGCACCTTATGAAGCCTTGTATGGTAGACGTTGTAGATCACCCTTGTGTTGGTATGAGACTGGTGAGCATCAGTTGTTAGGACCTGATCTTGTGCAGCAAACTACAGAAAAGATTAAGGTAATACAACAACAGATCAAGACTGCACAGGATAGGCAGAAATCTTATGCTGACAAGCGTCGTAGACCCTTAGAGTTCCAGGTCGGAGACAAAGTGTATCTCAAGGTCTCGCCTTGGAAAGGAGTCCTTCGTTTTGGAAAGAAAGGGAAGTTAGCTCCTAGATTTATGGGGCCTTATCCAATCATTGAACGGATTGGAAAAGTAGCCTATAAACTAGAGCTGCCACCAGAGTTACAGAGGTTACATCCCGTGTTTCACATTTCTATGCTAAAGAAATGTCACCCAGACACTGAGTCAATTCTACAACCTATGGAGGTAGAATTGAATGATACTATATCTTATGAGGAAGGACCAGTGTCAATCCTTGATAACAGAATTAAAAATTTAAAGAAGAAAGATTTAAGCCTTGTGAAAGTCCTCTGGAACCACTGTGGTGTTGAAGAAGCCACTTGGGAACTAGAGGATGAGATGAGAAGGAAATACCCTGCCCTTTTCTCTTAATACGTTTTATCGATTTCGGGGACGAAATCCTTGTAAGGGGTGGATAATTTGTAACATCCCTGACCTGGGTTATGAACTAACCCTAGGTGTTTTGCCTAAATATGTAATTAAATCCTTGTGATTAACTTTGGACATGTAATTAAGTTCCTCAGAAACATATATTTCAATTTTGCTCCTTTATATATATAAAGTTGTAGCATTGTTTTGTAATACAGGGATCTATGTGCAAATTACCCAGTTAAGGGATTAACTTGCAAATTTCACATGTTGAGATGTTCCTCTGATGTTGAGACATCATGAGGATGTTTATGATGAAGTTTGAGGGATTTCCCAAGCTTGAGCACCAAGGTGCAGCTGTGGAAGTAACCCCTGTACTTGAAAACCCTAAATTGGTGTAAAGTGCAATTTACCCAATTTTAGGGGTGGAACTTGTAAAATACATCATCTAAAATATCTTTTATAACTTTTGTCATCATTTAGAGTAGAAATGATGAAGAGGGCACTTCATTTGAATAATCATATAATAAAGAACACCTTTGTGATTGAATAATCAAGGTGTATGTATAATAGCCCTTTTATGTGTATGCTTTAGTGATGGGATGATCCTCTTTGCCTTCAATTCTTGACCTTAGAAGGAGTTTGTCTTTATAAATAAGGGGTAGGGACGAGCAAAGAATAAAGGAAGGACTTAGATGAGAAATGGGATAAAGTAGAAGCTTTATGGAGAAATTTCACCCAAAATATATATATCACTTCCTTTGCAAGCAAAGGAACGTTTCTTTCATTCCATCACTTATCCCCCTTGCTCAAACCAACTAAGGCAGAGCTCTGGAGCATAAGAGAACGACCAGGGAGTTCAAGGTAAGTTTGGATCATCCCTTTTGCTTGAATTCTTGGAGGAAACTCATTTTCAAGGTTGAATTCATGGCTAGCTCACCTAGCTCTATCTTTCTAGCCATTCCTTTCCAACTTTTCCTTGGAGAATTCACCTTGGCCGACCTGTGGATCTCAAAGACACCATTAAAGACCTGAAGCTTGGAGCTTGGAGCTCAAGGAACAACCTTTAGGCGGGTTTTATAACTCTAAACCTTATGCTTTGATTATACATCTTTTTCTATGCATATAGTTGCTAGTTCTTCTTCTTCCCTATCTTCCCTTGCATCCTTGCAAGCAAAATCATGAAGAACTGCTACTGTTCTCGAGGTAGAAGATAAGGGCGTTAATTCCTATGCTTATCTACGGATTTTCACTTTACTAAACGGTCCTAACCAATTGCCCATGCGGTTTGCACAACCGTTTGGTGGGCAAACGGTTTCAGGGTCGCATGGAGGCAAACGGTCTTCAAGACCGTTTGGTCCAGTTGACCAAGCAACGACCGTATGAGAATCCTGTTCCTAATTATGTAGGCTGATCACCCACATAAATTGAGGGGTTAACTCCAAAGGAATCGTGAGATATAAGCAAATCAATTAGCAAATCCAATTGAATTAAGTTCTGATTTTTCAATCTGTTTAATTTGCCCTTTTTGGGCAAACGGTCTCAAGACCGTTGAAGATGGTTGACCAAGCATTGACCGTTTGGGATTACTGTTCATAATGATGTTGATTAATGACTCACCAAATTTGATGGCTTAATTCCAAACGAGTCATGAATTGAAGGCTAATCAACAGGGCAAATCCTAATTGAAATCAGTGCAGAAATTCCAATGAGTTAATTAGTGATTTTGGGTTGATTAGCCCAAACGGTCTCAAGACCGTTTGGGGAATCATCCAAACGGTCTCAAGACCATTTGGGAATCACCCAAGACCGTTTAGAGGTATGTGGTCAAGTATAGTTGACCAATTGAAGATCCAAAGGTACCAAATCATATTGCAATTAAGTATTGATGTGATGATTAACTCAATAGATCAAACCTTAATGAATTTTCACTAGAGTCCAAAGGATGGATGGGAAAACGGTCTCCAGACCGTTTGGAACTCATAAAAACGGTCTCAAGACCGTTTGGTGTCAACCCAAGACCGTTTGGAGGTCTAGGGTTAAGGTAATTTGATCAATTGAGGGCCCAATTATAGTGGGTTATTGAAATAATCAAATTGCTGATTTGTGACTTAATTAAGGTTCAACCCCTATCAAATCAACTTAGATTTTGATGAATTCTTGGGAAAACGGTCTCAAGACCGTTTGGAGGTCATCCAAATGATCTCAAGACCGTTTGGGCCAAGTTTGGGCCCAATTGGAGGTCAATTGATAGGTTCAACCCTGAATTGATTCACATTGTTGAATATTGATGACCATCCGATTGGAAACTCTAATTGAGATGGACTTAACCCTAATTGGCTTTCAAGTGAGGGTTAATTTGGTGTCCAATTGATTGAGGCTCGTCCTAATTGACTCAATTTATAAGTGGTTAACATGGCTTTGGCCAATTGAGGGCTTCAACATATTTAATCATAAACATTTGTAACTTTTGAACCATGTTGGAGGTTGAAACGGTTTGAGCACATTTGGACCAAACTGTCTCAAGACCGTTTGGGCTCAAATGATCTCAAGGTCGTTTGGACCAATCGATCTCAAGGCAAGTTGATCAAACGGTTTCAAACCGTATAAGCTCAAACGGTTTGGAAAGTCAACCTTTCCAAACGGTCAACGCACCCAAACGGTTTGGGCATATGACCTTAAGGTCATACGGTCTTGGAGTCAAACCTAGAAAACGGTCAACGCACCCAAACGGTTTCAAACCGTTTGGTGGTTGAGGGTTGAAACCGTTTGGAGGTTTTCAAGGTTATTTATACTTAATCACTTGAAGTTGTAATTGGTTCAATGGTGATCTAATCTAAACCCTAATGGTAACTTAGACCATTAAGGGACTAAGTGATTAATGAATTGACCCATGATGGTGATCATGAGGTAAATTACCAAAATACCCTTGAGGGGTTTAATTGAGTAATACCTTTTTCTAATAAAACCCTAATCACATGTTAATGATGTTTTGGCTTATGCTAGTCAATGAGGACTTAACCCAACCTGATATAGAGTGGTGTTATCACCATCTACTAGTAAGAGGAGAGAGAAAGTATCATAAGAGAGAGAAAGTACCCTTTTATAGTGGAAACTTAAGTAAAGTACCTTCAATACACATGAATGTGCATGATTAGGGTATGATCCACCTATGTGAGATCATGGAAACCCTAATTATGATGTTTAGTGAATTTTAATCTTATCTAGGAGCTTTAATGATGATGTTTCTCATACATGATGATGATATGAGTTCAATTCGCCATGAGGTGAATAATAAACCCTAATTCTAGGTTGATGGCATGTAATGTGAATAGTAAACCCTAATTGATGAGAATAAGGGAACTTAGCTCTTATTGCAAGAGTGGAAAGTATAATTCTTGATTTGAATTGCTTTTATCAGTTGAATTAACCTTCCAGGTTCTGATATGAAGATGATCATATCCAGGTATGGATGATGATGCTATATTCATTGAAAACATGTTGTTAGCGTTATGAATAGTAAAATATCTTGATGCCTTGTCAATGGCAATCTATGAATTAAATGGGCTATGAGAGCCATAAATACCATCAAGGTCATGCTTTAGAGATGACTTGTGATGAATGTATTGAGAAATGATGATTGATGAGAGTTAGGCTTGTTACATTTAGTATTCTCCTTTCATAGCTGTTAAGCTAATGTTTTTGTTTGAAGAACAATGTATGATGTTAAAAGAATACTGAATGTACCTAACTAATCAAGTGTAATGTAGAGCGCTGATCATAGATCCATCATTGTTAGAGATCAAATGATGGTGAAATAGGTTTTCCTAAGGGAACTCCTGGATCACATACTTTTGAGTATGTGGGGTATATGGATGTGTAGAACCTTACATCCTAGTGTTGGTGTTTGATGTAGATGTGTAATCCGTCAATCCTTCACTACAATTACATACCGTATCAGTGGATGGTAAACATGAAACCTCCTGATGACGAAGAAAGCACAAATATTCGTATCAGTGGAAGATAAACATGAAATCTCCTGATGACGAAGAGAGTACAGAACGCCACTGTAACTCTAAAATAGCAAAGGACCAGATTACCCTGGTAAGCTATTATAGTAGATGCACAAGATGTCCTACAAGTAATCCTCTTACTGACTGAGGAAGGTGAAGGTCATGAGAATCCGGCTCTTTCGATGACCTAGTATGATACCGAGGCACTTAGCAGTGATTGGTTGGAGTATGTGTGGTAAACCTCATCTCCACAGGGCATAAAAGTAATGTTTGAAAAACCTAATCCACAGCGTAGCACACCTGTTAGAGATAACTACGAGTTGATTGATTGATGTTACACTATATAGTGCAAATGTCTTCATATTTCATAACTGTTGAACTCATGCTTACTATTATATCTGATGTTGAATACTGTGAAGCTTTTACTGTTTATGTTATTCTTTGAGGTGCTATAATAAAGCTTCTGGCGGAGAGTTATAACTCTCGCTGGGACAATTATGTAAAAATTGTCTCACCCCGTAGACTTCAACTTTTTAGGTTGACATCGAGGACGGAGGAACAGGTCTACAGGTGACCAGTCTCAGCAGCAGCAGCACCAGGGGTAGCAGTAAAATCTCAGGTGGAGATTTAGCCTCCCATGTGGTGTAGTTAGAGTCAGTCCTATGTGTCCTCTGTACTCTCAGGTCTTGGAGTCTTGTAGTATGAGATTTTGGTTATGAGTTCTTGAGATTTTGTATCATGTTGTATATAATTACTCAAGAAGTAATTATCTGAGATGTAAACAGTTTATCTCCTTTTATGAAGGAAGTTTTATGGTTTCAATGCTTTATCTCAAAAAGTTTTAATTTCCACTGATTTTTGGTATTCTGCTGCTAATCAAATCTCTTCTGCTACGTTTAAATCGTGTTTATATCGTGTTTTAGAGATCAGAGCCCACAAAGATCCTCCAGAATATGTATAGTCCTCTCAGACTGTCCATCTGTCTGCGGGTGAAAAGCTGTACTGAACCTTAACTGCGTTCCCAACGCCTTGTGCAATTATTCTAAAAAATGACTCATAAACTTAGGACCTCTGTCAAAAACTATCGTTGCTGGCACACCATGCAAACGTACTATCTCATCCACATATACTCGAGCTAGTTTCTCAGCTGTATACATCGTCTTTACTGGTAGGAAATGGGCAGACTTAGTCAATCTGTCCACTATCACCCAAATGGAATCATGATTCCTAGTTGTCCGGGGTAGACCAACTACGAAATCCATGGTTATGTGATCCCATTTCCACTGCGGTATCGGCAAAGGTTGCAACGTACCTGCCGACTTCTGATGTTCAACCTTCACTTGCTAACACACCGCACATCTCACCACGAACTCAGCTGCATCTCTCTTCAAACCGGGCCACCAATACAAGTCCTTCAGACTATGATACATCTTGGTGACACCTGGATGCATCGCATACATTGATGTATGTGCTTCCTCAAGCACCAACTTCCTCAGATTATCAGCATCTGGAACCACCATCCTATCATGATAACAAACTAGCCCATCCTCAGATTCATGAAACCCATCACGCTTGTCGCTGCCGAACTATGATCTAATCAACTGTACCGCATCATCTGTCCGCTGTGCATCTTTGATCTGATGTCTCAGCGTAGGCTTAACTTGCATCTGTGCAAAAATACCAGACAACACAGAAACTTTCATCTGTACATTCATCTGCCGCAAAGAAACAAACATAACTCGCCTATGGCATACCAGAGAACTCAACTGTGCCTTCTTTAAAGAAAGAGAAGAAGACTTCCTGCTAAGCGCATCAACTACCACGTTCGCCTTACCAGGATGATACTTGATAGTGCAGTCGTAATCATTAATCAACTCCATCCATCGTCGCTGTCGCATGTTCAACTCTTGCTGTGTAAAGATGTACTTCAGATTCTTATGATCCGTAAAGATATGGCATACTTCCCCATATAGATAATGTCTCCAAATCTTTAATGCATGAACCACTTTCGCTAATTCCAGGTCATGAGTCGGATAGTTCTCCTCATGTTTCTTGAGCTGTCGCGAAGTAAAAGAAACCACATGATCTTCCTGCATCAACACACAACCTAAACCTTTCTTGGAAGCATCATAGAAAACAACATAGCCTTTTCCAGGCTCTGGCAAGATCAACACTGGAGCACTGGTCAGCTTCTCCTTCAAACTCTGGAAAGCTCACTCACATCGATCATCCCAAACAAAAGGTACATCTTTCCTGGTCAACTTCATCATTGGCAACACGATCGCACTAAAGTCCTTGATAAACCTCTGGTAGTATCCTGCCAAAACAAGGAAACTACGAACTTCTGTTAGTGTCTTTGGTTGTTCCCAATCCGTAACGGATTCCACCTTTTTCGGATCTACTTTGACGCCTTCAGAAGATATCACATGACCCAAGAAAGTCACTTCTTCCAACCAGAACTCGCACTTACTGAACTTGGCATACAACTGATGTTGACGAAGAAGAGTCAACGCACGACGAAGATGTTGCTCATGCTCTAGCCTGTCCCGACTATAGATCAAGATGTCATCTATAAAGACTACAACAAACTGATCTAAGAACGGACAGAACACCCTGTTCATCAAATCCATAAAAGCAGCAGGTGCATTGGTTAACCCAAACGACATAACCACAAACTCAAAATGACCATACCTCATCCTGAAAGCTGACTTTGGTATGTCATCTGCCTTTATCCTCAACTGATGATATCCAGAACGTAGACCGATCTTCGAAAACACTGTAGCCCCACGCAACTGATCAAACAGATCATCTATCCTCAGCAATGGGTACTTGTTCTTGATTGTGACCTTGTTCAACTGCCGGTAGTCTATACACAACCGCATCGAACCATCCTTCTTCTTAACGAACAACACGGCAGCACCCCACGGCGACGTACTCGGTCGGATAAAACCTTTCTCCAACTACTCTTGCAACTACTTCTTCAACTCTGCCATCTCTGCTGGAGCCATCCTGTATGGTGACTGTGCAACTGGTTGTGTTCTAGGAACCAGATTGATCTCAAAATCAATCTCTCGGGGCGGAGGAACACCAGGAAACTCCTCAGGAAACACGTCTACAAACTCTCGAACCACAGACACTTCCTCGAGACTAGGACCTTTCTCCTTGGTAGCCACAATGGTATCCGCCACGTGAGCTAGGAACGCCTCACATCCTTGTCGTAACAACTTATCTGCCATCATAGATGATACCAAACACGTCGGAAGAATCTTCCTATCTCCCTGGAAGATCCACCGCTCCCCAGCGACATCAAACACTGCCTGCTTGGAACCACAGTCCAAGACAACCTTATACTTCTCTAAGGTATCCATCCCAAGGATAACATCGAAACCATGCATATCAAGTGGTATAAGATCCACTTGAATACGATGTCCCGAAAAAGACAAAACACAAGATGGACACTCTTCTCGAAGCAGAGAGGAACCATCAAGAGGGTTTCTAACAACAAGCTATCCTTCTTACAGCTAACAGGTAAACGACAGTTTTCAAGCATACTATAGGCGATAAAAGAGTGTGTAGCACCCGGGTCAACTAGAACAGATATAAAGCAAGAAGAGGACGTATTAGAATGAAATAACTCCATCTGACCTGTCACCACTCGCGGGTTGACTATCGCCTCCGGCTGATTCATGGCATAGAATCAAGACGTTGCTTGCTATCCACGACCTCTGCTTCCTTGAGCAGACGATCCAGCCTGAGACGCTTGACCGCATCCTCGACCTCTGCTACCACTGGCCTGCGGTCTCTCAGACTTCTGGAAACTCTGCCTCGGCTGCTGCGTCACTTCAACGTCTTTATTCGGGCAATTGGACTTCCAATGCCCGACCTATCCACAAAGATGACATGACTTGTCCTCAAACCGTGGCCTAGCTGGCCCTGTCACTACCAGAGAAGATGAACTGTGTGCCTTAGATGGTGAAGAAACATAACCTCTCCCCTTACTCGGAGACCACTGATATGGTACACCAACGCTTCTCATTGCTGACGGTGCCAAAAACCTGGGCTTCTTAAAGCCACCAAACCTACGTCCTTGAAACTGAGCAGGTATTTTAAGAGACATAGACTCTCTTTTCTCCCGTACTATCCTCTCGATCCGTCGAACAGATTCCACGAACGTAGCAAACCGCTCTCGGTTCTCCAACGCAGACACCGGGGTTGTCAACTCAGCACTCAAACCCTTCTCGAAACGTCTGATCCGTTCCTCGTGTGTTGCCGCCATGTGAGGACAGAACCTCAATAGATCCATAAACTTGGCTTCATACTCGGTGATGTTCATCGTTCCTTGCCGCAACTTCTCAAACTGACTGATCTTCTCATCCAGATACATCTTCAGAAAGTATCTGGTGACGAACTCACGTCAGAACACTTCCCAACAGATCATCTTACCAGGCCGCTTCTCTTCTTCGATGGTCCACCAGTGACCAGCACTACCTTTCAGAAGGTAGACAACATGCTTTACCTTGTCTGCTTCGGGGATGTCAAGGATCCGGAAAGCCTTCTTGAGACTTGTCAGCCACAGATCTGCATCCACTGGATCAGCCGTTCTAGCATAATCCGAAGCTCCAACTTGGCGAATCCGCTCGAAGGTCTTCCCAATACCTGATGCTTCTCCATGGGGAACCTGTACTCGCGGAGGAGGCACTGGTAATCGCTCAACCATGAGATTCATCGTAGCCATTAACCGCCCCATAAGCTGTTGGTAAGCAGGATGTTCAAGTATGGTTGGGTTAGGTTGGGGGACCTCAGGCACCCGATCTTCATGTGCCTGTCCATCTGCTCCATCAACCGATGCAACATCACTGTACTCAGTAGAGTGTTCTTCATGGTTTCCAGACATCTTGACTTTTCTTCCACTGAGGGTAGAAGATATTGTAAGAAAACCTGGACACTCATAAGAACAACTCAACCTAGTCCTAAATCCCTATAGACTCAGCAAACCTAAGGCTCTGATACCAAAACTTGTGGCAACACATCCCATTATCACATAGATAACGAGATGTTACGCGAAAATGTGCGGAAATCACCATAACCACAAATTATGAAAACACGGGTTAATTAAAACCGATTGCAGAAAACATATAAACTGTGGAACTATTACTTTCCAGTCCTCATCCTGCACAGAAAAATGTCAAATATATACATACGCGAGATCTGATACATGTCTACAACTTACAGAAACAGCTGTCCATCCAACTCATGAGTTCACCACCTGTTCATATACAGAAAAGGCCCACATCCGGCCAACAACAGGATATACAAACATCATCGATCGGTCATCATGAAACAACGTCGAAACACTGCCAAGGACCTGAGAGTACAGGGATGACTCTAGACTCTACTACAAAACATCCAAAACAGCAACATGTCCAACGCTTGCCTTCTACTGCTCCTCAAGCTGCTCGGCCGCAACACCACGACCACGACCACATCTACCTCGACCACCTAAAAAGGGGTTAAACCAGCGGGGTGAGACAATTGAACAATTGTCCCAGCGGGAAACATAACTCCCCACCGCAACTACAGAACCTCAACAAGATAGATTATAACAACAAATATCTAATAACAGGTATAACAAGAGCAGTATATATAAAACAGATTATTCTTACCGACAAGCTTACCAGCTGTACAAAAGCATATAACCAGATATATCTCAAGGAATATGATTAGCAAGATAAGATGTATCCCTATGTACATGATTATCAGAACAAGATATAATGTCACATAACCTGCTTATCAAGATATGACATATTGTCACATAACCTACAAGATATAACGAAGATATTACACAAACAAGGCCTCAACCAATGTTTCGTGTTGATCCTAAGCAATAAGTACTAAATGACTATATTACGTATTATTATGCCCTGAGGATTTGAACCGTACCGTTCAAATCCAACCTTCGGTTATGAAACCGAAGCCTGTGCCATACAAGGTCAATGGAAGAGCCGGACTCCACGACCTCCCACCTCGTGGTCAGTACACGAGTACAACACAAGCAGGACCGCAATCACATGCTGAAGTGGTCTAAGCCACAGGGTCATCCCCATAGGCTACCCTCACTCTAGCCTGCCTTGGTACAAGTTTCGGCGCTAGTAAAACTGAGCCACGAGCCTGTTCACCATGCTCTGAGCCATGAACACATTCATGCTCCACACATCACATATCCTGAGCCATGGGCTTGTTCACCATGCTCTTCATACGTATCTGAGTCTGTAACCGAAGTTACTCTCTTACCTCCTCATTTTCAGGCTACGAGCAACCTACACATATTCAACAATATGCGCTTCCAGGTTAACCCATAGGAGAACCTATTTCACCATCACCAAGTCCTGACGATGATGGATCTATGGCCAGGGCAAACTACATGATATATTTCACTGTGATTAATTAGTATCTTTTAGATGGATTGCAGGATTCAACCAAGTTATATAACATGCAAGATATAACAGAAAGCAAAGAACATTATATTATTATGAAACCCACATCATCCTGATCCATCACAAAGATCCAGCATCACATGTTACCACTCGGCCTCTTGCCAACCATCCAGATCCATCTCAAGGATCATCACATACCATAGGATCTCAATCCCTCATTATGTACTGTCACTGCCTCTCAAGGCTCACATCATTATCATGGGACAAACACATCATTTATACAACCTCATAGATTAGTCATCAAAGTGATGTTACTCATCACATGTGTCTCATAGCCTTTTCATGGCTAATCATCACCTGCATGGTTAGGATACACAATAATCGTAGATTCAACATAAGGAATGTGCTACCATCATAAATGCCATTCAAGATACTCTACTTATCATTCTTACACTATTTGCTGATCAAGTGTATAAAGTACATCATTAACAAGCCATATCTATATTTATCCTTATCTTCGAATTGTATGAACAATCAAGATGTTCAAACGTACAGAACAAGTACTATTGTTACCACTACCATTATGTCACCATCCACTATCATCCTTATTACCATATCATTGAGCAAGCTACTAGTGTAACTATCACCATTCTCATTTAACAATTAAGTACAAGGATTACTTCATGCATATCATTACTATCATTATTGCCATCATTATTATGCTCAACATTATTACTATCATCTCCTTTATTATTAACAAATAAGCATATGGACCACATCATGCATCTTATTACCATTTCCTTACTATTACCATTATCATCATTGTTACTATCATTAGCATTATTATTGTTTGCAAGGCATCATATTCATTGTTGTTATCACTAACAAGATATCACCATTGTTTAGCATAAACATCCACTTTCATAACACATGGAACCGTTACTCTAGGATCACAAGACTCTCACCATAACTCTCATCAACCCTCACTAAAACCTGTCATGGCCTATCGGCCAACACACACACCAACCCTATCGGCCATCGCCACCCAAGGTTGTCGCCCAACATGGCTATCGGCCATCATGGGTGTCGGCCAGCATGGATATCGACCAGCACACCATGCATGGCTAACGGCCATCATGGGTGTTGGCCAGCATGGATATCGACTAGCACACCATGCATGGCTATCGGCCAGCACCAACAAACCTCCAAGAAACTTAGGTCTATCGTCCACCATGAGGAAGAGGATGTCTCTCAACACAAGGAGGACCATCTCGCCCATCATGCTCACCATGTCGCCCATCAAGATACAAAGACCTATCATCCAAGAGAAGAACAAGAGCATTTCTCATCTATCGTTCACCAAGGTCACCAACATATCGGCCAACATGACCCTAGCTCACCCTATCGCCCAACACATGGGCAAGGGTATCAGCCAACCTCAAGAACACATCATGTCTTCCACCAAGGGCATACATATCGTCCATCAAAAGGGGATACCATATCGCCCAACACAAGGACAAAGGTGCCATGTCGTCCAACACACCAACAAAGAAGGGATATCGCCCAACCCTAGGTCACCATCAACCTCCAACACAAAGAACACCACTATGTCGCCCATCAAAAGAACAAGGGTGTCGCCCAACACACCCAAACCAAGGGAGTTCATCGCCCATCAAGAGTCATCACCTACCTCCAACACAAGGAAACCCTAAACCCTAGAAAGCAAGGTATACAAAGGAACCCTAAACCCTAGAAAGCAAGGTATACAAAGGAACCCTAAACCCTAGAGGGGGATCGGCCACCAAAGATACGTAAGAAAGGTATAAAAGCAAAGAACTAAGATAAACTACTAACATGCAACAAAATCAAGCAAGAGGTAAAGGAGTTAGGGTTAGAAGTTATGCAACTCGCCTTAAGCTCCAAGCTCCAAGGAAGAAGATGCACTTCAAGCTCCAAGGGATGTCGTCCACCAAAGCTGATCCAAGAGAGGGTATCCGCCACCACTGCAACTCCAGGAGAGTGTCTCGGCTAACACAAGCAAGAGAGGGAGGAGTGTCGTGCACTCAAGGTGGAGGAGAGACCAAAAGAGCAAAGGAAACTAAGGCAAGGGAAAGAGCCACATATATAGAAAGAAGGGGAGGAGAAACCAAGGTAGATCCATGCTAAGTGTCGTCCACCCAAGGGACACTTATCCTAGGGTTCAAGCCAACACACTAGCACACCAAGAGACACTTGTCAAACATATACACCAAGTGTCCACCAAACGTGGTCAAGGTTGGACCAAGCAACACGGGCGACACAACTAGCAGCTCTACTGGGCGACACACACTACTCCAGGTCGACACACCACCTCTAGGTCGACACACACTCTTCCTTGGGTGGCACAAGATTCACTTGGCCGACACAAGCTTCACTTGGTCGACACAAGGCTCAAGCAAGCCCAAACAAAGCACCTCAAGGCCCAAACAAGCTCAAGCAAGGCCCAAGAAACTCAAACAACAAGCCCAAGCATTCCTCTGAACCCTAGAGGAAGTAAAGAGGGGAAAACATCTCACAAGATGGCAAACTTGCACACAAAACCCTAGACTTGGGTTATTTGCATGTAGCCCCTCGAACTCTCAACAAAGCATAACCAAACCTTAATCACCACTCAAAGGTGATTAGCAAGCATCAAACCACCAAGGTTAAGCAAAGCAAACAGGGTAAACCCTAAACGCAGGTCAGGGTCCTTACAGACGTTGACGCGTTTCCTTGTTTTGGGTTTGGGGAGGAAAATTTTTGTTTCCGCTGCCTTCTTTGCCTCCCCTAAAACTGAAAAGATTCAAACAACAAGGTAGCTCATTGAATAGAAAAGAAAACCCTATCTTGAGCACACCACTCAGCCAAGCTACCTCCTTCTCCAAGAGGAAGAAAAACCCTAGGTCAAGGACTTAAGAAAGAGGTGTTCTTCAAGATCTAGCACAAGCTCTACAATGAAACACCATGGGCATGACCAAGAAGAAGAGAGGAGAAGGTAGGGAATCAAGGAAGATGAAGGAAGGAGGAAGATCTTACTTACCTTGGCCAAAAAACAAAGCAGGGAAGCACCAAATGACTTCTACTAGGGTAGATCTAAACTCTAGGTGCATATGCAAGGTAGACAGGACATCTTCTACCTTGGAACCTTCTTGTCCACCAAGAAAAGAGGGATGAGCTATAAACACCAAAGAATACAAAAAGGGGTCCAAAGGGTTCGTTTGCATGGAAGGTGGAAGGCTTGTAAAGCTATGGGTGAGAGAGATGAGAAGGTTGAGGTGTCGTACTAGTCTTTCCATGTATCCATGGCCTAAAGCATAACTTACATGAAAAGAAGTAGGTCCATTAGTTCTGGAAGTAAGGGAAACATCGAATCTTGACTTCCTAGGACAACCATCGACCTAAAACACAAGGAAGCCATCACATGTTGATCCTTTTGTCATAAGGGTGAAAGCCCTAGCTCCACTACCGGTCTGCACCTCTACTTGGTGAACCATCAATCCAAGGAGCTTATAGAGAGGAAACCATTGAACCTCACACCTAAAGGGGGTCACCATCAGATCCCAACACCATCAGATCCCAAATCACAAACATAACCATCGAGTTTTTTACCCCAAGGTAGCTCATCCATGAGAGGGAAACACTAACTCAACCCTAGATAGATGTCACCATCAAACCAAGGTGCATCTAGGCACACCAAGGCACACCTAAATAAAGAATGATAAGAAAACATGTGAGGAACAACAAGAATGTGACAAATTGCAAGAAAACATTAGATATAGGTAAATTGCATAAAAGTTCAAAACAAACATAAAATTACATAACTCGATCAAATAGTGTTCAAACTGGACCAAACTTGAAACTTAAGCTAGTCCCATGATATAAAATCAGATTATGGTTTAATTAAGGTTTTAAGAACCCAAATATGATAAGAAATCATGTTCATCCATTAAGCCATGTCAAGGGGTCTTACAACCATAAACCCCTTACAAGGATTACGCCCCTAAAATCCTACACAAACAAAGATTGGGTACTTCTTATGCATATCATCCTCTAACTCCCATGTGGAATCCTCCATATCATGGTGATTACACAACACCTTAAACAAACCTATATCCTTCTTCTTCAACTTCTTCACTCTTTTGTCTAGGATCAACGCATTACCCTCCTCATAAGACACATCCTCTTCCAGCTCAACCTCCACTGACTGTAACACCTACTCTGTATCAAGGTGACACTTCCTCTGCATGGATACATGAAAGACATTGTGCAGCATGTGCAACCTGTGCAACTCTAGAAGTAGATCCAACTTGTATGCAACCTTCCCAACACGTGCCAGATAGGGTATGGTCCTATAAACCTAGGAGCCAACTTACCCTTCCTACCAAACCTAAACATACATTTCTAAGGGGAAACCTTAAGGTACACACGATCCCTAAACTAGAACTCAAGCGGTCTGTGACGGTTATTAGCAAAAGACTTCTGCATGTCCTTGATTTCCTTCAATAGTTGTTGTATCACCTTGATCTTCTTGGTGGTTTGTTGCACTAGCTTATGACCCAAAAGTTGATACTCACCTATCTCATACCAACATAGAGGTGATCAACAACGTCTCTCGTACAAAGCCTCATAAGGTTTCATGTCTATACTCCTCTGATAACTGTTATTGTAGGAGAACTCAATCAAACTCAGATGGATGTCCCAAAGGCCAAGAAACTATCGAAAACAAGCTCTCAAGAGATCCTCCAAAATATGCATGGTCCTCTCAGATTGGCCATCTGTCTGTGGATGGAAAGTGGTACCAAACCTCAGTTGTGTCTTCATAGTTGTATGCAAACATTCCCAAAATTGACTTGTGAACTATGGACTTTCATCAAATACTATGGTAACTGGAATACCATGTAGATGAACGA
This sequence comes from Alisma plantago-aquatica, assembly GCA_963693085.1. NCBI lineage: Eukaryota > Viridiplantae > Streptophyta > Magnoliopsida > Alismatales > Alismataceae > Alisma > Alisma plantago-aquatica. The sequence goes on along the minus strand of OY856409.1, from coordinate 660,315,635 downwards.
TCTCGTCAACATATATATGTGCCAAATTCTCTACTGTATACATCATTTTCACTAGAAGGAAGTGAGATGACTTGGTCAACATGTCACCTATAACCTATATGTAATCATGACCGTTGGTTGTCCTAGGAAGACCAACCAAAAAGTATGTGGTGATATGATCCCACTTATACTGCAGTATCAAGAACGATTATAACATTCATGCAGGCTTCTAATGTTCTGCCTTGACCTGCTAACTAATTGGACACTTAGCAATGAACTCTACCACATCACACTTTAGATATGGCCACCAATATAAACTTTTCAGATTATGGTACATCTTGGTACCGCTAAGATGCATTGCATACATCAAGGAATGAGTTTTCTCAAGAACCATCTTCCTCAATCATCAACATCTGGAACCACTATCCTATTATAGAAGTGAATTGTCCCATCATCTGACTCATGAAAGTCATCATACTTCCTATTGCCAAACTTTGACCTGATATTATGTATCACAACATCACTCTTCTAAGCATCTCTGGTCTACTGCATCAAGGTAGGCTTCACCTACAACTATGCCAATAGTCCCTCCAATAAGGAAACCTCCAACTTCACATTCATCTGGCAAAGTTACACTAACATATCCCACTTGTGGCACACCAAGGCATGCAACTATGCCTTATCTGTAGATGATGAAGTCAACTTCATGCTCAGTGCATCATCCACCACATTCACCTTCCCTGGATGGTAGTCTATCATGCAATCATAGTCCTTGATCAGCTCGATCCATCTTCTCTGCCTCATGTTTAGCTCCTTCTTTGAGAAGATATACTGAAGGTTCTTGTGGTCGGTGAAGATCTCACACTTCTCTCCATATAGATAGTTCCCATAGGTCTTTAGGGAATGAACAACAACTACTAGATCTAGGTCATGAGTTTGGTATTTCTCCTCTTATTTTTTAAGTTGTCAAAAAGCTAAAGACATCATGTTCTTATACCGCATGATCACACATCCCAAGCCATTTTTCAAAGCATTAAAAAAATGCAATGTAACCTTTACCTTGATCTGGAAGCACTAAGACTGGAGCACTACTCAACTTCTTCTTCAACAACAAGAAAAAAACACTAACACTTGTCATCCCAGATAAAAGGAACACCTTTCCTAGTCAGTTTCATAAGGGGTAACACCACAAAACTGAAATTCTTTATGAATCTCTTGTAGTAGCCTGCCAAACCTAGGAAACTTCAAACCTATGTCTGTTTCTTGGGCTATTCCCACTCCACCACTAATTGTACCTTCTTTTGGTATACACAAAAGCCCTTGGCTGATATAACATGACCAAGAAAATACTTTTTAGTCAACTAAAACTCACTATTACTGAACTTAGCATATAGCATGTGTTGCCTCAACAATGTCAACACATGGCCTATATGTTTCTCATTGATGTGGGATTTTATCGCATTAACAAACTCACTCGGGGTTGAAATCCCCAAGCTTTTAGCAAAACCAAAGTGCAATAATACCACTCACAAGCGGACGAGTCTTATCACAATATAGTTAAGGATCGAACCCAAAGGACAACATTTTTAAGAATCCTTATTAGTCTAATCTAGTTCGAGTTAAGACTAATATTTAGAACGATTAGTTGATTTGAGGTTAATTAAACTAATTGCAAGAAAGTAAAAGCTGAATTGAAGTTGGATTTAGATCAATGATATGGAATCGCTGGGATGGTATCAGGTTTCACCACCACTACACACACAAACACATTCAATCACAAACAATCCAGGCAAGATATAACAATCCAGATAGAGCTGCTGTAAGACACCCCGTACCGGCGTTAGGTTTGCATAAGCATCACCTTAGGCATCAGATGTCTGGTCACCATCCAGATCACTTACTTACGACTCTGAAGATACAAAAATCCAACAAAGATTGTGGGCCCCATGTATAGGCGTTAGGCACACAGAAGTGTCACCGAAGGCTAGATGGCTCGTCCCCTCGTAGATCATACACTTACGACCTCAAAGAAATCCCATTCTATTTCTAGTTTGGGAGTCAACCACATTAATTGATAAGCAAGCAGGTGATAGATCTACAAACTAACATCGACGATAAACAAAATGATACAAAATCCAACTAAGGTTGTGGTCCTCCCTGAGGGATGTTTAGACCATAGAAGCATCACCGTAGGCTAGATGTCTCGTCCCCTCACGGATCATACACTCATGACCTCAAGGAATCCTATCAGAAGTTCTCATCAAGGAGTCAAACTTGTAAACCGCCATTCCATCCCATATATAGAAGATTTTGCAATAAAGGAAAGAACAAGATGAAAGCAAGTATATAATCAACTACAAACGTACCAACTAACAATGAAATGGAAGGTTATATACATATCCATTGAGAGTTTAACAAAAGAACATGATTTGCATGGGCAGCGGGGCTAGTTCCCACACCCCAGTGAAAAGGTACTACTTGCTCATGATGTGAGAAGTAAGAAGAATAAGAAAGAGAGAGAAATCTGCCATAAACTCAGTGTAGAAGGTAGTCACAACTCGATGAAGAAGATACGACCTTCTACATCATGTCGGAGCAGATCTGGACGCGAATGGGGGATGCCAAGACAGACCAGACAGTCTCCCTCACTCCGTCTTCCTTCTCTCCTCAGCCTCCTTGGTTGCAGCACGGGTAGTAGGTGGAATGAAACTGGCATGGACGACACTTGATTTGGATTAGACCGGTGTATAGACATCCTGTCGACGTCCCAGAACCGATACCCCAAAAGGAGACTCTACTGGTCCTATTTATAGGCACAAGACTGGCTCTCACGTTTTTGGTGTTAGTCCAAACGGTTTTGGTTATTTGAGCAGCAACCAGTTTGATAAATATCTCATCTAAATAGTTTCATTGCAACAGCTCACACGGTCTGCGTTTGCTACTTTAGCAAACGATCCTGGCTTTGTGCTACTTTAGCATTCGGTCGTGCAGCCTTATCCAATTGGTCCTGGTATTATTTTATCCAAACAGTTTCATGATGCATGTGCACCGTTCGGTTTCTAACTCCCTGCTCATTTGGTTTGGAGTACTCAGCAAACGGTCTTGGCAGCTTTGACCAAACGGTCTTTGTACATTGCTGCATATGTTGTCCAAACGCATCCAGCTCATTCGGTTTGCTTGTATAGCATTGTGGACAGAAAAAGTAAACAGATCGCATGCATATGCATCATTCGGTCTTGACAATTAAATATTCCAATCAGTCTTGCTACTTGGTCTTCACGTGGGTATTGCTTACGGTTGGCATGTGTATGCTTATTCGGTCTTGGCATTCGGTCTTTACTTCAACAAGTGGCTATTCGGATTGCACGATTCATTTGGTTTGCATGCACGTGGAGTGCAGAAAATGGTTTGGCTCATTCGGTTTTGCTCATTCAGTTTGCGTTGGCAAATGGCCATTCAGTTTGCATGCTTCTAGCGGCAAACAGTTTCATCATTCATTCGGTCTTGTTGCTACATGTCTTCACATGGAACTCAAACGGTCTTCTCATTACTATGGAAGTGGCAGCAAACGATCTGCTCCATGCAGTCTCTTCAAGCAAACGGTCTCATCATTGCTGCCCATACAGTTTGGCAGATTGTTTCATTCGGTCTTCATGCATTTCATGTTGCTCAAATGTTCTTCATGTGATCATTCATTTGGTTTCCCTTTTGCTGCTGGAGCAAACAATTTTCATGTATATACTTTATTAAATGGTCTTGAATGTGGTTGCATGCAAACGATCTCAAGGCATTCAGTTTGCTTCTTGGTTAGTCCAAACGGTCTACATGACCAGTGCATTCGGTCTTTGAGCTGCATGCATGCATGTGAATGGCTTAAATAGTTTCATGCAAACGGTCTTGTAGCAGGTGTCTATTCGGTCTTTACGTATAGCTCAAATGGTCTCACAGACCGAAACTCTTCAAACGGTCTCGCAGACCGAAACTCTTCAAACAGTCTTATAGAGCAGAACTCTTCAAATGGTTTTATAGTCCGGAACTCCTCAAACGGTCTTGCATTCCGGAATTCCTCAAATGGTCTCGCAGACCGAAACTCTTCAAACAATTTTGGTGTGGGCATGTCCGTTCGGTCTTGAGACCGAATGGATGAAACCGATTGCTCTGACTGATTGAATGAAACAGTTTGGTTAGACTGATTGGTTGAAAATGCTTGGTCAGACCAATTGGTCAGAACAAAAGGTGAGTGAAGGTGGGTCCCGGCTGACTGTTCAACCTTATCAAGACCTGCATTAAATCAACATAAATTCAGTTAAAACCTTGATAATCGAATCAATTAAGTAATTTTGCAAATGATGATTCATTTTGATATTTAATGAGTGAAATTGGAAGTGTTGAGTTGAAATGAGCCCAAGATGGTAATTGAATTCCATGATGAATATGCATTCATCAAAATACCCCAAACTTAAACGTTGCTCGTCCCCGAGTAATACAAAATCTAAAACGTCGCCAAATGAATACTTTTGACTCGTGTGATTGCTTCATCTTTACATCATTATTGTTTTCTTTCTGCTCAGAATGACTCAACATCTCAACTTCCTGAGATCACTGAATACATCTTACCATATCTTCGTTCCTGAGTTGATTTCCCAATATCACTTCCTCCTCACTTTTTTCCAGCAACAAGCATGTCAAAGAGTTTTGTAAGAGTCCAGAGATACCCATAGAGCAACAACTGTGCATCTGATCTGACACTGGTGTTTTTCATGATAGTGGTGGCATGCATTGTGCCATTAGGTAGAAAAAGGAGTGAATGGTGGTATGGAAGGAAGAAGTAAATCTCTCCTCTATTCGACTCGATATTTTCTTTTTATTTGCTTTGCAATTTCATTTATTGCTTTTTTTGTGCGAATCTCTCCTCTATTCGACTCGAGATTGCATTTATTTTTGTGTGCACTTTGGCATCTTTTGTTTGCAAATCTCTCCTCTATTTGACTCAAGATTGCATTGTTGGCGGTACGCCCCTATTTTATTTGTTAGGGGTATGGAAGAAGCGGATATAGAGGGGAGTGGCGTGCCACCCCAAACTTAGGGTTTGGCACTGCTTTGGCTATTTATGTTTCTTTTTTATGGATGGAGAGGTACGAAGATGATATAAGAAGTGTAGAAGAGAGTTCAGATCAGAATGCAACTTGATTTACAATTCAGTGCACCGGGTTGTTCTCTTTATCATACTCTACTCAAATAATGACTTGATGAGGATCCAGTGGAGATTCCATGTTATTGTTCCACTAGTCAATTAGGAAGCACAATGTGTTTGATCCCTATCAGTTTGACAGACACTTATCAATTTTGCAAAAGTATCATGATGTTGGGAATCATAAGCTTCACAAGATGATTTCAATCAAAAGGATTGTTTCAAAAAGTTGTCCTTTTGAGGATTTACTTCGAATAAGGAGGATATAATGATTTAAAATGCATAGCAGGTTAGTTAGTTACTTTTAATGAAATAGGAAGTGTCAAAATTTCATCAAGTATCTGTTCAATTTCTTTGGAAAACATTAAAATTTTGAATTTTTTTGAAAAATTGGGTCGAAAAATCGATGAAAACTTGAGTCTGATTTAGATGGGTGAAGGTGGAAAGTAGGATACATACCACCCACCCTCCACCCCAAACTTAGAAATTTTCTTGTCCCGAGCAAACTCTAAATCTGAGATGGAGGGAAAAGTTCGCGCCATTTGGACCACTAGATGTAGTTGCGTTCCGATCAACGAGCATCCTCTTATCTGAAAATCTAAAGAAAAATCAATCAAAACTCAAGATAGCATCTCGCGATGTGAATTTTATTTGGTGCAAAATTATCTAAAATGTGAAAACAAAATTAATGAAACATTCTAATTTGAAATGAAAAGTAAAATTAATTTATTGATCGGGTTGCCTCCCGACAAGCACCTTTGTTTAATGTCGATGGCTCGACTGAATTCTTCAACTTCACGGTGGATCCTTTAGATTGGAGAGATCCAGTGATGTATTGGTGCTTGTGTTAGTTGCGGTGAAATATCTTTTCAAGCGTTGGCCATTCGCCACAAATTCACCTGACTTTTCGCTCCATAAAGAGAAAGCACCATGTGGGGAGATGCTTTTGACAATGTACAATCCAGACCAGTGGGAGCGGAGTTTCCCTGGGAATAACTTCAATCTTGAGTTGAACAAGAGAACTTGGTCTCCCACTTGTACATCTTTTCTTTTGAAATGACCATCATGCCAAAGTTTTGTGCGTTCTTTGAAGATTTATGCATTGTCATAAGCTGTCATCCTGAGTTCATCCAGCTCTTGGAGTTGCAAAATCCTGGCTTGGCCTGTTTCTTTCATATCAAAGTTTAGTTGTTGAATTTCCCACCATGCCTTGTGTTCCAGATTGATTGGCAGGTGGAAAGCCTTTCCATATATTAATAAAAAAGGTGTAGTCTCGAGGGGAGTTTTATAAGTAGTTTGATAGGCCCATAATGCGTCGTTGATTTTCACCGACCAATCTTTCCGATTGCAACCTACTGTCTTTTCTAAGATACTCTTGAGTTGATGATTAGAAACCTCCACCTGTCCACTTGTCTGTGGATGGTAAGGTGAGGCTACCTTATGAGTAACACCATACTTTCTTAGCAATGCTTCAAAGCTTCTTTCAAGAAAATGGGAACCTCCATTGGATATCACCGTGTGTAGGACCCCAAAACGGGGAAAAATAATATCCTTGAATAATTTGATGACTGGCTTGGAATCACTAGTGACGGTTGGTATGGCTTCAACCCATTTTGAGACATAGTCCACCACCACTAGGAAGTATGAAAATCCATGAGAAGATGGGAATGGACCCATGTAGTCCACCCCCCAACATCGAATATCTCTACTTCTTGCCATAGATTCAGTGGCATATCATCTCTCTTTGTTATATTGCCTGATCTTTGACATTTGTCACATGATAGGACAAAGTCATAGGAATCTTTGGATATGGTTGGCCAAAAGAATCCACATTGCAAAACCTTTATCGCAGTTTTCTTAGAACTCATGTGGCCTCCAACTGGGCCAGAGTGAGAGTGCTCTAGAATGAGTTTGGTTTCTTCCTCAATGATACATTGTCTGTAAAGACCATCAACACATAGTTTGAAAAGGTACGGCTCATCCCAGTAGTACTATTTCACATCATGCATAAATTTCTTCAGTGCATTTGTGGTGCATTGAGGATGAATAACCCCAGCAGTGAGGTAGTTCACAAAATCTGAGTACCATGGTATAGCTTCTGAGACCTTCATTAGTTGATCATCCGGGAGGGAATCATTGATCATAATCTTTTTTGTATCCAGGGTGTGGATGCGACTGAGGTGGTCTACTACAACATTCTTTGTACCCTTTTTTATATCTTATCTCTAAATCAAATTCTTGCAATAGGAGAATCCATCTAATTAATCTGGGTTTTGCATCTTTCTTTGCCAGAAGGTAACAGATGGTAGCATGGTCTGTGTAGACAATGACCTTCGAACCGATTAGGTAGGATCTGAATTTGTCAAAGGCATACAAAACTGCTAGAAGTTCTTTCTAGGTAGTTGCATAATTCATATGGGCTTCATCGAGAGTTTTCGATGCATAATAGATCACATAATGTCTCTTCTCTATACATTTCCCTAAAACAACACCCACAACATAGTCACTGACATCGCACATAATTTCAAAAGGGTGGTCACAGTCAGGATCTCTAATGATGGGTGTTGTTGTGAGAGCCTGCTTTGTGTTGAAGCTTTTGACACATTCTTCGTCAAAATTCAATTCAACATCTTTTAGTAACAAATTTGTCATTGGCTTGGTTATCTTTGAAAAGTCCTTTATGAAACTTCTATAAAATCCTGCATGACCTAGGAAAGCACATAATTCTTTTACATTTGTTGGAATAGCCAATTTATAAATCACTTCAATCTTGGCTTTATCTACTTCTATTCCTCTATTGCTGACCCTATGGCCGAGGACAATGCCTTCCTTTACCATAAAATGGCACTTTTCCCAATTCAGCACAAGATGTGCTTCTCCACATCATTTGAGGACCAGGGAGAGGTGCTTTAGACATGAATCGAATGAATCTCCGTATACATAAAAATCATCCATGAAAACTTCCATAATGGTTTCAGTGAGACGGACAAATATGGCAGCCATGCAACGTTGGAAAGCTACAGGTGCATTGCAGAGGCTAAACGACATTCTTTTAAATGTGTATGTTCCACATGGGAAGGTAAAAGTAGTTTTCTCTTGGTCATCTGGATGTATGGGTATTTGATAGAATCCAGAGTAATCATCAAGATAATAGAAATATTCTTGGTGAGCCAACCTATCTAAGACTTGATTAAGGAAAGGCATTGGAAAGTGATCTTTTCGAGTTGCCTTGTTCAATTTTCTATAATCTATGAACATCCTCCACCCTGCGACTGTTTGATTGGGGATGAGTTCATTGTTTTCATTTCATATAAAAATTGTTCCACCTTTCTTCGGGACTACATGAACTGGGCTCACCCATGGTGAGTCTGATATCAGATAGATTATTCTAGCTGTGAGCAGTTTAATGACTTCACGACAGACTACTTCCTTCATATTTGGATTCAACTTCCGTTGATGCTCAATAGTTGGCCTGTGATCTTCCATCATAGGGATCTTGTGCATACACATTGCTTGACTAACCCTAGTTAGGTCATTCATTTTGTAGCCAATCACTTTCTTCCTTTCCTTCAATTCTTTCAAGAGTTTATATTCTTGTTCAGTTGTAAGATCTGAATTTATTATTATAGGACAAACCTTGAGATCATCCAAAAACTCACACTTCAGTCCCTCAGGAAGGGGCTTCATTTTGGGGGCCTCTGGTTTTTTTCATGTTTCTTCAGTGGCTTCCACAGCCTTCAGTCCTTCAAATGTAGCTTCGGGATCATCTTTGGTAGTGTCAAGGTCAAGAACACATTCTTGAACTCGTTCACTGATGGAATTATCAATACAGGGGTTTTTTATAGTCACTTCTAAAGGATTGTCTTGTTCATATCCCTCTTGTGTGAGGAGTGATATTTGTTCGATGCAGTCAATCAGATAAACTTCTTCTTGCATACTTGGTCTTCTCATGCTTTTAAAAACCTTGAATTTGAGAGTTTCTTTGCCAAGTCTGAGAAGCAAAGTTCCTACTTCAACATCAATTAGAACTCTTACAGTGGCGAGGAACGGACGTCCAAAGGTGAGAGGATATTTGGCGTCCTCTTTTATGTCCATGATGAAAAATTCACACAGAACATAAGAATCTTTCCCTACCTTGATAGGTACATCTTCAATAATTCCTAACGGGCGTTATATCGAATTGTCTACGAGTTGTATGGTCATGCCAGTTGGAAGAAGTTCAGCAAACCCTAGCCTTTTGCAAAGGCTGAGTGGCATGATGGAGATGCTATCACCAAGATCTTCTAGTCATTTCTTGCATGAAGAATCACCGATATGGCAGGAAATCCCAAAAGATCATGGATCTTTGTATTTCCAAGCTGGTATCTCAGCCAGCACATCCAAAAAGGGTATATCAACATGAAGTTTCTTCATTGCTTCTTTAAACTTATTGAACCGAGTATCAAGCTTGGTCTACCTTAAACGAGCAGGGAACAGTATACAAGGCTTGTATATAGGAACATTAGGTTCTGGTGTTTCAGTTTCTTCGTCAATAGGTTTCTCAAGACTTTCCTTATCTGTCTTATCAACAATTGCTGGTTCTTCTGGTCGAGACTCCAGTGTTGTTGAGTCCTGAATGATCACAAGTTCATCCTCATTAGTAACTACCACATGTGTCTTGATAGGAGGATCAAAATAGTCTTTTCCCGACCTGGTGGTGACATCCTTCAATTGTTCGGGATGCTTAGGATTATTCTCGAGTTGGCCAGCAATGGCCCCAATAGACAGCTTTATGCTAGCTACAAGTTGAGCTAGTTGATATTCAATAGCCTTCTGTTGATCTTGTTGGTTAGCTATCATAGTTTGTTGAGTTTGCAACATCTTTTCAATGGCTGATAGTTTTTCATAAGGAGAAACTAGACCTGCTTGTTGTCCTTGTTGTTGATAAGGAACTTGGTTAAGACTCTGGTACTGGGAGTTGTTTTGATAATTATTGAAGTTTCTATTCTGAAAGTTTCCCTTGAAATTTCCTTGATTTCCAAAATTCTGTTGTTGATTGTACTGAAATCTTGGTGGTCCTCGTGGCTGGTTGCTCGAACCAAATTGATGTGAGTTTACTGCTCCAGAGGGGTTTCTATATTGAAAACTGGCATGATTCCTATTCTGATTCAGATTGTAATAACTTTGACCAAGAATGGTGTTGATAGCATTAAGATTTTCCATTTGACCCCTGTCTCCTTGTCCACATGCGTTGCTTAGGACAACATCATAGAGAACACTACATGATAAAGTTGAATGATCGATACTTTTACATGCTTCACAAAATAGTGAAGCAGACTTGATCTGTTCTGGTTGTTGAAGGGGTGGACGTCCTCTTCCAATTGCAGCAAGTGAGGATTCAATATGGTCTTGCTTGGCAACTAAGAGTTTTAGAGTTTCAGCGATAGATTTGTACTCAGGTGTCGCTTCATCCATAGCTACTTTCAACACTCCTTTACCTACATACCTACCCCAATTAGCTTGGTTTTCTGCTCTAAGGGTGACAACCCTCCATGCGCTATCATAACTTTGACGCATGAAGTTTCCTCCAGACGAGGAATCTAGGAATCTCTTAATATCATCATCCACACCCCTATAGAAAATCTCAATGAGTTGGTTCTTGGGAATTCCGTGGTGTGGACACTTGCATAGAAGTTCTTTGTATCTATCCCAAGCTTCAGCAAGGGTTTCTCAAGGAACTTGAGTAAAATTTGTTATCCACCCTCTAATTTAATAGGTAAGAGATGAAGAGTAGAATTTTTCTAGAAACACATTTTGGAGTTGTTCCCAGGTGGTGATGGGTATTTCACTTTGCAACAAATTGTATCAACTTATATCTCTATCAACAAGGGATTACTTGAAGAGACGGAGTCGAATGACATCATCTGTGACTCCATTTTGTTTATCATGGCACATAGATCAATAAATCTCAGAAGATGTTCTTGGCTATCTTCTCTTTGCTTGCCATAGAAAGGGTTATTCTGAAGCAGGGTGATCCAATGCGCTCTTAGCTTAAAATTAGTAGCATTGATAGGAGGAGGTTGTACTGGATGATGAACATTCACAACTTTCAAGATTGAGAACTCTCTAAGATCCTTTTGTAGTTCAGCTACTTGTACTGCTAGGATTTCCTATTGAACTGCAGCCCTGGCTTCTTGCATGAGCCTCTCTCTCTGTGCATTTATGGCTTGAGCCACCCTTCGGGATACCTCTTCTTATTGATCCATACTTTCTTGATTTTCTCTTATCTGACGATGAAAAGTTCTGTCTATCTCGGGATCAAAGATCGCTGTTAGTCTGGGGCCGTCAGAATGGTACTTGCACTACGCCTTGGATTGTACCTGAGATAGAAAGATTTTGAAAGTGAGAACCACAGAGTAGAGTCAAATTTCAAGTAGATGATCGATTGTGTCAAAAGAAAAAGGAAAATCCTAAATTAGACTTAAAAGAAATAGTTTTGACTAACTGATTCTGTTGTCCCCGGCAACGATGCCAGATTTTGACGTGGGATTTTATTGCACTAACAAACTCACTCGGGGTTGAAATCCCCGAGCTTTTACCAAAACCAAAGTGAAATAATACCACCCGCAAGAAGACAAGTCTTATCGCAGTACAGTTAAGGATCGAACCCAAAGGACAACATTTTAAAGAATCCTTGTCAGTCTAATCTAGTTCGATTTAAAACTAATATTTAGAACGATTGGTTGATTTGAGGTTAATTAAGCTAATTGCAAGAAAATAAAAGCTAAATTGAAGTTGGATTTAGATCAATGATATGGAATCACTGGGATGGTATCGAGTTTCACCACCTATACACACGCAAACACATTGAATCACAAACAATCCAGGCAAGATATAAAAATCTAGATAGAGCTGCTGTAAGACCCCCCATACGGGCGTTAGGTTTGCGTAAGCATCACCTTAGGCATCATATGTCTCGTCACCATCCAGATCACTTACTTACCCCCATTCGGTCTTGTTGCTGCATGTCTTCATGTGGAACTCAAACGGACTTCTAATTACTACAGAAGTGGCAACAAATGATCTTCTCCATGTGGTCTCTTCAAGCAAACGGTCTCATCATTACTGCCCATACAGTTTGGCAGATTGCTTCATTCGGTCTTCATGCATTGCATGCTGCTCAAATGTTCTTCACGTGATCATTCATTTGGTTTCCCTTTTGCTGCTGGAGCAAACGGTTTGCATGTATATACTTTATTAAATGGTCTTGAACGTGATTGCATGCAAACGATCTCAAGGCATTCAGTTTGCTGCTTGGTTAGTCCGAACGGTATGTGTGACCAGTGCATTTGATCTTTGAGCTGCATGCATGCACGTGAATGGCTTAAATGGTTTCATGCAAACAATCTTGTAGCAGGTGTCCATTTGGTCTTTATGTATAGCTCAAACAGTCTCGTAGACAAAAAATCTTCAAATGGTCTCGCAGACCGAAACTCTTCAAATGGTCTTGCAGACCGGAACTCTTCAAATGGTTTTGTAGTCCGGAACTCCTCAAATGGTCTTGCAGTCCGGAATTCCTCAAACGGTCTCGCGGACCAAAACTGTTACACCCCGATCTCACAATTTCCTCAAATCATGAGATTAGGGCATAAGATGGGATTTGTATGCAACACAAAGAACACCCTTAACTTTTTCTTTTCTTTTCTTTTCTTTAAAACTCTTGTTTCCCCGCATTGAACCACATATCATCTTAACAAAGGAATCTGAACATTTCTTTTACTAATCAGACTTCAATAGTAAAGATACATGTATAAGCATTCACGATGTCTTTCACACATTATGCACATTAAACTTGCTAATTAGCATACATATCAAAGAGGAACAATATTACACATTGTAATTACAACTCTCTCTCTTATCTCTTACTGAGGACCTAGAGTGACAAGGACCGACTGACTCAACTAATCTCATACTTAACTCCTGTGGTAGATCTACTCTGACGCTCTGATCATCTTCAAGTCCACGCGGTTAACCCTAAAAAATGTTTGAGTAGAGGGGTGAGCCTACTCGCTCAGTGAATGAATACTTCATGGAAACAGACTAATGCACTAAGGTGATTATAGATATAATTTGGAGTAAACGATTTAAAATTTAACATAAATGCAGAACTAAGCAAGGCAGTTTTAATAACATAACAGATTTGCAGAATATAATCACATTTCCATGCAATAGCACATAATTTGAACATATAATCAGATATAAAGAAATAGCACACAAGTTTGAATACTTTAATTTACTGTGATCCTATATGATTACATACTTATTTTATTATTATGCCCTAAATATATGCAGTGTACTCTGCATATAAAGATCCGCAACAAGTCCATGCTACGGTCCCACCGTACAAGACTTAGCAACACACCAGGGAAATGCTAAGTCTGACTGCTATCCTGGTCTGCGTCAGGACTCTCAGGCTCTCACGGCCTCACTGCACTCTCAAAGAGTGTACTCTAGACTCCTCCTCAAACCTGAGCACACAGACGGAGAGTCTCACAGGGTTACCTTCGTGACTCTGCACGAATGGTGTTAGATAACCAAGTTTTCTTTCTTTTTCCCAGTGCCACCGTGACACACGCACGGATTATTGTTAAACACTACTTTTCTGCCACTCGTGCCACCGTGACACGCGCACGGATTATTGTTGAACACGAGTCACCGACCATCTAGACACACGCTAGTAGGTCGTTTCACCCCAAGGTGCAGACCTCACGAGGGAGTCTACGGCGTTAGGGCATCTAAGTCTATTAACAGATTAACAAATAAACATCATAGCTCATGTATTTAACATATACCATGTCTCAGTAACATCCCTTTCTAGGGAATGTCATATCTCATTACCTGCAATTTACGAGATATGTATTGAAAATAAGAAGCCCTGCAGTATGTAGATATCAACTCAGAGAGAACAAGCATATAAAATTAAATGCACTAGAAACATACAATTCAACAGTTAAGTATCACCACATCTCATATCGAGACCTTTCATGTCACCATAACATGATTCAATGAACACCCCATCCTTAGGGTTTCATTCTCCATATTCATTCATCACATGCCAACACCCTATTCTTAGGGTTTCATTTGCCTCATTCACTTGTCACATGGCTCTTATCATGATCTCATAAGATATAAGCATTCACTAAATAAAGACTGTTTCCAACAAATCTTATATAATCAATATAGATATGAAATCATGGAAACTTAACTAAGTTTAGATTTTCCATATCATTTACCGAGATATCATTTATCAAGAATAAAATTCAATTAAGATAACCCATGAGATACATCCTAACCAATTATAGGATTACTAGTCCTTTTCAATAAGGTTGAAACACTAATGATGTCTCAATTAGGTTAAACCCTAATTACATCATTTGATATAAATCTGAAAAGCATTCTCACTACGAAGTATTGTATACGTATCTGATATGAATCTACCATCAAAAAGTCATTCAAACAAAGAAGGAATCCGTATCATATCAATTTACAATAACTTAAATCAAACGGACATTTCAGGATTTAGAATTCACATGCTAAGCATTTAGGGATTTTGATGTTATAATCAAATTCGTGCATTAGAATGTTTGAAGGAAGAACCCACTCACCCTAAGGTGTGAAAACACCTCACAACTGCAGCTCAACTCAGGGAATCTCGAATTCCTATCAAATCCCTAGCAAATCTCCCAATTCTTCTTCCATTTAACTCGGGAACCTTGAAAATGAGGGATTATGAAGAAAGGGTGAGAAAAGAGGGAATTTCGACATCATCTTGGATCAAATCAGAGCAAGGACGGAATCTTGACATGAGATAGAAGATTCACCATAAAAGTCTATGCAAAGGATCCAAACTTACTTGATTTCACCACTCTTGGGATCGCAAAACCCTAATTCAGCAATTCCCCCACTTTCTCCACTCAAGCCCTAATTCTCCCTCTCTCTCTAGGAGCTCGTTTCTCTGGAATGAATGACGAAGAATGAGAGATGCTTGTGTGTGTGGTTTCTCATATAAGTCAATTGAGCTGTTTGGGTCAATTGCATATTGACCCTACACTCAACTTTAATTATATTGGCTGAATATTCAGTTATACAAAAGTTACCGTAATTCGTTTATTTCAGAGATCAAACATTCTCCAACAATTATGGGAATTTAGCACGTTGTTTATAATTGATCTATAAAACTTCAGTTAAAATTTGAGATCGTTTGGAGTTACCAATAAATAATTAAATATAGAACAGTGCACTGCTATATTGCAGTCAGCAATATATTCGGCCGAGTTTGTCCTGCACAAAACTCGACCGACACCCTTACTGTAGGGATTCAAAAGTCATCCAAAAATTATGCCAATTTAACAGAGTGTCTAAAACTGTGTTTTTCAAGCAAATTTAAAATTTTAGATCAATTGGATATACCAATAAAAAGATAAAATTCAATTACCACACTGCTGTAAAATTCTGAAATTGTGATCGGTCGAGTTTGAAACTCGGCCGATAAACAGGTCAGAGCATTCTTCAAAAATTCTGATATTTTCCAATGTTGTTCAAATTTTATATATCCAAATCATATCTAAATTTGAAGTAAGTCAGAGTTACACATAAAATACTAAAAATCATTTAGTGAGACATTCTACTTATCAATTTCTGTATTCATGTATCATCAAAATCCTATTCTTGGGCCGATTAGGGTTTATGTTTCTCAAACCCTAATTCTCAAGACAAAAGAACATTTAGACTTCTTATCATAGTTAAAACATCCTAATTGTTTTATCTTCATTAATTAGATTTCAAGAATGATTATTCCAATTAATCTTTCCAATTGTCTAGGTAAACCCTAGTTTACCAATTAAGCTCAGATGGGGTCGTAACAACTCTCCCCCCCTTAGAATGTTTCGTCCTCGAAACATAAACCTACAAGAAAGATACATTCAAGGTTATTCTAGGCTTCTAAAGCCTTCCATGTCATTATACTCTTGTATTTCATACCTGAATGTAGTTTTCAACATTAGATCTTTTAATTCTTTACTAAATCACAACATATTTCAAATAGTTCTCAATGATATCAAGCAAATTCTTTATGCCGTAGTCAAACATAGAATGCAAAGATAAACCATCACGCTTTCACTGCGCAACTCTGATACTCTGATACAACTATCTCAACTTATGCTGCTCAGAGAGTTCTATTGTTCTGTATCACCTTTAAGTGACAAAAGCAAGTTCATCATACTGTTTTAAACTTTAATCAAGTGCTATTCAAATAGCAAAACAGTCTTGAATTAAAAGACTAGATTCAACAATCAATTGCACAATACTACTCTTGGCATCCTCATTGGGTCATGGATGTATGAGGTGAAGCCTTACCACCTCATTCCATACTATCCTGTTTCGATCCTGGGACCTGTGGGTTATGGGTCCACACACAATTCAAAGTGTAACCATCGTATTATATCATTTTAGGGTTTCAACAACAGTAATAAGGTAATCCACAATTGTATCAGTCATTCAAGCATTAATCATACTCAATTACCATCACTCAGTTATATTAGAGCTAGGTATAACAAGCTACACCTCATTAGGGTTACTTGTCCAGACAATCTGATTATCATCCCTTTCTATTAATATGAGTGAATAAGTATGACTACCTTGTTCAGGGTATCTCTCCATGTGTTCTGACATCATCCAAACCATATCACCATATCACAAATACACAATACTAGGGTGCATATCTGGTATGAATTACTACTACTATCATACGCCTTTAATTTAACATATAGCTTGCACAAATATACTGAAATCATATGTAGAACCAACTTTCATACCTTAATATGCCTTCAACAAATCATACATGTAAAAACAAATTCACATATTACACAGAGCTAGTGCTCTCCCATATCTTTCTGCTCATTCATTACTTCTTTACTTTTTGCTACCTATCCTTTTCATATGATTATATACGATAAACATTATTAACATTGAAGGATTTAAGATAGGAATAAATTATTCATCATTCTTGCTATCACACAAGAATTTATTTCTTATCGCACTTCATCATATTGTATGTCACTATTACATTCACTAGATGACCCTACCAAGGTAGTTATGCACCATATATGATTCATTTTCTCTTATCATTTCATTCCCATCTTGCTCTCATTAAGAAATATATGAAAGAGAAGATGATTTTAAGACTTGGAATTCTTGTATTGAAACATTCCCTTAATACATTCTCGTATGTAGATTTACTTAGTTATCAACAGAGATATTTGATTAATTAGCACTTGCTTGAATCTCACAACCTCTTTATTTTATAACTTCTCCATCATATTTCAAACCCTTTCTTACGTTTCATAGTCCTCTTACTATATACTACTCTTTAACCCGTCATATTTAATTCTAAATGTTTCTCTTATGACCATGTTGCTTATTCATATGTATGGTCATGTATACCATCTTGCACATATTTCCACCTTTATCTTTATACTATTGTGAAGTTAACATTCTAAATTAATAGTCCTTCTATTAGTTTTTACTCATGTTGAATACATTACATATTCTTCATTTTTACATCAAGTGGATCATGCATGGGTCAAACATAGTTTCTCTTTCAATCAAGTTTTTCTCTTCTGAATACAGTCCACCTTTATATGACTTATTCATTCATTAAACTACACCTATGTTCTTTGCTTAGAAACTAGTTTGTTGTTCTAGTCTTATGAATTACATGTTCATACGATCCTTTTTACTTTTATGGACCTATTGAAAGCTCACTCTATTCTTCTACTTAGCCTTTTATTTAGAGTTCATAAAAGCATTGTACTCTATTATATGATTCATTCATCATGATTGATTCTTGCTATCTAGAACCATACATACATTTCACATATCTTTTCTATATTTTATATGTATAGTTCATGCAAAATTAATCAATAAACTGATTATGAATCTCATATCATGTTCCTTTATTTCCAATTAAGGGTTTCACATTTGAGACCCCAAAGTTGAACCTCAGATATCTGTTTCAACTAATTCTTAGTTGTTCTGATCTTGCCCATATGTTTCAACATCTTACTGTATGTACATTCTTACTCTGATGTGGGTCTAATTATTCAAATTCTATTCTTATTATACTATTGATAGGATTCATTAGATCCTAGTAACGCATCCTGCCAACCGGACCAGGCCAAACCTGAAGTCCTGAAGCCAAGAACTATAAGAATTACATTCTTCCTGAACTGCCACTCACAGCTCAGAAACTCGGCCGATTGGTCAGAAACTCGGCCGATTGCTTCACAACTCGGCCGATCCGCTTGAAACTCGGCCGATCAACTTGCCGTTTGATTTCCTGAAAAAGGAAACTCGGCCGAATTACATACAACTCGGCCGATCAGTTTGCTGTTCGATTGCCTATTAAGGAAACTCGGCCGAATCACATACAAGTCGGCCGAATCGCGTACAGACTGAAAACCTAAACAGACCTACTGATGTCAATTTCACTCGAATCAGCGGGCAAAACTATAGAAACAAAAGCTCATTCAAAGGTCAATTCTAGTCTACTTGTTACAAAGAATAAAATCAATAAATGCTACAATTGCATAGTGTACAACAGATATTAAAGACCCATATTTCAAAGTATTGAATATTTCAATTCAAACATATAAGAGCATTTCTGTACATTTCCAACAAAAACAACATTATGAAATGTAAGTTCTATCTCCTTTTACATTTATGCTCTTAGTTCTTGTTTATTTTCTCGTTTTCTAACCCTAACATTTCTAGGGTTCCTCTCTAGCCCATTCTTCCACTGTATACCTGGCCAGGGTATACGTGAGAGAATAGACAGAGTAGCTTGTACTGGCTGATCCAAGTACTCAGATATCGGGCCAGGATATCCAAATACTCAAATCCCCAAAGCTAACATCAAACATCTCCTATCTTCCACACTTAGGACTCTAACTTACTAACTTAATGGTCCTTGACAATTCACCCTAAGCTCTGATACCAAGCTGTTACACCCCGATCTCACAATTTCCTCAAATCATGAGATTAGGGCATAAGATGGGATTTGTATGCAACACAAAGAACACCCTTAACTTTTTCTTTTCTTTTCTTTTCTTTAAAACTCTTGTTTCCCCGCATTGAACCACATATCATCTTAACAAAGGAATCTGAACATTTCTTTTACTAATCAGACTTCAATAGTAAAGATACATGTATAAGCATTCACGATGTCTTTCACACATTATGCACATTAAACTTGCTAATTAGCATACATATCAAAGAGGAACAATATTACACATTGTAATTACAACTCTCTCTCTTATCTCTTACTGAGGACCTAGAGTGACAAGGACCGACTGAATCAACTAATCTCATACTTCACTCCTGTGGCAGATCTACTCTGACGCTCTGATCATCTTCAAGTCCACGCGGTTAACCCTAAAAAATGTTTGAGTAGAGGGGTGAGCCTACTCGCTCAGTGAATGAATACTTCATGGAAACAGACTAATGCACTAAGGTGATTATAGATATAATTTGGAGTAAACGATTTAAAATTTAACATAAATGCAGAACTAAGCAAGGCAGTTCTAATAACATAACAGATTTGCAGAATATAATCACATTTCCATGCAATAGCACATAATTTGAACAGATAATCAGATATAAAGAAATAGCACACAAGTTTGAATACTTTAATTTACTGTGATCCTATATGATTACATACTTATTTTATTATTATGCCCTAAATATATGCAGTGTACTCTGCATATAAAGATCCGCAACAAGTCCATGCTACGGTCCCACCGTACAAGACTTAGCGACACACCTGGGAAATGCTAAGTCTGACTGCTGTCCTGGTCTGTGTCAGGACTCTCAGGCTCTCACGGCCTCACTGCACTCTCAAAGAGTGTACTCTAGACTCCTCCTTAAACCTGAGCACACATGCGGAGAGTCTCACAGGGTTACCTTCGTGACGCTGCACGAATGGTGTTAGATAACCAAGTTTTCTTTCTTTTTCCCAGTGCCACCGTGACACACGCACGGATAATTGTTAAACACTACTTTTCGGCCACTCGTGCCACCGTGACACACGCACGGATTATTGTTGAACACGAGTCACCGACCATCTAGACACACGCTAGTAGGTCGTTTCACCCCAAGGTGCAGACCTCACGAGGGGTTCTACGGCGTTAGGGCATCTAAGTCTATTAACAGATTAACAAATAAACATCATAGCTCATGTATTCAACATATACCATGTCTCAGTAACATCCCTTTCTAGGGCATGTCATATCTCATTACCTACAATTTACGAGATATGTATTGAAAATAAGAAGCCCTGAAGTATGTAGATATCAACTCAGAGAGAACAAGCATATAAAATTAAATGCACTAGAAACATACAATTCAACAGTTAAGTATCACCACATCTCATATCGAGACCTTTCATGTCACCATAACATGATTCATTGAACACCCCATCCTTAGGGTTTCATTCACCATATTCATTCATCACATGTCAACACCCTATTCTTAGGGTTTCATTTGCCTCATTCACTTGTCACATGGCTCTTATCATGATCTCATAAGATATAAGCATTCACTAAATAAAGACTGTTTCCAACAAATCTTATATAATCAATATAGATATGAAATCATGGAAACTTAACTAAGTTTAGATTTTCCATATCATTTACCGGGATATCATTTATCAAGAATAAAATTCAATTAAGATAACCCATGAGATACATCCTAACCAATTATAGGATTACTAGTCCTTTTCAATAAGGTTGAAACACTAATGATGTCTCAATTAGGTTAAACCCTAATTACATCATTTGATATAAATCTGAAAAGCATTCTCACTACGAAGTATTGTATACGTATCTGATATGAATCTACCATCAAAAAGTCATTCAAATAAAGAAGGAATCCGTATCATATCAATTTACAATAACTTAAATCAAACGGACATTTCAGGATTTAGAATTCACATGCTAAGCATTTAGGGATTTGGATGTTATAATCAAATTCGTGCATTAGAATGTTTGAAGGAAGAACCCACTCACCCTAAGGTGTGAAAACACCTCACAACTGCAGCTCAACTCAGGGAATCTCGAATTCCTATCAAATTCCTAGCAAATCTCCCAATTCTTCTTCCATTTAACTCGGGAACCTTGAAAATGAGGGATTATGAAGAAAGGGTGAGAAAAGAGGGAATTTCGACATCATCTTGGATCAAATCAGAGCAAGGACGGAATCCTGACATGAGATAGAAGATTCACCATAAAAGTCTATGCAAAGGATCCAAACTTACTTGATTTCACCACTCTTGGGATCGCAAAACCCTAATTCAGCAATTCCCCCACTTTCTCCACTCAAGCCCTAATTCTCCCTCTCTCTCTAGGAGATCGTTTCTCTGGAATGAATGACGAAGAATGAGAGCTGCTTGTGTGTTTGGTTGCTCATATAAGTCAATTGAGCTGCTTGGGTCAATTGCATATTGACCCTACACTCAACTTTAATTATATTGGCTGAATATTCGGTTATACAAAAGTTACTGTAATTTGTTTATTTCAGAGATCAAACATTCTCCAACAATTATGGGAATTTAGAAAGTTGTTTATTATTTATCTATAAAACTTCAGTTAAAATTTGAGATCATTTGAAGTTACCAATAAATAATGAAAAATAGAACAGTGCACTGCTATATTGCAGTCAGCAATATATTCGGCCGAGTTTGTCCTGCACAAAACTCGACCGACACCCTTACTGCAGGGATTCAAAAGTCATCCAAAAATTATGCCAATTTAAAAGCGTGTCTAAAACTGTGTTTTTCAAGCACAGTTAAAATTTGAGATAAATTGGATATACCAATAAAAAGATAAAATTCAATTACCACACTGCTGTAAAATTCTGAAATTGTGATCGGTCGAGTTTGAAACTCGGCCGATAAACAGGTCAGAGCATTCTTCAAAAATTCTGATATTTTGCAATGTTGTTCACATTTTATATATCCAAATCATATACAAATTTGAAGTAAATCAGAGTTACACATAAAATACTAAAAATCATTTAGTGAGACATTCTACTTATCAATTTCTGTATTCATGTATCATCAAAATCCTATTCTTGGGCCGATTAGGGTTTATGTTTCTCAAACCCTAATTCTCAAGACAAAAGAACATTTAGACTTCTTATCATAGTTAAAATATCCTAATTGTTTTATCGTCATTAATTAGATTTCAAGAATGATTATTCCAATTAATCTTTGCAATTGTCTAGGTAAACCCTAGTTTACCAATTAAGCTCAGATGGGGTCGTAACAACTCTCCCCCCCTTAGAATGTTTCGTCCTCGAAACATAAACCTACAAGAAAGATACATTCAAGGTTATTCTAGGCTTCTAAAGCCTTCTATGTCATTATACTCTTGTATTTCATACCTGAATGTAGTTTTCAACATTAGATCTTTTAATTCTTTACTAAATCACAACATATTTCAAATAGTTCTCAATGATATCAAGCAAATTCTTTATGCCGCAGTCAAACATAGAATGCAAAGATAAACCATCACGCTTTCACTGCGCAACTCTGATACTCTGATACAACTATCTCAACTTATGCTGCTCAGAGAGTTCTATTGTTCTGTATCACCTTTAAGTGACAAAAGCAAGTTCACCATACTGTTTTAAACTTTAATCAAGTGCTATTCAAATAGCAAAACAGTCTTGAATTAAAAGACTAGATTCAACAATCAATTGCACAATACTACTCTTGGCATCCTCATTGGGTCATGGATGTATGAGGTGAAGCCTTACCACCTCATTCCATACTATCCTGTTTCGATCCTGGGACCTGTGGGTTATGGGTCCACACACAATTCAAAGTGTAACCATCGTATTATATCATTTAGGGTTTCAACAACAGTAATAAGGTAATCCACAATTGTATCAGTCATTCAAGCATTAATCATACTCAATTACCATCACTCAGTTATATTAGAGCTAGGTATAACAAGCTACACCTCATTAGGGTTACTTGTCCAGACAATCTGATTATCATCCCTTTCTATTAATATGAGTGAATAAGTATGACTACCTTGTTCAGGGTATCTCTCCATGTGTTCTGACATCATCCAAACCATATCACCATATCACAAATACACAATACTAGGGTGCATATCTGGTATGAATTACTACTACTATCATACGCCTTTAATTTAACATATAGCTTGCACAAATATACTGAAATCATATGTAGAACCAGCTTTCATACCTTAATATGCCTTCAACAAATCATACATGTAAAAACAAATTCACATATTACACAAAGCTAGTGCTCTCCCATATCTTTCTGCTCATTCATTACTTCTTTACTTTTTGCTACCTATCCTTTTCATATGATTATATACGATAAACATTATTAACATTGAAGGATTTAAGATAGGAATAAATTATTCATCATTCTTGCTATCACACAAGAATTTATTTCTTATCGCACTTCATCATATTGTATGTCACTATTACATTCACTAGATGACCCTACCAAGGTAGTTATGCACCATATATGATTCATTTTCTCTTATCATTTCATTCCCATCTTGCTCTCATTAAGGAATATATGAAAGAGAAGATGATTTTAAGACTTGGAATTCTTGTATTCAAACATTCCCTTAATACATTCTCGTATGTAGATTTACTTAGTTATCAACAGAGATATTTGATTAATTAGCACTTGCTTGAATCTCACAACCTCTTTATTTTATAACTTCTCCATCATATTTCAAACCCTTTCTTACGTTTCATAGTCCTCTTACTATATACTACTCTTTAACCCGTCATATTTAATTCTAAATTTTTCTTTTATGACCATGTTGCTTATTCATATGTATGGTCATGTATACCATCTTGCACATATTTCCACCTTTATCTTTATACTATTGTGAAGTTAACATTCTAAATTAATAGTCCTTCTATTAGTTTTTACTCATGTTGAATACATTACATATTCTTCATTTTTACATCAAGTGGATCATGCATGGGTCAAACATAGTTTCTCTTTCAATCAAGTTTTTCTCTTCTGAATACAGTCCACCTTTATATGACTTATTCATTCATTAAACTACACCTATGTTCTTTGCTTAGAAACTAGTTTGTTGTTCTAGTCTTATGAATTACATGTTCATACGATCCTTTTTACTTTTATGGACCTATTGAAAGCTCACTCTATTCTTCTACTTAGCCTTTTCTTTAGAGTTCATAAAAGCATTGTACTCTATTATATGATTCATTCATCATGATTGATTCTTGCTATCTAGAACCATACATACATTTCACATATCTTTTCTATATTTTATATGTATAGTTCATGCAAAATTAATCAATAAACTGATTATGGATCTCATATCATGTTCCTTTATTTCCAATTAAGGGTTTCACATTTGAGACCCCAAAGTTGAACCTCAGATATCAGTTTCAACTAATTCTTAGTTGTTCTGATCTTGCCCATATGTTTCAACATCTTACTGTATGTACATTCTTACTCTGATGTGGGTCTAATTATTCAAATTCTATTCTTATTATACTATTGATAGGATTCATTAGATCCTAGTAACACATCCTACCAACCGGACCAGGCCAAACCTAAAGTCCTGAAGCCAAGAACTATAAGAATTACATTCTTCCTGAACTGCCACTCACAGCTCAGAAACTCGGCCGATTGGTCAGAAACTCGGCCGATTGCTTCACAACTCAGCCGATCCGCTTGAAACTCGGCCGATCAACTTGCCGTTTGATTTCCTGAAAAAGGAAACTCAGCCGAATTACATACAACTCGGCCGATCAGTTTGCTGTTCGATTGCCTATTAAGGAAACTCGGTCGAATCACATACAACTCGGTCGAATCGCGTACAGACTGAAAACCTAAACAGACCTGCTGATGTCAATTTCACTCGAATCAGCGGGAAAAACTATAGAAACAAAAGCTCATTCAAAGGTCAATTATAGTCTACTTGTTACAAAGAATAA
Source organism: Alisma plantago-aquatica (assembly GCA_963693085.1). Lineage (NCBI taxonomy): Eukaryota > Viridiplantae > Streptophyta > Magnoliopsida > Alismatales > Alismataceae > Alisma > Alisma plantago-aquatica. The sequence goes on along the minus strand of OY856409.1, from coordinate 660,290,407 downwards.
AATCAATAAATGCTACAATTGCACAGTGTACAACAGATATTAAAGACCCATATTTCAAAGTATTGAATATTTCAATTCAAACATATAAGAGCATTTCTGTACATTTCCAACAAAAACAACATTATGAAATGTAAGTTCTATCTCCTTTTACATTTATGCTCTTAGTTCTTGTTTATTTTCTCGTTTTCTAACCCTAACATTTCTAGGGTTCCTCTCTAGCCCATTCTTCCACTGTATACCTGGCCAGGGTATACGTGAGAGAATAGACAGAGTAGCTTGTACTGGCTGATCCAAGTACTCAGATATCGGGCCAGGATATCCAAATACTCAAATCCCCAAAGCTAACATCAAACATCTCCTATCTGCCACACTTAGGACTCTAACTTACTAACTTAATGGTCCTTGACAATTCACCCTAAGCTCTGATACCAAGCTGTTACACCCCGATCTCACAATTTCCTCAAATCATGAGATTAGGGCATAAGATGGGATTTGTATGCAACACAAAGAACACCCTTAACTTTTTCTTTTCTTTTCTTTAAAACTCTTGTTTCCCCGCATTGAACCACATATCATCTTAACAAAGGAATCTGAACATTTCTTTTACTAATCAGACTTCAATAGTAAAGATACATGTATAAGCATTCACGATGTCTTTCACACATTATGCACATTAAACTTGCTAATTAGCATACATATCAAAGAGGAACAATATTACACATTGTAATTACAACTCTCTCTCTTATCTCTTACTGAGTACCTAGAGTGACAAGGACCGACTGACTCAACTAATCTCATACTTAACTCCTGTGGCAGATCTACTCTGACGCTCTGATCATCTTCAAGTCCACGCGGTTAACCCTAAAAAATGTTTGAGTAGAGGGGTGAGCCTACTCGCTCAGTGAATGAATACTTCATGGAAACAGACTAATGCACTAAGGTGATTATAGATATAATTTGGAGTAAACGATTTAAAATTTAACATAAATGCAGAACTAAGCAAGGCAGTTCTAATAACATAACAGATTTGCAGAATATAATCACATTTCCATGCAATAGCACATAATTTGAACAGATAATCAGATATAAAGAAATAGCACACAAGTTTGAATACTTTAATTTACTGTGATCCTATATGATTACATACTTATTTTATTATTATGCCCTAAATATATGCAGTGTACTCTGCATATAAAGATCCGCAACAAGTCCATGCTACGGTCCCACCGTACAAGACTTAGCGACACACCCGGGAAATGCTAAGTCTGACTGCTGTCCTGGTCTGCATCAGGACTCTCAGGCTCTCACGGCCTCACTTCACTCTCAAAGAGTGTACTCTAGACTCCTCCTTAAACCTGAGCACATAGGCGGAGAGTCTCATAGGGTTACCTTCGTGACGCTGCATGAATGGTGTTAGATAACCAAGTTTTCTTTCTTTTTCCCAGTGCCACCGTGACACACGCACAGACTATTGTTAAACACTACTTTTCTGCCACTCGTGCCACCGTGACACATGCACGGATTTTTGTTGAACACGAGTCACCGACCATCTAGACACACGCTAGTAGGTCTTTTCACCCCAAGGTGCAGACCTCACGAGGGGTTCTACGGCGTTAGGGCATCTAAGTCTATTAACAGATTAACAAATAAACATCATAGCTCATGTATTCAACATATACCATGTCTTAGTAACATCCCTTTCTAGGGCATGTCATATCTCATTACCTGCAATTTACGAGATATGTATTGAAAATAAGAAGCCCTGAAGTATGTAGATATCAACTCAGAGAGAACAAGCATATAAAATTAAATGCACTAGAAACATACAATTCAACAGTTAAGTATCACCACATCTCATATCGAGACCTTTCATGTCACCATAACATGATTCATTGAACACCCCATCCTTAGGGTTTCATTCGCCATATTCATTCATCACATGCCAACACCCTATTCTTAGGGTTTCATTTGCCTCATTCACTTGTCACATGGCTCTTATCATGATCTCATAAGATATAAGCATTCACTAAATAAAGACTGTTTCCAACAAATCTTATATAATCAATATAGATATGAAATCATGGAAACTTAACTAAGTTTAGATTTTCCATATCATTTACCGAGATATCATTTATCAAGAATAAAATTCAATTAAGATAACCCATGAGATACATCCTAACCAATTATAGGATTACTAGTCCTTTTCAATAAGGTTGAAACACTAATGATGTCTCAATTAGGTTAAACCCTAATTACATCATTTGATATAAATCTGAAAAGCATTCTCACTACGAAGTATTGTATACGTATCTGATATGAATCTACCATCAAAAAGTCATTCAAACAAAGAAGGAATCCGTATCATATCAATTTACAATAACTTAAATCAAACGGACATTTCAGGATTTAGAATTCACATGCTCAGCATTTAGGGATTTGGATGTTATAATCAAATTCGTGCATTAGAATGTTTGAAGGAAGAACCCACTCACCCTAAGGTGTGAAAACACCTCACAACTGCAGCTCAACTCAGGGAATCTCGAATTCCTATCAAATCCCTAGCAAATCTCCCAATTCTTCTTCCATTTAACTCGGGAACCTTGAAAATGAGGGATTATGAAGAAAGGGTGAGAAAAGAGGGAATTTCGACATCATCTTGGATCAAATCAGAGCAAGGATGGAATCTTGACATGAGATAGAAGATTCACCATAAAAGTCTATGCAAAGGATCCAAACTTACTTGATTTCACCACTCTTGGGATCGCAAAACCCTAATTCAGCAATTCCCCCACTTTCTCCACTCAAGCCCTAATTCTCCCTCTCTCTCTAGGAGCTCGTTTCTCTGGAATGAATGATTAAGAATGAGAGCTGCTTGTGTGTGTGGTTTCTCATATAAGTCAATTGAGCTATTTGGGTCAATTGCATATTGACCCTACACTCAACTTTAATTATATTGGCTGAATATTCAGTTATACAAAAGTTACTGTAATTCGTTTATTTCAGAGATCAAGCATTCTCCAACAATTATGGGAATTTAGCACTTGTTTATAATTGATCTATAAAACTTCAGTTAAAGTTTGAGATCATTTGGAGTTACCAATAAATAATTAAAAATAGAACAGTGCACTGCTATATTGCAGTCAGCAATATATTCGGCCGAGTTTGTCCTGCACAAAACTCGACCGACACCCTTACTGCAGGGATTCAAAAGTCATCCAAAAATTATGCCAATTTAACAGAGTGTCTAAAACTGTGTTTTTCAAGCACAGTTAAAATTTGAGATCAATTGGATATACCAATAAAAAGATAAAAGTCAATTACCACACTGCTGTAAAATTCTGAAATTGTGATCGGTCGAGTTTGAAACTCGGCCGATAAACAGGTCAGAGCATTCTTCAAAAATTCTGATATTTTCCAATTTTGTTCACATTTTATATATCCAAATCATATCCAAATTTGAAGTAAATCAGAGTTACAAATAAAATGCTAAAAATCATTTAGTGAGACATTCTACTTATCAATTTCTGTATTCATGTATCATCAAAATCCTATTCTTGGGCCGATTAGGGTTTATGTTTCTCAAACCCTAATTCTCAAGACAAAAGAACATTTAGACTTCTTATCATAGTTAAAACATCCTAATTATTTTATCGTCATTAATTAGATTTCAAGAATGATTATTCCAATTAATCTTTGCAATTGTCTAGGTAAATCCTAGTTTACCAATTAAGCTCAGATGGGGTCGTAACAAAAACTCTTCAAACGGTTTTGGGGTGAGCATGTCCGTTCGGTCTTGAGACTGAATGGATGAAACTGATTGCTCTGACTGATTGAATGAAACCATTTGGTTAGACCGATTGGTTGAAACTGTTTGGTCAGAACGATTAGTCAGAACCAAAGGTGAGTGAAGATGGGTCCTGTTTGAATGTTCAACCTTATCAAGACCTGGATTAAATCAACATAAATTCAGTTAAAACCTTGATAATCAAATCAATTAAGTAATTTTGCACATTATGATTCATTTTGATATTTAATGAGTGAAATTGGATGTGTTGAGTTGAAATGAGCCCAAGATGGTAATTGGATTCCATGATGAATATGCATTCATCACTCATGTTGTCGTCTGTCCTTGGAATATATCAAAATGTCATCAATGAATGCTACTACAAATTGAACTAGATACAACCTGAACACCTTATCCATAAAAATTACTGGTGCATTAGTCAACCCAAATGGTATAACCACAAATAATAGTAGCCATACCTAGTCCTAAAAGCAGAGTTGGGTATGTCATCCACCTTGATCCTCAACTGATGGTAACTTGACCTCATATCTATCTTCAAGAACACTATAGCACCTCACAACTGGTCAAACAGATCATCAATCATTGATAAAGGATACTTGTTCTTTACTATAACCTTGTTCAACTGGAGATAATCTATGCACAACCTCATGGAATCATCCTTCTTCTTCTTCACAAACAACACGGGAGCACCCCAAGGGGAAGTGCTCGGTCTAATGAAACCCTTCTTTAACAGCTTGTGCAACTACTTCTTCAACACGTGCATCTCTGTTGGTGCCATTCTGTAAGGTGCTGGAACTATGGGTTGTGTTCCAATAACAAGATTAATCTCAAAATAAATCTCTCTAGGAGGGGGAATACCAGGAAACTCCTCAAGAAAGACTTCCTCGAACGATCGTACTATGGGTACCTCCTAGATACTAGGACCTCTCACCTTGGTATCCAAAAAATGGGCCAAGAAAGCCTCACAACCCTATCTCATCAACATCTCTGCTATTACAACTGACACCAAACACATAGGAAGAATCTTTCTATATCCTTGGAAGATCCAAGAAACATCTTCATCACATAACATCACCACCTTGGAACTACAGTCGAAAACAACCTTATACTTTTCCAAGGTATCCATCCCTAGGACCACATCGAATACATGCATATCAAGTGGCATCATATCCACTTAAATGTTGCATCCTAAAAAAGAAAGAACACAAGAGGGAAATACCTTCCGCAACTCAGTAGAACCAACTAAAGGGGTTTCAAGAAAAAGGCAATAAGTTCTACTACACACATGCATATTACAACTATTTATCACCTCTCTGGTGATAAAAGAGTGTGTCACACTCATGTCAGCCAAACTAGATACAAAATAAGAAGTAGATAAATCAAAATGAAAGAGTTCCACATAACCTATCACAACCCATTGATTGACCACTCCCTCTGGATGACTCATAGCATAGAATCTACTTGTTGCCTGTTGTCATCAATGACCCCTCTAGTTGGTCCAGAAGATCCTGCCTGTGATGCCTGACCACGTCCTCTAGCACCACTACTACTAAATTTTTGTTGATGCAAACCTCACTGACTCTGCCTCGACTATCGTGTTCCTTCCTCAATCTTCATAGGGAAAAACCACTTTGTATGTCCAATCTACCCATACTTGTAACAGGTCTTGGTATCATACTGTAGCGTATATGGCCTTATGATTGACACTAATACTAAACTACAAGCTCATACAGGTGGAAAACTACCTCTTCCCTAACTCAAAGACCACTGTTACTGCACTCATGATCTCAGTTCAGAAAAAGCTGACCTCTGATGTGATTTTTGGTACTGTCCTGAAGAAAACCTTGGCTTCTTGAACCCATCAGACAGTTGTCCCTAAAACTGAGTCAACCTCTTCTTAGTGTTAGCTTCATGCTTCTCAAGAACATACCTCTCAATCCTCCTTACAAACTCCATAAAGGTAGAGAACCTCTCCCTATTCTCCAAAGTTGATGTTGTTGTGGACAACTCTGAGCTCAAACTATTCTCAAATCTCCAGATTCTCCCCTTCTCTCTCTCTGCCATATGAGGACAGAACCTTAAAAGCTCCATGAACTTCACCTCATACTTGTTGATCATCATTGAACCTTGACGTATCTTCTCAAAATGAGCTATCTTCTAATCCAAGTATGTCTGAGGGAAGTATCGGCTCACGAACTCCCGCTAAAAATCTTCCCAACCTACAAAAACTCCATGTCTCTTCTCCTCCTTTATGGCCCACCAATGGCCAGCGCTGCCCTTCAACAAATAAACTGTGTGCTTCACCTTGTCCATTTCCGGGATTTTGAGGATCTTGAACACCTTCTCAAGCTATGTTAACCACATGTTGGCGTCTGCTAGGTGTGCCATACCCATGTACTTGATAGATCTAATGCATCTCAATATCTCAAATATCTTCCCAAAATCCTGAGATTCTACATTAGGGAAAATTTTGTGGCTTGTGGTATAGGCACTCTATCCGCTAAGTGCATAATCATTGCCACGAGTTGTCCTAACATGGACTAGAAAGATGGATTGGTCATGGTTTTTGGGTCAAATTTAGGCACTACGAGCTGCTCCGTACCGCCTCAGGCATTCTCTCATCATGTTCTTACCTCTTACCACCACCTCCTGGTGTGAAAAAGCTACTCTCCACATGCTCTTCACGTTCTCCACACATATCTACATAAATAGAAGCTATGATCAAATATGTCAAATTATGTAAGAAGAGACACAAAACCTAAGTCATATGTCCATGTAGACTCAACAAACCTAAAGCTCTGATACCAACCTCCAATGTGACACGCTAAATGAGATTAGTAAAAACACACGCTATCGATCACTAATTAACCACATAACCAGAAAAGAGGGTAAATTAAAACCGATTTAAACATCACTAACAAGTTAAGAAACATTTACATATAAGTCCAACAATCTGCATATAAGCACATACCATATCAAGTATTTACATGTATGTCTAGTGGATGATGCCACAACATGTATACAAAAAATGTGTTCCATATATTCATTCCATATACAAACATCAAATACTATAAAAAACTCGAGTCGATATACATATCATCTACAAAACTTCCCCTTCCTGGACCTGAGAGTACAAGGATGACTCTAGGATACGACTAACTACTAGCCAAACTTTTGCTCCTTTTTCTCTCCAAGTTTCTCTTCTTTACCACCATGAACCGACCATGTCACTGACGACAACTTAAAAGATGTAGAGATCTACAAGATGTGATCCATGTCCCAGATATAACTCTCAACAATAGTTATTCATTACAATAGGTTATATTATTAAATCCACTAAGCATATTTAAATATATTAAACATGTTAAGTAAGTTAAACAAATAAGTGTAGCCACATACATGATTAACAAGGTATGTAAAGGAATCGATAAACTATTATTTACTAACAGTTGACTACTATTGATGCATTACATAACATCTAGAAATATAAGAAATAAGGCAAGGGTTAACATCCAACGTGAAGCACATTTAACCCTAGCAGATATGCTACACGAATTGATTACATATTTTAGTAATCCATGGGGAGTTTGAGTCATACCACTCAAAGTCCAACTGGCCATTGCTTGGTTGAAATTAGTTCCATACATGATCCAAAAAGACAGATCCTAAGATCTCACCCCCTTGGTCAGTATGAGTCAACTACATTTGACATATCAGTCAAACTACCTACCACGACATATAGTCAAGCTGCTACCCCATCTTCTTCTCTTTTCTTGGCCCTGGACCATGGATTCTCCATGGTGGTCATTCTTGAGAAATGAACCCCCCATCACAAGGGTCATAGGTCATGTTTTGACAAGGTGGACCCAAGTGTGAGGAAGTTTCCTCTTCTTTTTCTCCCTCCTTCTGTTGGTTTGGCCTAGAGTTCTTTTCTCTCTTTTCTTGAGCAACCTTTGACCTTGGTGTCTTCTTCTTCTTGAGGTGATCTTGTGGTCAGAATTGGAGCCTTTGGTGGATCTTCATCATCCTTGGTGATCGTGTTCTTGGAGCTTGTGATCCTCATAGTGATCTTCCCTAACGAGGGTTATATAACACTTTGCCCTCTCTATTATTGCACTTTTCATACATGCATGTTGCAATTTTCTCCCTATAAAATATTCCCTTAAAATTATAGTAGATGATATCATGATCTAGAACTTGTTTGATGGTGTTTGTCATTCTTGGTTTGCTTGGAATCCTAAACCCTAATCTAAGGTACCTAATTTTGGGGATAGTTATGTAATGGTGGTTTTATCCTACCTTTTGACGTTAGTTTTGATCATATGCATAGTGTTCATGTACCTTGATGTTCCATGGAGTTTAGGTTCTATTTTGGGGGTGTTAAATGTGAATTTCTCTCTCTTACATGAGGTTCTTTCATGGCGATTTCATGATATAAGTTTTAGGATTTTTCAAGACCGATTTGCATGAGGTTTTCTCCTCCATGTTTATGATGGATTTCTATGGTATGATCTTCTATTTTGGCCGCAGAGACCTTCTATTTCGATAATGGTTAATCCCTATTTTTGGTGTTGTTCTATTGCCTTGGTTGTAGCTTGACCTAAGTGGTTGCTATACCATGTTTTAGTTGATGTCGTGACACTTTGTACTTAGTGTTTTGGGTCGAGATGTTACTTCTATTTTTGGTCGAGCCACCTCATCCATGATGGTCATGACCCATGGTTTGTTTGGTCGAAATTCTTTCCTTGGTTTGAGGATAACACCAGTTTTGGTTTGAGGTTGAGACACTTGGTGATGATGGTCAAGTTGATACCTTGTTGGTCGAGATGATGCCCTATTTTTTTGGGTCAAGACACATCCTTGTTTCAGTCGCTACATGTCCTACGTTGGAGGTCCTAATTGCTTGGTTTTGATCATGACATGCTCTTGTTTTGAAGATGAGACAACCTTGTTTCTTGAGGTCGAGACATGTGTCTCATTGGGTGGTCAAACCCCTAGTTCATGAGGGGTCAAGACACGCTTTCATATGGGTCAAGACATGTGGGGTGTCATGGTCGATACACCCAATGTGTCACGGTTGATACACATTGGTTGTGTTGAGGTTGCAACCTTGGTCGCATGAATGATCACGACATGTGTAAGAAGGATGGTTGTGACACATACTTGAACACCTAATCAACACATATATGTGAGTAATAAATAAGGCATGTATACTATTGTTTGGATGGTTGTTTAATCAAGCCTAATCATGACTCAACTAATGATGTTCCACCCTAAATCGGTTCCAAGGTAGTGGAAGGTGGTGTACCTGGGGTTTTTGTTTGAATATAGCTATAAAACCCTAATAGGACAATATGGTACCCTAACCCTAATCTTGAGTCATGTCATGTATTTGTTTCTCTCTCTTAAAGAGGCTATCATATTATGATATTTTATCTCTATTGTTTATGAACCCCTAATCTTTCAAGTGAAATGAATGCCATGTCTTGTGTATCTTATGGTTATGATTAAGGGATATAGGGTTTTGGCTGTAAGCCTGGATGAGACATGATGGTATCCTATTGATGTGATGGGTCCTATGACCTGGTGAGGGCTTGACTCCTATTATGAGGTGGTATCCTTAGGTGATGTGAGTTGAGCGCTTGATATCCCACAGTGATGTGACACATGGTGATAGCCTTGTATGATAGTGCTATAGTGCTATGTGATAATGTGACAAATTCACACCTTATACGATTTATATCTTTTGAAGTTGTACTATGATCTTATTCTTGTAGATTTTATTTGGATTTGTTTGTTGTAACTTAATTGATGCTAAAAGACACCTAATTGGCATAACTACTCAATTGGACTCTTAATCATGTAGTTTCCCTGGCCATAGATCCATTCCAGTATCAGTCTTAGTGCTGGATGGTGAAACGGGTTCTCCCCTAGTGGAAGCTCAGATTCGTATACTATTGAGTACACACATTCAAAGGATTCGTTGTAGGCCATACCCTAGTAGGAGTGTGGCTACGGGCCATGTCTCAGTGATATGACTTAGCATACACTTATGATTCTTTCATAAGATTTGTTGCGGGCCATACCCTGGCTGGAGTGTGACCATGGGTCGTAGCTCAATTTCACTAGCATTGTGCATATATACCAAGGCATGCTAGGTTGTTTTGCAGTAGACTTGATATGTCTATGGGGTATTCTCTCATGTTGACCAAGAGGTGTGGAGAGGTTGTTGATTATGGCTCTTCCACAGACCTTGTATGACACTAATTTTGACTTAGTAGTGGTCAGTTGGAGCATGAGTGGTATACCTCATCTCCTCAGGGCATAACAAAAGACATAATATAGTCATGTAGTGTATATTACAAAGGGACAAATGATAATAACACTAGTTGAAGACTTTCCTTGCTTTTGTATTATTTTAGTGAAAGAAAACATACATGTTCTTCATATTCTTCTTAGAATACTAATTATTCTACTGCTTAGTGATAACTTCCTAGTATTTCTTAACCTACTTTACCTATTGGATACATGTTGTCTAACTACATCTGCTAGTTTGTAATTATGTTACCTATCTGCTCCAGTTTCTCTGTGCTTTAATAGACATCGGCAGAGAGTTAAATCTCTCACAAGGATGTTTGGTCTCATCCTGTGGGTTTCCACATCTTTTAGGTGATCGTGCACCACGAGGTGGAGATCGTGCAATTGGGGAAGAGCAGCAGCAAGAGCAGTAGCTGATAAGGTTGGATGTGTTTCTAGTCTTTAGGTGTTAGAATCCTAGAGGGTGTTCTTGATGTGTTTTGTGGATATGATGTGAATGTGAGGTTTTTGGCATGCGTGTCTTTTGTTGTTTAGTTTGACAGATGTACATGTACATATATATGGAATGTGTATCTAGTGTAATAGGTTGAAAACAATGATGTAAGCACCTTACGATATGTGTTATGTAATCCACGTGTCATGCTTTGGAATTATATGTGAAAGTTTTTGGCTCATGGTGTTGTTGCTAAAATCAATTTTAATTTCCCATGTTTTCTGGTAATCCACTTGCTTAGTGTTAATTTTGTGTTTGGTTTAAAGTAATCTCACTTTGTGTGGCACGAGGCATCACTGTTTGGTTAGTATCAGAGCTTTAGGTTCATTGACTCTAAAGAGACCTAGGTGTAAAGACATAGTCTCTACTATTAAACATGATAAACAAATACATCAAATGTGTGGCAACGGAAGAAATAAAACTTGACTTTATTCAAAATGTATAAAGAGTACATTATAAAAATTTCCCAAATGGGAGTACAACTTTATACAAGCATAGGATCTTGGTAGAGGAAGACTAAACTAATACAACTTGTCTCCACAAACAACATAACAAAAGTTTATGCAACTAGTCCAAGCTATCTAGATGTGCAAGATCTCCTTAGCCTTAGGCAGGTTCACCAAGCTTCCATGTGCACTCTATTCATAATCTAGGTGGTTGGGATCACCCAACAAGAGAAAGATAAAGGTGTATGTGTTATTTAAGAGAAACAGGACAATTAAATAATCTAAAGCATTGCAATATAAAAGATTCTCTACACTAAGAGATTTTAAAAGAAATGAGGCAAGTATAAGAATAAGAGAGAAAAGACTACCATAATCAATCAACTAGATTAATCACTTAGCATGAATATATTAAGACACAAACTCATCTCAATGTAGGGTGAGGCACCTACCAGGCCTCACCAAGTGGCAGGGGGACTAAAACCTCAGTGCCTATATAAAGTGGTATGGGGACTAAAACCCCAGTGCCCTATGGGTGGTTTGTACACATGTACACTACATTGTCATTTGGCCTAAAATACATCATGCTTAATAGTTCACTTGGCAGTAGTGAAAATATAAAAGTAACATTTTCATCATAGAATTTGGGAATAAAACCCACGAATAAACCACATGAAGGAGCCAACATAGGCTATAGCAAGATTTAAGAATTTAAAAGTATATGAGCCAACATATGTAGTAGCAAGATTCACATGTTTCAAATGAATGAGCCACAATGGAATTAGAAGCATCAATAAGTAAAGATCCAAATAAAGGCATTTTGGAGGATATCAAGGCTAGCACAAAATGTTTGTAGGGTTGGATAAGACCCAACTAAAGGATTATGATTGTTTACACATAGTTTTCACAATCATACATTCCACATATATAATAGGAATCACATACATTAACATAGGATTCACATAAACAAATAAGTATCACATACCTTATTTTGATTTATTACCATTACTTTCACCAATCATATTGTTTTCACTTCCATTTTTCCCTAGTTATAAACATTACACATGTATTAGTATATATTAAGGCATAAAGCATATGAAAAACCCTAATTTTGGAACTTATTTTCAAAACCACGATTTTAGGCTCAAAACCTAGTCCAATCGATTAATCACATTCTCTTGATTAAGAAAACATCTTTTATTTCCCAATTTGGAGTTAAAATAGATTAATTACACATTTTAGATCATTTAAGGTGATTAACATGATATTTAAGATAAACTTCAAGAAAGCTTTTAGAAACAGGACTCAAAAACTAGAAATTCGGATTTTACTCGAAATATCCTTTCCAACGACTATTTATTCACATTTTTCTGACCAAGGACCAATTTACTATGAATTAAAGAAACTGGACAAATCAAATTGCAAGAAAAAGCCATGTAGGCTAAAAAGGCTTGCACCAAGGGCAATTGAGTAGAGGAAAAAATTACCAAAATACCCTTGTGGGTTAAATAGATCTATTACAGTCACAGGGGCACTCTAGTCATTTGCAAGTATAGTCTTCGTTCGTGAGAAATAAAAGAGGAAGCGAGATTACTGAAAAGCCCATGCTAGTTTAATTGAATAATCAAGGGCGCAGGGGCCCCATGGTCATTGTCTGACCAAGATTGTCCCCGCCCCTGGCCATGGAGAGGGAGCAACTTGGAGCTTGGGCTCCATTGCTCCAATTCACATCTGAGCACAAGACCTTCGACCTAGACTGGGAGTAAACTCCCCATACTCCCGCGGATACATAGAACACGCGCCTGAGTTCTCGCATGCTCAGAAGTGAAGGGATAGAGTTCAAAATGGCAGGGAAATAGGGGAGAACCATCTGAGAAAACCACCGCAAACATGTGACAAAGTAAGCAACTGAGATTGGGATTAGCATCGCAGATCCAAGGCAAGCCGAAGGAAGATCTCGATGAGGGCAGATGAGCACAGGAGTGGAGAAACACATAGCACCGCCGAAGAGCCAAAACAGGTCTATACGATCGGGAGTTTCGTGCATTCACGAGGCCAAGCGAGATCACTAAATGAAAGAATAGGGATTGACGATGGTTACCTTGCAACTGATTTCTCTTTGGTGGCCAGGCGAACCACTGCTATACTGAGGTCACCAGAACTGAAGACGGAGTAGGTCAAGGTGCTACAAGGCACTGGGAATTTAATTGAAAGGATAGGAAGGTTGCTAATGGCCTGGGGGTCCTTCCCGTGGTTATATATAGGCAATGGGGAAGCCGCAGCTCCATCTGCGAACCCGCGATGGAGAAGAAGAAGAGACTGGGTTTGGGTGTTTCGTCAGTGGTGGGGGAGTCAGAGCGAATTAGGGCTCGCTAGAACTGACGTGAGAAGCCGAAAGCACCGGAAGTGGAATCGTGCGAGAAGGTGGTCGGATGAGGGCGAGCCAGATCGGGGAGCTAGAGGGACACTACTACTCTCTTAACTATTGACAGCCAGAGGTAGGAGAAGACGTCTAGGTCGTCGGATCGACCGGGGGTTAAAAACGAACCATTAGATGTTGGAGTGCGATGATCCGCATGCATGACAAGAAAAATAAAATGAACCATAGTGTGACACTAGGAATTAATGATATTAATTCAAGTAGTATAGTTCACTTTATTAAAAGCTTATAAAATGGATTTGAAGGGTCAAATGAAGTCCAAAAGGCACCAAATTGTAACCACATGCACAACTTAATGTGTAGAATCATGATATGCAATTAGACTCTCTTTTACTCATTATTTGGCCCTTAATAAATATATTGCTCATTAAAGTGTATATTAATATATTAAATTGAATGAGTTATATGAAAAGTCTTCTTTTAATGGATTATATGAGTGAAATTTGAGATATTCAACCATTATTAAATTTAAGAGAAAAATCTCACCATTATATTCTATTTTGATATATTATTATCATTTTTAAGGAGAGAGAAAGAAATTAGGTTAAATACACTCATAATTAATTCTATTACATATTTTTGCTCATATCTTATCCAAAAAGATATAAGAGCTCCAAATTAACATTATCCATTTATTATCTCTCATAAAACTCCATTTTGCTTTATTAGTGCTTAATTATTTCCTTAAGTGGGTTATTTGTGCAAACATCCCTTTATTATCATAATTGGGGGCAAAAATGGAATTTTGCCATAATTAATGCTCAAATTGCACATTGAGTCCAAAAATGATCCAAAAGGATAGAAAATTTATGAAAAAGGTTCAAATGGATTAGAAGGAAAAGAAAAGCTCAAAATTGGGTAAATTGCAAGAAAGGCCCTGGATTTCAGTATGTTACAACACTCCACCCCTGAAAGAGGATTTCATCCCCGAAATCACAACAAGATGGAAGAGAGGGTGAGTGAGTAACATCCCAACCATAAACAATTAGGTGGGTATTAAAAGCATTACACATAAGCCAAGTCTTACTAAGGTTTTCCACAAAACCTATAAACTTTTATCCAACACGACATAATCAACATTTTTGTCTTATTAGCATAATCTCCCTCATGTGAAACATTATCCTTATAATTCCATCACTTAGATCAAATTTTATTCAAATTTATTTTTGAAACAATTACATCTCAATATTATATCATATGTATTTCCCTCATCAAGGGTTTTAAGCACAATTAGGGTTTACTAAGCCATTTCAACATTAATTAATGTATTAGGTAAAAAAAACCTTAATAACATGAATTAATTTTCCATTATCCTCTTAAAACTATCATGTAGAATTATCACAAATTATTTTGTAGAAAAAGTTAATATTATCCAACAAGTTATTAAGCCTGTAATAATCCCAAATAATGTTCATATTGCACAGTGTCATATCATCTTTCATACTCATATTAATGACATCATTAATCATTTTCATCCATTACACTTCATATTATAAATAATACATATTTTAATTCACATTAGGCATTTATGAATATTTATGTGAATCCAATTATTCATTATCATGTTTGAGTCATTTTATGCATTTTAGTGAATAGGATGTAACACATTAAATATTAATGAATTAATTCATATATCAAGTTATGATGAGGTGTTCATTAGATAACAAGGTGATATACCTTACATATATTGATAACTTTGTGACTATAATCCATTTATATGTATCAAGGTATATTATGTGATTATGCCACCTAATGTCACTAATGTATCATGAAAGGCATTAAGGATATATATATATATATATATATATATATATATATGTTGCCAAAGCTAGATGATTACATATTAGGGTTTAGGTCAGCATGATCATTACATGTTAATGCATCCTTAGGGTGTATTATCCATACACATTTTACCATTAGGGTGGCATAGTCAACGTTATGTATATTCACAATTAGTAATGAGTAACTCATTATTATATGCATCAACAATATTTGAAGGTTCAAGCATATGAACTATCTCTATATGACTTACTACATATTCATGTGTGTATAAACAAACAAGTTGAATTACAAGTATAATGTGTTTGGTAAATTCTTGTTCATCCACATAGATAGGTTTTCTAACTCTAAAGGTATTTGATTTTGTTTTTAATTGGGATTCCATCCCCCTAAAAAGGGATTTCATCCTCGATATCAGATTTGCAAAACCAAATAGGGTACTAACATCATTACCCTCATTCCACCCCTTAAAAGGGTCAACTAAGTCAAACTAAGCTAAGGGTAAATGGGTACATAAAATTCAACACTAAAAAGATTTACTAACCAAGCTTCAAGGTGTAACATAGGGTACACGAAACCCTAAACATAGGAGTATAAGGTATTTAAGGATGATTTTTGTGTAAGATATCAAATCATCACTTATGGTTTTCCTAAGGTATTCAACAATTAGGCAACATGCCCAAAGATAGACTATTTCGAGCTGTCTGTATCAAATCAGGCCAGGCCAGGTCATATGAGCATGGGAGTCCCCGTAAACCAAGCTAGTGGCACGGAGGAAAATTTTTCCAACCCCCAAGCTCTGACCCTTTCTAGACACCATCACTTCAACTTATTGTTGTAGTATCTTCTCAATGGACAATTCACCAAAAAGTTGACAAATTCTATTTCTAATTATGAAATTATAACTCTAATTCAATGTTGGTCAACTCTGAGGTGAAAACCTTCTAAAGAATCTATATAGGGAGAGAGGTTCTATCTAGGAGACAATTTGAATTAGTCAAGAATCTGACTATCTTGATGCTCTGATACCATGTTGTAGAGACATAGTCTCTACTATTAAACATGATAAACAAATACATCAAATGTGTGGCAGCAGAAGAAATAAAACTTGACTTTATTCAAAATGTATAAAGAGTACATTATAAAAATTTCCCAAATGGGAGTACAACTTTATACAAGCATAGGATCTCAGTAGAGGAAGACTAAACTAATATAACTTGTCTCCACAAACAACATAACAAAAGTTTATGAAACTAGTCCAAGCTATCTAGATGTGCAAGATCTTCTTAGCCTTAGGCAGGTTCACCAAGCACCCATGCGCACTCTATTCCTAATCTGGGTGGTTGGGATCACCCAGCAAGAGAAAGATAAAGGTGTATGTTTTATTCAAGAGAAATAGACAATTAAATAATCTAAATCATTGAAATATAAAAGATTCTCTACACTAAGAGATTTTAAAAGAAATGAGGCAAGTATAAGAATAAGAGAGAGAAGACTGCCATAATCAATCAACTAAATTAATCACTTAGCATGAATATTGTGATGGAGTGGACTTTTGGAATCCTTAAATACCAAATGACACAAGTGAAATCATGTCCTTGAGTTATTTGAAGAGTCCAAGTGCCTTGATAAAATATGGATGTAAATTGGTATTGACATCATGATTAAGACCCTTAAGTTTATACCTTCTCGAGGTATTTAGTTGACTTGTCAAATAAGTGAGTCTTGGCACCCATTTTTTATGGGATGTAGCTTGAATGGTGATACAACCATGGTTAAAATTTCATAAAGTTTTGAGGTTCCTATAAGGAGTTATATAGGCTTAAATAATATTAAATAATGTAAGTTATTGACAAAGATAGTCATGTTTTACCTAACTTTGCTAAGGCATGGAGATGTCACGTGGGTAGAGCTGCCCTATGATATGCACTCGAACATAACCACAGATTGGAGGCGTGGCAACATCCCAAATTTTATATGATTAGATCGGACATGGTGAGTGAAGCCACTCTCCTCTTTTCCCCATGACGTGAACGGGGAGAGAGTGAACAGTTCACCTGGGATGAGTGCTAAGAGCAGTTAGACCCTTACGTGAGGGTAGTGGGTGGTAGATGAGGGAGGTCAAACTCCCCTTTCCGTAACCATTGCTTATAGACGGAAGGTGAGAAGGGTGTCTCCATCCTTGGTGCTCCACCATGGAAGTACCGGCGGTGGCATGCTGGACGAGCAGCAGATCAGGAGCCACCAGATGGAAAACACCACCTGATCGTGAGCCATTTATGGCCGACAAGGTTGTAATTGGGGAGCTATCGAACAGAGGATGATGAGGAAGAGGCGGTGCTATCTGCTTGCTTGCCACGAGGTCCAAGCACGGCGAAGCTCAAGCACGTCGACGTTCAGTGAGGAGTCTAGGAAGCACGAAAAACTGCAGAGGATGAGCGAGCAACGTCCACGAATCTTGAAGAGGCACTAGCACAGAGAGGAGGAGGAGATCGTGACTCTCTTTCCGGAGATCGTCCTCACCACATCGGCTTAGTGCTGTGGAGCCGCCAATGCATCCGTTGCTGGGAACTATCCTCGCGGCGGCGGCAGCTCTGAGAACGGAGAGAAGAGCCCCGCTGGGGACTCAGCAAGTGCAAGGTGAGAAAGGGGCATGCGAGGACAC
Organism: Alisma plantago-aquatica; assembly: GCA_963693085.1. Taxonomy (NCBI): domain Eukaryota; kingdom Viridiplantae; phylum Streptophyta; class Magnoliopsida; order Alismatales; family Alismataceae; genus Alisma; species Alisma plantago-aquatica. The sequence goes on along the minus strand of OY856409.1, from coordinate 660,272,464 downwards.
AAGTGCTAGACCGATGGAATGGGGAAGGACCAGACAATGGAGTATAGGAAAAATGCCTCTTTGCTCCGCCGCAGCTAGAGCTAGGCGGCGACGCCCTTGTAGAGGAGGAGCTCTACAGAAAAGCCCTAGGAAGCTTGTAGCCGTGGAGACCTGGAACGCACAGACAAAGGTGTGTGTGTCCGTAAGAGCTGATGAAGGTGACCTACACATGTTCGTTTGCTCGCCACAGATAACCCTCACGGCGGCACCCAACGCTAGGATGAGAACCCACGCAGACACATCACTAGATCGTGAGAAAAGAGAGAAAGGCAAGCGAACCGGGTCCGAACCCTGAACCAGGTGTAAACCAAGTGAACTGACTAGACCAGTGCAAGCCAGGAGAAAGAACCGTCCACAACAGCAAAGGATGCACGCAACCTCTAGGAGCCATGTGGCAATGCGCCATTGGCCAAAAGGTAAGTAATTTTAGTAAATGAGTGTATCTTTAATAAATCATAGAAATTAGCTCGAGCATCAGAAAAATACAAGTAATATACCAAAATTCTCAGAAAAATGTGTAGAACAACATAGAACCATAATATTAGGCTTTTGATGCACTAATAACAGTGATATAATTTAAGATGTATTATGCTTATATCATGTGTTATAAATAACAAATGATGGCCTAAAATTATGAGAATATGTCAATAAATCAATATTCATGCTTATAATCCATCTGATGTCTATATTTATGATGTTGATGCATGAAATCATATAATTTGCTTTATATGGCTATTAGGGCTAATAACACTAAAGAAAATGTATTAAACTTGCTCAATAAATGATGAAATTTACAGAGTAAGCTCATTTAATTATTTGGAACCTCAGAATTAATAATGTGATCATAATGATGCATATAATTCATGTTATATGAAGAGCACCCTTAATACATGTGATGTAACCCTAATATGGTTAACGAAAGTGACATAATGTTAAGTATGTTCGTATAATATTGTGACACATGAGTATATCTAGTTGATGAACTATAATTTGGAATATGACATCAGTATGATAAATCTAAGACAAGAATGCAAGTAATAATGGAAATATACTAATGAGATAAGGTAAACCCTAAAATGGATATAATTAGGGTTAAGGTGAGATGTAAGATGATGAGAACCTGATGATAGTATATGATCTTGTCTTAATCAGGTTTGACCAAGATGTAGTTGACATCAGGAATATGTGTGATGATTAGGATGTCTCTTTTCAAGGTACGCCATTACCTCTTGCTTGGCTTATTATACATTATGCTTGTGTTATATGGTGGTAAAGATTTGGCATATGGTATTGATTGAAATGATTGTCTTGTATGATATGTTGCTGAATTTTCATATTTATGGCTATGAACACCTAGAAACATAATATAGATGTTCCATCATAATATATCTCATAAACCACTTGGTGGTAGAGCGCATGCATAATGATCACAAACCACTTGGTGGTAGATCATATGATGTTTGTATAATGATCACAAACCACTTGGTGGTAGATCATAAGGCCTGAAGATGTCAAAGCCGCTTGGTGGCAGACACACGAGATATAGGATGGAAATGTGCTTAAAATATGTGTTCTCTTTTGCTAATGAATATCTTTATGCAAGTATACTCTTTTCATATATTCTTCTATTACTGCCAAGTATTACTTTTATCTTATTGCCAAAATATTATGAGAGGTATTTAAAAGACACGTAGGCGTACACAGTACAATATTCTTGAATATTGTGCTGACATGTAGCGAATGTAATCTTTTGTTTAGGTTGTGCGTGTGCTCTTGAAGATCCAGGATAGTTGAGAGTTGTGTAGCGAGCTGATGTACAGGTGGAATTGTTGCCTTAAGATCCTATAGTTTAGTGGTAGTACATGTATATGTAGAAGTTTGATGTTGAATATGTAATATCAAATGTTGTAATAATTCATGTTGTAATGATATGTTGAATGGTGCACATGTGTGTATGGTTTTATTATTGTTCATGTACATGTGCTACTGTGTTTCCTTCTGAATTCCTCTGATTTTATTCTTCTTAGCCTAGTGTGGGATGTTTAAATTGGGATTCTCATTGAGGTGAGAGTTTTAATTTGGATGTCACACATCAGATTAAGTTTTAGAAAATTCGGGGACGTCACAGGTGGTATCAGAGCATGAACAATAGCAAAGCTTGACATTTGCTCATTATGCAACTCAAAACTAAAGAACCTTGAACTTAATAATCTTTAGGGATAGATTAGTCATCTTTTAGAGACTAGATCTGACCTAGCCTCTAGGTTAGCACCTATATGTCTGAGAACTAGGTCTAGATTGGTGCTTGTTAAGTAGCAAGTCCCTAGATGTCATTCTTTCCTTGTAGTGCAGTGGTATGGGACGTTGCACTATTTGGAAATGATGTGCATCAAGGGAAGAGAAACCCTAGACATATTGTGCACGTTGTCTAGAGTAGCTACACTGGTCTACACCATGTTCTCACCCCTTTCCTTAGTTTTCATGACATTGTACTCTCTATTATGTGTGGGACACTCGTTTCTAGATTTGGTTTTGGATTCCAATTAGATCGAACCTTGATAGTTTTCTCTGATGCTTGTTTTATCAGAGAAAAACTATATAATATTTTATTTTGTATATGTATTACAAAAATGTGTCCCCACACATGTACGAGTAGGAGGTGATCATGCAACCTAAGTGAAAGTGAATGACATCAGTCTAGAAGAGAGAGTAGTTCTAGATTAGATGTCTAGTGCCTTGTTAGAATATATGATAGATGGAATAGATAGAATAAGTTTGATGATACGGTCTAAGTCTTATATAGATGATATAAGATAGTTTGTGATGATCTATGTTTGTCATTGAAGATGTAAGTTCAGTTTTGAGGATTTGAGATAAGTTTTGATGATGCATGTAAATATGCTTTTATGAGATAAGATATGTTAAAAGAAGGGTGTGAGTCAGCATGAGCCTCAATCTCTTTTACAAAGGAGGACCTATTGTGTTAGGACCAGTTTTGGGGTTAGCTCAAGAGAGAGCGAGACCCACAGGGAGAAGGTCAGAGAACCTAAACTCCATGATATGAGAAATACGAGAAGCATGTGATATGATATGTCCTAAACTAGACTACTCCTAAGTGAACGAATTGAGTTGCTCTATGCGTGATTCCTATAGTCCTGTTGAACCCTAGATGTCCTTGGGAGGACCAAACCCTAGAGATAGAGAGAGGCTGGTTATATGTGCATATGTGAATATGAATATGAGTGCCTGCCATCTGGGTGAGGGAGAGAGCTCAAGACCCTGGAGGAGGTAGCTACGATAGTTTTTGTGAAGCCTCATGCTCGAATTGGTGGTTTACCACATAGGAATCTAGTGGTGTATATAAGAGAATTTTGGGTAAGCATGTTTCATGAGTAAAGACCTATGAAGAGAATGTCATAGCATGTTTTGGTTTGTTCTTTGTGGCTAGATCTTGTGAAGCTATCCGTCAGTTCCAATGAGGTAATCTAAGAACCCTAGACTAAGAGAGGAAGGATAAAGTATGTGCTTATGAGATACTCATAGATTTGAGTTAGCTCACAGAGACTGAGCATGGAACTACCCTCAAGTATGGGTTAGGGGAACCTCGATTGGACTTGTTGATATATGTTTGATTAGCCACTCACATAAGTTTGTTAAGTACAATCATGATAAAATATATGTAAGCATGTGATTTAATCTCGAGATGTGATATATAGACATGATATAATGGAAACCGAGAAATAGTTTAATAGATAGAAATGCATAAATGGTTAACCATCTATATGAATAATGATGATAATGTGATATTGTGGGTTAATCTTGTGATGAAATCACTAGTAAATGTTGTAGTTTATTATGAGCAATGAAATAAGATCATATCAATGAAATATGTTACATGAGGTGTTAATCTTAGTGCTTAACAAAGTTAGAAAATATAGTTTCACAGACAACACAACATAATAATTATTAAACCTTGATATGATATAGATGGATAACGTGGGTTAATTATAGTTCACTCCCTCCTAAAAGGCATATGTTAATGATGAACATGTCCTAACAATGAGCTAAATAAAATGTGGTGACACCTTGATATAATGGGTTAACTTTAGCTAACTCCTTTAGAACATGGTAATAGGATGACGAAACCCTAATGCATGGGTAAAGATAAGGATTCAACCCTAAGATATAAAATATGTCAAAACCTAATAAGAGCTTATAAACCCTTGTTTGATCCTTCTATGCAGTGAAGTTTCACCCTTGATGCTTTTGAAACCTCCTAATAGTGTTTTGGATACATGGTTCTAGGTAACCTTTGCGGATATGTTACACATAGAATAGTGCCTACATGTGGATGAAGTCAAGATAAGGTTTTCTCCAGAAGTATGAGTATGGTGTACTTTCGAGGATGAAAGTTCTTTTAAGATGTATATGATGTGAAAGACTAGATTTCTAGCTTAATTCCGAGGACAGAATTTTTTTTAGGTATGTAGGATGTGATGGTGTGGACTTTTGGAATCCTTAAATACCAAATGAAACAAGTGAAATCATGTCCTTGAGTTATTTGAAGAGTCCAAGTGCCTTGATAAAATATGGATGTAAATTGGTATTGACATCATGATTAAGACCCTTAAGTTTATACCTTCTCGAGGTATTTAGTTGACTAGTCAAATATGTGAGTCTTGGAAACCATTTTTGATGGGATGTAGCTTGAATAGTAATACAACAATGGTTAAAATTTCATAACGTTTTGAGGTTCCTAGAAGGAGTTATATAGGCTTGAATAATATTAAATAATGTGACTTATTGAGCAAGATAGTCATGTTTTACCTAACTTTGCTAAGGCATGGAGATGTCACGCGGGCAGAGCTGCCCTAGGATATGCACTCGAATATAACCACAGATTGGAGGTGTGGCAGCATCCCAGATTTTAGATGATTATATCGGACATGGTGAGTGAAGCCACTCTCCTCTTTTCCCCATGATTTGAACGTGGAGAGAGTGAACAGTTCACCTGGGATGAGTGCTAAGAGCAGTTAGACCCTTACATGAGGGTAGTGGGTGGTAGATGAGGTAGGTTAGACTCCCCTTTCCATAACCATTGCTTATAGACGGCAGGTGAGAAGGGTGTCTGCATCCTTGGTGCTCCGCCATGGCAGTACTGGCAGTGGCATGCTGGCCGAGCAGCAGATCAGGAGCCACCAGATGGAAAACACCACCTGATCGTGAGCCATTTATGGCTGGCAAGGTTGTAATTAGGGAGCTACCGAGAAGAGGACGATGAGGAAGAGGCAGTGCTATCTACTTGCTTGCCATGAGGTCCAAGCATGATGACGCTCAAGCACGTCGACGTTCAGTGAGGAGTCCAGGAAGCACGAGAAGCTGTAGAGGATGACCGAGCAACGTCCACGAATCTTGAAGAGGCATTAGCAAAGAGAGGAGGAGGAGATCGTGACTCTCTCATTAGAGATCATCCTCACCACGGCGGCTTAGTACTGTAGAGCCGCCAGTGCATCTGTTGCCGGAAACTATCCTCGCAGCAGAGGTGGCACTAAGAACGGAGAGAAGAGCCTCGCTGGGGACTCGGCGAGCACAAGGAGAGAAAGGGGAATGTGAGGACACATGTGCTAGGCCGGTGGCATGGGGAAGGACCCGACAATGGAGTAGAGGCAAAATTCCGCTTTGCTCCACTGCAACCAGAGCTAGGCGGCGGCACCCTTGCAGAGGAGGAGCTCTACGACAAAGCCCTAGGAAGCTTGTAGCCGTGGAGACCTGGAAGGCATAGACAAAGGTGTGTGCAACTGTAAGAGCTGATGAAGGTGACCTATACACGTTCGTTTGCTCACCGGATATAACCCTCACGGCGGCACCTAGCGCTGGGTTGAGAACCCACGCATGCACATCACTAGATAGTGAGAAAAGAGAAAAGGCAAGCGAACCGGGTCCGAACCCTGAACCAGGCTTAAACCAAGTGAACTGACTGGCCCAGTGCAAGCCAGGAGAAAGAACCGGCCGCAGCAACAAATGATGTGTGCAGTCTCTTGGAGCCACGTGGCAATGCATAATTGGCCAAAAGGTAAGTAATTTCAGTAAATGAGCGTATCTTCAATAAATCATAGAAATTATCTCGAGCATCAAACAAATACAAGTAATATACCAAAATTCTCAGAAAAATATGTAGAACAACATAGAACCATAATATTAGGCTTTTGATGCACTAATAATAGTGATATCATGTAAGATGTATTATTCTTATATCATGTGTTATAAATAACAAATGATGGCCTAAAATTATGAGAATATGTCAGTAAATCAATATTCATGCTTATAATCCATCTGATGTCTATATTTATGATGTTGATGCATGAAATCATGTAATTTGCTTTATATGTCTATTAGGGCTAATAACACTAAAGAAAATGTATTAAACTTGCTCAATAAATGATGAAATTTACAGAGTAAGCTCATATAATTATTTGGAACCTCAGAATTAATTATGCAATCATCATGATGCATATAATTCATGTTATATGAAGAGCACCCTTAATACATGTGATGTAACCCTAATATGGTTAACGAAAGTGACATAATGTTAAGTATGTTGACATAATAATGTGACACATGAGTATATCTAGTTGATGAACTATAATCTGGAATATGACATCAGTATGATAAATCTAAGACAAGAATGCAAGTAATAATGGAAATATACTAATGAGATAAGGTAAACCCTAAAATGGATATAATTAGGGTTAAGATGAGATGTAAGATGATGAGAACCTGATGATAGTATATGATCTTGTCTTAATCAGGTTTGACCAAGATGTAGTTGACATCAGGAATATGTGTGATGATTAGGATGTCTCTTTTCATGATACGCCATTACCTCTTGCTTGGCTTATTATATATTATGCTTGTGTTATATGGTAGTAAAGATTTGGCATATGGTATTGATTGAAATGATTGTCTTGTATGATATGTTGCTGGAATTTTCATATTTATGGCTATGAACACCTGCAAACATAATATAGATGTTCCATCATAATATAGCTCATAAACCACTTGGTGGTAGAGCGCATGCATAATGATCACAAACCACTTGGTGGTAGATCATATGATGTTTGTATAATGATCACAAACCACTTGGTGGTAGATCATAAGGCCTGAAGATGTCAAAGCCACTTGGTGGCAAACGTACGAGATATATGATGGAAATGTGCTTAAAATATATGTGTTCTAGTTTGCTAATGAATATCTTTGTGCAAGTATACACTTTTCTTATATTCTTCTATTACTGCCAAGTATTACTTTTATCTTATTGCCAAGATATTATGAGAGGTATTTAAAAGACATGTAGGCGTATTCAATACAATATTCTTGAATATTGTACTGACGTGTACCACATGTAATCTTTGGTTTAGGTTGTGCGTGTGCTCTTAAAGATCCAGGATAGTTGAGAGTTGTGTAGCGAGCTGATGTACAGGTGGACCTGTTGTCTTAAGATCCTGTAGTTTAGTGGTAGTACATGTATATGTAGAAGTTTGTTGTTGAATATGTAATATCAAATGTTGTAATAATTCATGTTGTAATGATATGTTGAATGGTGAACATGTGTGTATGGTTTTATTATTGTTCATGTACATATGCTACTGTGTTTCCTTCTGACTTCCTCTGATTTTCTTCTTCTTAGCCTAGTGTGGGATGTTTAAATTGGGATTCTTGTTGAGGTGAGAGTTTTAATTTGGACGTCACACATTAGATTATGTTTTAGAAAATCTGGGGATGTCACAAATATATTAAGACACAAACTCATCTCAATGTAGGGTGAGGCACCTACCAGACCTCACCAAGTGGCAGGGGGACTAAAACCCCAGTGCCTATATAAAGTGGCAGGGGGACTAAAACCCCAGTGCCCTATGGGTGGTTTGTACACATGTACACTACATTGTCATTTGGCCTAAAATACATCATGCTTAATAGTTCACTTGACAGTAGTGAAAATATAAAAGTAACATTTGCATCATAGCATTTGGAAATAAAACCCATGAATAAACCACATGAAGGAGCCAACATAGGCTATAGCAATATTTAAGCATTTCAAAGTATATGAGCCAACATATGTAGTAGCAAGATTCACATGTTTCAAATGAATGAGCCACAATGGAATTAGAAGCATCAAATAAGTAAAGATCCAAATAAAGGCATTTAGGAGGATATCAAGGCTAGCACAAAATGTTTGTAGGGTTGGATAAGACCCAACTGAAGGATTAGGATTGTTTACACATAGATTTCACAATCATACATTCCACATATATAATAGGAATCACATACATTAACATAGGATTCAAATACACAAATAACTATCACATACCTTATTTTGATTTATTACCATTACTTTCACCAATAATATTGTTTTCACTTCCATTTTTCCCTAGTTATAAATATTACACATGTATAAGTATATATTAAGGCATAAAGCATAGGAAAAACCCTAATTTTGGAACTTATTTTCAAAACCACGATTTTAGGCTCAAAACCTAGTCCAATCGATTAATCACATTCTCCTAATTAAGAAAAATCTTTTATTTCCCAATTTGGAGTTAAAATAGATTAATTACACATTTTAGATCATTTAAGGTGATTAACATGATATTTAAGATAAACTTTGAGAAAGCATTTAGAAACATGACTCAAAAACTAGAAATTCAGATTCTACTCAAAAACTCCTTTCCAACGACTATTTATTCACATTTTTCTGGCCAAGGACTAATTTACTATGAATTAAAGAAACTGGACCAATCAAATTGGAAGAAAAATCCATGTAGACTAAAAAGGCTTGCGCCAAGGGCGATTGAGCAGAGGCAAAAATTACCAAAATACCTTTGTGGGTTAAAAGAAATATATTACAGTCGCAGGGGCACTCTAGTCATTTGCAAGTATAGTCTTCGTTGGTGAGTAATAAAAGAGGAAGCGAGATTACTGAAAAGCCCATGCTAGTTTAATTGAATAATCAAGGGCGTAGGGGCCCCATGGTCATTGTCTGACCAAGATTGTCCCCGCCCCTGGCCATGGTGAGGGAGCAACCTGGAGCTTGGGCTCCATTGCTCCAATTCACATATGAGCACAAGACCTTCGACCAAGACTGGGAGTAAACTCCCCATACTCCCGCGGACACATAGAACATGTGCCTGAGTTCTCGCGTGCTCAGAAGTGAAGGGACAGAGTTCAAAATCGCTGGGAAATAGGGGAGAACCATCGGAGAAAACCACCGCAAACACGCGACAAAGTAAGAAATCAAGATTGGGATTAGCTTCGCAGATCCAAGGTAAGCTGAAGGAATATCTCGACGAGGGCAAATGAGAATAGGAGCGGAGAAACACATAGTACCGTCGGAGACCCAAAACAGGTATATACAACTGGGAGTTTCGTGCATTCGCGAGGCCAAGTGAGATCACTAAATGAAAAAATAGGGATTGACGATGGTTACTTTGGAACTGATTGCTCTTTGGTGGTCAGGTGAACCACTGCTATACCGAGGTCTCCGGAACTAAAGATAGAGTAGGTCTGTTACGACCCCACCTTCCGGTAACCCCCAATTAAGGGAGACCATGAGGTCGAAGCCGCACACATAATTTCCAGATTAAAGGTTCGCAATTAACCAAGAACAATTATTAAATTTTAACTGACTAAACTGGAAAGCTGTAAGAAAATAAACTTTTTCATACCTTTTGAAATCTTGGATCTCTAAACTTATATCCACTTATGAATTCTACGCTAACTAATCCTCCTTGTAGTTTAATTCATGTATTTCACAATATGACGATTTACTGTTTGTCCTTTTGTCTTTGTACCTAAAATGCCGAAAAACAAAACGTCAGTCAATATACATCTGGTATGTGGGGGAACCAATAATCGTGCAATTATTCATAACAATGTATTGCGACCAATTACCATTTAACAAACAATTTTACATTTTAAATATAACTGCGCAATCCATGTATTCTCCGTCCTCTGCACTGTCCCGGTAGTGGACTTGGATACTACTTTCCTTATAGTAGTTCCCCATTAAACCCCTCATGGTCCCACCTATAGGTGAACCACTTTCTAGGGTTGAGTCACATGGCACTACCCGTAAGTAGCCCACTCCTTAACTCATGGCATGCTAAAGGGTTTCATGGCACTACACTTGGTAGCCCAATTTCTAACCCACGATAACCTAGACCTTACTCTAGGTTACCCCTTTTTAGCCTTTACAAGCCACAGAGGTGGATTCATATCTAAGCCAATTATACACACACACAAATATATATATATATATATATATATATATATATATATATATATATATATATATATATATATATATATATTCATGGTGATAATCATAGCCACTTTATAGTTGCATGAAATAAAAGGCACACAATAGTTATTTTCAAGAAACCGATAAACACGTTTGGAAATCACCGTGAAACTAAAGCGATTATTCATAAGCGTAACCACATACCTGTTCAGTAGATTTCTCAAACTAATATCAATTCCAACCAAGAAAGCAATCCAAGCAAGTAATTCAACCACATAATCAAGAATCCTAAAAAACACATGTACTCTACTTACTACACACTTTATCAAGATTCTTTCTATTCAACTTGAAATCACTTCCTAAGGTTTCCGTATCCATTTTAGGGTTTCATTTTGCATTTAGGGTTTCACTTCATTTACTATTTTAAACCCTATTTCTATTCAATTACTTACAAACCCTAATTTCATATTAAAGACACACTTAAACATTAATTAAGCCCATTATGCCTCTTTTATGTTAAAACTACCATTTTTATCCTTTTAATCCATGGCAAGATCATTATACTCATTTATCATCAATTCATAGTTCACTATGGCCTAATTCACAAATGAACTCTATATATCATTAAATCCACCTTTTATTCATTAGAAAACCCTAATTACTATATTAAGGGTATTTACCCATAATTAAGAATCTTTGTACTCGAAATAGATTAGAACCATCATATCTCAGCTTTGTACATGAAGATCATCCTTTTTGTTCCTAATGTTCCTTTTTATCATTAACAGGTTAATACCAACGTTAATCATCCATTAAACCCTACTAGACACATTAATCATCTCAAAATAGGGTTTCTTAATCATTAAAGTATTAAAGTTGATAACTTCCATTACTTTTTGGATTGCAATTAGAATCAGGCTTCAATTATATTTTTAATGTATTCCTCATGTTTTGTTGATAAAATTTATATATTATGTGTATCCATCCAAGCTATGGTTAATTAGCTATGAATTTTGCAAAATTACTTACCTTGGGCCAATCAGAGTGCGCCACTTGTCCTGCTCCATGCAATGTTGCCTTGTAAGTTGAAATCATAACTGAATTATGAAACTACCCTTGACTTAAGGATCCATTCTTTAGCACGCTGAGGGGTAGAACGGTCAAACGCCGCCCGTGCCTTCTTCGACCTTGCGCAGCCGTGCTGCGTTGCCCTAGCTACGATGGAACAACTTCTCATCTCCTTCCCATGGCCTGGTTCTAGCTGCCAACCCCCGCCCTGGATCTGCCGTTCCCAGCCGCACGTGAGGCGCCCTTAGGTATGGCCACAATGGTCAGGATCTGGATCTGCAAGCCCGCGGCTCACAACCATGTTGCAGCCGTGTTGCAGGTGTTTGGGTGAAGTCTGACGCTCTAGGATGTTAGCCGATCATCCACTGGTCATCGGGGTACATCAAGCCTTCCTCCAGATGACTCCACATGTCACCGTTGCTCCATAGAAAACACCACATGTGGTTTAGGGTTTTGGAAAAAAACGATGAAGAAGGAGGGATAAAGGGTGCTTGGAATTAACTTAAACTCGGCCAAGGACTCTATCCCTTATATAGGGGAGAGTATCCATGCCCTACAGTCCTCATTCATGAAATAGCAATGCCCTTTCCTAATAGGAAATCAATTCCTTCAATGAGAAGTATATTCTCTCTCTTTCATTTTATCCTTTGGATATTCTCTATTATTTGGATATCAGGAAATTCGAAATTCCTCTTTTATTTTATTTGTACTTGCCCTTTTTAATTCATTGGCCACGGATTTTATATTTCCTTAAGTAGAAAATACCACTTCTTTAACAAAACCATGAAATTCATTAATCATGCATCATATTATCCTCTTATGTTCTATTATTGGTATTTTTCTCTTTATTTTCTTCATTGGGACTCATTGGATCCCAAGAAACTCAAATAATTTGAATTTCTTTTTTAAGGAATACTCATTATCCTTCTAAATGCATCAATATGCATTATTTCACATTATCTTGTTTATTTCTCATTAAAATATCTCTTTTTGAGGATTTCTCTTTATTTATATTTTATTTTCCTCATTGGTATTCCTTTAAACATTAGGAATCCTTGGGATATGAAATCCCACTAAGGATAACTCAATTCCACCTTTTTCCACTTATTTTCCACATTTTATCATTATTTTCAATTTCTTTCTTAATAAAGAAATACTTAATTGATCTTTTCTTTTCTTATTGCATTCTCTATGCAACTTTGGACTCCTTGGAACCCAAGCAACCCAAGAGGCACGAAATCCATCCTTGGATTACATTCTTTTGCCTTCCAGGAGTTTCCACATCATTCTTTTCTCAAAAACTCAATTATTAATTTACTAATTTAATAATTGAATTTCCTTTCTTTATTTCCTTGTTATTGGGCCCAATAGCCAATAAAGCCCACAACACAATCATCAAGGCTATTGTAAATGAAATACATTTATTCAAAACAAATTATATCATTATTTGTTCAATTATCTTTAATATGAGAAATTACATTTCTCACCAATTGAACCCAAAAATTGGGGTTGTAACAAGGTCAGGGTGCTACAAGGCACTGGGAATTCAATTGGAAGGAGAGGAAGGTTGCTAATGGTATGGGGGTCCTTCCCGTGGTTATATATAGGCAATGGGGATGCCACAACTCCATCTGTGAACCCGTGACGGAGAAGAAGAAGAGACCGGGTTTGGGGGTTTCGTTAGTGGTGGGGGAGTCGGAGCGCATTAGGGCTCACTAGAACCGACGTGAGAAGCCGAATGCACTGGAAGTGGAATCACATGAGAAGGTAGTCAGATGAGGGTGAGCTGAGTCGGGGAGCTAGAGGGGTGCCACTACTCTCTTAACCGCGGACAGCCAGAGGTAGGAGAAGACCTCTAGGTCGCGGATCGACCGGGGGTTAAAAACGAACCGTTAGATGTTGGACCACGATGGTCCGCACGCGTGACAAGAAAAATAAAATGAACCATAATGTGACGCCAAGAATTAATGATATTAATTCAAGTAGCATAGTTCACTATATTAAAAGCTTATAAAATGGATTTGAAGGGTCAAATGAAGTCCAAAAGGCACCAAATTTTAACCCCATGCACAACTTAATGTGTAGAATCATACTATGCCCTTAATAAATATATTTCTCATTAAAGTGTATATTAATATATTTAAATGAATGAGTTATATGAAAAGTCTTCTTTTAATGGATTATATGAGTGAAATTCGAGATATCCAACCATTATTAACTTTAAGAGAAAAATCTCACCATTATATTCTATTTTGATATATTATTATCATTTTTTAGGAAAGAGAAAGAAATTAGGTTAATTGCACTAATAATTAATTCTATTACATATTTTTGCTCATATCTTATCCAAAAAGATATAAGAGCTCCAAATTAGCATTATCCACTTATTATCTCTCATAAAACTCCATTTTGAATTATTAGAACTTAATTATTTCCTTAAGTGGGTTATTTGTGCAAACACCCCTTTATTATCATAATTGGGGGCAAAAATGGAATTTCGCCATAATTAATGCTCAAATTGCAAATTGAGTCCAAACATGATCCAAAAGGATAGAAAATTTATGAAAAAGGTCCAAATGGACTAGAAGGCAAAGAAAAGCTCAAAATTGGGTAAATTGCCGGAAAGACCCTGGATTTCAGTATGTTACACTAGGACTAGGGTTTGTGTCTATTCTAGTGTCATCCAGTCTGTCTTATAGTGACTTCTGGTTCTATTGAAGAAGAAGTAGAGTAGATAAGATGGCTGGTGAACATGAAGAACACATTGCTGAGAGTGGTGTTGTTTCACTTGGTGGAGGTGTAGGGAGGCTTGTTGTTGAGGGGAGGGTGCTTGAGATGACCCAGTTGGACACTGCAGTGGTGACGTATCCTTCTTTTCAGTCCATGTTTGGACAGTTTATGGCCATGATTACACATATGGCAGACAAAATGTCATTCCTCAAACAAGAGCAACAACCCCCAATGTGGAATCTCCGATATCTGGGAAGACTTTTAAATGATTTAGGCGAGTTGGATCTATGGAGTATTGTAACATACCGAAACCTAGAACTTAATCCTATTCCAATGTTAAGAGGTTAGAGACCCTAGTCTTTGGGTTTATCCAAACAAGGAAAAAATATAAACCCGTTGGTGGATAATTAAAACCCTAATATGTTAATGCATAAATAAATCATCCTAACATGTAAACATATAAACAAAGATGACATGATACTTTCACATTAATCATAAGATCAATGAAGGGTACATAAGATATGTCACATGAGATAATAATGTGCATAAAAGGACAAGGTGTCCATAATTGAGAATAATGGCACATAATTCAAATAAAATATGTGAGATAATTATAGGGTAGATTCGTTCTAGATCTTTCCTTAGTCTTTTTGAATAAGGAAGAGATAAAAAGATAAATAATAACTCTTTACGCAAGCTAATGTGATATTGAATTATTTAATAAGAGAAATTGTGGTAATAATGGGTAGTGGACTAAAATTCATAAAAGGAAGATGAATTGGTTTAAAATAACTTGAGGTTCATTTTCCTTGGGTTTGATTTGGCTTGGAGGTCAAGTTTTATAATTCTGGAATGGTAATAACTATATCTCTTTTATTTTGAAAAGAAAAGCATCAAAATATTAAATAAATATTTAATGACTCCAAAAGTGGAAAATAACTTTGGATTCATAATCTACATATTAAAAATAGCCTTTGGGTGAATTTTCATGTTATTTGGATAATCTTTAATATACATGTAAAGTTAGGAGAGAGAAAGTATGCAAAACCTTCAAAATACTAAATAATTATACAAATATCTCCAACATGTAAAATTTATGGGAAATTCATATCCAAGGCACTTAATTTGACATGTGGGTGAAGTTTCATCAAATTGGGAGAATCTTATAACCATTAATGATGGAAGAACGATAAAATAAGATTTGATTTATTTAACACATCAAAAGTTCTCAAAAGTCAAATCTAATTGTATATTTGGATTCCTCATATAAAAAATAGGGCGGGTGTCAAATTTCATTTAATTTGGAGTTCATTTGCACCCTCAAAATAGGAGAGAGAAAAAGAGAAATTAATGTGATCACACTTTTGTCCGATTTTGATTTGGATAAGGTTTAAATGTCACACTTTCTTGATCTCGCACTCGATTTGGACCTTTGGATCAATGATCCAACAACTCCTGCTTATCTTCTACCTTGAGCCCAAAGAGGAAACAGAACTGTTATATCCACAATTTTCAAATCTCCTTTTCTCACTCGTTTCTTGACCAAATCGCACGATTTCTTCGCCATTGTGTTCCATTTAGGTTTCTGCATCCTTTGAGCCTTTAATCACATAGTTTTTTTTTATTATTTGGTGAAACCCAATTCTTGGGCATGAAGCTTCTCGGTCAACTTGCCCATCCTTTGTCCAGTGCATCCTCATCTATAAATAGTGCTACCCTCACCTCTGTCCTACCTCCAGAAACCTTCCTCTACTCTCGATTGTACCCAAGTTTCCCCCCTTTTCCATTGCAAGCTCATAGCTAGGAGGCTACCATTGTGGGTCGGGCCTCTTCCTTGGCTCTCCTCCATTCAATTACGTGGAAGGTAAGGTCAACCGGTCCCTCTTGTTCGTTTGTTTGCACTGAAAATCATGAAAAATAGCGTCTATAGATTTCCCCCAACCTTGGGCCAAAGCTGCTGCTGCTCCCTGTTAGCAGCCATGGTGTCAGTTTGTGAGGGAGAAGCAATCCCTTGCGATATTTCTCGCTTATACCCCTTTCTTTCATTCTTTCTTTATTTTATCACCCGAGGGCATTATGGTCTTTTCGCCCGTGTCTCTTTTGACTTGAAGCAGATCAATGTGTCGCTGAGAAGGATTTAACCCTTGACTTGGCCGCATGTTGTTGAGCCAAGTCACGTGACCACTCTCTGTCTTCCTCTCTCTCGCCATGTACTGATGATTTGACTTTTCTGATTGGCTTAAATTGGAAATATCATAACTTTTAAACCGCTCATTCAAAAATTATAAATAAATGTGTTTTGTTATTGGAAAAATGTGTACTTTCTAATAAAATAGTTTGAAGCTTGATTTCCATGTTTTTTTATGACGGATTTTGAAGGATCTAATTAATTAAAATAAAATCCCCAAAATTGATAACTAATCCACATGAACTCCAAATTTAATAAATAATGATGTTTTCTTAATCAGAAAAAGCTAATAAGTCGATTGGTTTAGGTTTGGAGTCCAAATTTGATGTTTTGTAGAAATATCTAGAATTAGGTTTCATTGCATATGTATGCATCTCAAACCCTAATACACGTGAATAATTTGTAATTAGGCAAAGTTGATCTTGGAAAAAACTAGGTTGGTGAAGAGAGTTTCTAGGACCCTGGTGTAAATATGTTTGCATCCCCTATTTTTACTTTGAGCAGTTAATGTGACGTCCCCAGATTTTCTAAAACTTAATCTGATGTGTGACGTCTAAATTGAAACCCTCACCTCAGCGAGCATTCCAATTTAAACATCCCATACTAGGCTAAGAAGAAGAAAATCGAGGGAGTCAGAAGGAAACAATCAGTAGCACATATACATGAACAATAAACAAACCACAACACATGTTCACCATTCAACATATAATTGCAACATGAATTTTTACAACATTTGATATTACATATTGAACAACAAACTATAACATATACATGTACTACTACTAAACTACAGGATCTTAAGACAACACGTCCACCTATACATCAACTCGCCACACAACTCTCACTATCCTGGATCTTCAAGAGCATAACCAAAACCTAAACAAAAGATTACATGCGGTACACGTCAGCATAATATTTCATGAATATTGTACTGAGTATGCCTACGTGTCTTTTATATACCTCTCATCATATCTTGGCAATAAGATAAAACTAATACTTGGCAGTAACAGAAGAATGTAAGAAAAGCGTATACTTGCACAAAGATATTCATTAACAAAAGAGAACACATATTCTAAGCTTATTTTCCATTATATCTCAAGGCCTTTATGATCACTACCAAAGAGTTAGATCATTTGTACAAGGTGACCACTACCAAAGAGTTAGGTCAGACCACTACCAAAGAGTTAGGTCATATGTACAATGTGACCACTACCAAAGAGTTAGGTCACTTCCAAGCACACTACCAAAGAGTTAGTGCTTTCATATAATGGAACAGATATATTATGTTTGATGTGTTCATAGCAGTAATCATGGAAAATCATGCAACATATCATACAAGAACAATCATTTCATCCAATATCATATGCCAAGTATTTTACTACACATATAACACAAGCATATTGTATAATAAGCCAAGTAAGAGGTAATGGCGTACCTTCCAAAGAGATATTCCTAATCACATATTGCTCATGTCATCTATATCCTGGTCAACCCTGATTAAGACAAGATCATATATCACCATCAGGTTCTCATCATCTTACATCTCATCTTAACCTTAATCGTGTTCATTAGGGTTTGCTTATCTCATTTGGATATTCTCATCATTAAGTGTATTCTTATCTTATGATTATCTCATTGATTCCATTTTCCAGATTACATCTCATTATCAAAGTTCATCATCTGAACATATTAACATTATGTCACACGTTAACCCTAGGTTACATGCATTACTCAAATTAGGGTTTATATCACATTAAGAGCAAACATCATCATATAACATAGATTATGTGTATCATATTGATCTCATATTTAATTCTGAAGTTCCAGATACTGATATGAGCTTACTCTGCAAATTTCATCATTTATTGAGCATGTATGCATTAATTACATATTATTTAGGGTTATTAGCCCTAACTAGCCATATGGAGTAAATTACATGATTTCATGCATCAACATCATGATTACTAACATCAGATGGATTACAAATATTATTTTTCACTTATTGGTATTTTCTGATAATTTTTTGTCGATGTTTGATATTTATTATCCATCCTATGAGCATTTCACATCTTACATATTATCACTGAGATTTGAGCATCAAAATCCTGATATTATAGTTCCAGGTTGTTCTACGCATTTTTCTGAGAAATTTGGTACCTTATTTGTATTTTTCTGATGAACATGCTAATTACTGTGAATTAAAGAAGATCTGAGCATTTCTGAGATTTTTACCTTTTGCAGCCAATTAGTAGCCGCCACGTGGCACTTTGGAGGGCGCTGCTCTTCCAGGCTTAATCCGGCCAGTCCACCCCGGTTCGGCTCAGTTCTACGCTAGTTTGACATTGAGTCGGCCGGTTCTCCTCTTTCAGCCGGTTGGGGCTTTCTTTTCCCTTGGTCACGGATGATGCGAACCCCGCATCCCCTGTCTTCCGTGTGTGCGGCCGCACACAGCCTCTCCGGTGAGGAAAAGGGGTGCTATCCTACCTCCTTAAGATGTGATTGTGCCTCCTTTCCTCTCATTTCTTCCTTCTCGCAGCCACGCTCGTGTGAGTCTGGCCTTCGCTCCGGCGTCCGCGACAATCTGTTCACCTGGGTACAACCGCCTCCATCGCCATGGATCCACCTCCATCACCTGGGCATAGCCGCCTCCATCGCTAGGCTCTCTGCTGGCAAGGCTGCCGCTCGCGTGGCCTCAATCCCGGTGTGCGATGGTCTCCTGTTCCTGACCGTATGACCACACGACCTGGGCGCCGTCGGGACTAGACAGATTCTGGCAAGGGTCGCTACAGATTCTCACCTCCTCCTCTTCTCACCTACTCCAGCACGAACTACACTTCTACGCCGCTGTGGGCAAGCCTGGAGTAGCTCCTCCTCTCTTGCCTCGAGTCTTCTCACATCCGCAACAATGCGCCTGTCAGATCCAATATCGTTTCCGTCACCATCGTGACTGGTCCTTTGAGCCTCTCTTCACGCTTCCAATCTTCTACTCTAATGGCTTCCTCTCACGATGCTCCCCATCTGTGAGGTGCGATTGATAACTAGTACATATGGGGAGGTAGGACTCCCTCCCTCGTCTCGGTTCTTATCCACGTTCTCAAAGCCATGACCACATCGTGCGGTGATGGGAAGTTGTTGCCTTGTCCTTCCCCACGTCTCACGTTTGACTGAAGGTAAGAGGAGAGTGCAACACCATCCGATGATATCTAAGGGATAAGATGAGCTATCATGAAGGCCGATCTGTTGCTAGTTCATGCACAGGTCACATCCACCTAACCAAACTAGGCGTATCACAACTTATGGTTGGAAGATATTATACTTTGATGCATGGTATCTAAAAAGCACATCATCTCTATATTCGTACCTAAGTAACTCCATCTAGGAATATCAAGAGTTATGAAACCATGAACATAGCCTTTTTTTATCATGCCATACAATCTCCCCAAATCTTGGTCCCAAAACTCAACCATTTCCCACTCAATTAAATTCCCAAAAAGTCATAAACTTAAGAATTACTATCATGATTTCAATACCAAATAATATCCATGCTTTATCAAATTACTGGGAACTACTTTAAATTACTCAAACCCACATGAATTGACCTATGTCATTGAACATTTGAAGATTCCAAAAGTTTGGTATATCACATCCTACACACCTTATTGGAAATTTCGTCCTCGAAATTAAGCCAAAAATCTAATCTTTTACATCATATACATCTTAAAAGAACTTTCATCCTCGAAAGTAAACCATACTCATATTTCCAGGGAAAACCTTATCTTTCTCTCATCCACATGTAGGCACCATTCTATGTGTAACATATCCGTAAAGGTTACCTAGAACCATGTATCCAAATCACTATTAGGAGGTTTCACAAGCATCAAGGGTGAAACCTCACTCCATAAAAGGCTCAAACAAGGGTTTATAGCTTAGGTTATGTCATTACATATCTCATATGTTAGATTTGCTTCCTTATCTTTAGCCATGCATTAAGGTTCCCACATCATATTACCATGCTCTAAAGGAGTTAAGAAAGGTTAACCCATTATATCAATGTGTCATCAACATTTAATTGAGCTAATTATTAGAACATGTTCAACATTAACATATGCCTTTTAGGAGAGCGTTAACTATAGTTAACCCACTTTATCCATCTTAATAAAACAATCATGATCATAATTTTGTGATATGTTGTTTCACAAACCATATTCAACCTCTTTATTAAGCACTAAGATTAACATCTCATGTAACATGTTTCATTCATAT
The DNA here is from genome assembly GCA_963693085.1 of Alisma plantago-aquatica. Classification (NCBI taxonomy): domain Eukaryota; kingdom Viridiplantae; phylum Streptophyta; class Magnoliopsida; order Alismatales; family Alismataceae; genus Alisma; species Alisma plantago-aquatica. The sequence goes on along the minus strand of OY856409.1, from coordinate 660,251,879 downwards.
GATCTTATTTCATTACTTGAAATAAATTGATACATTTATTAGTGATTTCATCACAAGATTAACCAACAATTATCACATTATCATCATTATTCGTGTACATCGTTAACCATATATGAGTTAACATCTATTAAACCATCTCTAGGTTTCCATCACATCATGTCTACATATCACCTCTTGAGATTTGAACACATCCTTACATATATTATATTATGGTTGTGCTAAACAAACTTATGTGAGTGGCTTATTAAACATATATCAAACTTCATCTAGTCCAGTTGAGGTTCTCCTAACCCGTATCATGAGGGTACTATCATGCTCAAACTCTTTGAGCTAACTCAACTCTAGGAGTATCTCATAAACAAAAACTTTATCTTCCCTCTTTGGTCTAGGGTTCTCAGGTCTACCTCATTAGCACTAGTGATAGTCTTACAAGCTCAAGCCACATAGGTACAAACCAAAACATGATATGACATTCCATTCACAGGTCTCTACCCATGAAACGTGCTTGCCCAAAACTCTCTTATATACACCACTAGATTCCTATGTGGGAAACCACCAACCCGAGCATGAGGCTTCTCAGAAGCTAACATAGCTACCTCCTCCAGGGTCTTGGGCTCTCTCCCTCACCCAGATGGTAGGCACTCATATTCATGTTCACATGCACATATATAACCAGCCTCTCTCTATCTCTAGGGTTTGGTCCTCCCAAGGACATCTAGGGTTCAACAAGACTATATGAATCATGCATAAAGCGACTCAACTCAATCACTCAGGAGTATTCTAGTTTAGGACATATCATATCACATATCTCATAATTCTCATATCTTGGAGTTTAGGTTCTCTAACCTTCTCCCTCTGGGTCTCACTCTCTCTGGAGTTAACCCCAAACATGGTCCTAACACTAGAAGTCCTCCTTCATAAAAGAGATTGAGGCTCTTGTTGATTCACAACCTTGTCTCAGCTTAGCATATCTTATCTCATAAAATCCTATTTACTTGCTTCATCAAAACTCATCTCAAAACCTCAAAACTGAACTTAGGTCCTCGAAGACAAACATAGATCATCATAAACTATTTTTTATCATCTCTGTTAAACTTACATCATATCACAAAAACTCATTTCATCTATTCTATCTATCATATATATAAAAAGGCTCTAGACATCTAATCTAGAACTACTCTCTCTTCTAGACTGATGTCATTCACTTTCACTTAGGTTGCATGACCACTTCCTACTCATACATGTGTGGGGACACATTTTTGTAATACATATACATAATAAAATATTATATAGTTTTTCTCCGATAAAACATGCGTCAGAGAAAACTACCAAGGTTCGATCCGATTGGAATCAAAAACCAAATCCTGAAAACGAGTGTCCCACACATAGTAGAGAGTACAGTGTCATGAAAACTAGTGAAAGGGGTGAGAACATGGTATAGACTAGTGTAGCTACTCTAGACAACGAGCACCATATGTCTAGGGTTTCTCTTCCCTTGATGCACATCATTTCCAAATAGTGCAACGTCCCATACCGCTGCACTACAAGGAAAGAACGACATGTAAGGACTTGCTACTCAACAAGCACCAGTCTAGACCTAGTTCTCAGACATCTAGGTGTTAACCTAGAGGCTAGGTCAGATCTAGTCTCTAAAAGATGACTAATCTAACCCTAAAGATATTATTAGGTTCAACATTTTCTGGTTTTGAGTTGCATAATGAGCAAATGTCAGGCTTTGCTATTGTTCATGCTCTAATACCACCTGTGACGTCCCCAGATTTTCTAAAACTTAATTTGATGTGTGACGTCTAAATTGAAACCCTCACCTCAGCGAGCATTCCAATTTAAACATCCCACACTAGGCTAAGAAGAAGAAAATCAAGGGAGTCAGAAGGAAACAATCAGTAGCACATATACATGAACAATAAACAAACCACAACACATGTTCACCATTCAACATATAATTACAACATGAATTGTTACAACATTTGATATTACATATTGAACTGCAAACTATGACATATACATGTACTACTACTAAACTACAGGATCTTAAGACAACAGGTCCACCTGTACATTAGCTCGCCACACAACTCTCACTATCCTGGATCTTCAAGAGCATAACCACAACCTAAAAAAAAGATTACATGTGGTACACGTCAGCACAATATTTCATGAATATTGTACTGAGTACGCCTACGTGTCTTTTATATACCTCTCATCATATCTTGGCAATAAGATAAAACTAATACTTGGCAGTAACAGAAGAATATAAGAAAAGCGTATACTTGCACAAAGATATTCATTAACAAAAGGGAACACATATTTTAAGCTTATTTTCCATTATATCTCAAGGCCTTTATGATCACTACCAAAGAGTTAGATAATTTGTACAAGGTGACCACTACCAAAGAGTTAGGTCAGACCACTACCAAAGAGTTAGGTTATATGTACAATGTGACCACTACCAAAGAGTTAGGTCACTTCCAAGCACACTACCAAAGAGTTAGTGCTTTCATATAATGGAACATATATATTATGTTTGATGTGTTCATAGCAGTAATCATGGAAAATCATGCAACATATCATACAAGAACAATCATTTCATCCAATATCATATGCCAAGTATTGTACTACACATATAACACAAGCATATTTTATAATAAGCCAAGTAAGAGGTAATGGCGTACCTTCCAAAGAGATATTCCTAATCACATATTCCTCATGTCATCTATATCCTGGTCAACCCTGATTAAGACAAGATCATATATCACCATCAGGTTCTCATCATCTTACATCTCATCTTAACCTTAATCGTGTTCATTAGGGTTTGCTTATCTGATTTGGATATTCTCATCATTACTTGTATTCTTATCTTATGATTATCTCACTGATGTCATTTTCCAGATTACATCTCATTATCAAAGTTCATCATCTGAACATATTAACATTATGTAACACGTTAACCCTAGGTTACATGCATTCCTCAAATTAGGGTTTATATCACATTAGTGAAAATATGCTTCATGTGAAGTACCTTACATTGTTATTGATCCTGTGAAAATATTTGGACATTCTATTGGTCTTTCCTGATACATTATTCATGTTGGGATACTATTTGATCTTATGTGATATTTTTTACCCACTTGTATGGTGGATGTTTATGTTTTCCATTAGTATGATGGCAACATTGTGAATCTAACTATACCTTCTACTTGCCTCTATATTAAATACACTATGTGATTCAATAGCACTAGAGTAGTGTAATTGCATTGGTTTTTGGGAAGTATGCCCTTGTTATTATTGGGATGGAGGTGGTGGTGCCCCATACCTAGGTTTCAAGTTTGTGAGGCTTGGCCCAACTTTTATATATATTGGGAGTTGGTAGTAAGTCAGCTTTATCAGGTTACAAGTTTGTGAGGTTTGGCCGCCTTTTTTTTATATTGTTCTAGTGTTATGCTTATCTCACATGCATGCATGTTGATGATTATGGGGTGTGTTCCCTAATTCTTTTTATGTGCTAGTATGGCACAATTTTATTTGTTTGGTTATGGAAAGTATCTCTTTTGTTGTTTTTCTTTTCTTATATGCTTGATTGGGTAGCCCTTTACTTCTATGGGAATCCTTTTTTACGTGATAACCTTTTATTCCATAATTGCTCAACTTTATTTTAGTATGCACATACCAGCTTTTGTTGATGTTCTCTTTTCTTTTCTTCTTGTGGGGTACGCTTCCAACCCTAGGTGTTGGATAACAAGAGGAGAATCAAGGTGGACCTGGACCACAACTTGTGTAGCTGACCTCATGGGAGACTTACTTGAAGTCGTTAGGTGATCCTCAGCTAGTCCTATATGTAGTTAGTTTTTCCTTTTATCTCACCCTGGGCGGTGAAGGATAGTGTTGATAACAAGCTTTGTAATGGTTAGATATATCTTTAAATTTCGCTACTACTTTGGTGTTATGATACATTCATGTTGAATATATTGGTTTCATCCCTTTTGAGAAAAATTTATGTTGGTGTTGGTTTGGGTTGTTGCCTTTTTATTTTAGTAGGGAGTGGTTCCCCTCTGGGATCCCACTCTTTACAACATGGTATCAGAGCCAGTGGATGTCAGTTATCTAACTATTTCAATTTTTTCTCCCTTAGGATGTTTACCTTTTTCCATTGGTTGCTTATACATGGTACCCTGCCTTGTGTAGGCAAAACCCTCATGACGGGAGATAACTCGACTATTAACAACCAATATGGTTATGAGACACTCCAGAACCCTAGGTTTGGGATGCCAAGGATGGATCCATCTTTTATCCCTCCAGTTACTTAGGTTACTCCTCCGACTAGAAGTGGACCATCAGTAGGTTAGGAAACCCTAGCCTCTGCTAGTATGGGTGTAGTCATCTCTCCAAAGAAAGTGTTTGCCATGTTTCAACAACTTTTTTCTACTACCATGACAGGGAAGATGAAAGACCCATCCGTGCCTGAAAAGCCTAAGGAGTATTCCATAATGGAATTCATGAAGATGCAACCACCATCCTTTAAAGGTGAAGGTGAAATAGAGATGGTCGAAAAAGTTGATGATTGGGTGCTAGTTGTTAAGAGGACCTTTGATGGTATGGCATGTCCTCCACACCAGAAGGTTAGGTTTGCTTCATTTGTTTTGGATGGACCTGCTCGAGTTTGGTGAAACGGGATAGAAAGGACACGTGATATCTCAACCATGACATGGGAGCAGTTCTTGGTGCTTTTTTGTGGGAAGACATCTGCATTTCCGCCCTAAATAAGAAGGAACATGAGTTATATAGTCTGAAGCAAGGATCATTGACTGTTTCAGCATAGGTGCAAAAGTTACTGTTGCTTGAGAGATATGTTGTTGGATTGAGTGATAGGGATGACCTATTCCTTCAAGGACTCAACTATAATTTGGGTCGTACTCTTATACCACAAATTCCTTTGACCTTTCAGTAGATGGCTGATAAAGCTTTGGTTGTGGAGTCTTACCCAGGGTTTCAACCTAGGGAGTTTGACAAGAAGAGAAAGCCCTTAGGAGATGAACAAAAAAGAGACAAGTGTGCTAAGTGTAATAGTTACCATCCTCCAAGAAAGTGCTCTCAGGATAGACCTCGTCATGGCACTCTAGTAATATGTCATTATTGAAAAGAACCTAGACACATTTGAACTAAGTGCCCCAAGCTTCATAATGGACCTACACCAGCTCAACAATAAAAACCTCAAGTTCCTCATCAAAATAATGGTAACAATAATGGTAGAACACCTGTGGAAAGGCGAGCTAGAAGAGTTTTTGCTTTGGATGGACAAGAAGTTTATGATGATGATCATGTTGAACGTAACACTTAGTCTCATAGTTAGACTTTCAAGTTATGTTTCCTTTATGCATGGTACCTTGTGGATATATGTAAGGAAGCTACCTTTGTATCTAAAGTTTTGCTTGACTTATTAGGATGAAACTTTTTAAGGGGTGGTAAATAGTTGTTTGTTAGTTTTGGACGTCTAGATTTTGAGGACAAAATCCCTTTAAGGGGTGGTATGCCATAAAATACCAAAACCTAGAACTTAATCCTATTCCAAGGTTAAGAGGTTATATACCCTAGTATTTGGGTTTAGCCAAACATGGATAAAAGATATACCCGTTGGTGGATAATTGAAACCCAAATATGTTAATGCATAAATAAATCATCCTAACATGTAGACATATAAACAAATATGACATGATACTTTCATATTAATCATAAGATCAATGAAGGGTGCATAAGATATGTCACATGAGGTAATAATGTGCATAAAAGGACAAGGTGTCCATATGAGAATAATGAAACCTAATTCAACTAAAATATGAAATAAATAAACTTTTGTGAGATAATGATAGGGTAGATTCGTTCTAGATCTTTCCTTATCCTTTTTGAACAAGGAAGAGATAAAAAGATAAATAATAACTCTTTAAGCAAGGTAATGTGATATTGATTTTTTTTTTGAAGTTAAACAGACAAATTTCATTATGGAGGGGCCATACGACATCTACATGAGGAGAAAAACAAACTAAAAGACCACACAAAGATCAAGAACAGATACAAACCACCACAAAAACTCATATCGGAATCTGATAAGGACAATGATGTATAGATTCCTCTTCTCCTTCACTGGCTAAGGCAACTTTCTATGAGGAATACCTTCAACCTGAGTATGTATATGTGGTAGAGTGCCTGCATGAAATCGGTGTTCCAAAAGGATATTTTCCCCGCACTTGCTGCCATACAAACTCCACAACAAAATTGACTGAGAAAGAAAAATCTACCACAGGAAGAGAAAGTAACGCTAATTAACAGTGAGATAGACAAAACAAGAGAACAAAAAATAGAAAGCCAATAAAAGAGAAAGGGATAGGAAACTCATCGCAGCCAGGCTCAACGACAGGGAATAAGAAGACCGCTGCCTCCAAAGACACCACGTCCACACACCTCCCAAAGAAGAGACCCTGTTGATGACGGGTGAGAACAGGCCGAGGGGGAGCGGGGCACCGCTTTACGGCGGCCAAACCCCCTCCGCCTAGGCAGCCGCCTATGCAAGAAGAAACCCTAGCGGTGCTAGGGTGAGAGCGGGGAGAGCAGCCGTTCATGGACGGCAATTAGGTCTCAGTCCCTATGTGATATTGAATTATTTAATAAGAGAAATTGTGGTAATAATGGGTAATGGACTAAAATTCATAAAAGTAAGATGAATTCGTTAAAAATAACTTGAAATTCATTTTCCTTGGGTTTGATTTGTCTTGGATACCAAGTTTCATAATTCTGGAATGATAATAACTATATCTCTTCTATTTTGAAAAGAAAAGGTGAGTTTTCCTTCAAAATATTAAATAAAATATTTGATGACTCCAAAAATGAAAAATAACTTTGGATTCGTAATTTACACACTAAAAATAGCCTTTGGGTGAATTTTTATGTAATTTGGATAATCTTTAATATACATTTGAAGTGAGGAGAGAGAAAATGCATAGAACCTTCAAAATATTAAATAATTTTACAAACAACTCCAACATGTAAAATTTATGGCAAATTCGTATCCAAGGCACTTAATGTGACTTGTGGGTGAAGTTTCATCAAATTTAGAGAAGCTTATAACCATTAATGATGGAAGAAAGATAAAATAATATTTTATTTATTTAACATATCAAAAGTTCTCAAAAGAATAATCTAATGGCATATTTGGATTCCTCATATCAAAAATATGTTGGGTGTCAAATTTCATTTAATTTGGGGTTTGTTTGCACCCTCAAAAGAGGAGAGAGAAAATGAGAAATTAATGTGATCACACTTTACTCCGATTTCGATTTGGATAAGGTTTAAATGTCACACTTTCTTGATTGTGCACCCGATATGGATTGTTGGATCAACGATCCAATGACTCCTGCTCATCTTCTACCTTGAGCCCAAAGAGGAAACATAAGTGTTATATCTGCAATTTTCAAATCTCCTTTTCTCACTCGTTTCTTCACCAAATCGCACGATTTCTTGGCCACTTGTTTCATTCAGGTTTTCCACATCCTTTGAGCCTTTAATTGTGTGGTTTCTTTGTGATTTGGCAAAACCCAATTCTTGGGCATGACGCTTCTCAGTTAACTTACCCATCCTTTGTCTCGTGCATCCTCATCTATAAATAGTGTTACCCTCTCCTCTGTCCCACCTCTAGAAACCTTACTCTTCTCTCTATTGTACCCAAGTTTCCCCACTTTTCTGTTGCGATCTCGTGGCTAGGAGGCTGTTGATGGTGGGTCAGGCCACTTCCTCGGATCTCCTCCATTCAATTGTGTGAAAGGTAAGGTCAAGCGGTCCCTCTTCTTCATTTCTTTACACTCGAAATCGTGAAAAGTGGTGTCTACAGATTTCCCTCAATCTTGGGCAAAAGCTGCTGCTCCCTGTTGGTAGCCAAGGTGTGTGCCTATGTGGGGGAAGCAATCCCTTGCGAGATTTCTTGCTTCTATCCCCTTCTTTCCTTCTTTCTTTATTTTATCGCGTGAGGGCATTCTGGTCTTTTTGCCTGTGTCTCTTTTGCCTTGAAGCGGGTCAGCACGTCACTGACATAGCTTTGACCCATGAGTTGGCTGCCTGTGGTTAGGACAAGTCACGCGGCCGCTCTCTCTCTTCCTCTCTCTCGCCATGTACTGATGATTTGGCTTCTTCTAATTGTTTTGAATTGGAAAAATCATAACTTTTAAATTGTTCATCCAAAAATGATAAATGAATGTGTTTTGGAATTGGAAAATTTTGTACTTTCTAATAATAATAGTTTATAAGATTTATTTCCATGTTTTTGATGATGGATTTTTAAGGATCTAATTAATTAATATAAATCCCCAAAATTGGTAAAAAATTCATATGAACTCCAAATTTAGTAAGTAAATATGTTTTCTTAATCAGAAATACCTAATAAGTTGTTTGGTTTAGGTTTGGAGTACAAATTTGATGTTTTGAATAAAGGTCTAGAATTTGGGTTTCATTACATACACACACACATATATATATATATATATATATACATATATATATATACATATATATATATATATATATCAATGTAAGGACCCTGACCCATGTTTTGGGCTAACCCTCTTTTATTTGATTAAGAAAGGTGCTTATAACCTTAATCTAATCCCTCAAGAAGTTTTGATATCATGTGACAAGCTTATGTGTCCAGTTTGGTCCCGTTTGGATGTTGTTTGGGCAATGTTTGCTTATTTTGGACCAAAGTGCAATTTACCCAAAGTAAGGGGTTATATTGCAATATGTCACATGTATAGCATGCCTTTAGTTATATAGAATCATTAGAGAGAGACTGATGCTATGGGGTGCCTTATGGAGTGCCTAAGTTCCAAGTTTGAGCTTGGTTGGATGATGCTTGTGCTTTACGTGCTAGTTTTGATGTAAATTGCAAATTACCCAAATTGAAGGGCCAATATGCAATTTAGCAGCTCTAGCGTCTCCTCCCTTCTGTTTGGCATCATCTAGGACGTGGATGGAAGTTAGGGCACCTTGTTTGGATGATAGTTGAGGAGTGACATCTCTATATGGTTTTTATGCCTTATATGTCACATGTGCTATCTTGTCCTTTAGTGTATCAGGTAGAGCTTGGATTATGTATCGGTTTAGGGGGTGTGTCTCCCATGGAATATGACCAGCTGCATGATACACATCCTAGAGTGTATCACCAGGCCGTTCATGTGGAGTTTGGGTGGCAACAAGTAGCATTAAGAGCATGAGCAAGTGGCATCTAAGTTTATGTGGTTATGACACCTTTCCTTTGCTACCTATCTCTTCCTTGGTGTATATAACCCCTTTACTCTCCACCCAAGTAACCCCTTTCGTCCACTTTCTTTCCCCTTCCTATATGGGACAAGATTGGGAGCTTGGGAGCTTAAGGAAACTCCCATAGAGCTTGGGAGGCCGAGCTCCTTTCCCATGGAGATTTCTTGCTCAAGATCTGAACTTGGTGAGTCATGCCTCTTTGCTAGCTTTTCCTTGTGCTTTCTTATTCACCTCCTTCTTCCCCTCTCGACCATGTATGGACCCTTTATGAGAGTAGGCAAGGCCGTGGTTATCTCCCCCTCTTTTCTTCTTCTTGAGATATACATAACCATGGTATCTTCTTCTTCTTCTTCTTTTGTTTCTTTAGGTGATGATGATGGTGCCGAAGGCATGCTTAGAGCTTTGGATGGATGATCTTCATGGTGAGGAACATGGGTTTGCTGCTTGGATCAGGAATCTTGATCTTTCATGAAGATCCTCTTAAGGAGGGTTACATAACTCTTAACCATCTCTATTATGTTCACTCTCCAAATGCGCACACATTAATTCTTGTCTTTAAATCGATACCCTTCTCCGTGATAGTTTGTATGTGGAATTTGAGATCTATTCTAATGGAAATGGTCACGTTTTATTACTGTCCTTATCTTGTGTTCCTTGTGCAAGATGGTAACAAGTGTCTTGAGGTTGAAGATGACTAACCCGATATGGTGCCTTACCCGATATGGGGCTTTGTCCGATACAGAATCTTGCCCGATATAGTACCTTGCCCGATAGGCTATGCCTTGGTTGATGGATTGTGAGAAATACCCCTCTCTCACTTTGGTGTTGAGAGGTGAGCTTAGGATCCCATGATCCAAGATGTACGGTAGTGAGTCCTTAGGCAATACCCCTCTCTCACTTGGTTGTTGAGAGGTGAGCCTATGCTCTATATGATGGTTGGGTGACATGTTAGTTAGCTGATATACCCTCTTAGATACCTTAGGCGACATGAGTAGATATGTTTTGATGTTGAGTTTGGAGTAACACCCCTCCTTCCTTGAGTTGTGAGGTGAGCTCTAGCTCTTGGCTGATATGATGATGGGTGATAAGATAAGTTGGCCGATATGAAACCCTAACCTTAGCTTGGACAATATAGTGCCTTGGGTGATATGGAGCTCTAACCCTAGTTGCCCGATATGATGTTTTGGGAAATAGGATTCTTTGGCTGATATGGTAACCCTAACCCTAGTTGCCTGATATGATGTCTTGGGAAATATGATTCTTTGGCCGATATGGTAACCCTAACCCTAGTTGACTGATAGGGGTGCCCTTGTTGTGATGATCTCTTAGGCATCATGGTGTGTTACCCAAGATGGTGCTTCATGGATGACAAGGATGTGAAGATGAGCGTTATGGATGGCCCCTTGATATGCTTCCCAATATCATCATCCCTAACCTGATATAAGTGTGTATGTGTATACGGCTTGGGTGACACTAGGGTTAAGTGCATGGCCAATATCTCATACAGAGATATGATACCTTGGCCGATATGCCTTTGCCTTCTCTTGGTTGGTTACCCGGCATGAGTATGTGCTACACTTGACAGCTTGGATGATCTTAGGGTTGGAGACTTGGCCGATACATGTTCTGAGCCTGGGCAGTATAAGGTCTTGGACGATACAACTTGAAGGTTTGGAGGATATGGTGTCATGAGTGACACAAGGACTAGTAAGGCTTGGGTGAACCAAGTAGGATAGAGGTTGTTACACCTACATCTTGTTGATAGAGGTGAACATAGATGGGGCAAGAAGGAAGTCAATCTTGGTAGGGATGACCTAGAGAGCACCTTGGTGGTTTTGGTGCTATGAGGTTCTTGGCTGATGCAGTTGTGGGGTGACCTAACCCAAGAGGATTAGATGTATTGGTTGAGCATCAAACCTGACATGCTTAAGATCTATGAGTTGTCTAATATCTGAGAATGTGGTCTCTTAACAGTGATGACCTGAGGTATGCCTGGGCGATATGGCCTTTGGAGGTATTCTTGCATGATATGCCTGGAGGCATGGTGCTTAGGGTTGTTGGTGCCAAATATCCTTTTTAATGAAGGATTGTGCTCTACCCAATATCCTTACGTAAGGGTTGGTACCCTACCCGACACCCTTTAGTGAGGGTTCGTTGGTCGTTGTTGGGTTTTGGTGAAGGTAGGAGATACTTCTAGTGAGGTTTGTGCCCTAACTCCATAATCCTAATTGTTATCTTAAGCCTCATATGTTATTATGTTACCTTGTTACCTTGGGCACGTATCTTTTATCATGATGATAAGACATGACGAATAGGTTGTGAACATTAGTATGGGGGTTACCTATGGTTGATGATAGGTGAACCTTTGATAATGCTTGATGGTTGATCATGGTTGTATGACCCCTAAAGATGAATCCTTAAGAATGGTGTGCATGATGATACGAGATATAGGGTATGGTAGATACCCATGATACGGTAATAGTAATGTGTATTGCTTAATACACCATCTATGACATTATACTTCATGTGTTCATAATAATAGATGATTGTTCCAATCCTATAAACCTTAATCTTAATGACATGATAATCATGATATCTTCTTTAAAGATTCTATTTGGTGATCAAGTTATCTCTTTGCTATGCTCCCTAACCATGCATGTATTATCAATTGAATTCATAGCCAGGTAAGAGCTATGATGATTATATCATTACGTGCCTTGTGTGGAATTTGGTATATGAGAAATATCTGAGTAATGATGATGCACCTTGTTGATAAGATAACATGTATCACTAGTATGATGAGGAAGGTTTGATGACCTGATAAAGGCTGAGTTCCTAAATGAGGTGTTATCCTCTAGCGGTGACCTGAGGGATTGATATCCCATGAAGATGTATGATGATGAAGCCTTGAGAGGTAGTGGCATTATGTGATGAAATGAGGGATTGATATCCCATGGCAATATGATTATTGTTGAGGGCAGTGAGAATAGCAGTAACAGTGTGACACCAAAATAATGGAATCTAATGTTGTTCATGTTTTACATATGGTTTCTTAATAAAACTTTGTTGCCCCAACAATCCACTTAAAATGCATTAACTAATTAGATATGAGCCTGTCATGTAGTTTCCATGGCCATAGATCCATCATCGTCAGTAATTAGGTGATGGTGAAATGGGTTCTCCTACGGGTTAACCCAGAGCGTATATTGTTGAATATGTGGAGTTTCTCCTAGCAAAAAAAGGAGGGTTAGAGTGGCAACTTCGATTGTAGACTCAAGATATGTATAAGAGCATGGTGACCAGGCCCATGGCTCTATGTTATGGAGCATGGATGCGTTCATGGCTCAGGGAGCACGGTGAACTGGCCCGTGGCTCAGATATACTAGCGTCGAGACTTGTACCAAGGCAGTCTAGAGAAAGGGTAGCCTAAGGAGCTGACCCTTTGGCTGAGGCCACTTAAGTAAGAGACTGTGGTCCTACTTTGGATGACGTGCACTGACCATGAGGAGGTGAGGTCATGGAGTCCGACTCTTCCATTTACCTTGTATGGCACCAGTTTTGGGCTTCGCAGTCGAAGGTTGGATTTGAGCGGTACGGCTCACTTCCTCAGGGCATAATAATTCGTAATCAAGCCATATAGTATCTTTGCATAGGGAAAATACAAAACATTGGTTGAGGCGTTAGATGATGTAAGCTTTCTCATATGCTTTTAAAAGGTCTTTGTATAAGTTTTCATATACATGTTCTTCATATTACTTCTTGCATAACTGGTTAGCTATTATCAATTGGTTAGTTTGATCTATCTGTTTAGTTATCTGTGATAATAATAAAGTTGGTAGAGGGTTATGTTTCTCGTTGGGACTGTGTGTCTCACCCCGATAGTTAATAACATTTTTAGGTGGACGTTCCTAGAGAGGTGAAGATCATGTGGTTGAGGATGATATGCAGAAGTATCATACCTGGTGGAATAGATAGTGTCTAGTAGTAGAGTCCTATGTGTCGTCCCTGTACACTCAGGTCTTCGGGATAGCTTTTGATGTTTCTCATATGATGATCGATGTATGGTTTTCAGCTTATGTACCTTGATGTAATAAATCAACGTGTGGAACATTTATTTCATGTAATGAGATGATGGGAAATTATGTTGTAGCACCTTGAAAATATGTTATGAAAAGAAAGTGTTGACTCATATGCAACATTGTCTCATCTTATAGTGCTTGTTGTAAATCAGTTTTAATTTCCCGTGATTTTTAGTAATCTGTTGGTTAGTATGTAATCGTGTTTTGTTCAAGTTGGGATGTTTCAAGTGGTTGATATCAGAGCTCTAGGTTCATCGAGTCTACAGGGACACTAGGACTATGATTAGGATGGTGTCTAAGGTTGGACCGTGACATAAAATATGGTGCATACTACCTAATCTCAGTACTTGGATGCCCTGGCCAGGTATTCAAATATTGAAGACAGGTAAGTGTGGAGCTTTAGATTGTTTCCTCCTTGATTACTCTGATCAAGTAGTCATTCTGGAGCAATCTAAAGAGCATAAAAAATTAGGAAATACAACACTAATACCTTTATCTTGCTAGAAAGAAAGTAAATAAATGCACCATAACTCTTAAAACCTGGATGCTTGGTTCCAAAGAGGAAGTAACGGTTCTATGAAACCTAAATCCATATAAGAATATGACGAGACACGTTTTTGGAACTTTAATCTCAAGAGATATACATGAAAAAAAATAGATAACATGTGATAACAAGGTAAGTTAAAGCATAAAACTTACACAAGATGAAGAAAATGCTTAAAAGCAGAGATAAGGTTGGAGGAAAGAGAAGAACAAGTGATGAGTAAATAAGATGGAACCTGAGATAATCTCAGACCAACCAATGAACGTAAGCAAAAGTGGGAAAGTATACAGTGTAAAATTCGTGATAAGTAAAAGGGAACAAGGGAGATGATCCATGTTCAATAAAGAATATGTGAAGAGTAATGATCTTTTTCACAAAGAGAAAACAAAAATGTGATATAATTAGGAAAGGATAAGGAAAATGATAAATGACAACAAGAGAAAAAGAGTAATAACACATAGTTGTCTTGATGATTCCTGTGCTGATTGCAAGGAAACCAAGAAGAAACAGGATAAAACCAGATGGAACAAAATTTAATGATGCATAAATAGTTGAAAACTCATGTAAGGATCAAAGAAAGGGATAATATCCTCCCCTTTGATATGAAATCATAAGGTGTTGATGGGATGATAGGAGGAGTTTGTACCCTTGTGTTCCTTTCTTCTGAGGGAGTGGCAGTCAAGTGGACCTTGTGTCACTTGATATGTATGTTTTTGGAGTGATCTCTGGTTGGATACTTTGGAAAGTATCAGCTGATCTTGGACTTTAGTTTCCAAGATGGAGATGTCTGTGATAGATGATGACGGTAGGATCTTCTTGACATGTTTTGAACCAGTGACGACGGTAGAATATGGATGTGAAACCAGAAGTGATGTGTTTAAACTCAAGATACGGATACCAAGGTAAGGAATCCTAGTATATGAGAACTACCAAATGTATGAGAAGGTGAGAACATGTCTTCTAAGGAGATTAAGAATTAAGAGACCTGGATCGTGGAGGTATGGTGGTGAACCATCTTGATAGATCATCCTTGACCTGGAACCCATAAGCTTGAAGCTTGTTTTAGAGTCTGGATCTATGTGGTGACCCTTGAGGCAGTAGTTCAGCAACACAGAGGAACGTTGATGAGGATAAGCAAGTGAGGACCGGATGGTTTGACTAGGGAGCGGGGGGCAACAGGAAACATTTAGATCTTGTGACATGAGATGGCCAGAAATGATAGGATGACCAGTGTGTGGTGGTAGGTTGAATGGAGTCACTCCATTCTGCTTTGTCTTCTTCTTGCCTCTTATTTGCTCCAGTTGATCCATTTTAGGATGTACCCTCCTTTAAATGCTTATAACGTGTTTGACAGATGTTTCTTTCTTGTTAGCCAGGAGAGAGAGAGCTTGTTGTCGAGCACCTTGTTGGATGACCTAGTTGTGTAGGATGAAGTATATCCTTCTCGTACCCTTTCTTTCCCTAGATTTGACATGTTGAGGATCAAGATAACCCTAGGAATGGATATCCTTGGAAAGGTGTGAAGTTATTTCAGATGGAGAAGTTGGCATGGGCTCGACCTGGCTAAGTGCCTATAGTATGGGTATCACATGTTAGGGGTTTATGCTCCACATAAACATGACATCGGAAGGTATATACCCAAGGAAAAGAACTGTTGTAAGATCATCTTGGGTAAGGTTCATCAAGTTAAGCACGATTCCTTGAATACTCCTAGCTAAGTCTCGAGTAAAGGAAGGCCCAGGAAGGATGTGCATCAGTTAAGAGATGATGTGGTTGTTGTTAACCAAGATGTTGGTTCCTTGGTTGCCTGATAACTCCTTTTGTGTTAAGTCTTAAGCAAGACATAGTGAAGTGCTTTATGAGTTTTGTTATGCGTATGCATGTTTTTATCGTATGACAATCCCTTCTGAGATCAAACTCCCTTGGATTAGAGACATTCTTTGTAGTAGAAGGGTAGTGATACAAGTTATGTGAAGCTTAAGTGTTGAGCCTGTGAGATTAGAGTAGCGCAGTGGAAATGTAACGAGGAAGGCAGTATATCAATAAAAGGAAATGATACCTGAGTGATACAAGTTGTACGAGATGTTCCAGTATCTAAAGAGTGCTACCAGACCAAGAATGATGAGGCAGAGGGTTGAATCTGTAACTAGTATAAAGAAACCCTGTGTTGGCTCTGGAGGAAGAGAAAGTATGTTGGTCATAGATCTATGACACCCAGGAGCTTTGTGGAGTTGTATGATGCGATGCGTGAGTAACACCCATCTTCTTTCCACTCGGGATTTCGGGGACGAAATCCTTGTTAGGGGTTTATGACTTGTAAGGACCCTGACCCATGTTTTAGGCTAACCCTCTTTTATTTTCTGAATAAAGGTGCTTAGAACCTTAATATAATCCCTCAATAAGTTTTGATATCAAGTGACAAGCTTATGTTTCCAATTTGGTCCCGTTTGGATGCTGTTTGAGCAATGTTTGCTTATTTTGGACCAAAGTGCAATTTACCCAAATTAAGGGGTTATATTGTAATATGTCACATGTAGAGAAGGCCTTTAGTTCTATAGAATCATTAGAGATAGAGTGATGCTATGGGGTGCCTTGGGGAGTGCCTAAGTTCCAAGTTTGAGCTTGGTTGGATGATGCTTGTGCTTTAAGTGCTAATTTTGGTGTAAATTACAAATTACCCAAATTGAAGGGACAATATGCAATTTAGCATCTCTAGAGTCTCCTCTCTTCTGTTTGTCATCATCTAGGATGTGTATGGAAGTTGGGGCACCTTGTTTGGATGATAGTTGAGGAGTGACATCTCTATATGGTTTTTATGCCTTATGTCAGATGTGCTATCTTGTCCTTTAGTGTATCGGGTAGAGCTTGGAGTATGTATCGGTTTATGGGGTGTGTCACCCATGGAAGATGACCAGATGCATGATACACAACCTAGAGTGTATCACCAGGCTGTGCATGTGGATTTTGAGTGGCAACAAGTGGCGTTAAGAGCATGAGCAAGTGGCATCTAAGTTTATGTGGTTATGACACCTTTCCTTTGCTACCTCTCTCTTCCTTGGTGTATATAACCACTTTCCTCTCCACCCAAGTAACCCCTTTCGTCCACCTTCTTTCCCCTTCCTGTATGGTATGAGCATGGGAGCTTGGGAGCTTAAGATAACTCCCATGGAGCTTGGGAGGCCGAGCTCCTTGCCCATGGAGATTTCTTACTCAAGATCCGACATTGGTGAGTTATGCCTCTTTGCTAGCTTTTCCTTGTGCTTTATTCTTCACCTCCTTCTTCCCCTCTCGTCCATGTATGGACCCTTGATGAGAGTAGGCAAGGCCGTGGTTATCTCCCCCTCTTTTCTTCTTCTTGAGCTATACATAACCATGGTATCTTCTTCTTCTTCTTCTTCTTTTGTTTCTGGAGGTGATGATGATGGTGCCGAAGGCATGCTTAGAGCTTTGGATGTATGATCTTCATGGTGAGGAACGTGGGTTTTCTGCTTGGATCAGGAATCTTGATGTCTTTCATGAAGATCCTCTTAAGGTGGGTTACATAACTCTTCACCATCTTTATTATGTTCACTCTCCATATGTGCATACATTGATTCTTGTCTTTAAATCAATACCCTTCTCCGTGATAGTTGTGTAAGTAGAATTTGAGATCTATTCTAATGGAAATGCTCACGTTTTATTAGTGTCCTTATCTTTTGTTCCTTGTGCAAGATGGTAACAAGTGTCTTGAGGTTGAAGATGACTAACTCGATATGGTGCCTTACCCAATATGGGGCTTTGCCCGATACAGAACCTCGCCCGATAGGCTATGCCTTGGTTGATGGATTGTGAGAAATACCCCTCTCTCACTTTATTGTTGAGAGGTAACCTTAGGATCTCTTGATCCAAGATGTATGGTAGTGAGTCCTTAGGCAATACCCCTCTCTCACTTGGTTGTTGAGAGGTGAGCCTATGCTCTATATGATGGTTGGGCGACATGTTAGTTGGCCAATATACCCTCTTGGATACCTTGGACAACATGAGTAGACATGTTTTGATGTTGAGTTTTGAGCAACACCTCTCCTGCCTTGACTTGTGAGGTGAGCTCTAGCTCTTGGCTGATATGATGATGGGCGATATGATAAGTTGGCCGATATGAAACCCTAACCTTAGCTTGGACAATATAGTGCCTTGGGCGATATGGAGCTCTAACCCTAGTTGCCCGATATGATTTCTTGGGAAATAGGATGCTTTGGCCGATATGGTAACCCTAACCCTAGTTGCCCGATATGATGTCTTGGGTAATAGGATGATTTGGTCGATATGGTAACCCTAACCCTAGTTAACTGATAGGGGTGCTCTTGTTGTGATGATCTCTTGGGCATCATGGTGTGTTGCCCAAGATGGTGCTTCATGGATGATAAGGATGTGAAGATGGGAGTTATGGATGGCCCCTTAATACACTGCTGGATATCATCAATCCTAACCCAATATAAGTGTGTATGTGTTTATGGCTTTGGGTGACATCAGGGTTAAGTGCATAGCCGATATCCCATAAGGAGATATGATACCTTGGCCGATATGCATTTGCCTTCTCTTGGTTGGTTACCCGACATAAGTATGTGCTACACTTGACAACTTGGATGATCCTAGGGTTGGAGGCTTGGCTGATACATGTTCTCAGCCTGGGCGGTATAAGGTCTTGGCTGATACAAGTTGAAGGTTTGGACTATATGGTGTCATGAGTGACACAAGGACTAGTGAGGCTTGGGTGAACCAAGTAGGACAAAGGTTGTTACACCTACATCTTGTTGATATAGGTGAACATAGATGGGGCAGGAAGGAAGTCAATCCTGGTAGGGATGACCTAGACAACACCTTGGTGGTTTTGGTGCTATGAGGTTCTTGGCTGAAATAGTTGTGGGGTGGCCTAACCTAAGACGATTAGATGTGTTGGTTGAGCATGGAACCCAACATGCTTAAGATCTATGAGTTGTCTGATATCTGAGAAGGTGGTCTCTTGATAGTGATGACCTGAGGTATGTCTGGGCAATATGGACTTTGGAGGTTTCTTGCATGATATGCCTGGAGGCATGGTGCTTAGGGTTGTTGGTGCCCGATATCCTTTTTAATGAAGGATTGTGCTCTACCCGATATCCTTGGGTAAGGGTTGGTACCCTACCCGAAACCCTTTAGTGAGGGTTCGTTGGTCATTGCTGGGTTTTAGTGAAGGTAGGTTATACTTCTAGTGAGGCTTGTGCCCTAACTCCATAACCCTAAATGTTATCTTGAGCCTCATATGTTAGTATGTTACCTTGTTACCTTGGGCCCGTATCTTTGATCATGATGATAAGACATGATGAATAGGTTGTGAAAATTAGTATGGGGGTTACCTATGGTTGATGATAGGTGAACCTTTGATAATGCTTGATGGTTGATCATGGTTGTATGACCCCTAAAGATGAATCCTTAAGAATGGTGTGCATGATGACACGAGATATAGGGTATGGTGGATACCCATGGTATGGTAACAGTAATGTGTATTGCTTAATACACTATCTATGGCATTATACTTCATGTGTTCATAATAATGGATGATTGTTCCAATCCTATAAACCTAAATCTTAATGACATGATAATCATGATATCTTCTTTAAAGATTCTATTTGGTGATCAAGTTATCTCTTTGCTATGCTCCCTAACCATGCATGTATTATCAATTGAATTCATAGCTAGGTAAGAGCTATGATGATTATATCATTATGTGCCTTGTGTGGAATTTGGTATATGAGAAATATCTGAGTAATGATGATGCACCTTGTTAATAAGATAACATGTATCACCAGTTTGATGAGGAAGGTCTGATAACCTGATAAAGGCTGAGTTCCTAAATGAGGTGTTATCCTCTAGCGGTGACTTGAGGGATTGATATCCCATGATGATGTATGATGATGAAGCCTTGAGAGGCAGTGGCATTATGTGATGAAATGAGGGATTGATATCCCATGGCAATATGATAATTGTTGGAGGGCAATGAGAATAGTAGTAACAATGTGACACCAAAATAATGGAATCTAATGTTGTTCATGTTTTATAGATGGTTGCTTAATACAACTTGGTTGCCCCAACAATCCACTTAAAATGCACTAAATAATTACAGATGAACTTCTCATGCAGTTGCCCTAGCCATAGATCTATCATCGTCAATAATTAGGTGATGGTGAAATGAGTTCTCCTGCGGGTTAACCCAGAGTGTATATTGTTGAATATGCAGGGTTTCTCCTAGCCAAAAATAGGAGGGTTAGACTGCAACTTCAGTTGTAGACTTAAGATATGTATAAGAGCATGGTGACCAGGCCCATGGCTCAGTGTGATGGAGCATGAATGCGTTCATGGCTCAGGGAGCATGGTGAACTGGCTCGTCGATCAGATATACTAGTGCCGAGACCTGTACCAAGGCGGGCTAGAGAAAGGGTAGCATGTAGAGCTGACCCTGTGGCTGAGGCCACTTAAGCAAGAGACTGCAGTCTTGCTTTGGATGACGTGCAATGACCACGAGGAGGTCAGTTCATGGAATCCAACTCGTCCATTGACCTTGTATGTCACCAGATTTGGGCTTCACAGTCGAAGGTTGGATTTGAGCGGTACGACTCACTTCCTTAGGGCATAATAATTCATAATCAAGCCATATAGTATCTTTGCATTGGGCAAATACGAAACATTGGTTGAGGCCTTGGATAATGTAAGATTTCTCATATGCTTTTAAAAGGTCTTTGTATAAGTTTTCATATACATGTTCTTCATATTCCTTCTTGAATAACTTGTTAGATATTATCAGTTGGTTAGTTTGATCTATCTGTTCAGTTAACTGTTATAATAATAAAGTTGATAGAGTTTTATGTTATCGCTAGGACTGTGTGTCTCATCCCAATGGTTAATAACATTTTTAGGTGGACGTGCCTGGTGAGATGAAGATCATGTGGCTAAGGATGATATGTAGAAGTATCTTACCTGGTGGAATAGATAGTGTCTAGTAGTAGAGTCCTATGTGTCGTCCCTGTACACTCAGGTCTTCGGGATAGTTTTTGATGTTTCTCATATGATGATTGATGTATGGTTTTTGGCTTATGTACCTTGATGTAATAAATCCACATGTGGAATATTTATTTCATGTAATGAGATGATGGGAAATTATGTTGTAGCACCTTGAAAATATGTTATGAAAAGAAAGTGTTGACTCAGATGCAACATTGTCTCATCTTATGGTGCTTGTTGTAAATCGATATTAATTTCCCGTGATTTTTGGTAATCCGTTGGTTAGTATGTAATCATGTTTTGTTCGAGTTGGGGTGTTTCACTCAAACCGTAATACATGTGAATATTTTTCAATTAGGAAAAGTTGATCTTGGAAACAACTAGGTTGGTGAAGAGAGTTTCTAGGACCCTGGTGTAAGGTATGTTTGCATCTCCTAATTTTCCTTTGAGCAGTTAGCCTATTTTTCTTCTTTCTCTTGGTCCTATGGACATTAGCCTAACCAATATCTTATTCTTTTGGAAAATATACTTCATGTGAAGTACCTTACGTTGTTATTGATCTTGTGATATACATTGTTCATGCAAGAATACTACTTGATGTTATGTGATATATTTTTCTCACTTGTATGGTGGATGTTTATGTTGTCCATTAGTATGATGGCAATATTGGAATCTGACTATACCTTCTACTTGCCTCTACATTATACATGCTATGTGATTCAGTAGCACTAGAGTAGTATAATTGCATTAGTTTTTGGGCAGTATGTCCTTGTTATTATTGGGATGGAGGTGGTGGTGCCCCATACCTGAGTTTCAAGTTTATGAGGCTTGGACCAACTTTTATATATATTGGGAGTTGGCAGTAAGTCATCTCTATCAGGTTTCAAGTTTGTGAGGCTTGGCCGCCTTTGTTTTTATATTGTTCTAATGTTATGCTTATCTCACATGCATGCAGGTTGATGATTATGGGGTGTGTTACGTAATTCTTTTTATGTGCTAGTATGGAACAATTTTATTTGTTTGGTTATGGCAAGTATCTCTTTTGTTTTTGTTCTTTTCTTTTATGCCCAATTGGGTAGCCCTTTACTTCTCGGGAAGCCTTCTCTACTTGATAACCTTTTTTTCCTTAATTTCTCAACTTTATTTTAGTATGCGCATACCAACTTTTGTTGATGTTATCTTTTCTTTTCTTCTTGTGGGGTACGCTTCCAATCCTAGGTGTTGGAAAAGTAGATCAAGGTGGACCTGGACCACAACCTATGTAGTTGACCTCATGGGAGACTTGCTTGACCTTGTTAGGTGATCCTTAGCTTGTCCTATATGTAGTTAGTTTTTCCTTTTATCCCACCATGTGTGGTGAAGGATAGTGTTAATAACAAGCTTTGTAATGGTTAGATATATCTTTAAATTCTACTGCTACTTTGGTTTTATGATACATTCATGTTGAATAAATTCGTTTCATCCCTTTTGAGAAAAAATCATGTTGGTGTTTGTTTTGGGATGTTGCCTTTTTATTTTAGTAGGGAGTGGTTCCCATCTGGGATCCCACTCTTTATAAGTATGTTGGTACGGAAAATCCAGCAGATGCAGATCTCTAGTTGACGGAGTTGGAGAAGGCCTTTAAGATCCTCAACATCCCTGAGGTAGACAAAGTGAGGCATGCAGTGTATCTTTTGAAGGAGGTGTTGTCCATTGGTGGGCCATAGAAGAGGAGAAAAGGCCATGTGTTGTGATTGGTTGGGAGTAGTTTCAACATGAGTTTGTCAGTCAGTACTTCCCTCAGACCTATCTAGAATAGAAGATCAGCCACTTTGAGAGGATCTAGTAGAGATCAATGCCGATCAATGAGTATGAAGCAAAGTTTATGGAGTTGTTGAGGTTTTGTCCTCACATGGCCACTACAGATCAAGAGATAATTAGACATTTTTAGAAGGGTTTGATTATAGAGTTGACAATGCTGGCAACATCCTTAGATAACATATAGCATTTCTCTACATTTGTGGAGTCAATTAGGAGGATAGAGTGATATGTAGTTGAGAAGCGTGAGAAAGGTGCCAAGAAGAGATGGACACAGTACCAAGAATAGTTTGATGGCTTTAATGATCCTAGTTACCCATCACTGCCATCATTGTAGAGAGCAACAAGCCAGACACAATGCTCACCAAGTAAGGGCATAGGCTGTAGTTTTCCACCTACTAGAGCCAATAGTACATCATCTGTGTCAGTGACAAGACTGTCTAGGCCATAGTATGAGACCAAGACTTTCCATAAGTGTGGGCAGGTAGGGTGTAAGGAGGTGGGATCACCCTCTACTAAAGATTTGAAGAATAAACATCCATTCCAAAGACACTCAAAGGTATGTTAGAATAGGTGCAAAAATTTCAAACTTCAATAAATGGTATTCAAAACAACCAAAGTATAGAAACGAAATAAAAATGTTGACTATATTCAATTCATCACAACGTTACAAAAGAACATCATAATCTCCCACAAAGGGTTTACATGTATCATTCAACATAAGGATCTAGTAGAGAGAAATATAAACTGTAACAACTTTCTCTCCAAGCTTTAACTCCTTAAGTGTAATAACCCTACCTCCCGGTAACCCCCAATTAAGGGAGACCAAGAGATCAAAGCCATTATCCCAATTAACAAGATCAAAGGTTTGACAAATAATCAATAACAATTATCAAATTTTACCAACTTAACTGAAAACTGGTATAAAATAAAACCTTGCATACCTTTTTAAAACTTTGGTAAGCTACTCTATTCACAGCCTGGATTCATTCTATCTAATCCTCCTTGCACTTTATTTCTTATTTCCACAATGTGTCACTTTACTGTTTGTTCTTTCAATTGTTGTACCCAAAACGCCGACAAACAAAACATCAGTCAGCATATAGGAATATGCTGGTAAGTGGGAACAACCAAAATTTCACAAATATGGCTAACAATTTAATTATCACAATCAGGGTAATTAGCAAACAAATTTACATTTTCAATGTGTCATTCTCCACCGCTTTTGCCCTAACCCTGGAATACCCCTCTAGGGTTTCTATTTTTCCATTGACTTAAGGCCACCTTCTCAATCCCGAGCTTGGTGCCTGGGGGTCACCTCTCATGGTGCCCCATAGTCATGCAACATAGACCACCTTCTCATTCTTGAGCTTGGTGTCTGGGGTCACCTCTCATGGTGCCCATTGGTCTACCCTCTTGGGCCTGACCTTTATGGCATCTTCCATCAGGGTGTCATGTAGGTTCGACAATACACATGTATTTATAATTGTGATAACCATAGTGACTTTATAATTTTAGTATGAACATCCAAACTATTTAGTTTCATTCAATGTGATTAACCATCTAGGAAACCTTCGGGAAAACTAATGTGATTAATCATAATTAACCACATACCTGTTAGGCTGAATTGAGATAAAATAGTTCAATCAATGAAGTCATCCAATCAAGCAAGTACAAGAGTCCTAAAATTACATCCAATTCCTTTTTATCAAAATCTATTCAAACCATCTTTCTACTTAAGGTTTCTATTCCTTTTTAGGATTTCTACCTCTTTTAGGGTTTACTTTGCAATTAGGGTTTTTACTTCATTTTACTATTTTAAACCCTAATTTCTCATCTATCCTTCATGAAAGTTATTAAGGCTACCTTTTAACCACATATAACCTTAATTTCAGAAAGAGCACAATTAACCATTAATTAAATCCATTAGGCCTCTTTTACTTTAAAGATACCATTTTTATCCTTTTTATCCATGACAAGATCATTATGCTCATTTAATCAATTCATAGTTCATTATGGTCTAATTCACATATAAACTCTACTTGTCATTAATTATACCTTTATCCATTAGAAAAAACCCTAATTACCATATTAAGGATATTTATCCACAATTAAGAACTTATATACTTAAAATAGCTTAGAATCATCATGTCTTAACTTTATTGACGATTTTGAATAATTAAAGCCATTAAGAGTCACATTTACCAATATTAGGGTTTCAAGGCCCATTAAAGTATATTCATGCACATGAAACTCTAAATTAAACCAGTTATGTGTAGAGTTCATCCTTTTTGTTCCTAATGTTCGTTTTTATCATTTACATGTTAATACCAACTTTAATCATCCATTAAACCCTACTAAATATATTAATCATATCAAAATAGGGTTTCTTAATCTTTAATTCATCAAAGTTGATAACTTACACTACTTTTCGAATTATAATAGGAATTAGCTTCTATATACATTTTTATTGGATTCCTCTCGTTTATCTGAGCAAAATGCATATATTATTTGCTATCATCGGAGTTACCAACATGGAGATATGATTTTTGTAAAATTAGCTCACCAGAGCCAATCAGAGCGCGCCATGCGTCCATTTTCCATGCAACATGACTTGCTGCTTGGAAAACATTTCGAATTGACCAAAATGCCCTTGTTTAAGTGGATTGATTCTTTAGCCCACGGAGGGGCAAAATTGTCTAACGCGCCTCTCCCTTCTTCAACCTCGGGCAGCTCGAGGGTTGCTGCCCTAGACGCCGAGCTGCAGCAAACGTGAGCGCGCCCCTTCTTCTCCAAAATCCAGCGACCACCGGGGAAACCTCCCCTACCTCTGTCGTGCTCTTGCGCGCGTGGGACACCTCAGGTTTGCGACCAAAATGGCCCGTCTGAGTTACCCAAGCTTTTGAACTTGCGTCTGATCGTTGACCTACTGCAGGCATTGCGCTAGGGTCGGGGGTAGCTGGACTCCTCTCCCATCAGTGTGGGAGCGTCGTGCCTCCCTCACATGCTTGTTCCTGGCTCCTCCTCATTCCAAGGATCATGCCGCTCTCCTAACCTATGGTTTTGAGCGAAGAAGATGAAGAAGAAGAGGGAGAAGAGAGAAAGGGATGCAGGGATATCCTTGGGCTCGACCCAGGGGTTTTAACCTTTTATTGAGGAGGGTACAAAGCCCTAGTTGGGTTATCCATGAGTTACCAACCCCTTTTCCTAAAAGAAACTCTTTTCCTTCAATGTGAAGCAAGTTTCTCTCTCTCCTAATTATCTTTTTGATGTTCTTTGTTCTTTACATGCTAGGAATTCGAAAATCCTTTCCCTTATTCTATTTATTGCTTGACTTTTAACCCATTGGCACAAAATTCTATTTTCATTTAGTAGAAAATACTTCCTTTTTAGCAATGCCACCAAAGTTCAATAATAATGTATCACATTATCCCTTTTTTGCATTATTGGTATTTTCTCTTTCTTTTTCCCCATTGGGGCTCCTTGGACCCCAAGAAACTCTAATATTTCGAAATCCTTTTTAAGGATACTTATTATCCTTCTAGATGCATTTATATTCATTATTTCTCATTATCTTATTTATTTCTTATTAAAATATCTCTTTTTGAGGATTTATCTTTTTCTTTCTTTTTATTTTCCTCATGGGCATTCCATTTAACATTAAGAATCCTTTGGATACGAAAATCCACCAAGGATAATCAATTATACCTCTTTTCTCTTATTTATCACATTTTATCATTGTTTTCAATTTCTTTCTTAATAAAGAAATATTTAATTGATCTTTTCTTTTCTCATTACTTTCTTTTTGCAAATTTGGACTCCTTGGAACCCAAGAGGCACGAAATACACCTTTGGATTATATATTTTCGCCTTCTAGGGGTTTCTACATTTCTTATTAATAATGGAGTTCCTTATGTCTTTTCCTTGTTATTGGGCCCAATAGCCAATAAAGCCCACAAAACAATCATCAAGGCTATTGTAAATGAAATCCATTTATTCAAAACAAATTATATCTTATTTGTTCAAATATATTTAATATGAGAAATCACATTTCCCACCAAACGAACCCAAAAGTTGGGGTTGTAACATCCTTCCCCTCTTATAGGAATTTTTCCCTCAAAATTCCCTCAAGCAACCAAACAAATAGGATAATCCATTCTTATGTCCATCAGGACTCCCATGTGGCTTCACCCCTTTCCATGGTACTTCCCAACAAACTTCATCATCTCATATCCTTCCATCTGAGTTCTTTCTTACCTTGGTATATCGTACACTCATAGGTGACTCAGGACATTTCACCCTCTCAAAAGCTGAATAGGTTTAGGGCCCAACTCATGGCTTGGGTACCTCACATGGTGCTCTAGATCGGACTCATGGAACACATTATACATCATGTTATCCTGAGGGGTAAGGCTAAATACAACCATCTCCACCAATCCATCTCAAATGGACCCGTGTATCAGGTACTCACCTTTCTCAACTGTAGCTTAGAGGGTCGGATTTTCATGTCACATATTCCCCCATAGTGAACTGCATTTCAGTCTACTTTGCATCAGCTTACAACTCATGTCATCTCTAGGCACCTTTCAGCCATTGCACGATCAAAGTGACTTCATCTACACACATTGTGGTCCTTTCTTGACCTTCATGAGGTCCCTTCACCATCATCATCTTATTGAAGTGGTGACCGACACAACCTCCCTTGTAGAGCTTCTTTACATCTCAATACTGGCTATGGTGGTTATCATCACGTCTTACAGAAGACAAGAACTATCTCCATGTATCACCCTGAATGAGCACACATGCTCTCATCAGACCCTCTAGTCTAGATCATACTAACCATTAGTTAGGGGTGATAAGCGGTACTAACATCGAGTTCTTCATGTACCTACTTCCACCTTATGGAAGTGAGCCTTTAGGTCATACTCAATAACTTTTGAACTCGCATCATGGTTTAGTTGAACCATCTCTCTCATGTGTAGTTCAGCCCGATCTGTCCCTTGACAGTACTCTTTCTTTCTCATGTCATCTAGGTAAGGCAATCTACCATAACCCATATTGCATCTCGACCTTTCTTGGTCTAGGGGAGACTTACAACATCCATAGTGATGAACTCCCATTCCCTCTCAGGGACTCTTTATCCTTTATATCAAAACACTGGGTTATTGGTGTTCGTCCTTTATCTCCTGTCATGCCTGGCAACATACCACATGCCACACCTTCTTAAGCATCCAAAGTGCTACTGTCACTTACAATCTTTGTAGTACCAAGGCGTATCATGATCTCCTACATGTCATGATTCCTCAATATTGATTCCTCAGAAACCCTAAACCACTCTAATCAGGGTTTCCTCACCTTCTTTTCCAAAGAAATGCATCTAAGGTTCTGCAATCATCCTTTTATTGCATAAAGGCCTAGGTTGGCTAACCAAACCACCACTAACTTGTTCAACGAATCTCGTTACATCTTATCTCTTTTCTCAAACTTAAGGCTAGCCTAACAACCTCTGCTAGCCTTTTTCTGTACTAGGCAGCTGCATCTCAACCACTTCACATCCTTAGGTATTAGGTAATGCTGAAGACATACACCTCCATGTGTTCCACTTATTAACTCATCTCAGCTCTAAGTCTATCTTCATCAAGAAAACTCTGAGCTTATTCTCTTGGTTTTTTTGAACTCAAACATGTATAACTCATAGCTCATGATAAAAACATCCTTATAAGGTGACTTCATTATCTCTCTTACTACTTGTAAACTATCCATGAATCATTCACTCCACCAGGGTATGTTATCCTTCCTATCCTCATACCTCATAGCAATGTTGCAACTCACATCATCTTTATCCTTGGTGTATGACATGTGTACTTTCCTATCTCTCACTCCCATAACAAGAGGAAATAAGCATTTGGCTGCAGTCCAAATACAGATTTCTTCCTATTCCAAGAGTAGAGATGGTACATACCACCTTGCCAGTACACCTTTAAATCTAAGTTAAAATGTGCCACATACGTCTCCACATCACAAACATCTTGATATCAAAGTTACTTCCATTGAAAACTGGTCTCGAACTTACTTGGGTCCACACACATTCCTTGGTCATCTCCTCTAGGTCTATAGGGTGTCGACACTTTTGGGGTCATCCCTCTTCCCTCATGCATCCAGAGAGTGTCCTACTCATCTTCCCTTTGGGTCCCATGAGTTCATGAAGGTGATCAATATCCTAACCCATGGCCCTCAGACAATGATAGCTGTTACCTCCCGACCCTATGGTCATGTGCAACTAGGGAATTAGGCGACTCCTACTTCCATCGATCTTATCCCTACCTGACCCTAGGATAGACTTAGGATTCTATTATAGTACATGTCGAGCTTAGAACCTTACCCAAGCCTTCATCATTTCTCTATCTGCATTCATGCGCTAACTCCCATCCTTTCATAGGGTCATGGCAACCTGCCTACCTTAGTCAGGCCCCATTCTAGTTACCTCCATGGTACCACATCCACATGCACTTAGAGATGGTTATCTATGGGTATACAAGTTCATTCTCATACCATGTACCTTTCACTTAGCTTCTCAAGACCCTATGAGACCTCTTTAGGTTTCCTTAAACCAACAAAACTGGTATACACCCTACAAAAGGGTCCCTCTCCCGGGATGGAAGGAAACTACACCTCTTGATAACAAAGGTCACAAACACCCTTATGTCTCAGGTTTACATCCACATGAGCATGCTTAGCCCTAGCAAGCTACTAAGGCACAAGCAGACACCTACAAAACCATGTTAGGTCACACTTGTTCTCATCCTCAACATGAGACCAACTTAGTTGTGACAGGTTCATCAAACATACCTTTAACTTAAGGGGTTTCCTTTTTCCTCTACACATGAGGAGTACCATGCTCGAAACTATAGAGACTTAGATCTCATCATGAGCATCAGGTACACTACTTCCCCTCTTAGGCCTAGGAACCCTAGGTTCACCCTTTGGGTATCCAACTGCATGCTCAATCTCTTAAGCATGAATCCAGCATGTCCAAGGTATGTCATGTACTCCCACGATCCTTTTATTCGAGCAGCACCTTAGAGTTGAGTCTTCCTCAAGGGCAACCAACAAGGAAAAAGGCCTCACAACTTGCTACTTAAACCTCCTCAGGGTCTAAGGCACTCTTTGTCTCATCTCAGTAGGTAAACTCCTATACCATAGGCACATAGGTTCTAGAAGCATCATCCTCTCTTTAGGGTTTGGTTCCTCTAAAGGCCACCAAGATATCATCAGCCTCCAGGGATCAAGCACAAGGCAACCACTATCATCCACTTAGGTCACATCATCCTCAACTCCCCATTGTACCTCATGTCTCAGAATCTAAGCTTACATTCTCCTTGCTTGGGTCCTGCTTTCTCTCTCTAGTGTTAACTCCACATCCTGCTTTACTACTAGAGGTCATCTCTTCATGAAGGATCAAGCTCACAAGCATACCTCTACATGGGTGAAGCCTATGTTCAAACTTACATTTTCTCGAGGTTATTCATATCTCTTTATGCTTATTCATAAGCCATCCATCATACTTACTGGCTAGGGTTTCAACCTACTGCCCACACTACTGACGTATTCTGGGTGCCTACTGTTCCATGCTCATATAAGCTCATGGGGTTCCATAGGTTCTTCTCTAACCTCATCAATGAAGGAGCTATCCTTCACTCTAACATGCATGACCCTTCCCAGAGTTGGGTCGCCAAAGGTACTCAGTCATCCAACCTCTCATGGCTCATATGGGCATCCAAAAGCATATCCATCCAAACACCTAGTCTACCATGACATCTAACTCATCATGTCATCTCTTTCTCTAACCTTCACTTAGGGTTAGGGTTAACCTCATCCTCATAGGATGTTCCATGTCTCTACTTGTAATGGAGATCTCTACCTCCATGACTAACTCTCTTCACTTATCCTCTAGACAATAAGGCCTAGCCTCATGTCTCGCCTGAGGACAAGACAACTTATGTCATACGACCTAAGCATGTGTTTATTCTTTTATGCTTAATCTATTAAGCTTATGTCCATGACATCTTATTTACATGCCTTTTATTAATTTGGTGGAGGATTCCTTAAACCTTATCAACCTTACCCATACCTCAAGAGGGTGAGGAGAATAGAGAAAACCCTAATCATTAAGGTCCTTAACATAAGTTGAGTTGAGAAGGGATGGACAAGATGAGAGAGTCCTAAAGGTATCTTATTTCGAGTCAAATCCTGAGACTTCGGCCAGGCAGTCACACTAATCCAGGAGTCCTCGTATTCTGACTAGCGGTGCGGAGGAAAATCTTGCCATCCCCCAGACGTGATCTTTTTCTAGACACCTCTGTCTTTCAGAAAATCCTATAATAATTCCCTTGGGTTCTACATAATTTGTATAGTTTAATAATTATTGAAGATTAAATGAGGAACCTATGCTTTGATACGAAATGTAATGACCCCACCTCCTGGTAACCCCCAATAAAGGGAGACCAAGAGATCAGAGCCATTATCCCAATTAACAGAATCAAAGGTTCGACAAATAATCAATAACAATTATCAAATTTTACCAACTTAACTGAAAACTGGTATAAAATAAAACCTTGCATACCTTTTTAAAACTTTGGTAAGCTACTCTATCCACATCCTAGATTCATTCTATCTAATCCTCCTTGCACTTTATTTCTTATTTCCACAATGTGTTACTTTACAATTTGTTCTTTCAATTGTTGTACCTAAAACGCCGACAAACAAAACGTTGGTCAGCATATAGGAATATGCTGGTATGTGGGAACAACCAAAATTTCACAAATATGGCTAACAATTTAATTATCACAATCAGGGTAATTAGCAAACCAATTTACATTTTCAATGTGTCATTCTCCACCGCTTTTTCCCTAACACTGGAATACCCCTCTAGGGTTTCTCTTTTGCCATTGACTTAAGGCTACCTTCTCAATCCCGAGCTTGGTTCCTGGGGGCCACCTCTCATGGTGCCCCATAGTCATGCAACATAGACCACCTTCTCATTCCTAAGCTTGGTGTCTGGGGTCACCTCTCATGGTGCCCATTGGTCTACCCTCTTGGGCCTGACCTTTATGGCATCTTCCATTAGGGTGGCGTGTAGGTGTGAGAATACACATGTATTTATAATTGTGATATCCATAGTGACTTTATAATTGCAGTGTGAACATCCAAATTGTTTAGTTTCATTCAATGCGATTAACCATCCAGGAAACCTTCGGGAAAACTAATGCGATTAATTGTAATTAACCACATACCTGTTAGTCTGAATTGAGATAGAATAGTCCAATCAATCAAGACATCCAATCAAGCAAGTACAAGAGTCCTAAAATTACATCCAATTCCTTTTTATCAAAATCTATTCAAACCATCTTGCTACTTAAGGTTTCTATTCCTTTTTAGGATTTCTACCTCTTTTAGGGTTTACTTTGCAATTAGGGTTTTTACTCTTTTAAACCCTAATTTCTCATCTATCCTTCATGAAAGTTATTAAGGTTTCCTTTTAACAACATATAACCTTAATTTCAGAAAGAGTACAATTAACCATTAATTAAATCCATTAGGCCTCTTTTACATTAAAGCTACCATTTTTATCCTTTTTGTCCATGACAAGATCATTATGCTCATTTATCATCAATTCACAGTTCATTATGGTCTTATTCACATATAAACTCTACTTGTCATTAATTCTACCTTTATCCATTAGAAAAAACCCTAATTACCATATTAAGGATATTTATCCACAAATAAGAACTTCTATACTTGGAATAGGTTAGAATCATCATATCTTAACTTTATTCACAATTTTGAATAATTAAAGCCATTAAGAGTCGCATTTACCAATATTAGGGTTTCAAGGCCCATTAAAGTATATTCATGCACATGATACTCTAAATTAAATCTATTACATGCAGAGTTCATCCTTTTTGTTCCTAATGTTCCTTTTTTATCATTAACAGGTTAATACCAACTTTAATCATCCATTAAACCCCACTAAATATATTAATCATCTCAAAATAGGGTTTCTTAATCTTTAATTCATCAAAGTTGATAACTTACACTACTTTTCGAATTGCAAGATGAGTTAGCTTCTATATGCATTTTTATTGGATTCCTCTCATTTTTTCTGAGCAAAACGCATATATTATTTGCTATCATCGGAGTTACCAACATGGAGATATGATTTTTGTAAAATTAACTCACCAGAGCCAATCAGAGCGCGTCATGTGTCCCCTTTCCATGCAACATGACTTACTGCTTGGAAAACATTTCGAAATGACGGAAATGCCCTTGGTTAAGTGGATTGCTTCTTTAGCCTGTGGAGGGGCAGAATTGTCCAACACACCTCTCCCTTCTTCAACCTCGGGCAGCATGAGGGTTGCTGCCCTAGTCGCCGAGCTATAGCAAACGTGAGCACACCCCTTCTTCTCCAGAGTCTGGAGACCACTGGGGACACCTCCCCGGCCTCCGTCGTGCTCTTGTGCATGCGGCGCACCTCAGGTTTGTGACCAAAACGTCCCGTATGAGTTGCCCAAGCTTTCAAACTTGCGGCTGATCGTTGACCTACTGCAGGCGTCGCGTCGGGGTCGGGGGTAGCTGGACTCCTCTCCCATCAGTATGGGAGCGTCGTTCCTCCCTCACATGCTTGTTCCTTGGTCCTCCTCGTTCCAAGGATCATGCCACTCTCCTAACCTAGGGTTTTGAGTGAAGAAGATGAAGAAGAAGAGGGAAAAGAGAGAAATGGATGTAGGGATATCCTTGGGCTCGACCCAGGGGTTCTAACCTTTTATAGAGGAGGGTATGAAGCCCTAGTTGGGTTATCCATGAGTTACTAACCCCTTTTCCCAAAAGAAACTCTTTTCCTTCAATGTGAAGCAAGTTTCTCTCTCTCCTAATTATCTTTTTGATAATCTTTGATCTTTAGATACTAGGAATTCGAAAATCCTTTCCCTTATTCTATTTATTGCTTGACTTTTAACCCATTGGCACGAAATTCTATTTTCATTTAGTAGAAAATACTTCCTTTTTAGCAATGCCACCAAAATTCAATAATAATGTATCACATTATCCTCTTATTTTGCATTATTGGTATTTTATCTTTCTTTTTCCCCATTGGGGCTCCTTGGACCACAAGAAACTCTAATATTTTGAAATCCTTTTTAAGGATACTTATTATCCTTCTAGATGCATTTATATTCATTATTTCTCATTATCTTATTTATTCCTTATTAAAATATCTCTTTTTGAGGATTTCTCTTTTTCTTTCTTTTTATTTTCCTCATGGGCATTCCATTTAACATTAAGAATCCTTTGGATACGAAAATCCACCAAGGATAATCAATTATACGTCTTTTCTCTTATTTTCCACATTTTATCATTGTTTTCAATTTCTTTCTTAATAAAGAAATATTTAATTGATCTTTTCTTTTCTCATTGCTTTCTTTTTGCAACTTTGGACTCCTTGGAACCCAAGGAACCAAAGAGGCAAGAAATCCACCTTTGGATTATATATTTTTGCCTTCTAGGGGTTTCTACATTTTTCTTTTCTCCATTTCTTATTAATAATGGAGTTCCTTATGTATTTTCCTTGCTATTGGGACCAATAGCCAATAAATCCCACAAAACAATCATCAAGGCTATTGTAAATGAAATCCATTTATTCAAAACAAATTATATCTTATTTGTTCAAATATCTTTAATATGAGAAATCACATTTCCCACCAAACGAACCCAAAAGTTGGGGTTGTAACATTAAGCTAGTCCAAAACTCCATGCCTTATCATCCAAGTCCTTCACCTATGGTTGGAAGCATACCCCAATAGGAAGAGAAAATTGATGACATCAACAAAGGCCGGTATGTGTATACTAAATAGGAAACTGAGCAATATATGGAATAAAGGACATCAAATATAAAAGGATTCCCATAGATAGGATAAGGACCACCCAAATGGGTATCAAGAGAAAAGGAATTGAAATCATATGATAACAAAAGAATACTTGCCATTAATAAAACATAAAGATTGTGCCACACATGAATATGTAAAGAATTAGGGCACACACCCCATATCATCAACCTACATTCATGTGAGATAAACATAGCCCTAGAACAATATAAAAACAAAGGTGGTCAAGTCTCATACACTTGAAACCTGATAGAGAAAGGAATACTTCCAATCTCCCAAATATATAATACATGGGCCAAGAATCAAACATCTTGCCCTAGGTATGAGGTTCCTTTCCATCCCAAAAGAGCAGGAAATATCACATATGCTCGGAAGGAAATAACACATCTACCATAAAAACTAATGCAATTACACTACTCTAGTGCTACTGGATCACATAGCATGTTAAATGTAGAGGCAAGTAGAAAGTATAATTAGAATATATAAAATAGTCACCACATAAGTGACCAACATATACATCCACCTCATAAGTGGGAAAAAGACATCACATGTCATCTTTTAGAGTTCCATCATGAACAAATCATAAGATAAGAGTTCAAAAGAATATCCATGATCACATGATCAATATCAAATAAGGTAGTTCACACAAACTATGATTTTCAAAAGAAAAGACATTGTGTATAGGCTAATGTACATAGGACAAAGAGAATGAATAAGCATAGAAAAATTTCTCAACATAGAAGAATAGGGGATACATCATACATTTAGAGTGAAGAATTAGAAATTTCTTAATATAGAAATAATGTGGGATGCAATCATACCTGAATTTTAGAGTCTAAGCAGTCCAAGTCAAGCCTAGGCCTCCAAAGAAACTCTAGGGAAGGTGTACAGGTCCAATAAGTAAGGTTCCCAAGCTTAGAGAGGTTGGTTTCTCCAACAAAGCTCCTATCTCGAGCAAGAAGCACCTTCTCCACTTTAGAGGTGAAAAATCCTAACAAAAGAACATGGAGATGAGGTGTTGATGCGTTCTAGGTGGGGTTTCACCATGGAGGGCCATGGTTATACCCTGGATGAAGGTGGAAGGAAGACTAAAAACATGAAAATAGGGAAGGAATGGAGAAAACTTACTAGTTTTGGTCAAAATAACCAAGGAGGAGCATCAGAAACCCTAAATAGAGTAAATTTGGAACCCTAAGAGACTTCTTCACCAAGGTAGGCACCTTCTTTTACCTTGGGACAGAATGTTCTTGGAAAAACAGAGTAGGAATTATTCTCCAAGCTAGAGGGAATAAAGGAGAGAAAGAGTTTTCAAATTGGGAGTTAGGAAGGGGTAGATATGGATATATAAAGAAAGAGGTCAAGTAGGAGGTGTCTATGAGACTTTCCATGTGTCATGTATAAGGGTGTCCATGGACATGCAAGACTTATGGATAAGGAAGAATTAAAGCATGAGGTTTCAAGTTACTTTCCATGTGTCCAATGCTAAGAGTGACTATGGACATGCAAACCTTTATGGATAAGGAAGAAGTCAAGCATGAGGTGTCCATGGAGCTTTCCATGTGTCCTTAGCCTAGGGATTTCATGGCCATGCAAGAGGACAGCTCATAGAGGCTTCTTGAATATCTAATGTCATTTTATGGACACTAATAGGCCATCCCAACCGACCTCCAAACAAAGAAATAAGTCAATTGGTTAATAGCTTCTAAAGATAAGCTCATTTATAAAGAAAGTAATCCCTAAAATGCCCCTGGAAAGAAACACCTTCAAACCAAGGTGCAACTAGGTGCCCTATTTTTAAGAAAACTTGAGAATATTAAGAAAATATATAAGGATTTTAATTCATGTGACAATTTGCAATGAAAACCTCCCAATTGGGTAAATTGCAGAAAAGTCCAATATGTACCTAAAATTGCATAACTTGCACAAACAACATCCAAATTGGATCAAACATCATCCACAAGTTATCTTTGATGTGTTGAATATTAATTTGTCATTATTTACATATTTTGAAGTTATATAACCACATTATTCATTACTTATTCCTTTTACTCATTTTCTCTCTCCTATACTTATTCTAATATTTCAAGGTAGTTCAAATTAGATGAAATTTGATATGTAGCCTAATTTTGATATGTATATTTTTAATTTGAAGTTTGTTTCCACTTTTGAGACTTATTTTTATGAGATGTGTCATTTGGCCCATTAACGGCCCATTATCTAAATTATTCATCCAATTAAGTTTCTTATCTTCATATTACCACCAAAATGAGTTATGTGGCATATTTTATGTATCCATTATAAACCCAAGATTAATGATAGAAGATTAGGTTTCATTAAGGTGATCTATACATGCATTACCTCATTGGGGTTATACTAAACATCTATTTAGGTCTAACCTTCACCCTAGTTTGGCTAAGTCCAAAATGTCAACTTCTAGGCTAGGGTATGAGATCTAGTATGTTACAACACACCACCCCTTAAAGGTTCATATTTATCAAATCAAACTTAATATATTGCTCCACACCTCTAGGAGCATCCATTAACATCTTGAGTAATCAATCATGTTTATTACTCTTAACATTTATCATTAAATGATTATCAATACAAGGTATGAGTTCATTTCTCATCCTTATCATGGTATGATTACATCATACTCATTAGTTTGGCTTAACCCCATTCTCAAAGTATATTAGCCTATACTTATCAAAGTATATCAAACTCATTACATTTCATTATAACAATTTACGTAACACACTTTATGTGTTTCTTGTCCAAGTATATTGGATTTGAGGTGCATCAAGGTATGTCAACCCTGGAATGCTAAAAGTGATATCTATCATATCTTGATGTATCACTTTCCTCATCACTTCCAACTTACTTGAGTTATCAACTTATCTTGGATTAAGGTATTTCCCATCATAATACTTTCATCCACTAACCTATGACTTTTACCATGAAGTGCATAGGTCACACACAAGAATGGTCCAACCATGTTCAATGATATGGACTCATTTTGAGTTAAGGCATTGCTTACTATAAGGTTGCCTATGATCAACCATTTGAGATATTTCACCTTTATAAGGTATTACTCACTATTTTATCATTAGGGTTCTCTCATACCGTTACCCAGTAGTTAGGGTTATGGTTTATCATCATATTGCCCAAGATTAGGGCTTCATGCACTATAACCCAAGATTAGGGCTCCACATACATTTACCCTCTATCAGGGTAGGATTTCATATCAAAGTGTCACATAACAGTACATAGCATCAGCTTGATTTAGAGTTTCACATGACATCTTTGTATTAGGGTTTCACTTACATAAACCTTGATTGGGGTTTCTCATAACATCACCCTCAATTAGGGTTTAAGTTCAATTATCCACAATTAGGGTTTGTTATTCATCCTAATTAGGGTTTCCATTCAATTACCCATAATTAAGGTTTACTATTTATCCCAATTAGGGTTTCATCTTCCATTACCCATAATTAGGGTTTCTTATATCATCACCCTTAATTAGGATTACATCATTACCCTAGATTAGGGTTTCACTTAGGATTGCCCTAATTTTAGGATTATGGCTTATTAACCCACTCGATTAGGGTTTCATGATATCTTTAGTAAGGATCATACCCTAATCACATATTCTTCATGATTAATACTCATGTATGAATTCCTTTCTGTCATCCTCTCAACTTGATTAGGTTACATCAACCTTTCAATCAACCATATACAACTATGGTTGACATAGTATATTGAGACATTGCTTTCATAAGCTTTTAGGGTTAACCATTCTAAAGGTATTGGTCATCTAAGTACTTTAGGGTTTCAACCTTTGTACCTATCATTGATAATTATTATTATCAACCATTGGATCAATGGATCAATCATCACCTTAAATCTCCAAACGATTTGATCACTTTAGACCTTCATTTGGTTTTGGCATTTCAACACCAAATGATTTTGAAACTATTTGATTCCAAACTATCATGAGACCGTTTTACCCCAAACAGTTTCAAGGCCGTTTGGACTAACGGTCTCAAGCCTGTTTGGCCAAACCAGCTTGAAAACTGATTCGATCAATTGAGGTATTCTTCAACCAAATTGAATAGGGTTTGCTTGTTGAATTGACCACCGATTGAACTCATCGAATGTTCAATTCAAGACCATTTGGTCTTCAACCAAATTGAATAGGGTTTCCATCAATCAAAATCCACCATTGACCACCAAACGATCCTGAGACCGTTTGATCCCAAATGGTTTCAAGACCATTTGGTCCAACATCTTGAAAACCAAAAGGATTACTAATTAGGGATTCTTCAACAAATCAATTTAGGGTCGTAATTGGTGGATTGTCCATTCATATGATCAATCAATTGTATCCGTTTGATCATCATCCAACATCTTCTACTCCTGGTCAACACTTCCATTCGGTCAACCATGTCCAAATGGTTTGGAACCCCAACCTCCAAACGGTTTGCAAACCGTTTGGTCTCCTAACGGTTTGGTGAAACCGATTGAACCAAAATTCATGAAACCATTTGCAACTAAATTATGTTGAGATATGTGCTTATGATGATGTCATCATAATCAAGCCTTATACCTTCTAAATCTACTACCATTCCCATGGTAGTTCCATCAATTATTCAAAGGAAATTCAAGAAGAGTAATTTGAACAATGAATAAGGGTTCAAGTTATAAAACCCACTTCCAAAGAAGCTTCAAGCTCCACGTTTTCAATGGTGATGAAGCTTTCACAACCTCCCAAGGCTCGTCCTCAACCTTTTGAGTGAAAAGGAATGGCTAGGATTGAAGATTGAATGAAGAAAAGAAGAAATCTAGCATTGATTTTCGATTTCCACCATGAAATCAAGATGAAAAGAGATCATGGAGCTTACCTATAGGTTGGGGGTCGTCCTCCTATTGCTCCAAAGCTTCCTTGGTCATTTTTCAAGCAAGGAGAGAAAGAAGGATTGAAAAAGCCTTTGAATTGAGTTGGAAGTGGTGTTTTTATAAGGAAATTCAATGAGAGAGAAAGTAGTAATTAATTCCTTTAATTTCTCAAATTGATGCCACATCTCCCCCTCAACTCATTTCCCACGAAGCTATCCTCTTTCCCTTTGCAAACTTCTTCATTATCCATGAATTTAAAGGAAAATAAATTAAGTACCTTAACCCTTATAATAATAATATCCAAAAATTAGTGGATATTACTTTTTCTTTATTTAATGTGAGTGGGTTATCCACTTGCTTGAGATATTTTCGTGCCTTTGCAAGGAACATGGTCGTCCATTCTTTTGAAAAATCATCCCTCACCTTTTGTTTGAAGGGCTCTTCCATTAATATATTTATTTTTGCACTAAATTGAAGTAAAGTTCCAATTATAATTAAATCTTATTTATTTAATATCAAGGTTCTCTCTCCTCCAAAGTGATTCAAATGAGGCGCCCCTCTCATTTTATTTACTCTACATGATTCCAAGAAACATTAGGGACTCTCTAGAAGTGGTATTTTGCATATTAAACCCTAGGTTTTGGGTAAATTACACATTACACCAACACTAGGTTTTAATGCACAAACATTGCTTAATAAGCTCTTTCTTGGTGCTCAGCTTCCACAAGCCATACCTCTGCATCATTTGCATTCTCATGATTATAGAACACTTTGAGGAACATTTTATCAAGCAAAATTTGCAATTCAACCCCTCAACTTGGGTACTTTGCACTTTAGTCCAAAATAAACAAACATTGCTTCTATATTATTCAAATATGACCAAAATTGAAACATAAGTTCCTCTTGATTCTTAATTACTTTCCACAAGATAAAATCAAGGATCTAATTAACTTTCTTAAACAAAAACTTCCAGGGTTAGGGCATAACCTAGGTCAGGGATATTACAATTATAAACCCCTAACAAGGATTTTGTCCCCAAAATCCCAGATAAAAGGAGACATATATTCTTCATTTGTTATATCATCAAATCTCCACATAACATCTCATTGTTATGGAGACACCATAGAACTTTGATCAATACAAAGTTCTTCCACACAAAATTCTCATAGAATCGAACACACAGGACACATACTCCACTGTCCTTTCATTATTGACCGTGGAGTTAATTCTGTGTCAGGTAGC
Organism: Alisma plantago-aquatica; assembly: GCA_963693085.1. NCBI lineage: Eukaryota > Viridiplantae > Streptophyta > Magnoliopsida > Alismatales > Alismataceae > Alisma > Alisma plantago-aquatica. The sequence goes on along the minus strand of OY856409.1, from coordinate 660,211,056 downwards.
ACTTTTCTCATTTAGATAGAGGTTATTTGTTAATTTAATTTGATAAAATTGTATTGCAATAATTTTACAATTATTCCTTCGAATAGTTCATTCTCATCAATGTTATGTTTATGCAAAGCATAAACCCCTAACATATGATGTCCATACTACATTAGGTAACTGGACTGATTCCACAGTTAACCATTCCAGGTAACCATCATAAAATAGCCTGATATTTATCAGATACCAGAATCCCTTACCTTGGTATCTAACACATGTGTTGATAACACATCACATCCTCATCTTCCTTTGGTCATTGTATAAATTTTTAACTGTTCATGAGTCATTTACTCTTGTTTCATCCTAGGTTCCTTGCTGTTAGCATAGGAATTATAATGATGATTATATATCATTATCTCTCAGCATCATTATCACCATGAGTACCAGATATGGTTATTCAAACCTTCAGTTCATCACTGAACATTGTTATCTGATGCGATGATTTTGAGTCGCATTTATAGAGTTGTTTTACTTGTGTTTTATGTGTTTATTGTTCATTTCGGTGGTTAATATTGCATAATTCACTTACTTTAGTCTATGATCCTTCTCAGTGTCAAATCTCTCTTATTTAATTGTTCTGAGCATAAATGATTACAATAATAGGTTTTATCTCGGCTTATGTGGTTTTGTTTTGCAATTTCAGGAAAAACACATATCTGCAGCTGTCGATACCATCGACGGCTGTCGATACTATCGACACAGCAACAGGCAGGTAGCCGCAAGGAGAAGCACAGAGTCGATACCATCGACAGGGAAGTCGATGGTAGCGACATTCCATCAGGTTGCTGGAGACCAGTCAGTCAATACTATCGACCCCAAAGTCGATACTATCGACACATGTAGATTCAGCGACAGAAAAGGGATAAAACTGATGCCTAAGGGTGTCAATACCATCGACCCGAGTCGATGGTATCGAGTCAGCATCAGGTGCAATGAATAAAAGAAAAGAAGGCTTGCCGATGTCATGAGGGGTCGATACTTTCGACTCGCGTCGATGGTATCGACACCGTCAGATCAGAGTTTGTTTCAGATCGTCTCTAATCCAATGGTTGTGATATTTTCACAACCTAATTCGGTGATTATACCTAATGACAGTGGCCAAGAGCAGGGTATCACGTCATTAGCCACTGCACACGTCCTGAGAAGGTGTGGAGAGAAGAATGGAGCCCAGAAGCACACCCCAGCCGTTCCGTAAATCAAGGAAGACGTTTTCCACCGCCGAAAGGCTATAGATCGCGCATTCTACACCGAGGAATGCTTGAATCTTCTCTGTTCAGGGGTTTCATTACTTATTCACGTTTTTCTCCATGTTTCCCCTTTCTTCAACCATGTTTTGCTCTGAGATGAACATAAGGGCTAATCCCCTTTATCTTTAGGACCGGGAGTAGCCCGGGGAAGAATTGTATGACATTTTTATCATAGTAATTCACAATTTATCTCTAAAATTCGTGGTATGATTTCATTTTCTCAATTATATTGTTATGCTTGATCACCATAATGATAATCTAATGCCTTTAATTACTTTGAAAGAAGAATTAACGGTTGAAAAAAGACGAAATTCACATTAATTAACAAATCCCTTGAACAGGGTGATGTAAGGTTAATGGTGGAGACCTAGAGGTCGATTCTAATGAACCTAGTTTAGGGTATAGGTTACTACGACGATGGAACCGATATAGACATAGGTAGTGAATTGTACCATGACAGTGGGCAATTCTAACTACAGGCCACTATCCGGATTGAGAGATGAACCTAAATTATTATATGGAAATTCATACAATGAAAACCCGCGGTGAAACCGCAATCCTAAAGATTCTCATCTAAAATTGATTAAACTCAACATTTAATCGATTGCTTTCCTTTCTTTTATTTTACTTTATTTCTAAGAACAACTCTCATAACCTTTTTATTGGTCTAGCTGATTGCGAACAGTTAGTAGTAGTCTACCGATAGTTCAGTGTCCCTGAGTTCGACTTGGGCCTCACAAGGTCCTATACTATATTGACATGTGCACTTGCGTTATACGCACGATAAAATCGTTTCAAGTTTTTGGCGTCGTTTTCGGGGACACAGAAATTGTCGACACTACGAGTGCTGCAAGCTGCCATTCTAGGCCACATTTTTATTTTATTATTTTATCATCATTTTAGAAATTCATAGTTTTATCTTTCATATTATTGTAATTGTCTAGCACTGTACTGAACTGAAATTATCATCTTGCAGGTATTGGTGCATGGTGAGGATGTGTAGCACTGACTACACACAGTAATCACCAGAGGTTCCACTGTCGGGACCATACGATGAGCATAACTATATTCAAGACCAACCAGACAAAATAGATTCCGACTCAGAACAAGAAGCCATGGCAGAAGAGCAGATGATATGGGAGAAGATAAAGGCGTCTTCCTCATCCGCTTCAAAGGGGCCAATAAAGAAGCAGGAAATCAATATTCCAACTTTTAAAATTGATCCTGCATTAATAAATTTGGTCAAGTCAAATGCATTTCACAGGCTTAAAAATGAAGATCCGGTGACTCATATAAGCCAGTTCGTGGAGAACTGTGATATGATCAAGATAGATAGGTTTCCACAGGAGACGCTCTATTTGAAGTTATTTCCCAGCTCTCTGGCGGGAAATGCACGAGAATGGCTACATAATCTTGATGATGAGTATGTGGAATCATGGAATCACATGGTGGAAGTGTTCTTTGAAAGGTTCTTTCCGCCCAAAAAGACAAATGATCTAACCAGAAAAATACATAATTTCAATCAGAAAGTGGGTGAAACTTATTCTAAGACTTGGGAGCGTTTCCAGATAATGCTGAGGAGGTTCCCAGACCATGGTTTGGACAAGGAAAAACAAGTCAAAAATTTCTATTTTTCTCTCTCTGAGCATGATAGAAGCAATTTGGATTCCGCAGGATCCGGGTTTTTCTTGAACAACACTGGCACTAGGTGTTGGGAGATTCTAAAAAATATGGTGAAGAAGCAATCTTAGGGCGACTGGGATGCACCAGAACAAGTCAAAGTTGCAGGTGAGTCCAGGGCCATCAAGGAGCTGAATGACAAATTAGACCTTCTATCCAAGAAATTGCTCGCCAAAGAAGATGCAGAATCTGATGAGGGAGCCCAGGTCAAATTTATGCAACAATAGGGCTATAGAAACAATGATTATGCTTGGAGGAAGGATAGCAAATTCTCATGGAAGGATCCAAACAACTTCCTATAAGATCTAGATGCAAAGCCACAACCAAGGGCTGAAGACAAAAGCACCAAGTTGCTTAGTCAAGTGGTGCAGCAAAATTAGGAGATGATGAGCATGTTTAGTAAGCAGTTGCAGTCCCAAGGTGAGTTCTTGAGTAAATTTGGGCAAACATTGCAAAGCCATGGAGCATAGATGAGGGCACTAGAGATGACTGTGACCCATATTTCCAATGAAGTGGCGGCCATGAAGCATGCCAATCAACAAAGACTGGCTGGGAGTGCAGAGGTTGTTCAAGCACATCATCAAGTAAAGTAAATATATGTGATTATTGAGGCAGAGCTCCTGATGGTGGAAGACCAGGACAAAAGGAAAATTATTTTTGATACGGAAGCTACACCGAGGATACCATATCCTCGCAGTCATTATGGACTACCTGGCGGATATATCCCATTCAGAAAATCCCACCAAGAGCCCACCACGGCCGCGCCCGCACCTAGGCAAGAAGAGCAGGTGAAGGTCATGCGTCAGGGTGAAGTTACAGTCACTGAGGGAGAGGAGCCGCCACAAGTTACACCTGTTATAAATGATGTACCGAAGTCTACGCCAGAGGGTAACATTGAAGCAAGCTCAGGGGAGGAGACCCCAAAAAGCACATATGTGCCACCTCACAAGCGTCTAAATGAGGCGGTTGTGTCTGTTCCAGATAGTTCGAGGCCGAAGAAAATGCATAAACATTATAGGAAGTTCTTGGAGATGTTCAAGAAGCTTCATATTAATATTCCATTAGTGGAAATGATAGAGAAGATTCCCACATATGGGAGGTTTATCAAGGATATCATCACCAAGAAGAGGCAGATCAAAGACACTGATGTTTGTCGGGTGAATGAGATGGTGAGCTCAATTATCCATGGGAGTTTACCATAGAAGAGGAAAGACCCAGGAGGATGCTACATTCCATGTTCCATAGGCGGTCAACATTTTCCATGAGCACAGTGTGATTCAGGCGCCAGCATTAATCTTAAGCCATTGTCCACATTTCAAAATCTTGGGTTGACAAAAATAAAGAAATCAGTTGTGACTATTGAGTTGGCGGATGGGTCCATTGTGAAGCCATACAAAGTGTGTGAGGATGTACTTGTCAAAGTAGACAGGTTTATCTTTTTAGTGGATTTCATTGTCATGGACATGCCACAGCTTAAAAGTTGTGAGATGCTATTGGGTAGGCCATTTCAAGCGATGGTTGATGTTATCACCGCTATCGGGAGAGGTACATTGACCTTGGGGATTGTCCAGGATTGAGTTGAGTTCAAACTGATGAGTGATCCCCTAGGGACACTCTCCAAAGCTCCAAGACGAGAAGCTTGATTTCGTCTAGCCTAAGACGTAAAATAAGGGCGCTTGTTGGGAGACAACCCAGCCATTGGTATTTTCATTTAGTTTCTTTTACATTTGTAAGTTAGTTTCATTCGATTTTGTTTTTAGTGTAAAAAAGATACCTTGATCGTTTGTTCAATGTGCAGGACTGAGGCAGTGTCGATACTATCGACCCTTCTGTCGATGGTATTGACAGGGGCACAGATAGGCGGCTGCAAAAAATTCTCTGAGTCGATACTATCGATGGCCTCGTCGATGGTATCGACCCACCAACAGGTTGATCGCAAAAACAAGGTCGATAGTATCGACATGGCTGTCGATACTCGTGAGATCTCTCGAGATATTCAGATGAAATTTGTCTCAGTGAAGTCGATACCATCGATGGGCCTGTCGATGGTATCGACCCGGTTATAGGCAGAAAGCGGCGGCCGGGCCTCACAAGGGTGTTTGCCCTGAGAAGAGTCAATACTATCGACTTGCGTCGATGGTATCGACGCGACACGTCACCAGTCCGTGAGAGGAAATCAACGACGATCATTGCATCAAGAGAGTCAATCCATGGGATGGGTCGATACCATCGACACCCGTTGATGGTATCGACGTGTCATCGATCCGGGCCCCCACATCAGGCTATCGACAACCATCGATACTAGCGGAAGACCGGATTGTGCTACAGGTGTCAATACCATCGACTCGTGTTGATGGTATCGATGGGTGCACAATAGCGACGACCACAGTTATAAAAGGGAGGGATGGTTGTCATATGACGTCACACCTTCAGAGCCTTTGCCCTTCACTTGTGCCATGCATATTGTTGTGCGACCGGAGCCCGACTACGAGCATCCAAGGAGTGTGAACTTCCCCGAGCCTTCAGCGAGTGGAGATTGTCTTCTCTGACCTTCACCAAGCTCCATCTTCTATTCCTTCTTTCTCGGCGACGATGGTGCTTACAACCGGTGCATCTTCTTCACGAGCGGATCCTATGGAGATACCTGAGTTCATTCCTCCACCCACTGCATCGATTCCTTGTCCAAGGATTGTCCATCCTTCCGCGGAGGTCTGGAAGGTCTACGAGGAACTGATGAGGAGAAAGATCGAGCCCATGCGCTATGTTGATCGGACTATGGTCCACGACCTAGGGTTCAATGACAATCTTGCCTACGTCTTGAAGGGGCAGGCGAGACAAACAACCAGGAGGCCCGACGAGTTGGAGTTCCATACCGATGGCCAGCCATTCTTCGGCGAGTGGCTGACTTACAAGGAACTCGTGGCGGAGTTCATGGCATCATTGGACATCAATGTGTTGCCCAATGACTTGATTGCCAGTGACAGAGAATGGAAGGAAGGGTGGGTGTCGTTCAGACTCTTCAACAACAACTACACCATTACCCTCACCCAGTTCAACTCGGTGTACAACTGGTATCATGACGCTTACTAGCACCGGAGGCCAGACAACAGGACAGACTACGATGATATCTTCGCTCAGCTCGTGACTGCACCCCTGGAAAATCTGTGAGCTACCACAATGCAGCTGTTGTGGACTTTGAGCATTCATTTGTTCGGGTTCTTCACCACATGCTTTGCACCACACTGTTCGCTCACGGCGACCTGTCTCTTAGCAAATTCCAAGAGACGGATTTGTTTTTCCTGCACAAATTGCTGAAGCGCGAGGAGTGCAATTGGGGCGCGTTCTTCTTGACGCGTGTGGTGTCTGTGAAAAGGAGTACGAGGAAAGCTCCTATCCATTTTGGAGGGCTAATTACACCATTGGCCATCTATCTTGGGTTGGATATCTCGCTGCTTACTCCTCTTTCCACCAGGAGCAAGGTCAACCTCCAGCATCTGCACTGCTCCAACCTCATCCTGCTTCGTGATGGCTTGGCATATGCACATTGCCATGTTAATCACACATATCAAGAGTGTTCGCTTCTAGACTTCGTCTTCAACATCGAGGGCGCTCAACATTTTAGGTGGCCCGTTATAGCCATTGATGACTCGGATGAAGACGGTGGAAATGACGACAATGATAATGATGACGACGAGCATGAAGAGGAAGAGGAGGCCTTCACTCCTCTTCGGACACGAGTAGCACCCTAGAAGCGTCCCTGCATGCATTTGGGTGCATCTTCTTCTTTGCAGCCTCTGCCACCACAACCCTCTCATCAAGGAGAGGATGGATACTCCATGCAGGGGATGTATACAATGCTGCAAGAGATCTCACACACCCAACTGTAGCATATAGCTTCATACACCGGTATTTAGGATACGACGAACCGGCTGTTAGATAACCAGAGGGCCATTTTTGAGAATGAGCACCTCCTCCTCGACAACCAACAACACATCCATGATAGGTTGCATAGGATGGAGATGCAGTAGCAGCCTTTCTACGATCATTACTGGAGCCAAAATTATTTTGGGGGGTATCTGCAACCTCCACCAATGCCCAAGTACGATCCGAGATTTCTGGGGCAATACCCATCGTGGGACCCCACGGCTCCACAACACCCACCTCCTCCTGAAGAATGATCGGTATCACTATTCCACCTTTTAAGGTTATTTTTTACTATGAGGCCATAGTCAAATTCAAGCTTGGGGGGGAGTTGGAACAACTCTATCCTTTATTTTTCCTAGTTTTTAGTTTTTATTTTTTTGTCTTTTGTTATTTATTTCTTGTAGTTCTTAGTTTGTTTGTAGGATCCACACTCTATCTAGTGTAATTGTGGATGTCTTAAGTCATATGTCATATCGTTTCTTATACATGGGAATTAGGGGCAAATTTGAAAATTTTTAGTATTTTTGTAAGCTTGTGTTGTTTAACTTTGAGAACATAACTTAAGGAAATAATTGGGTTTGTCAACTCTAAAATAGGAAATCACAACTGTACATTCCTATGATTCATGAAAAGTGGACGGAATTGGTTGTTTGAGACTAAACTGACCAAATGATAATGAGACTTTAATTTAAAATGAGAGAGAGAAACCCCTTAATTACTACACAGGTCAGTAAGGAGGGACACATATAATTTCCAAAGGTTCAGTCAATCAGTCTTGTGATCTTTCCACCCCGTTGTTTTCATACTCCACCTTAAGAACTGGAAGTATATTACAGTTTTTTTTAATCTTTTTTATTGCATCTCATGTAGGTAGGTTTTGTATTGCAATTACATCCACATATTTTCCATGAAAATGAAAAAAAAAAAGAAATTATAGAATATCTATACATGCACATTATCTTTAGGTGCATGTCATTTAATTTCATAACTATCATTTTATAGCTGCATTCACATTTTTGTGCATATAGTACATCATGTATCTTATGTTACTCTAAAAACATTAAAGGTGGTGAGCGTGATCCATACCCTCCAAATAGAATGCTTCAAATGTATAATTTATGTAACAAGAAGTGAGCCCGACAAATAATTCATTGTCATCTATGAAAATAAGGGCTTGAAAAAAAATTGAAAAAAAGAGAAGAAGAAAAAAGAATTGAGAAGTAATAAAGAAGAACAGGGAGAAAGGAACCTGTTCTCACTGCATCTTAAGAAGAATAAGTACATGATGTAGTTCTCTTAGATATTCCATCTCACCTTGAGATGGGATGATAGTGCATGCATCATTCCACCCAAATGTAGGCATTAGGGCATTTTCACTTGCATATGCATCATTTAGGTCATTAATGTTTTGTGCATGTCAAAACCGTATAATGCTTCCATTTCTTCCATGAACCACCCATTCCATCCACCCATTGCTCGAATTGGTAGGCCACCGTGATTTTATCCTCACTCGTTAATACTAGGAGAACTGCTTCCATGTAGATGGTAGTTAGGGCGATCAACGTAGAATAGAAGATCACAAGATGCACCAAGTCTGCACCGGAGAATTTTATTATGTTAACTGCCTTATGTGATAGTGTTCATCAATTTTGAGGTAGATATCTTTTATGGATGATTATTGTCACATTTAGGGTAATTATCATTGTGTGGTTAGTGAGGGCCAGAATGTGAATGTCTGGTGGGGATCATATGGTGATGTCTGTTGTGATAATCTGTCTTTAGTTGACCCTCGCAATTCTATTCTAAAGTTTTGTTGCTCAAGGACGAGCAATGTTCAAGCTTAGGGGAATTTGATGCGATGATTTTGAGTCGCATTTATAGACTTGTTTTACTTGTGTTTTATGTGTTTATTGGTCATTTCGGTGGTTAATATTTCATAATTCACTTACTTTAGTCTATGATCCTTCTCAGTGTCAAATCTCGCTTATTTTATTGTTTTGAGCATAAATGATTACAATAATAGGTTTTATCTCGGCTTATGTGGTTTTGTTTTGCAATTTCAGGAAAAACACATATCTGCAACTGTTGATACCATCGACGGCTGTCGATACTATCGACATAGCCATAGGAAGGCAGCCACAAGGAGCAGCACAGAGTCGATACCATCGACAGGGAAGTCGATAGTAGCGACATTCCATCAGGTTGCTAGCGACCAGTCAGTCGATACTATCGACCCCAAAGTCGATATTATCGACACGTGTAGATTCAGCGACAGAAAAGGGATAAAACGGATGCCTAAGGGTGTCGATACCATCAACCTGAGTCGATGGTATCGAGTCAGCATCAGGCGCAATGAAGAAAAGAAAAGAAGGCTTGTCGATATCACGAGGGGTCGATACTATCGACTCGCGTCGATGGTATCGACACCGTCAAATTAGAGTTTGTTTCAGATCGGCTCTAATCCAACAGTTGTGATATTTTCGCAACCTAATTCAGTGATTATACCTAATGACGGCGGCCAAGAGCAGGGTATCATGTCATTAGCCACTGCACACGTCCTGAGAAGGTGTGGAGAGAAGAACGGAGCCCAGAAGCACGCCCCAGCTATTCCAGAAACCTAGGAAGACATTTTCCACCACCGAAAGGCTATAGATCATTGACCGGCCTAAATTGCGCGTCCTAAAATTGGAGGCGTATTTGAGGTAGTCGAGCCTTCACATTTATAACCCGAATCCTTCTAGGCCCCCGCAACTTTGTTTACGGGGTCGAAGTAGTAATACGGGGTCAAACACAGGGACAAGGTGGGTCGTGTTGACGACTCTGAATCGACACTCTACACTCCGGTGGGTATAAAGAGATATTAAAGTTCCCCGAAGGGGAACAACAAGCTGTCACGATTAAATCAAAGAAAACTATCTCCAACTGGAGTTACAAGAAAGATTAAGATTTTGTCATTTAGTAGTTTTTAGGAATTTTCATGCAACAGAGAATAGAAAGATAAACTGCAGTTTAAGGCGTAATACAAGGGACAAGACTTTAGTAAGACAAGCGGTAGCAGTAACACCCTGCACCCCTCCTCTCAGAGTGGGTGCCTCTAACCGTGCCTCAACACCCCTCTCGAGGTTGTTGGACTCAAGTCAGAGTGGAATGATACTAAAACAACTCCGTTCCGGGCACTCTCGTACTCCAGAACCGGACCAAACACTAGAGCCACAACCCAACTCTCGAAGTAGTTGCGACGGGAAAGACGATTCGGTAGCTAAGCGAAACGCGATCCAAAACATGCAAGCTAGAGTTCGGATATCCAACACAGCAGTTACCCAATCATAAGACACCAAGCATTAAACAAATAGCAATTAAGCATTTCTATTTCTATAAGCAATAAGGGTCTTAATACAATGCATAAGCTAAGAATTTAAATAACAGAATTAAAGATAGATGTCGCCTTCTTGATGTAGAAGAACGACAGACTACTGTAGCTCTCCTGCCCGATACCGGTCAGGAGCCGAGCCCGATACGGCAGTGTCAGGCGGCACCCCCTCTCGGGCAACGCCGACTGACGACTGACGGTATCGCTCAAGGACCCTGGCCGATACGCTCATGTCGGGCGACGCACCCTCTCGGGCGGCACGCACGACGGGCAGAGCGTATCGGGTTCGGTATCGTGTCGGGCAAAGAGTCACGAGTCTACTGTCGGGCACTCGTGTCGCTCATCTTCGCTGGCCGATATCGGCCCGCAGTGTCGCCCGGGACAACACTAAGTGAACCATCCCTTCCCTCTCGGGATGAGGGAAAGCTCACCTAGTGTCGCTCGGCACAAGCACTGGGGCGCGATACTCTTGTTCTCACGGCTACCTTCGAAGGTGGCTCTCGAACTGTCTTGTCCGAATTCTCTAACCCTCCGACTAGTCTGACGACCACGACACTATCCGACTCTCCAACCCGAGCTGTCCCTTCGGCTTCCTGTAGCTGTTATTTATAGGCAGCCGGTTGGCGAGAAGACATGGTGCTCGAAGCGCCACGTAGCTCCTTTCTCCTCCGTTTGATGGATGTGGACGACCGATACGGGCATATCTCGGCGCGAGGTTCTGGCCATCGGTCACGTGCTGGGCGGCACGCCTGCCGGTGGGTGGCTGTGTCGCCCAACGAGTTTGGTCGTCGATGCGGCTTTGGCTCCCTGTTGGGTAGATGGTATGTCGGCCGACACTTCCTTCTTGCGCAGCGCCCCTTCTCCACCGATCACTCTCGTGTCGCCCAGCCCCTATCGGGCTGGGTTGTATCGGGCGTCAGGAAGGTCGAGATGGGCTTAGACTTATTGTGGGCCGGAATCGGCCTTATTGCACAAAAACGAGGAAAACTCTATAGAAGATAGGAAAAATTGGAATAAGAGTGTTTCTTGGCCAATTATTGTGAAAATGCTAATAAAATAGAGGAAAATAGCATAAAAGGGTAGTTTTGATAACAGAATAAAGGGCAAAAATGTCACAAAATTTGGTGTTATCAACTCCCCCAAACTTAGCTTTTTGATTGTCCTCAATCAATATTTAAACTAAACTCTGTCGCTTCTTCTTAAATAGTAAAACTTTAAGGCTAAAGGGTAGTACAAGATTTGCGATGTCTTGGAGGTAATGCTGTCTTAATGCGAACAAAAGACCTTGCCCTACTTGCCTTATTATTTAAGTAAAATTTTTCTTCTCCACAGCTTCAGCGAGACTTTGGTGTATGATTCCGAAGTTAGCTTCCACACCAAACAGCTTTATTTTAGGGGCAGAAAGTTGTGTATAGGGTAGGCTAAGGCTTTTTGGGTTTTTCTTCTTGTTTCCCATCAGTCCATCCAGGTAAGGGTCCGTTAACGGGCAAGTGGTCCCTGCAGTCCAAGCCAGTTAGCTTTAGAGCAGTGATTTCACATCCTACGTACCACTGCCCCGGATCTACCATGCCTAAAGATGGGTACTTTTGGAAAACAAGTGTGTATATATATATATATATATATATATATTTTTTTTCTTTTCTTTTATTGGGCACAACTCTCATGCTTTTATTCACACTCATAAGGCTTCTTTCTCTTTTTAGGATTTTTGCTGGGTAAGGGAAAACAAAAGAGATTTTTGCTATTTGGGCAGCTTTTTCCTTCTCCATACTCGTCTCTTAGCTGTTTGCGAGATTATTATTTTTCGAAAATTTTTGGATGGCAAGGCACAATCTTTTGTTTGTTTGAGACAGCATTATCAGAAAGATATGACAGAACTTGTAACTCGTTAAATATACAGAAAGTAAACTTTGCAAGAGGTCACAACAAGTTTTTATTATTATTATAGCAACTTTGCACATATGCAAGTATAGGGACAGAAATTTGCAAAGGAAAGATTTATGTAAATTTTTATATGGCATGCATGCGTACATCAGATATACAGGGAGCTATAAGGGCACATCAGGTAAAAGAGAATGAATATCGTAGAAAGCTTGAAGTGATAAAATGTTTATACCTCCCTCACTGGCATACCCCCCCCCCCAAACTTACTTTCTACTCTGTCCCAGAGTAGAGAAGAAAGCAAAAGTGAGGTAAAGCTCAGCCAGTGAGGGTTAGCTTTCTGATGTGCTGCAAAATGCTCCTACGACGTTGCAGCATGCCATTGGGAGGTTGTCTAGCGGGTTCGCTTCGGCGGTGTAGCGGTTGAGTGTGAGCGTAACCCTCAAAATTCACTTCTGGCCCACCTTTTCTTCATATCTCCGTTGTAAACAAAAACAAAGGGACTGATTATCCGTCCCTAGTTTAGTTCCCAGGAGTGTGTAGTCAGGGTGGGCCCTCTCCCTTAAGAGGACGGAACCGAGGTGCCTCGAGCTTGTTCGGAGGCCTTGGTTGCCGCACTCTTGCTGTCTCTGGAGGTGGTCCCAAGCCACCCCATAGACAGGCTGATAACTAGGTGACTCGCTATTGGAGCTACCAAATCACGAAAGACCTCCCCTTGTACTGTTGTTGCCATTTCTGCCCGACTGTGGTTGCTGTTTCCCCCCCCCCTGCCGTGCTTGTTGGTGTGGCCGGAGGTTTGCTCCATTCGAGCCATACCTCTTTCTTGACGACCTCCTTGAGCATCTGATTCAGCTTCCTCTGGGGTTGGGCTAGAGGCTTGGCAGACTCATCCAAGTTGATGTGATGCATGCAAAGGGCGGGGCTAAGGCCTTTGATATCATCTACGGAATATCCTATAGCCCCCCTGTGGAGTCTTAACTCCTCAAGGAGCCGGTCTAGCTGATTGCTTGAAAGATCGGCATTTACGATGACTGGGTTCCTCTGTTCTTCATCTAAAAATCCGTACTTCAGTCCTTCAGGCAACGCTTTTAAATCCGGCTTTGCTCTGGGTGTCTCCTCCTGAGGTTCTCCCTCAAGGGAGGCATACTTCGCAGAGTTCACCTCCTCCTCTTCTTCTTTCAAGTCTTTGTCAGAAAGGTTGAAAAGGTCGAGATGCTTCACGACCTCAGGATCTTCGAGGTCAGGATCCTGACAGCTTATTGCCCTTGCGAGGGGGTCCACTGTCCGGATATCCTCCTCTATTTCCTCGCAGAATTTATCGTAACAATCCGCAAAACAGGCCGATTCAGACAGGGATGGACCTCTCATGATCTCCTTCATCTTGAAGTTCATATGGTTGTTTCCAACCCTCAAGGTGATTATCCCTTCAGAGACATCAATCAGCGCCCTCCCTGTTGCCAAGAAAGGGCGTCCGAAGATGATCGGACATCTGGGATCTTCAGCTGTGTCGATGACGACGATGTCGCAGGGAATGAAGAAATCACCGACCCGAATCGGCACATCTTCGACGATGCCGACAGGTCTTTTGAAGGAGTGATCCTCCAGTTCAATCCGCATATTGGTTCGAACCATGTCGGTCAAACCCATCCTTTGCGTGAAACGTAAGGGCGTGAGGTTGATGCTTGCTCCCAAGTCCGCTAGACCCTTCCGCTCGACATTGTCCCCGATGGCGAATGGGATTGTGAAAGCTCCGGGATCCCTTCTCTTAGTTGGCAAGCTGGGCTTTACGAAGGCAGAGGAAGTGGAGGCTAGGTACACTGTCTCTATCCTTCCTCCCCTTCTTTTCTTCATTATTAGATCTTTGAGAAACTTGGCGTATGTGGGCATCTCCTCCAAAGCGTCAAGGAAGGGGACTTCAAGATGCAGCTTCCTGATCGAGTCCATGAACCTTTCGTGCCGCTTTTTCAGATTTGCCTTGATCAGCTTGTACGGGAACGGTATCCTGGGAGCATAAGGATTCCTCCCACCAGATGGCTCATCGGACGGTCTCAGCGCAGGCTCTTGGGATTCTGCAGGCCTACCTCCGCCTCCTGCTGAAATAGCATCCTTGGGCCCTTGCTCAGGTTCCGGCGGGGCTTCATCAGCGCGCTCTACCGTCTTTCCTGATCTAAGCACTGCCATTACTACAGTTTCAGGGTGAGGGAGCATTTTTCCTGCAGGGTTCTTCATCAGAGCAGCCATCTGAGACAGCCGTTGATCGACCTCCCATTGGCGCATCTGCAGACTCGCCATCTGGTATTGCATGGAATTCAGAGATCCAGGGTTGGTAAACATCCCCTGTACCAACTGGTTGATAATGGTGTCCTATCTTTTTATGTAGGCGAAAAGCTGACCACCCCAATTAGGCCGGGTCGCCCTCTCGCTTTGGCTCTGACATTCGCCCTCAAAAAGGGGTTGCTCACAATGAGGCATGGTATCAAGGCTCGGTGGAGCAGGTTACAGCTTTGCAGGGTACCTGCAATATCACGAGAAATCAAGTTAGAACACAGAGTTATTTGGTTCCGGCAAAGAATAATTCTTAAAGAAAAAGAAAAAGAGGTGTTGTCAAGCCTATTTCTAAGCTTGAGGCACGGGAGTGTAGTCAGTGGTTTCGGATTCGTCAACAGTGCCATTTGCCTTGTCCCCGGCAACGGCGCCAGAAAGTTGACCGGCCTAAATCGCGCGTCCTAAAATTGGAGGCGTATTTGAGGTAGTCGAGCCTTCACATTTATAACCCGAATCCTTCTAGGCCCCCGCAACTTTGTTTACGGGGTCAAAGTAGTAATACGGGGTCGAACACAGGGACAAGGTGGGTCGTGTTGACGACTCTGAATCGACACTCTACACTCCGGTGGGTATAAAGAGATATTAAAGTTCCCCGAAGGGGAACAACAAACTGTCACGATTAAATCAAAGAAAACTATCTCCAACTGGAGTTACAAGAAAGATTAAGATTTTGTCATTTAGTAGTTTTTAGGAATTTTCATGCAACAGAGAATAGAAAGATAAACTGCAGTTTAAGGCGTAATACAAGGGACAAGACTTTAGTAAGACAAGCGGTAGCAGTAACACCCTGCACCCCTCCTCTCAGAGCGGGTGCCTCTAACCGTGCCTCAACACCCCTCTCGAGGTTGTTGGACTCAAGTCAGAGTGGAATGATACTAAAACAACTCCGTTCCGGGCACTCTCGTACTCCAGAACCGGACCAAACACTAGAGCCACAACCCAACTCTCGAAGTAGTTGCGACGGGAAAGACGATTCGGTAGCTAAGCGAAACGCGATCCAAAACATGCAAGATAGAGTTCGGATATCCAACACAGCAGTTACCCAATCATAAGACACCAAGCATTAAACAAATAGCAATTAAGCATTTCTATTTCTATAAGCAATAAGGGTCTTAATACAATGCATAAGCTAAGAATTTAAATAACAGAATTAAAGATAGATGTCGCCTTCTTGATGTAGAAGAATGACAGACTACTGTAGCTCTCCTGCCCGATACCGGTCAGGAGCCGAGCCCGATATGGCAGTGTCGGGCGGCACCCCCTCTCGGGCAACGCCGACTGACGACTGACGGTATCGCTCAAGGACCCTGGCCGATACGCTCATGTCAGGCAGCGCACCCTCTCGGGCGGCACGCACGACGGGCAGAGCGTATCGGGTTCGGTATCGTGTCGGGCAAAGAGTCACGAGTCTACTGTCGAGCACTCGTGTCGCTCATCTTCACTGGCCGATATCAGCCCGCAGTGTCGCCCGGGACAACACTAAGTGAACCATCCCTTCCCTCTCGGGATGAGGGAAAGCTCACCTAGTGTCGCTCGGCACAAGCACTGGGGCGCGATACTCTTGTTCTCACGGCTACCTTCGAAGGTGGCTCTCGAACTGTCTTGTCCGAATTCTCTAACCCTCTGACTAGTCTGACGACCACGACACTATCTGACTCTCCAACCCGAGCTGTCCCTTCGGCTTCCTGTAGCTGTTATTTATAGGCAGCCGGTTGGCGAGAAGACATGGTGCTCGAAGCGCCACATAGCTCCTTTCTCCTCCGTTTGATGGATGTGGACGACCGATACGGGCATATCTCGGCGCGAGGTTCTGGCCATCGGTCACGTGCTGGGCGGCACGCCTGCCGGTGGGTGGCTGTGTCGCCCGACGAGTTTGGTCGTCGATGCGGCTTTGGCTCCCTGTCGGTTAGACGGTATGTCAGCCGACACTTCCTTCTTGCGCAGCGCCCCTTCTCCGCCGATCACTCTCGTGTCGCCCAGCCCCTGTCGGGTTGGGTTGTATCGGGCGTCAGGAAGGTCGAGACGGGCTTAGACTTATTGTGGACCGGAATCGGCCTTATTGCACAAAAATGAGGAAAACTCTGTAGAAGATAGGAAAAATTGAAATAAGAGCGTTGCTTGGCCAATTATTGCGAAAATGCTAATAAAATAGAGGAAAATAGCAGAAAAGGGTAGTTTTGATAACAGAATAAAGGGCAAAAACGTCACAAAATTTGGTGTTATCAATCATGCATTCTATGTCAAGGAATGATTGGATCTTCTCCGTTCAGGGGTTTCATTACTTATTCACATTTTTCTCCATGTTTCCCTGTCTTCAACCATGTTTTGCTCTGAGATGAACATGCAGGGCTAATCCCCTTTATCTTTAGGACCAGGAGTAGCACAGGGAAGCATTGTATGACATTTTTATCATAGTAATTGACAATTTATCTCTTAAATCTGTGGTATGATTTCGTTTTCTCAATTATATTGTTATGCTTGATCACCATAATGATAATATAGTGCCTTTAATTACTTTGAAAGAAGAATTAACGGTTGAAAAGAGACAAAATTCACATTAATTAACAAATCCCTTGAACAAGGTGATTTAAGGTTAATGGTGGAAACCCAGAGGTCGATTCTAATGCACCTAGTTTAGGGTACACTACTACATAAATGGCTTATAAAGCCACTTTTCAAGGTGTCGGTTGTTTACAAAAACCGACACCTAATGTCTACAGTGTCGGTTGATAACATAAACCGACATCCAATCTGCTTAGGGAGCCCAGACACGAGTACCGCTTTTAATAGGTGTCTGTTAATTAATAAACAACCGACACCTAAACTCAACCACCAAACCCAAAATTCCAGTGAAAAAATTGGCTCCAAAATTTTACATATGGCGTCGGTTCAAAACTAAATAACCGACACTATAGGTTTAGTTGTCGGTCTTTTTAAATAACTGACACTTAGTATAGGTGTCGGTTCATAACTAAATAACTGACACTATAGGTTTAGTTGTCGGTTTTTTTAAATAACCGACACCTATTGTGAACTTATTAGCTCACCAGCGACCGATTCTTCCCCTTTCGTCCATGTTTCATTCATTCCCGATCGATTTCCCTAACCTCCTAACCTCTGGTGATTTCTTGCTGCTCCCTGCCGCCGCCGCCCCTCCCTGCCCGTCACCGCCACTCCTTCGTCGCCGTCGTCGCCGTCGCTGCAAGAAGTTGTTGCCGCCCGCCCGCCCTCTCTGCCGTCGCCAGTAGCAGCTAGGACCGGCCGCTCCTCTCCTTGCCTTGCCGCCCTCTCCACCGCTCCTCTCCTCACTGCCGGCAACTACTAGGACCAGCCGTTGCTCCTCTTTCCTCAAGGTGCCCGCCCTAGCTTCTTCTTCCTCTACTCCTCTTCTCTCAAGCTGCCTTCCCTGCTGTTGGGCGTTTTTTTTTTAAATTTATTTACTTCTCTCAAGGTGCCTGCCTGCTCATACACATATTGATGTACATAGAATAAATGCTAAAAAGGTGTGATTTTAGGGTTTAGGTACTGATTTTGTGCTTCTACTGAGCTGAATCCTCTATTGTGTATACAATATATACATGTTCTATGATAAGCCTTAGTTAATTTAATATGCATACTTTGTATGTAAAACATAGTAATCGGGTACTGCTGTATATCCAAGTAAATTACATGTAACTAATCATGACATAGATTTTAGAATGCATACTTTGGTTAAATGTACTACTGTAATTTTTGATCAAGTGAGGATATGTAAATGTAGCAATAAGTTAGTAAGGTATCAATGATAAGTCTGTTGTAATGTGATGCAAAATAATTATTGTATCATGCATATATACTTAATAATTTTTTGTTATATAGTTGTATAGGGTGTTTTATGTGTGGCAAGTCTATTGTTTAATAGTTTAGCTATAATCATTGTTTAATAGTTTAGCTATATTCTTGGTGACAATCCTAATCACCCTTCTTTTGCTTAATGATGAACTGTAATGCACACATGTGACATGCTTGGAATGTAAATGATGAACTTTTCCCTAAATTGCCAATCATGCTTTTAAAGACATCAATAATCACCCTAACTTGAAGAACTAGGATTTTAGGTATAAGAATGACAACACATTATTTGTTGGCCTAGAAACCCATCCAAGATTTACTCATTAGGAGTAAATCTTGGATAGTCCCCGGTTTGGGACTGTTCTTGAACACCTAATCTCGCTTAGGATGTAAGTGTATATAATGTGTGTTGGGTTTTCAAGAAAATTTCCGCAGCATTTCCCCGTTTGTTCTCTAATTAGTACATATGTACTTGGAGAACAGCGGGGAAATGCTGCCGAAATTTTCTTGAAAACCCAATACACATTATACACTTACTAGTGAGATTAGGTATTCAAGAATGGGATAGGTGGTACACATTTATTATATATAAGAATGACATCACATGTATTTGTTAACCCTAGACCCTAATCTTGTCCTAATATATACTTGTTTTCTCTTTGATCATAGAATGGATAGATCATGGATGTCCATTCGCAATCGCTGCACCCCAGAGTTTATTTCTGGTCTTGACCAGTTTATTAGATTTGCCAAGGAACATAGGAAACAACCTGGAGATAGGTTCTACTGTCCATGTAGGCATTGCGGTAACCACTTGAGAGTCAACACTGGTGACGAAATCAAAACTCATGTCATGTGCAACGGGATTATACAAGGCTATACAGAATGGCACTGGCATGGAGAGATTTCAAACCCGAAACCAGTGGATGTCGATAGCAGTGCTTGTGTGGAAGAAGAAATTACCTACGATGACGTAGATGTGAATGAACCATTTCCAGTAGACATCGTTGATGCGATGTTGGATAGTTGTGGGGTAGAGCACACCGATCCACCTCCCATTTTTAGAAACATTGTGCATGATGCTGAGATTCCATTATACACAGGTTGTACTAAGTTTATGAAGCTTAGCGCTTTGTTGAGATTGTATAAGTTGAAAGCTAACAATAGATCGAGAGACAAAAGCTTCACGTCATTGCTGTCTTTGTTGAAAGAAATGCTTCCTGAAGGAAACGAGCTTCCAATCTCAACATACCAGGTAAAGAAATTGTTGTGCCCAATGGGAATGGATGCCAAGAAGATACATGCATGCCCGAATGATTGTGTATTATTTCAAAAGGACTATGCGGATTTGAAAGATTTTCCAAAATGTGGTGTGTCACGGTATAAATTGACGACTTCGGGGGAGTCCAAAACTGGTTCTCCTGCCAAGGTGATGTGGTATCTACCTATAATATCACAGTTTCAACGCTTGTTTGCCAATCCGATAGATGTGAAGAATTTGAGGTGGCATGCAGATGTTAAGAAAAATAATGATGGGATCCTACGACATGCGTCTGATTCCCCATAGTGGAAGAGGATTGATCTATTGTACCCTGAATTTGGTGAACAAGTCAGGAATCTAAGACTTGGGCTTTGTACAGACGGGATGAATCCGTACGGGACATTGAGCAGCCAACATAGCACTTGGCCAGTCATGCTTGTTATATACAATCTTCCTCCCTGGTTGTGTATGAAAAATAAGTATGTAATGTTGTCATTGTTGATATCGGGCCCTAAACAACCTGGAAATGACATCGATGTTTATCTTGAACCTCTGATTGATGACATAAAGAAACTCTGGGGTGAAGGTGTGATGACCTATGATGCTTCATGAAGAGAGACATTTCGTTTGCATGCTATGTTGTTTTTCACTATTAATGACTTTCCAGCATATGGGAATTTGTCTGGATATAGTGTCAAAGGAGCTAAAGTGTGTCTTATATGTGAAGAGAACACTGATTCAACAAGACTAAAACATGGCGGTAAGAATGTATATCTCGGTCATCGAAGGTTTCTTCCAAAATTCCATCTGTATCGTAGGAAGCGCAAAGCATTCAATGGATTGAATGAGGAACGGAGTGCACCTAAACCTATACCAGGGGAGGTTGTTTATGAAAGAGTAAAAGACATTGTCAATGAATTTGGTAAGAGATCACAATGTACTACACGGAGTGACAATTCTTCATTCAAGAAGAAGTCAATATTTTGGGATCTTCCTCATTGGAGTTCTTTGACAGTCAGACATTGTATCGATGTAATGCACGTTGAGAAAAATGTCTGTGATAGCATCATTGGTACTCTGTTAAATATACCAGGTAAGACTAAAGATGGGATAAAATCCAGACTGGACCTACGTGAAATGGGAATAAGGTCATAATTAACAGAATTACGTGAAATGGGTAATAAAAGAACATACTTACCTCCCGCTTGTTACACATTGTCTAGAAAGGAGAAGAAAGCTTTTTGTGAATGCTTGGTAAATGTTAAGGTGCCACATGGTTACTCATCCAACATCTGTAGTTTGGTATCAATGAAAGATTTGAAGTTGATAGGTCTTAAATCTCATGATTGTCACACTCTAATGCAACAAATATTGCCTGTGGCAATTCGATCTATATTGCCGAAGCATGTAAGGTTTGCAATCACCAGACTTTGTTTCTTTTTCAACAGTCTCTGTAGCAAAGTTATTGACCCTAAGACTCTCGATAATTTACAAAGAGAAGTGGTTGTTACCCTATGTCAGCTTGAGATGTATTTTCCTCCTTCGTTCTTTGATATCATGGTACATCTTGTTGTTCACTTGACTAGGGAAGTGAAAATCTTGGGACCGGTTTTCTTGCATTGGATGTATCCCTTTGAACGATACATGAGCATTTTCAAAGGTGATGTTCGAAACCGCTATCGGCCTGAAGGGAGTATAATTGAAGGTTATGTGGCAAGAGAGGTTATGGATTTCTGCAATGACTTTCTCAATGGTAATGACACTCCTGATAATGACAAGAATATTGACGAGCTATTTGGCAAAGGAATTTTGGGTTCACGTGTGAAAGTAATAAGCCATGAGCAGTTGGAACAAGGTCATTTGTATATTTTACACCACATAGATGAAGTGAACGTTTATATCGAGGAACATACCAATTTCATCAAAAGACAATATCCTCGAGCGAATACAATATGGCTTGCTAGAGAGCATAACAAGACTTTTATTAAGTGGTTTGAAGATAAAGTCTTACATCAACTATCTCAAACACCAGATGATATTACTGAAACTATCAAATGCCTCGCCTTTAAACCAAAGTTGACTGTTATGTCTTATGAAGGGTATGACATTAATGGATTCACATATTACACAAAGCGCCAAGATGATAAGAGTGTCGTCCAAAACAGTGGGGTCACCCTTCAAGCATCGACTATGTTTTTTGCAAGTGCAAAGGATAAGAGTCCACGTGAAGCTAAAATGTCATATTACGGTGTCATTGAAGACATATGGGAATTTGACTACATAGATTTCAAAATTCCGCTCTTCAAATGTAATTGGGTTGATAACACCAAAGGAGTTATAGTGGATGAATTGGGTTTCACTTTAGTGAACTTTGAAAAGATTGGCGAGAAGGCCGAACCATTTATATTGGCATCACAGGAGAAACAAGTATTTTATATCGATGATCCTGCAAATGAGAAATGGTCGGTTGTTCTTCATGGTAAAAGACAGCTCGTTGAAGATCCTATAGATGAAGAACAGTACTATGATAAGTATGATGACTCCAATCCATTTTCAGTTGGGTTGCCAACACCAACAAATATTGAAGCTAATGATGACTTGTATGTGCGCGAAGATCACAATGAAGGATTGTTAATTGATAAAAAATTGCAATATTAGAGGTATATATGTTTTGTTTTATACGTTTTTTATTTTTTCTAAATATGTGAACTTTACAATGTGAGCTTAATTTATAATGTGAGCTTAATTTTTCTCTTTGATCATAGAATGGATACTTTACAATTTGAATTACTTTACAATGTGAATGTGAACTTTACAATGTGAGCTTTAATGTGGATATGTACTCATTAGCCTAGAACCCCATCCAAGATTTACTCATTAGGAGTAAATCTTGGATAGTCCCCGGTTTGGGACTGTTCTTGAACACCTCACTTAGGATGTAAGTGTATAATGTGTATTGGGTTTTCAAGAAAATTTCGGTAGCATTTCCCCATTTGTTCTCTAAGTACATATGTACTTGGAGAACAGCGGGGAAATGCTGCCGAAATTTTCTCGAAAACCCAATACACATTATACACTTACCAGTGAGATTAGGTGTTCAAGAATGGGATAGGTGGTACATATTTATTATATATAAGAATGACATCACATGTATTTGTTGGCCTAATCTTGTCCTAATATATACTTGTTTTTCTCTTTGATCATAGAATGGATACTTTACAATTTGAATTACTTTACAATGTGAGCTTTACAATTTGAATTACTTTACAATGTGAGTTTTACACTTTGAATTACTACTTTACAATGTGAACTTTACAATTTGAATGTGAATTTGCAGATGGCTGACCATTCTCCTGATGACCGTGCTGATGACTACCGTGAGGGTGAGGACATCAATGCGCCGCCTCACAATGTAAGTTTTAAAAATATATCATATATTTATATCTATATGTCCATTTATAGTTATATCTTGTAAATGTGAATTATTTTGTCAAATTTTAGGCTGATGATGCACAGGTACCAGCTGAAGCACTTGAGGAACTTGATCAACAACACCAAAAAGTTGACAAGAGAAGGGGCATCACTATGATGAAGAAGTTAATTTCGCAAAAGGGCAATGGACCCAAACTTGTTGTGGATTTCGATAATGCAGGAAATGCATGTGGTGTGAATCGCAATTCATTTATTTCATATCTTGGGTTTGTTACTCGTAGCCATTGCAGTTGTCGCTTAGATTCTTGGCATAAAGTTTCTAAGGAGAAGAAAGATTTAATATGGAGGGATTTATGCGTGAGTTATTATTATAATTTGCAATTCTATTTTGTAGATTACTAAATTTTTGGATACTAGTTAATAGCAATTCTATTTTGCAGAGTATATTTGAATTGGATGAAAAGCTGCATCGTAAATGCGTGATGCAACGCTGTGGGAGAGTCCTAAGGAACTATAGGACAAATCTCACCAGAGAATACATAAAAGAAGCCGACAAGAGGAAGAAGATAGCCACTGAACAGTGGAACTTCCTGGACAAAGAAGAATGGGACGCGTTTGTCGCTTCAAGACAAACTGATGAATTCAAGGTATTAGGCGTCAATCTCATTAATTAATATATGTTGTATTCACTTATTCAAGATTAACATTTAGTGTTACTAACCAAATCATTAATTTGCATACTAACTAGGCCCTCAGTGAGGCACAAAGATCAAGGCGTGCACTGAATGTGCATGACCACACAATGGGTCCAAAGGGGTATGCAGGCGTTCGCCAAAGACTACAGGCTGAGGCTACTGCTGCTTAGTCTGCTGCTACTCAGGAGTCCTCTACCATAGGTAGCACACCTCTGCCTCGCCATGATGTATGGATAGCTGGGAGGCAAAATAAGAAGGGAGAAATACCTAAGGCCGCAACTGCTGAGGCGGCTGCAAAAATGGTAAAATACAACTCTTACAGCAATCATTCGAATATTGATTATTTGTGTTGTTTACTTAAGTACAAATTTTTTTTGGCAATCAGCGGGAGCTGCACGAGCTGAGGAAACAAGGAAAGTTCATCCCTGAGGGAACAAAGGATGAATTGACAGTTGCTCTGGGTAACCCAGAGCATCCTGGACGTGTTAGGGCTGCAGGCACTGGTGTGGGCATCAAATCTTTTTTTGGGTCATCCCAGCGCAAACATGTCCCAAAAGTGGGACTTTCACAAGAAGAGGTAACATATTCTTTCTTTATAATGTTACTATAAAAGAGAATTCAAAAATTAGAATTTGACGTTTCTTTTATCCATGTATAGGTGGATAAGCTATTTGACAGGAAACTCGAAGAAAAACTCGAAGAAGCAATGAAAAAGTGGCAGGCATCTCAGACTGCCACTTACCAGACAATACCTACTGCAGACTCTACTCCTACTCCTACTGCAGAGGTTGGGAGTAATCCTGTAGAACCACCACCTAGCACATCCACTGTAAGTATTTTTATGACATAGTAACTAGTTTTTTAATTCAAGATGATACGTATATATGAAATTGTAGTCGTTTAAGAAAAAGATGATATGTATATATGTATATAACATTCTTTACACAAAAATTTGTAGGGGTTGAAGCCATGCCGTATAAAAAGTAAAGAATATGTCGTGGCAGAGGCGTCGGCTTACCCATCCCTACCAGGGGAAACGTGTCACGGGTCTCCAGTACCAGCTGGTTGGATTCGGGTGAGCCCGATACATATATTCCCCCAGTGGATGGATCTTCCACTGCCATATGCCCACCTCGATTGTGAAACGCTTAGTGAGGCAGTAGGCGGAGTGATATTCTGGGAAAAAGCGTATATCTTCTTTACTGAAAAGGTACGGTAAATTTACATTACGTTCAATTGTTAGTGTGTGTATATGCTGGCAGTTGATCTGAAATTATATATATATACAGGTTAAAAAGAAGACACCCACAGCATCTAGGCCTCCACCTCCACCTCCTGCATTACCTAGTTGGGTTCCATAGGACCTACCTGTCCCGTTAGGTCCTAACTGTAGGGGTATGGCAGTATGGTTAGGGGAACATGATATAAACTCCCCTATAACTGTTTCTTCTGATTCAGATTCTACTGGTCAGTCATACGAAACAAAACTATTTATACAAGATATTTTGGAGTTGTTTCGATATGATTGGCTAAATACATCTGTGATAGAGCTATGGATAAGGTGAGATATTCTTTATACATCCATATACCTTGTGTATGATCTGGTGATCTGGTTTCTTATTTATTAATGCATGCGTAATTAATACATATTTTGCATCTACTTAGACAACATATGTGCAGATTTTGGATTCGAACATGTAGGGTTTTTGATTCCATCCTTGATTAGTCTAGTAGCTAAAGACCCTACATCAGTTCAACAATACTGCTGTGAGGCTTTTTCAATTTTTGCTGTAAAAAAGAAGACGGTGATAATGGCTCCATTCAATGTAGAGTAAGTTTACTTTGCTTATTATAATTTGGACTTAAGAAAATTACATTTTATTGTGGATTTTGAGTTATTAATTTTTAACTTTTTTTCCTCTAGGGGTAGGCATTGGGAGTTATTCGTTATTTCCCCCGAGACGTTCACTGGGTATTATCTAGATCCTAAGGGGGGTAAATTGAATACAAGATTTGGACACATAATGAAAATGGCAATATTTCGGTGAGAAATATTTCATTTTTCATATCCGCTAACATATGTTATTACATTACTATTTAATTGCAATGTTCTGTGTTACATTAACATGTAGGGGTTTTGAGGAGTACAAAAAGGCTGGAGGAAAGGTCCCCATGAAAAAGAACCAGCCAATAATTTGGAAGAACATGAATGTAAGTTCCCGACTGCAATATATGTATATATTATTTATGTGAACAATGCTTAATTAGTTGTATTTGTTAATATTTTGTTTGTTTGAATTTATAGTGTTCTACACAAGACAACGGATGGGCATGTGGATACTATGTCATGCGATATATGCACATGATTATCAAACATGCTGCACTGGATATCGAATGTATTGCTCAGGTATTATATAGTCTCATTAGATAATATGATCGAAATATATCAATCTTATTTATAGCTCATTAATTATATATATACATCATTCTCTTTACAGGTGTTTAAAGCTGACCCCATTATAGGAAAGGACTTACCAAATGTTAATGCTCCCTATACGATGGGAGAATTAAATGAAGTAATCGAAGAATGGGCAACAGCCATACAATTAGTGGGGGGCTTAAAATATAATTGGGATCCTGATAGTGAATAATGACCAAACAATGATACTTTGTAAATGAATTTCTGAATTATAATATATGTGTGAATGTTTCTACATGTCTAGATGTTTCTACATGTGTCTGAGTGAAAATGAATGAAAGTGTTCGTTGCTATATGAATGTTTCTACATGTGTGAATGTGAATGAATGGAACTACAGATTGCTAGCATGTGTGAATGTTTATAAATGTGTGAATGAATGGAACTCTTTTATTGTTAATTTTGCAGGTTTGCGGCCTGTTGTCGGCTGATATCAATGGATGTCGTAAAACCTGTAGTTCATAACTGAACTGAACAGGTTTCTCATCCTGCGACCAGCCACAGCAGGCCTGCAGAATGATAGGAAAAAAAAACAATAGGCGTCGGTTATTTGTAAATAACAGACACATAATGATATAGTGTCGGTTTTCCTAAAATAAACCGACGTCTATTCCTTAACAACACGGCCGTGCTGGACAGCACGGCCGTGGCCAAGATGGCGCGGGTTTGGGCGTCAGTTATTTGTAAAAAACTGACACATAATGTTCTAGTGTCGGTTATTTGTAACAACCGACGTCTATTTCCTAATATATGGCGTCGGTTATTTGTAAATAACGGACACTGATAGTGGCCAAGATGGCACCCTTTCTGTGGCGCGAAAGTTTTGGGCGTCGGTTTCTTATCTAATAACTGACGCCTATTGTCCCCTGATGGCGCGCTTCCGGTGGCGCGTGAAGAGTTTGGGCGTAGGTTTTCGAACTGACGCCTAATGGGTGGACTTTTAGTGTCGCCCACATAGGTGTCGCTTATAAACCGACACTAAAGGCTTTAAATAACCGACACTAAAGGTAGGTTCTGTAGTAGTGGTATAGGTTACTACGATGGTGGAACTAACCTAGACATAGGTAGTGAATTGTACCACGACAGTGGGCAATTCTGACTACAGGCCACTATCCGGATTGAGAGATGAACCTGAATTATTATATGGAAATTCATACAATGAAAACCCGTAGTGAAACCGCAATCCTAAAGATTCACATCTAAAATTGATTAAACTCAACATTTAATCGATTGCTTTGCTTTATTTTATTTTTATTTTATTTTTAAGAACAACTCTCATAACCTTTTTATTGGTCTAGCTTATTGCGAACAGTTAGTAGTAGTCTACCGATAGTTCAGTGTCCCTGAGTTCGACTTGGGCCTCACAAGGGCCTATACTACATTGACGCGTGCACTTGTGTTATATGCACAGTAAAATCGTGTCATTATCTCTTATCAGATAACTGTTACCTCTAGGTCTGAGGACCAGGGTATACATTATACTAAACATCTTCTTGTTGTTTATAAGTTGATTTATAATTAAATCAAATTCCTCCGTATATCAATTAGAATGTGGTAGAAATATCCATGCCACATCTCCTTCTTGATTAGGCTTCTTTGGATTGTTTCAGAATGATTACATGATCAAAGTAATCAGAAAGATAACAATCTAGGTATGTCATACTTACCTTGCCTTCAATAAATGAATACCTGGCCAGGGTATTCAAGAACTGAAATTAGGTAGTATGCATTTATTTTATTTTATGTTTTCATCTCTTTAAATTTGATATACTTAATATCTCAGATTTTCTATGAGTTCCTTTTTCATCTCTTCCCTTCCTTAATGAAGAAAGAGAAATTTCCAAAACATATAAAAGAATATTAAACTGAACACAAGTTTTCATCCTACTTATCTCTTCCTCATATCCTCAAAGGATTATACAGATGAACTAAACCACACTACCTTTCTTATAGTAGAGAGTAGAGGATATTTCAAAATAGAAAGTTTTATCTTGACATGTCTACCTCTCATAAGTTATCTAGTGTCTTGTATGTTGGGTCACCTCATCACTTTCTATTTGGACATTCCCACCCCAGATGTCCTCTCTGTCCACATCTATAGCAAGCTCGGAGCCTTTTAGGTGACTACTGCTTGGGTGCACTACATTGTGGTTGAGTTGGTACTACTGAAATCTTTGATTGTTTAGTACTACCAAATCCTTATTCCTGTGACTATTTAGACTTCCTATTAAGGTCTGTCTCATGTTTCTTTGTCATAGACCTTTCTATCCTTTGAATTGACTCCACAAATGTGGCAAACCTCGCTCTACTTTCTAGGGCAGATGCCGGAATAGACATTTCAGCATTCAGTCCCTTCTCAAAACGTCGAATATTTTCTTCTTCAGTAGCAGCCATTTGAGGACAAAATCATAAAAGTTCCATAAACTTGACCTCATATTTACTTATTGACATGGCTCCATGCCGAATTTTCTCAAACTGCAAGATCTTTTCATCTAAGTATGTCCTTGGAAAATACTTATTGATGAATTCTTGACGAAATTCCTCCCAACTAACCTCTTTGTCATTTCTTTTTATTTCTTCTATAGCCCACCAATGTCTAGCACTACCCTTCAAAAGGTATACATCATGTTTAACTTTGTCAGCCTCTGGAATATTAAGGATCTTAAAAGCTTTTTCTAACTCAGTGAGCCATAAATCTACATCTGCTGGGTCAGATGTCCCAGCATATTCTATGGCTCCAACACGACGTAGTCGTTCAAAAGTATTACCATACCCATATCCCTCATTGGGAGTTGTTGCACTGGATGGTGGTACCAGCATCCGGTCTATTATATGCATCACTGCAGTCATGAACTTCCCAAAAAGAGTAGAAAAATCTGGGTTCCTCATCATGACCTCATCAACAAGGGAATTCTCAGGCACTATTTCTTCTCTTGCCTGATCCCTGGAACCTTCTACTGGTGAAACAACATTTCTCTAAGTAACGTGTCCCTCGTGTTCTCCGGACATCTTGGAGTTATATATCTTCTTCTGCATAAGCAGAAGGGACTATAAGATACACTGAGGTACACTTAGAACAGACTCGATACCTTAGTCATATGTCTCTATAGACTCAGCGAACCTAGAGCTCTGATACCACGAATTGAAACACTTCATTCGAATAAATTGTTACTAATTAAGCGAAAGCAATCATTAATAGTGGATTACTAAAAATCACTAAAAATTTGAACCTTTTGCAAAGAGATCCATACACAGGAAAACTCTTTTATTAAGAACCAATGTATTTCATCTACATCCTGGTTCATGAGTACATATTATGTACCATTCCTTCTTTAGGATTACAAGCATCATCTGCTCTGTTAACAACTAAACACAGACAGTGTAAGAAACTCAAGGCATCAAGACAAAATCTCATATCGATTTATTAAAAACACTAGTTACTAACTCCGAGGACCTGAGAGTACAGAGACGACACATAGGACTTCTATCTACAAGACATGACAGATAGTACACTCAAACTGAGCTGTCACTACTGCTGCTGATGTTCTTCCTCTGCAAGATATTCTCAGTCTCCTTCATTCTTGTCCACCTAAAAATGTTGGATCCCACGGGGGTGAGACAATTGTAATTTCCCCAGCGAGAGATATAACTCTCCACCAAAAATATTATTATTGCAGTTTAATGATATAAAACTGGGCAGAGGATAAGCAGTTTAAAGCATTATCATCTTTTAAAGCATTGCAACTATTTATGATAGAATAATAGATCATCTATTTTCTTAATAAGGAATAGGAAGAACATGTATATCATTTATCCATCATATTATACCATCATGTCAAACTTCTCTTGTGACACTCATTATCTTGATATGTCACCAGTGAGATATTCTTGTTTCAATCTATTGGCCTTAGCCAATCTGCTAAGTAGATATGGTATTATATCTACCATGTACTCATATATCATTAATACAGGTATTGGGTTATTACCAATACTGTGTCATCATTACAGGCATCGGGTTATTACCAATCCTGTGCCATCATTACAGGCATTGAACCTATACCAGGTATTGGACTCTTCCAAACCTGATTACACCGCCAGGCATTCGACACTACCAATCCTGATTTCACAACCAGGCATTGGACTTTAACCAACCCCGATTACACAACCAAGCATTGGACTCTAACCAATCTTGATTACATAGCCAAGCATTGGACTCTAACCAATCTTGATTACACAGCCAGGCATTGGACTTTAACTAATCCTGATTACACATCCAGGCATTGGACTTTAACCAACCCTGATTACACATCCAGGCACTAGACTTTAACCAATCCTGATTACACAGCCAGGCATTGGGCTTTAACCAATCCTGATTACACATCCAGGCATTGGACTTTAACTAACCCTGATTACACAGCCAGGCATTGGACTTTAACCAACCCTTATTACACAGCCAGGCATTGGACTTTAACCAACCCTGATTACACAGCCAGACATTGGACTTTAATCAATCCTGATTACACAGCCAGACATTAGACTTTAACCAATCTTGATTATACAGCCAGGCATTGGACATTAACCAACCCTGATTACATAGATCATGGGATATAAATTCCTTTGGCTCGTCATTGATCATCACATCCTTCTCTAGGCTTTGAACCCTGAGGATAGCCTTTATAGCTTTTCACATTCTTTATTGAATGCAATTGTTCCATTTATTAAGTTTATTAAAACATTATCATTTCTTACAATAAACTTTTGTAATCATCTTGGTACCTCTCACTATGCCACAATTGTTCTCATGGCTCATAAAGCCCATAAAGCATCTTGTCACCTCTCACTAGGCAACATCTAACCATATGGCTCACAAGGCCATTAAACATCTTGTCACCTATCACTAGGCAACATCTAATCATATGGCTCACAAGGCCATTACACATCTTGTCACATCTCACTAGGCAACAATAGCATATTACCTCATGTAATACAATAGTAACCCCACTATTTCCTCAATTGGGTTAGGGCTTACTATTCAGGTCACAATAGGGTTTCTCATGTCCCATTACCCAATTTAGTGTTAGGGTTTCCCATCTCACATTAATTAGGATTTCATATTTATCAAATCAAATTTAATATATTGCTCCACACCTCTAGGAGCATCCATTAACATCTTGAGTATTCAATCATGTTTATTACCCTTAAGATTTATCATTAAATGATTATCAATACAAGGTATGAGTTCATTTATCATGCTTATCATGGTATGATTACATCATACTCATTATTTTGGCTTAACCCCATTCTCAAGGTATATTAGCCTATACTTGTCAAAGTATATCAAACTCATTACATTTCATTGTAACAATTTACATAACACACTTTATGTGTTTCTTGTCCAAGTATATTGGATTTGAGGTGCATCAAGGATTGTCAACCCTGGAATGCGAAAAGTGATATCTATCATATCTTGACGTATCACTTTCCTCATCACTTCCAACTTACTTGAGTTA
Organism: Alisma plantago-aquatica; assembly: GCA_963693085.1. NCBI lineage: Eukaryota > Viridiplantae > Streptophyta > Magnoliopsida > Alismatales > Alismataceae > Alisma > Alisma plantago-aquatica. Next base: position 660,179,384 of record OY856409.1, on the reverse strand, counting down.
TCAACTTATCTTAGATTAAGGTATTTCCCATCATAATACTTTCATCCACTAACCTATCACTTTTACCATGAAGTGCATAGGTCACACACAAGAATGGTCCAACCATCTTCAGTGATATGGACTCAATTCAGGTTAAGGCATTGCTTACTATAAGGTTGCCTATGATCAACCCTTTGAGATATTTCACCTTTATAAGGTATTACCCACTATTTTATCATTAGGGATCTCTTTCACCATTACCGAGTAGTTAGGTTTATGGTTTATCATCATATTTCCCAAGATTAGGGCTTCATGCACTATAACCCAAGATTAGGGCTCCACATACCTTTACCCTCTATCAGGGTAGGATTTCATATCAAAGTGTCACATAACAGTACATATCATCACCTTGAATTAGAGTTTCACATGACATCTTTGTATTAGGGTTTCACTTACATAACCCTTGATTAGGGTTTCTCATTACATCACCCTCAATTAGGGTTTAAGTTCAATTATCCACAATTAGGGTTTGCTATTCATCCTAATTAGGGTTTCCATTCAATTACCCATAATTAGGGTTTACTATTTATCCCAATTAGGGTTTCATCTTCCATTACCCATAATTAGGGTTTCTTATATCATCACCCTTAATTAGGGTTACATCATTACCCTAGATTAGAGTTTCATTCAGAATTGCCCTAATTTTAGGATTATGGCTTATTAACCCACTCGATTAGGGTTTCATGATCTCTTTACTAAGGATCATACCCTAATCACATATTCTTCATGATTAATACTCAAGTATGAATTCCTTTATATCATCCTCTAAACTTGATTAGGTTACATCAACCTTTCAATCCAATATATACAACTATGGTTGGCATAGTGTATTGGTTGGCATAGTGTATTGAGACATTGCTTTCTTAAGATTTTAGGGTTAACCATTCTAAAGGTACTAATCATCTAAATAATTTAGGGTTTCAACCTTGGTACCTATCATTGATAACCATTATTATCAACCTTTGGATCAATGGATCAATCATCACCTTAAATCTCCAAATGATTTGATCACTTTAGACGTTCATTCGATTTTGGCATTTCAACACCAAATGGTTTTGAAACTGTTTGATTCCAAACGGTCCTGAGACCGTTTGACCCCAAATGGTTTCAAGACCATTTGGACTCAAATGGTCTCAAGACCGTTTGGCTAAACCAGCTTGAAAACCGATTGGATCGATTGAGGTATTCTTCAACCAAATTGAATAGGGTTTACTTGTTGAATTGACCACCAATTGAACTCATCGAATGTTCAATTCAATCTAACTCCATTGGATCTTCATCCATCAATCAAAATCCACCATTGAACTCCAAATGATCCTGAGATAGTTTGATCCCAAATGGTTTCAAGACCGTTTGGACTCAAACGGTCTCAAGACCGTTTGGTCCAACATCTTTGAAAACCGAAAGGATTACTAATTAGGGATTCTTCAACAAATCAATTTAGGGTTGCAATTGGTGGATTTTCCATTCATAGGATCAATCAATTGGATCCGTTGGATCATCATCCAACATGTTCTACTCCTGGTCAACACTTCCATTCGGTCAACCATGTCCAAACGGTTTGGAACCCCAACCTCCAAACGGTTTGCAAACCGTTTGGTCTCCAAACGGTTTGGTGAAACCGATTGAACCAAAATTCATGAAACCATTTGCAACTAAATTATGTTTAGATATGTGATTATGATGATTTCATCATCATCAAGCCTTAGACCTTCAAAATCTACTGCCATTCCCATGGTGGTTCCATCAATTATTCAAAGGAAATTCAAGAAGAGTAATTTGAACAAAATGGATTGAGGAATTGAATTCAATAACAATGAATCAGGGTTCAAGTTATAAAACCCGCCTCCAAAGAAGATTCAAAGATTCAATCTCCACATTTAAATGGTGAATGAAGCTTTCAAAACCTCCCAAGGCTCATCCTCAAGCTTTTAAGTGAAAAGGAATGGCTAGGATTAAAGATTGAATAAAGAAAAGAAGAAATCAAGCATTGATTTTCAATTTCCACCATGAAATCAAGGTGAAAAGAGATCATGGAGCTTACCTATAGGTTGGGGGTCGTCCTCCTATTTCTCCTAAGCTAACTTGTTCGTTTTGCAAGCAAGGAGAGAAAGAAGGATCGAAAAAGCCTTTGAATTGAGTTGGAAGTGGTGTTTTTATAAGGAAATTCAATGAGAGAGAAGGTAGTAATTAATTCCTTTATATTCTCAAATCGATGCCACATCTCCCCCTCAAATCCTTCCCCACAAAGCTATACTCTTTCTCATTGAAAACTTCTTCATTATCCATGAATTTAAAGGAAAATAAATTAAGCACCTTAACCCTTATAATAATAATATCCAAAAATTAGTGGATATTACTTTTTCTTTATTTAATGTGAGTGGGTTATCCACTTGCTTGATTTATTTTCGTTCCTTTGCAAGGCACATGGTAGTCCATTATTTTTCAAAATAATCCCTCACCTTTTGGTTGGAGGGCTCTTCAATTAATATATTTATTTTTGCATTAAATTGAAGTAAAGTTCCAATTATGCTTAAATCTTGATTATTTTAATATCAAGATTCTCTCTCCTCCAAAGTGATTCAAATCAGGCTCCCCTATCATTTTATTTACTCTAAATGATGCCAAGAAACATTAGGGACTCTCTAGAAGTGGTATTTTTCATATTGAACCCTAGATTTTGGGTAAATTACACATTACACCAACACTAGGTTTTAATGCACAAACATTGCTTAATAAGTTCTTTCTTGGTGCTCATCTTCCACAAGCCATACCTCTGAATCATTTTCATTCTCATGATTCTCGAACACTTTGAGGAACATTTTATCATGCAACATTTGAAATTTAACCCCTCAACTTGGGTAATTTGCACTTTAGTCCAAAATAAGCAAACATTGCTTCAACATTATTCAAACAGGACCAAAATTGAAACATAAGTTCCTCTTGAGCCTTAATTACTTTCCACAAGATAAAATCAAGGATCTAATTAACTTGCTTAAATAAAAACTTCCAGGGTTAGGGCATAACCCAGGTCAGGGATATTACAATTATAAACCCCTAACAAGGATTTCATCCCCGAAATCCCAGATAAAAGGAGACAGATATTCTTCATTTTTTATATCATCAAATATCCACATAACATCTCATTGTTATGGAGACACCATAGAACTTTGATCAATACAAAGTTCTTCCATACAAAATTCTCATAGAATCAAACACACAGGACACATACTCCACTGTCCTTTCATTATTGACTGTGGAGTTAATTTTGTGTCAGGTAGCACTTTTCTTATTTAGATAGGGGTTATTTGTTAATTTAATTTGATAAAATTTTCTTGAAATAATTTTACAATTATTCCTTCAAATAGTTCATTCTCATAAATGTTATGTTTATGCAAAGCATAAACCCCTAACATATGATGTCCATACTACATTAGGTAACTGGACTGATTCCACAGTTAACTATTCCAGGTAACCATCATAAAATAGCCTGATATTTCTCAGATACCAGAATCCCTTACCTTGGTATCTAACACATGTGTTGATAACACTCACATCCTCATCTTCCTTTAGTCATTGTATAAATTTTCAACTGTTCATGAGTCATTTACTCTTGTTTCATCCTACGTTCCTTGCTATTAGCATAGGAATTATAAAGATGATTATATATCATTATCTCTCAGCATCATTATCACCATGAGTACTAGATATGGTTATTCAAACCTTCAGTTCATCACTGAACATTTTTATCTCTTATCAGATAATTGTTACCTCTAGGTCTGAGTACCAGGGTTACATTATACTAAACATCTTATTTTTGTTTATAAGTTGATTTATAATTAAATCAAATTCCTACATATATCAATTCGAATGTGGTAGAAATATCCATGCCACATCTCCTTCTTGATTAGGCTTCTTTGGATTGTTTCAGAATGATTACTTGATCAGAGTAATCAAAAAGATAACAATCTAGGTATGTCATACTTACCTTGCCTTCAATAAATGAATACCTAGACAGGGTATTCAAGAACTGAAATTAGGTAGTATGCATTTATTTTATTTTATGTTTTCAGCTCTTTAAATTTGATATACTTAATATCCCAGATTTTCTCTGAGTTCCTTTTTCATCTCTTCCCTTCCTCAATGAAGAAAGAGAAATTTCCAAAACATATAAAAGAATATTAAACTAAACACAAGTTTTCATCCTACTTATCTCTTCCTCATATCCTCAAAGGATTATACAGATGAACTAAACCACACTACCTTTCTTACAGAGAGAGTAGAGGATATTTCAAAATAGAAAGTTTTATCTTGACATGTCTACCTCTCACAAGTTATCTAGTGTCTTGTCTGTTGGGTCACCTCATCTCTTTCTATTTGGACATTGCCACCTCAGATGTCCTCTCTGTCCACATCTATAGCAAGCTCGGAGCCTTTTAGGTGACTACTACTTGGGTGCACTACATTGTGGTTGAATTGGTACTACTAAAATCTTTAATTGTTTAGTACTACCAACTCCTTGTTCCTGTGACTGTTTAGACTTCCTTTTAAGGTTTGTCTCATGTTTCTTTGTCATAGACCCTTCTATCCTTCAAATTGACTCCACAAATATGACAAACCTCTCTCTACTTTCTAGGGCAGATGTCGGAATAGACATTTCAGCATTTAGTCCCTTCTCAAAATGTCGAATCTTTTCTTCCTCAGTAGCAGCCATTTGAGGATAAAATCGTAAAAGTTCCATAAACTTGACCTCATATTCACTTATTGACATGGCTCCATGGAGAATTTTCACAAACTGTATGATCTTTTCATCTAAGTATGTCCTTGGAAAATACTTATTGATGAACTCTCGACAAAATTCCTCCCAACTAACCTCTTCACCATTTCTTTTTATTTCTTCTATAGCCCACCAATGTCCAGCACTACCCTTCAAAAGGTATACATCATGTTTAACTTTGTCAGCCTCTGGAATACTAAGGATCTTAAATGCTTTTTCTAACTCAGTGATCCATAAAGCTGCATCTGCTGGGTCAGATGTCCCAGCATATTCTATGGTTCCAACACGACGTGGTCATTCAAAAGTCTTACAAAACCCATATCCCTCATTGGGAGCTGGTGCCCTAGGTGGTGGTACCAGCATCCAGTCAATTATATGCATCACTACAGTCATGAATTGCCCAAAAAGAGTAGAAAAATATGGGTTCCTCATCATGACCTCATCAACAAGGGGATTCTCAGACACTCTTTCTTCTCTTGCCCGATCCCTGGCACCTTCTTCTAGTGCAACAACATTTCTCTCAGCAACGTGTCCCTCGTGTTCTCCAGACATCTTGGAGTTATATATCTTCTTCCGCATAAGAAGAAGGCACTATAAGATACATTGAGGTACAGTTTGAACATACTTGATACCTTAGTCCTATGTCTCTGTAGACTCAGCGAACCTAGAGCTCTGATACCACTAATTAAAACACTTCGTTCGAACAAATTGTTACTAATTAAGCGAAAGCAATCATTAACAACAGATTACTGAAAATCACTAAAAATTTGAACCTTTTGCAAAGAGATCCATACACAAGAAAACTCTTTTATTAAGAACCAATGTATTTCATTTACATCTTGGTTCATGAATACATATTTTGTACCATTCCTTCTTAAGGATTACAAGCATCATCTGCTTTGTTCACAATTGAACATAGACATCATAAGAACCTCAAGGCATCAAGCAAAAATCTCAGATCGATTTATTAAAAACACTAGTTACTAACTCCGAGGACCTGAGAGTACAAAGACGACACATAGGACTTCTATCTACAAGACACAACAAACAGTACACTCAACCTGAGCTGTCACTGTTGTCACTAATGCTGCTGATGTTCTTCCTCTGCAATATATTCTCAGTCTCCTCCGTTCTTGTCTACCTAAAAATGTTGGATCCCACGGGGGTGAGGCAATTGTAATTTCCCCAGCGAGAGATATAGCTCTCTGCCAAAAACATTATTATTGTAGTTTAATGATATAAAATTGGGCAGAGGATAAACAGTTTAAAGCATTCTCATCTTTAAAAGCATTGCAACTATTTATGATAGAACAATAGATCATCTATTCTCTTAATAAGGAATAGGAAAAATATATATATATATCATTTATCCATCATATTATACCATCATGTCAAACTTCTCTTGTGACACTCATTATCTTGATATGTCACCCATGAGACATTCTTGTTTCAATCTTTGGCCTTAGCCAATCTGCTAAACAGATATGGGATTATATCTACCATGTACTCATATATCATTAATACAAGCATTGGGTTATTACCAATCTTGTGTCATCATTACAGGCATTGGGTTATTACCAATCATGTCATCATTACAGGTATTGAGCCTCTATCAGGTATTGGACTCTTCCGAACCTGATTGCACCACCAGGCATTGGACACTACCAATCCATATTTCACAGCCAGGCATTGGACTTTAACCAACCCTGATTACACAGCCAGGCATTGGACTTTAACCAATCTTGATTACACATCCAGGCATTGGACTCTAATCAATCCTGATTACACATCCAGTCATTGGACTTTAACCAATCCTAATTACACAACCAGGCATTGAACTTTAACCAACCCTGATTACATAGCCAGGCACTGGACTTTAACCAATCCTGATTACACAGCCAGGCATTGGAATTGAACCAATCCTGATTACACAGCTAGGCATTGGACTTTAACCAACCCTGATTACACAGCCAGGCATTGGACTTTAACCAACCCTGATTACACAGCCAGACATTGGACTTTAACCAACCCTGATTACACAACCAGGCATTGGACTTTAACAAATCATGATTACATAGCCAGGCATTGGACTTTAACCAATCCTGATTACACAGCCAGGCATTGGACTTTAACCAACCCTGATTACACAGATCATGGGATATAAATTTCTTTGACTCATCATTGATCATCACATCCTTCTCTAGGCTCTGAACCTTGAGGTTAGCCTTCATAGCTTTTCACATTCTTTATTGAATGCAATTGTTCCTTTTATTAAGTTTATTAAAACATTATCATTTCTTACAATAAACTTTTATAATCATCTTGGTACCTCTCACTATGCCACAATTGTTCTCATGGCTCATAAGGCCCATAAAGCATCTTGTCACCTCTCACTAGGTAACATCTAACCATATGGCTCACAAGGCCATTAAACATCTTGCCACATATCACTAGGAAACATCTAATCATATGGCTCACAAGGCCATTACACATCTTGTCACCTCTCACTAGGCAACAATAACATATTACCTCATGTAATACAATAGTAACCCCACTATTCCCTCAATTGGGTTAGTGCTTACTATTCAGGTCACATTAGGGTTTCGCATGTCCCATTACCCAATTTAGGGTTAGGGGTTCCCATCTCACATTAATTAGGATTTCATATTTATCAAATCAAACTTAATATATTGCACCACACCTCTAGGAGAATCTATTAACATCTTGAGTATTCAATCATGTTTATTACTCTTAAGATTTATCATTAAATGATTATCAATACAAGGTATGAGTTCATTTCTCATCCTTATCATGGTATGATTACATCATACTCATTAGTTTGGCTTAACCCCATTCTCAAGGTATATTAGCCTATACTTATCAAAGTATATCAAACTCATTACATTTCATTGTAACAATTTACATAACACACTTTATGTGTTTCTTGTCCAAGTAAATTGGATTTGAGGTGCATCAAGGTATGTCAACCCTGGAATGCTAAAAGTGATATCTATCATATCTTGGTGTATCACTTTCCTCATCACTTCCAACTTACTTGAGTTATCAACTTATCTTAGATGAAGGTATTTTCCATCATAATACTTTCATCCACTAACCTATCACTTTTACCATGAAGTGCATAGGTCACACACAAGAATGGTCCAACCATCTTCAGTGATATGGACTCATTTCAGGTTAAGGCATTGCTTACTATAAGGTTGCCTATGATCAACCATTTGAGATATTTCACCTTTATAAGGTATTACGTACTATTTTATCATTAGGGATCTCTCATACCATTACCTAGTAGTTAGATTTATGGTTTATCATCATATTGCCCAAGATTAGGGCTTCATGCACTATAACCCAAGATTAGGGCTCCACATACCTTTACCCTTTATCAGGGTAGGATTTCATATCAAAGTGTCACATAACAGTACATAGCATCACCTTGAATTAGAGTTTTACATGACATCTTTGTATTAGGGTTTCACTTACATAACCCTTGATTGGGGTTTCTCATAACATCACCCTCAATTAGGGTTTAAGTTCAATTATCCACAATTAGGGTTTGCTATTCATCCTAATTAGGGTTTCCATTCAATTACCCATAATTAGGGTTTACTATTTATCCCAATTAGGGTTTCATCTTCCATTATCCATAATTAGGGTTTCTTATATCATCACCCTTAATTAGGGTTACATCATTACCCTAGATTAGGGTTTCACTCAGGATTGCCCTAATTTTAGGATTGTGGCTTATTAACCCACTCGATTAGGGGTTCATGATCTCTTTACTAAGTATCATACCCTAATAACATATTCTTCATGATTAATACTCATGTATGAATTCCTTTCTATCATCCTCTCAACTTGATTATGTTACATCAACCTTTAAATCCAATATATACAACTATGGTTGACATAGTGTATTGAGACATTGCTTTCATAAGCTTTTAGGGTTAACCATTCTAAAGGTACTGATCAGTAATTTAGGGTTTCAACCTTGGTACCAATCATTGATAATCAGTATTATCAACCATTGGATCAATGGATCAATCATCACCTTAAATCTCCAAACGATTTGATCACTTTAGACCTTCATTCGATTTTGGCATTTCAACACCAAATGGTTTTGAAATCGTTTGATTCCAAACGGTCATAAGATCGTTTGACCCCAAATGGTTTCAAGACCATTTGGACTCAAATGGTCTCAAGAACGTCTGGCCAAACCAGCTTGAAAACCGATTGGATCAATTGAGGTATTCTTCAACCAAATTGAATAGGGTTTGCTTGTTGAATTGACCACCAATTGAACTCATCGAATGTTCAATTCAATCTAACTCCATTGGATCTTCATCCATCAATAAAAATTCACCACTGACCTCCAAATGACCCTGAGACCGTTTGATCCTAAACGGTTTCAAGACTGAAAAGAGATCATTGAAGATTGAATGAAGAAAAGAAGAAATCAAGCATTGATTTTCGATTTCCACCATGAAATCAAGGTGAAAAGAGATCATGGATCTTACCTACAGGTTGGGGGTCGTCCTCCTATTGCTCCTAAGCTTCCTTGGTCATTTTTCTAGCAAGGAGAGACAGAAGGATTGAAAAAAGCCTTTGAATTGAGTTGGAAGTGGTGTTTTTATAAGGAAATTCCATGAGAGAGAAAGTAGTAATTAATTCCTTTAATTTCTCAAATTGATGCCACCTCTCCCCCTCAACTCGTTTCCCACGAATCTATCCTCTTTCCCTTTGCAAACTTATTCATTATCCATGAATTTAAAGGAAAAGAAATTAAGCACCTTAACCCTTATAATAATATCCAAAAATTTGTGGATATTACTTTTTCTTTATTTAATGTGAGTGGGTTATCCACTTGCTTGAGATATTTTCATGCCTTTGCAAGGCACATGGTCGTCCATTCTTTTGCAAAATCATCCCTCACCTTTTGGTTGAAGGGATCTTCAATTAATGTATTTATTTTTGCATTAAATTGAAGTAAAGTTCCAATTATGCTTAAATCTTGATTATTTTAATATCAAGATTCTCTCTCCTCCAAAGTAATTCAAATGAGGCACCCCTATCATTTTATTTACTCTACATGATTCCAATAATCATTAGGGACTCTCTATAAGTGGTATTTTGCATATTGAACCCTAGGTTTTGGGTAAATTACACATTACACCAACACTAGGTTTTAATGCACAAACATTACTTAATAAGCTCTTTCTTGGTGCTCAGCTTAAACAAGCCATACCTCTGCATCATTTTCATTCTCATGATGCTCCAAAACATTGAGGAACATTTTATCATGTAACATTTGCAATTTAACCCCTCAACTTGGGTAATTTGCACTTTAGTCCAAAATAAGCAAACATTGCTTCAACATTATTCAAACAGGACCAAATTTGAAACATAAGTTCCTCTTGAGCCTTAATTACTTTCCACAAGATAAAATCAAGGATCTAATTAACTTGCTTAAACAAAACTTCCAGGGTTAGGGCATAACCCAGGTCAGGGATATTACACCAACTTTGCTACTTTAATCTCAAAATGTCTAAAATGCTAGTAGATCAAGGGTCGACATCAGAGGTTAGGACCTCATCTACAACCCTTATTTATCCCTGATTGGAAATAGAACATCACTGTCAATTTTTTAGTGGGTTTACATAGGACTAGGAAAGGTGGTGACATCATATGGGTTGTAACGCCCGGGCCCACTTCCCATGGCTCTAGTAGAGTTTCAGGAATGACGACTGGCCCCACAAACCACCACTAGCCTTAACTGCGCACTTTGTCCACACTGACGCGCAAGCCATGATCAACTTCCCGACTGGTCACCCATCCTAGTACTACTCCAAGCTGAGCACGCTTAACTATGGAGTTCTTTAGTGATGGGCTCCCAGAAAAGGAGGTGTACCTTGGTGATATGGGTAGTCCAATCATTCCTTTTAAGATCATGTTATTCGAGGCCTCAAATCCTGGGATGTTACAATCTCCTCCACTTAGACTCTTGACGTCCTCGTCAAGTCTCAACTATATGGCCTCATAATCTGACCCCATTTCAGTGCAGACCCACAATGGCCCATGGACACCCACCTCCCATCCATGGCTACCAGCGCAAGGGTGGCTCCATCTCGTCTCTACGGATAGCCCTTTCCAACTTGCCTGGACCGCACGACTCAAGACTGGCATGCCACATGCCCATGTGGGCCCCACCTACTAGAGGGGTTATGGCTCTGATACCATTGTAACGCCCGGGCCCACTTCCCATGGCTCTAGTAGAGTTTCAGGAATGACGACTGGCCCCACAAACCACCACTAGCCTTAACTGCGCACTTTGTCCACACTGACGCGCAAGCCATGATCAACTTCCCGACTGGTCACCCATCCTAGTACTACTCCAAGCTGAGCACGCTTAACTATGGAGTTCTTTAGTGATGGGCTCCCAGAAAAGGAGGTGCACCTTGGTGATATGGGTAGTCCAATCATTCCTTTTAAGATCATGTTATTCGAGGCCTCAAATCCTGGGATGTTACAGTTGTAGTTGGCCATTTGACTAAATAAGTCCATTTAATTTTGATTAAGCCAACAATCAAAGCGGTGAAGCTAGAAACATCGGTTGAAGCTAGTATTGGACCAAGATCTCATTTACATTATTATATTAATTTGAGTATAGCTTAGTGTTGGCGCATGTCGCTATGATAGATAAATAAGATTATACTTCCATTATATAAAAAACATATAGTTGTATTTCAACCACATATGAACAACTTTTGTGGCATTTAATCTATAGAACATGTGACTGAAACATAATTATCACAGAAAATTAATAATAAAAATAAAAGTGATGGAAACTATATTGTTATTAAATTTTGAAAAATTTCCAAACTACATGACTTTTGCTATTTATTAATGCATATCTTAATATGAAAAGTGCTTCTTATTAGAATGTATAATAAAATCAGATTTAGAAAACTGACATAATCGAACTCCTAAATGCTAGCATGGCCAATACATTAAACAACCTAACATTTATTGAGCAAAACCAAATCAATAATATAAAGTTATCTAACCCAAAATAACTTGAACTAGTCCCAAACCATAGCGATAACATGAAATGACCTCAGTATCCAACCTGAACCCAAACCGAAATGATTAAGAATCATGATATGACATGTTTGGCCCCTAATACTAAAATTCGCCCGACTTGTCAATATTCAATCTGAAGCGAACTGACACAATACAAACCTGGTCGAGATCCTACTCAGCTGACCATATTTGAATTAACCCGTACTTCAAATTACATGCACTAACCTGACATCGTAAACCCAATTTCCAACTCTATCAATTGGAAATTGCAAAATAAGGTGTATCGTTGACATTGAGTAGAACGTTGAAAACGAATTTCGAAGAAACATTACAAATGGAAGAAAAAAAAAATGGAAAAAGCATCTCTTTGTGTGGCGCTTCTCTCCTAATCCTGTCAACTTCGTGAAATGAGATTCCGTAGATGATAGTTGAGGAATTGTTGTTTATTTAAAGGATTAAATGTTTATATACTTTCCGGAATTAATATATGAAGCTGCCGACATCATTGCTTGGATGTTCTATTTGTGGTCAAACATTAATCGCTCCATCCCATAAATTGAGTAATTCATCAGGTTCCAATGTCTAGTGTGATTAGCGGAAATCCGAAGTTTGGGAAATGCGCATTATACACTATACATGAATCTAGTGATTTACATGTTAAGAATTTGAGAAAACTCAAGTCAAGTTTAAGCTCACATGTTTGTCCATTTTTTGGCATGATTTGTGGTATATAACTGTTTGGATTTATATCTGCTCAAGGTCTCTATTTATGAAAATCAGAATCCACCAAGAAGTTGCACCAAATGGAAGCTTCAATTTCTTATTTGATATTCTTAATGTAAAAGACACCCTGATTGCCACTCGCAGATACTTTCACACGCAGATGCTATTTTTCAGAATATGATAAATGTATATATGTCATGTCATTTTATAAATGGTTGGTTTCAAACTTCAACTCAGTGTATATGGGTAATCACCAATAATTTGCGATAAGGATTATTTCCCGTCCTAAAAAATAGGAAACAGTTGACCCCCTAAAACTGACTCCATAGGCAACCAAAGGCGTAAAACACATCCACAACATCCAAAAATAGAAGTAGAAACTGTGAATGCCCCAAAACTAATCCCACCACCACAAAAATAACAGCAACGAACAACCTCCAGTGAAATCTAACGAACCCCTAAAACGAGTCCCACATATAAAAGGGCACGTAAACAACAGACCAAAACGCAACCCATCAGCAAACAAGTCTGCAAGTCCTTTCAATCAAAGCCTCAAGCGTACACCCTAAGAACCCCAAAAATGGGCAGCGCCCACCGAAACGTCGTCCTCGCCGTCGTGCTCGTAGCCGTGGTGTCAGCCCACTACCTACAGCAAGCGTCAGCTACCTTCCCATTCTTCCCCACCGGAGGAGCCGAGGCCCAGGGCCAAGGCCTAGGCCAGGGCCTAGGTCTAGGCCAGGGACAAGGCCTAGGGCAGGGCTTAGGCCTAGGCCAGGGCCAAGGTCTAGGTCAGGGCCTAGGTCAGGGCCAAGGCCTAGGTCAGGGCCTAGGCCAAGGCCAGGGCGGTTTCGACATAGGCAAGGCATTCGGGTTTCAAAGCTCGGCCACTCAAAGCTCTGCCACTGAAAGCTCTACCACCGCCGGTGGCAACGCAGGGCCAGGCAACCAAGACAACAACAACGGAGCCCCAACCCCAGCGCCTTATGCGGGCTAGTCGAGGCTGCGAGGGAATTGAACACTGCAACCAGAACGCCCCGATAGGTGATTAAGATCTTCGTTGAAAGGAAAAACCTATGCGTTCTGCGCAATAATGTCTGTCCTGTTATGGATGAAATGGCACATACTGTTGTGTCGCTGTTCCATATGAAGCGAGTGAGCAAGTCCTTCAATCAATAGAAAGAATCGTCTAGTGTTTATTTTAATTGTGCTCTCAGACTTCAAACGACTTTTAGTTCTATTCCACTTGAAAGACTACATGTGATTTTTGTGTATGTAGATGAGTAAAATTTGGACCATTAATATTAATAATTACCTTTTGAACTATTCAATCGTATATATTTTTCTTGACTTACTTGAATATATGTGTTGTTGATTGAATGTCTTCCCCTACTAATGGAATACGCTTTTGTATATGACCGAGTGACTCTCTTATCCCATTGAATATGCATGTCTAATTCTAAAAAGTAAGGTGTTTAAATGGGCCACTTCGTTGTGACTCGTCTATGCTTTTAGTTGAATCCAACATCTATATGTTTCTTACAGTCGGGAGATGAGTTACTTAAGGGAAAAAATGCTAAATATCGCCATCCCAATTGATGAGATGTTTTTCCTACTCATTGAATCATTTCTCATTCTTCATTGTCATCTTACCTATCTTTTCATGCTATCATTAGGCGAGGTTGACTTTTTTTAAATTTTTTATTTTCAAGGACTATCTCTTTGTAATTATTAACTAAACCGATCTAGGGGGTAATTCAAAGTCACTGAAATAGTGAAATGAATTCATCCATCCATCAGTTAATCATCCTTTTTCTTATCAATGTGCAGCTCGTATTATCAAAGTCATAAAATCGAAAGGAATTCTTGATCATTGTTTCCTCCTTCATGCGAACAATCTTAAAGTCTGAATTAAAATCTTAGATCTATTTGATACATCTTCTCATAAAACCATCACAATGTCATCTAATGCATTAAGGTGTTGGTAATCTGGCTATTATCATGTGTATGTGTTGTATTCTTATTTTATTTTTTCTAGTTATTTCAAAGCATCTTGTTAAACTTTGATATTACATTTTTTACTTTTGAATCAAGAGGGGTCCGTTTATAGGTGACTACAACCAAAGACTATGTGGGCCTCACAGAGACATGATAATTTTAAAGATGATTAAGCTTGTATTGTGCTTTGTCAAATTATTTCTCATTTGAATTGTCATCTTGATTGTTTTTAATTCGAATAATTTCCTTGAGCTACTCGACTTTGCCTACACAGTCACATATTCTCTGATTGGATACGGTTTGCATCTACTGGAATTATGTTGCTATCTGGTTTAGTATTCTGTCTGATATATTTTTTGCTCGATCAGGTACACTATCAAGAGTTTTTCCTTTTTCAGAAACTATTCAATCATATATACTTTTTCCATTGTTATTCACTTTGTTGTAATTCCTTCGGTCATGTAGATCCACTCCAACGTTTTTATGTTTCTTAACATCTGAAGACAGGTTATAATTGAAGGAAAATCCATTGAATGTGGGTGTCCCTTACGTTTTCCTTTATCATTATAGAAGTAGACTTGTATTTTCACATTTGTACATACCATTATTTGACAGCTCGGTCCAGCTCTGACAGACCTAAATCGTGGGTACGAAAGAAGGCAGATTTTGAAGGATCAAACTTTAAATTTATAACATGAAACCTTCAAGGACCTCTGCAACTTTATTACGGGATCGAAGTAGATATACAGGGTCAAACGTAGGGACGTGGGGACGTTTAGGACGCTTAAGATATCAATCTTAAGTCAGTTAAGCCAATCTAATGGTTGATAAAAGTATGGAACTAGAACTAGTCTAGCAAAATGTCACGAAGTAAAACAAAACAAAGAAAAGAAAACAAAGTAGAGTAAGTAGAATTCTACTAATCAAAGAGAAGGAGTTCCTGGCTATATAACCACAAGTTGGGTAGTCTATGCACCCGTTCTCAGGCGTAGACAACCCTCAAATACCCAAACAAGCAAACTACATTTAAACATTGTACGTACTATGATATCTGCTCATGTGGGGGTCATCCCACTCACTTTCGTGCAGTGTGACTAAAACCCATCAATGACATGAAACCCCTCTCGAGGATGACAAATTAACACCCTAGAATATTCTAGATACCCTCTCAGGTCTAGAATATTATGAGATGCTAGGAACAGGTGTCATCTGGGCAGAACCAGCTAGTATGCCCAACTGTGTCGGGTTGGGCCCGACCGTGCCTAGGTCTACGGTTCTGCACAAATCACCTTGAATTGTCCTCCTTTCAGATTATGATCCAAACTACCTTCTTTTATCTATTTCTGCAGCAAGTCTCTTGATATAGGCTGAAATAGAAGTTCAAGCAAGAAAGAGATCAATTGAACTAACAATCATAACTAGAAAGAGAAGATAGAATAGAAAACGTACTAGATCTGGAATAAAACTACTTGCTTAAGGTAGAAGTACATAAACATGTCCAAAATGGGCTACAAAGCCAAGAAGGGTCTCAACTAGACATGGACAAGCATAGTTGGCACCGAACAAAGATGTAAGAACATCATTTGTACGGAAACAAAGAAGAACAATAAAACAAAGGAGAAGAAGAAGACAAGATTTAGCCCGTAGAGGAGAGGTGGATCTCGCTCCTTAGCCTCTGTATAGGCTGGATCTCATCTTTGGGTCATCCTCCTTGGTCTTCTACACTTCTTGGCCTCCTTTCTGTTTGATTCTGCCCCAAACAGCAGCTTAGCGGGTGTATGGAGGTAGAAGATGGGTTGGAATGGTAGGATATGGGTGATTGGTGGTGAAAATGGTGGTAGATGGAAGAAAACTGGAGGAACGAATGTTGGCATTGGCTCGACTGTGTCGAGTTGGGCCCGGTCGAGGTTGGGGTTTCGGTCATGACCCTTGTAGTGGTAGCTACACCTTGGCCTCGGTTTGTCCGTGTCGAGCTGGGCCTGGTCATGTTGAGTGTCGTTGTCACGGCATTATCTTCTTGGTTATGATTGTGGCATCTTTCTTGGTCACTGTCGCGACCCTAATGGAACAAACCCACCCCCACGGGGGGGTACTATTACTGGTGGTCGATGAACCTTCTGATTGACGAGGATTTATTCTGACAAAGAACTGGCCATCGAAAATAGGGTCTAAGATATTAAAAGTTTCTTGGGCCCACTAGTCGGTTAGTGGGACCACCGTCTCCTAAGCTAGTGCACAAAATGCAATGTTTGTGGGGTCAGATTTGGAGAAATGAAATCTTCTTGAGTTCGGTGCCTGCAGGTTCCAAAATTGTCTAGTTGAGCTACTCTATCTACAAATTACTAAAAGATAAGGACCTAGGGTTATTTTGGGGATTTTAAGGCTATAATTACACAAAACTATAATTAAATGCTTGAATTTGGGTGTTATCAACCACCCCAAGCTTAAATCTTTTCTTTTCCTCAAGCAAGACTGTGCTCACAGAACAAAAATATAACATCCAAATTAAGCATGGCGATAAGTTTTGAAGTTAAGAAAAATAGTTTAAAACATTAATTTTCCTGACCCATCATTTCAGAACAAACCCCCACCGATCGAGTACAATCCTTCTAAAGTATGATCAAAGAGTGTCCAGGAAAGATTAAGAGAATTCACTACAACCTGTTGATACTCATGACGGTTTGAATCATAATTATATAATATAAAAGCATTGTCACATAGGTGATCACACAGGTCATGAGCAATGAGCCACCATCATGTAATCATGTAGACCAATCAGGAACAATGTGCCTCCCACTTATTCAGATCCTAAGAAGCAACAAAAAGAAGAAGTCTCTAATAACTTCTGAGAATCTTGATTTGCATCACGTTGGTCCATGTAATAAGAAATAGTCCCTATAGTCCGATCCAATTGGCACAGAGTAGCAAGACAAACTCCTCGTACTGTGTTGGAGCTAACCCTGCTACTGGGATGATTTCATAGGTCTTAATCTAGGGGTTCCTAGTGACTCTCTAATGAGCCTTTGGGTTGTCATTACCAAACACGACATACCCACGTTCATGAGCGTAGTCTTACATTGGCTAGGAACCATCATCAACTCTCTTGAAAGAGAAAACAACTCTCATTTATTCACACTTAGGCTTTTATTCTCTACATTCTATTTTTAGTTTTGGGTGGAACTATTTTTATATTTTTGAGATTTTGTGGGCGGCCAAGCCTCTTTCGCAAATTTTTTATTTTTCATCTTTTTTACTCAATCTAGGGTGAGAGGGGGCATAGTCCATAAAGGAAAACACTTCAACCTGATTATAGATCAAAACTCATCATTATCTGCTCGATACTTGTGTGAAAAGTAGTAATTATGATTCAAGGATCCTTAGAATAGATGCAAGTTTATGTAATCACATCTAGGAGTCTTTGATCATGCTCTGGTTCTTTTCCAACAGTCATATACCTTGGATTTGTCATTCACAACATAGATCGAGGGAATAAGGTTTTAAGCTATGAAAAAGGCAAATAACCTTAGATTTATTACTAAACTTAATGAAAGGGTCAATGAGCAAGTCAAGCTAAAGATCAATAAGTTTAAGATGAAAATTGTGCATTTAGGCATAAAGATAATCATTTTGCTATAAGATTTGCAATGCACATCCTTAATTGCGAAGATACAAATTATGAAACAAAGTCTTACAAAGCTAAAACTTTATGCTAAATGCAAGGAACACAGAAGATAAACATGCATGCTTGCAAGGAAAGAAATAAAAGAGAAAGGCATAAGATTGAGGGTGGTACACCCTGCCATCACCCCAAGATTAAAAAAATTTGCTCATCCTTGAGCAAATCTCAAGCTCTGGATGGTGTGGAAAATCACTGCTACTGGTAGTCACTGTTTATATACTGGTTCAGATCGCTGATGCTTCCTGGTGGGTTCTCATAGTCCTGGTGCATTCCCTGCTGAAACTGGAATGATTGTATGAAGTCACGGGTTAGCTGGTAGGAAGGCTAGAAGGGTTGTTGGAATGGCTACTGAAAAGTCAGAGGAGGTGGTGGAGGGAAGACTATATCGAACCTCTGTCTAAGGTAGTGCACATCCTGATCCAGTACATCGAATCGTCTGTTTGAGTCATCCCTGAAATAAGTCATAAACTCATAAAGGTACCCCAAGTTGAGATTTGGGGCATATTGCTCCTGCCGAGGAGACTGTTGGTAATCCAATGAAGGAACATATGTGTAGGGACCTCCCTGATATGGGATGTGATGGAAGATTGCCCCTGTCTACTATTCGGCCTCTTGAGTCTCTAAAACTGGTGGTGTTGAAGAAGATGCTACTACAGTCCCACCTACCTTGTGAATATTGCCCAGAGCATCTAATAGAGAGATGTCCATGACTATTATCCAACATGCAAACTTTGTATTTGTTGGGAGTAGTACTCTATGCCTATTGTAACCAAAGATATAAAGATATCCTATGTTGCACTATTTGATCACCTTGAGTGAGTCAAGTGATCCAAGTCCAACTTGGACCACTCAGCCTTTTCCCGCATAGGTTCCAAATGTCCATATCCAATCCAAAGATGGCACACCATGAAAGTGATAATGCTTGCCATTGGCATGAACTGGACTTGGTTCTTAAAAGAGTTGTGAAAGTGGCAGATGATGAAGTTCCCCACATTCACTTTTCTTCCTATTACTACACACCACAAAATGTAGAGGCCCACTGAACTGAGTGCCCCTTCACTGTCTTACTTCTCTAGGACAAAATTCACGATCACCCAGTGCAGATAATGAAGTGTCGGGTTGTGGATGTGTGAAGCTTTGGCAGCTCGAGAAACATATCTATCCTCCCCTCATAAGCATCTTCCATGCCTGAGGAGGGTCAAAATCATTGTCCCATGTCTCCAGCTAGCCCCTAGAAATCTTGACATAGTCCTCGGCAGAGCTATTGAGGTGATCCTCAGTGACATGGAGGCTTTGGTTCAAAAGGCAAAAATGCATGACTGTGTGTTGGTAGTCCTTTGGGGTCTCGAGTGTAGCATAGAAATCACATGTGAGTCTATGATAAGCATCACACTGCTTGTAGGAAAGGATGTCTAGACCAACTGCTAGAAGATATCTGTCGACTTATGCCTATATCCCCAGCTTGATGAGTGTGGAAGGGTTGGCATATCGTGGGCCTATCAGTCTGCATTTGTCTTTAATTAAGGCATCAAACTACTGCTTTTTCTTCATATTTATGAACAAGGGAGAGGGGAGAGAGTTTTGGATAACATCTTCATGAGTAGGGTGGCGTCTGCTCCCCTGGATTGAATCTCACAACAAGATTGACCGGAGTAAATATGTCGACCATTCTACTAACCCTCAGCATTGATCCCCTGCAGATGAAGCTTTGTGCACCGCTGCTACTGACGGGCTATCTTAATGGCCTATCGAAGTATGTAGTTCAGCGTCATGGCATGCTCTGGACCATCTCTTACTTGAGACTTCCTCCAATGAATCACCACTGTAAGTGTCCATTGGATTGGTAGACAAACGACGGTAGCCTGAATTGGTCTCGTGAGACATGAACCCTATTGAAGCGGAGTGCATTGTCTCATCTTCGTACATCAGGTTCATGGTTTGCATGGAGCGAGGTGGATATTAGCTCTGTCGGTAATGAGGAGCTTCCTTCCCCTTTCTTTCGCAACATTGTCTTCTTGAGCTTCTTGAAGCTATTTTGTATTGTGTCCATTGTGTTGATTACTGGTGTTGATCCTGCTCTGATCCGTTTGGGCACAGTCGGGCAGGTGGGATCCTTTTGTTGCTGCTACTGTCTGTAGCTATTTTCGATACTCCTAGCATGACCATGTTGGTTCTTGGCATGGCTGGGTGGGGAAAGTCGATGTTGCCGCAAGCTCTGCTATCCTTTATTCGCCGACTCTCAGCACAGTCAGGTGGGTGGGCTCTTTTTGTTGTTGTTTTTGATGTCTATAGCTATTTTCAGGACTCCTAGCACGATCGTGCTGGTTCTTGGTATAGTTTGGTGGAGAAAGTCGATGTTGCCGCAGGATCTGCTATCCCTTTTCCACTGACTCTCGGCACAGTCGGCCTACCCTGGCACGGTCGTGCCAGTGTGAAGGCTTCTACGGCAGATTGATGATGAGGTTGCGTCTTCGTTGTTGTGGTGGAAGGTGGGCACAGGGTGGCAGTGCAGGCGGGGTTGTGAATGATATAGATGCCTACTATTTCATGATGATATCGGGCACGGTTGTGCCGTTAGTGGCATGGTTGTGCGGGTGAGAAGGAGAAAGCATCCTTAGTGAAGTAGTCTGTGACATCTTAGAAGAGGATGGCGGCGCTCGAGGCAGCACGGGAGCAACAACCATGTGGTTGTCACAGACGAAATTGGGGGGCAATCTACTGTGGAAAAAGGTGTTGCTGGCGATAGTTGTTTCTACTATTGCAGTTGATGTGGTTGCGGTGGCTACTTCCAACCTGCTAGTAGGTGGGAGAAACAAGGAAAAGACAGGAAACAGGCGGACGCAACATTAGGGCTTCACTAGGGGAGGAGAGAAATTAGGTGTAAGGTGTGGGAAAGAAAGGCTCAGCCTGGGTATATTTATAGGATGGGGCATGCACGGTCACCCTCGGTCTGACCATGCCAAGCTAGGGATGGACGTGCCGAGGCAGCGGGAAAAGCGGTCCAAAGGCAAAAGACGCGGTCAAAAGTGGGAATATGCAGTCAAAGTGTAACAGTTGGTCAAAAAGGTGGAAAAAATGGAGACAACCCGACTCGTCAGTTAGTCAAGCCAACAATAATATTAATTTTGACCTTTGATCGTATAACCAAAGATTGCCTATGAAATGAGGCATGTCAGGTAGCACAGTAGCCGGCATAATCATGCGCAGCTGATTAAAGTTGTGTCGAGATGGAAAATAAAAAAATGAGCACTTTGGACCGTTGACTGACAAGTGAGAAATCTATACAAAAAACACAGGAGTAGCCCGACCGTGCCGGCCTGGCATGACCACGTTGAGGCTGGCTTAGGCAGGCTCAGGTCTTAGAGAATCCATATTAAGTGGAAAATGAGGGTGGAAGGCGTTGAAAATAGTGTCTGAATCAAACAATGCATGAGAACAACAAGATATACCAAATAACTTCATTTATTTCAAAAAGATAGTCTAAAAGCAGGCGTCAGGGTGAAAAAGGAGGAAATGTGTTCCATAAAGAGTAAAAGAAACCTACATGATGCAAAGGAAACTAAATTTAAACAATTAGAGGAAAGATAAAACTTGAATTGACTTTATTATGAAAAACTTTAAATTTTCAAATTAAAGAAAAATTGTGTGGGTAATACGAGGTGGCTATCGTACAACTCTTACACTTGGATCCCAAATCTATAGTTTAGGGGTCTGTGTTACTTGTGTCTTTCCGATCGGACCCACCATGTAGGACTAGAATAGGCATAGATTTGGGCTCTTTCTGAGTCTGAAGAAGAGGAATAAAACCTGACAACTCAGTGAAGTCATCTTTGTGTTGGGATTTACTTGAACTGCACTGGAATGAGTTCTTTGGTAGAGCATCCTCAAGGTACCCCTCAATGTATGAATCTAAATAGAAAGGCCCTAGGATGTCGACACAAGATGAGATGGAGGGGAGAGGCTAAAAGTTTTCTAGAGGACTCCTCTTTTCTCTCTCCACCTTTGAACTATTGGTTGGATGCTCAGATAAATTTTTATATACAGTCTGAGTCATCCAATCATCTTTTGAACAAGAAGTATCCCCAGTTGAATATGTTTGTAGTTCTACAACCCCAAGCTTGTCACCTTCTATGGGGTTCGGTATATCTTCATGCTCAGCAGCCATGTTGTAGTGGATTGTCCATCCAGCTCCCTTGATGTCAACTTTTCCTTGAAAAGGGATTGTGGAAAATGTTGGCTCATTCTAGTCCACTTTGTCACCATTAGCATACTCACTCCACTGAGATGAATAGTCTTCATCACTCTCATTGAACAAATTGTTCCAAACCATGACTGGCATACTGCTCAAAGAAAAGTGACAAGTCTCAATTTGAGAGGTATCATTCTGGTCTAGATCAATGTCTGATTTAGGTTGTTCAAACTGACCTTCATGTTGTGAGGTTGTTTGACTACCCTGACCATCATCATCATAGAACCATTCATGCATGTGGCATGTTTCTTAAATTGGTTGATCGGCTGAATCATCTGGGAAAAATGAAGGGTTTCCCCAAGTGGGTTGGTCTTCATAGAAAAATCCTTGTGAACCCTAGAATGGTGGGGTAAACTCCATTTTAGGTCCAATGGAAGGGTTTTGATGACTATAATCTTCATGATTGTTTGATGGCATTTGCAATTGAATGGTGACCAAATAGATGAGCTATTGAAGTATCCTTCCTTGTTCAACATCATTATTATAAAGTTGTTGTACTTAAGCAGCAATGCTTTCAAGACCCGTCAATTATACCATACACTTCTGTTGAGAATATGTTGTATCAAACTGATGCTTTTGGGTGAACCCTTGTTCAACAGTTTGAAGTATATTTTTACTACAGTCTGTGATCTCAGTGGCTACTTGGGGATGATAAACCTTCTTTTCTAGTAGCTGTTGAAACAGTTTGATTTGTTCTTGGAGATGAGGTGTTAAGGAGGAGGCAAGTGCATCAACGATTTCTATGGATAGCTCCACTGCTCTAACCAGTTCTTGATCCCATGTCATTGCTGAGGTCGAGGGATGATTAACCATCTCCTTTGTTGAGATGTCTACGTACGATGATGTTGGAGGCGAGTATAGCTCGGTTAGTTGCAGGGCACGACTTTCAATTATTTACCAGCAGTCAAAACTATGGAAAATTTTGGGAGGACAAGTGGACGAAATAACTTGTCTTACTGAAGCAAGATGCATGGTTGAAAAAGTTATAAGAAAAGCTATTTAGTATATATGAACAAGTACATGTATGATAAAAGAAGAATTGTGCATATATATATGTATATATATATATATATGTATATATATGTATGTATATATATAGGATTAAGGATGACTAAAAAAAACCTTTTAGGCGTGTAAACGTGCAAACCATGTCCTCAGCAACGGTGCCAAAAGTTGATAGGCCTAAATCGAGCGTACGAAAGAAGGTGGACTCAAAAGGATCAAACTTTAAATTTATAACCCAAAACCTTCAAGGAACCCTACAACTTTATTACGGGATCGAAATAAATATACGGGGTCAAATACATGGATGTGGGGACATTTAGGATGCTTAAGATCATGCTCTTAAGTCAGTTAAGCCAATCTAATAGTAGACAAAAGTTTGGAACTAGAACCAGTCTAACAAAATCTCACAAAGTAAAAAAAATAAAGAAAAGAAAAGAAAGCAGAGTTTGTAGGATTCTACTAATCATAGAGAAGGAGTTCTTGGCTATATAACCACAATTTGGGCAGTCTATGCACTCGTTCTTGGGTGTAGACAACCCTCAAACACCCAAGCAAGCAAACTACATCCAGACATTGTATGTACTGTGGTATATGTTCCTATACGGGTCATCCCACTCACTTTCACACAACATGACTAAAACCCATCAATGACATGAAACCCCTCTCGAGGATGACAAATCAACACCCTAGAATATTCTAAATACCCTCTCAGGTCTAGAATATTCTAAGATGCTAGAAATAGGTGTGATGTAGGCAGAACCAGGTAGTTGGCCCAACCATGTTGGGTTGGGCCCGGTCATGCCAGGTCTACGATTCTACAAAGATCACCTTGAACTGTCCTCCTTTCAGATTTCGATCTAAACTACCTTCTTTTATTTATTCTACAATGAATCTCTCGATATAGGAACAAATAGAAGTTCAAGCAAGAAAGAGATCAACCGAACTAGCAATCATAACCAGAAAGAGAAGATATAATAGAAAATGTACTAGATCTAGAATAAAACTACTTGTTTAAGGTAAATGTACATAACCATGCTCAAAACAGGCTACATAGCCAAGAAGGAGCTCAACTAGCCATGCACAAGCATAATTGGCACCGAACAAAGATGGAAGAACATCATTTGTACAAAAAAAAGGAGAACAGTAGAAGAAAGGAGAATAAGAAGAGATTTAACCTGTAGAGGAGGGGTGGCTCTCTCTCATTAGCCTTTGTATATGCCGGATCTCGCCTTTGAGTCATCCTCCTTGGTCTTCTGGACTCTTTGGTCTCCTTTCTCTTTGATTCCACCCCAAACAACAGCTTAGCGGTTGTATAAAGGTGGAAGATGGTTGGGAATGGTAGGATACGGGTGAATGGTGGTGGAAAATGATGGTAAATGGAAGCAAACTGGAGGAACGGATGTAAGATGAGCAATTTAGTCTTTTCGGACCTTTGAACTCTCCCACACAGCTCTAGGAACCAAGAATGTATGGAACCACAATGTGGAACCAGAAAAATCTCTGAACCCCTCTCCAGGTCGTGAGGGGTGAGTATTTATAAGCGAAGGCGGAAGATGGTCGCGACACCTGCCTCGATCGCTACCTTATCTCGAACCAACCGTATTAGGATGGGCACGGTCGTGTCAGCGGTCGTGGTCGACATAGATGCCACAATCGAGGCTGATGAAATCACAGTCGAGACTAGTGTCGTGGTCGAGGTTGATGTTGTAGTCGAGACGGACACCACGGTCGAGGTTGATGTCGTGGTCGAGACAGACGTTGTAGTTGAGGATGGGGTTTTGGTCATGACCCTTGTAGTGGTAGTTGCACCTTGGCCTCGGGCCGACCGTGCTGAGTTGGGCCTGGTCGTGTCGAGTTTCATGGCTACAACATTGTCTTCTTGGTCACATTCGCGGCATCTTTCTTATTCGCGATCGCAATCCTAATGGAACAAACCCACCCCTGTGGGGGGAGCTATTATTGATGGTTGACGGGCCCGCATCGATGAACTTTCTAATTGATAAGGATGCATTCTGATAAAGGACTAGCCATCAAAAATTGGGTCTAAGATATCAAAAGTTTCTTGGGTCTGCTAGTCAGTTAGCGGGACCATCGTCTCCTAATTTGGTACATAAAACGCAATGTTTGTATGGTCAGATCTGGAGAAACAAAATGTTCTTGAGTTTGGTGCATGCAGGTTCCAAAATTGGCTAGTTGAGCAACTCTATCGACAAATTATTAAAAGATAAGGACCTAGGATTATTTTGGGCATTTTAAGACTATAATGACACAAAACTATAAATAAATACTTAGCATAAATGCCTGAATTTGGGTGTTATCAAGCTCATGTGTTCTGATTTTGTATTGAAACTCAATCGCACTACCAAAATGTAGGAATAAGTATCGTTGTGATTTAGTGCTGCAATAATAACAAAGTATCAACCAAGTTCATGACAAAAGGAAATATTCCCAAATATGGGACTACCATTAAAAAGAATAAAAACTGATAACTACTAAGCCAACAAAGGGAAGCTAGTCATCTTTGACAACTTGTCGAGCACTATTCAACCTATCTACTCCCAAGGAACCTACTAATCAACAATGGAAGGCCCTATCCATGTATTTTTCTAGGGAATATAA
This sequence comes from Alisma plantago-aquatica, assembly GCA_963693085.1. Lineage (NCBI taxonomy): Eukaryota > Viridiplantae > Streptophyta > Magnoliopsida > Alismatales > Alismataceae > Alisma > Alisma plantago-aquatica. The sequence continues at coordinate 660,153,203 of OY856409.1, read as the reverse complement.
TGTATACAAACATAAAAGAGTGGTAGATTTCAAGGTTTATGGTGGTCGTTTGCGATTTCAAATTATATATCCTTCTTTGAACAATGGAAGGCCATGTCCCTATCCATGTTATGCCATGTCAAATTATATATCCTTCTTTGTTGTCATCTTAACCATCTTTGAAAGTCATCAAGTACCGTGAGCATCTTGTATTTTTTACGATATCCCACATATCTAATGATTGAATATGATTTTAGTCATTTTAATTTTACTTCTACATTGTTGAGTACTTAGTCATATTTGTTTGTTGTTGACTAGTTGCACTCCTGAGTTTTGTCATTTTTCTGCAACTATTCAATTGGGTGCTTCCCCAACTCATAGGAATGCACTCGTACCCTAGTCAGATACAATTGCACTCAACTACATGACTATCTTATTTGATCAAATATGCATGTTTGTTTCTAAGTTTATATCTAATTTCATTGGTCAGTTTGTTGTGACATCTCAATTCTGTTGGTCGAGTCCAATGTCATTATGCTTTCTATAACTAAAAGATAGGTACCAGGGGGCATGAGTGGATGTGGTCATCCATTGTAATCTGATATTTTTCCTTGTCATCAAATTAGTTACCATTCTTCATTATCATATGAACTATCTTCGAAAGCCATTATGTACCCTGAGTTCCTCAAGTTTCATAAGTTTTTCACATTTTATCCAACCAATTCGACTATTATTCAGTCATAGACTCTGTAGGTTACATTTGTTTTGTGAACGCGTACATCATTGGGTTTTGTTTTCTTCTGTGGTTATTTGATTGAATACTTTTCCAATTCAGTTCAATACACTTGTACTCAATTAAATGTCTTCCTTACCTAGTCGAATACACTTGTGTTGACCAGATGACTCTCTCATGCAGTTGAATATGTATGTCCCATTTTGACATTTATAATTATTTGTTTTAGTTTTTTTTAACTCATCCTTGTAGTTGGTCGGGTCCAAGATCGTTATGTTTCTTGGAACTAGAATACGAGTTACTACGGATGGAAAATTGGTTAAACGTAGGTGTCCCTTTCACTTGTCTCTCTTTGTATGTAAGGATACATGTATAATTCAATTTATACATACCAAGTGGCAAATTGGTCTAGCAATCACATGTCTAAATCTTGTTATTGAAACTCAAGAGAGATTCCAAGTTGTTGCAATAAGTATAACTGGAAATAGGTGTTCCAACAATAAGAAAGAATTCAAGTTTATAAGAATTGACCCCTATACATGGGTCTATGAAAGATATCTAGGTAATAGAAATTATAAACACTAAGTCTAAAAAAGGAACCTCCCCATCTTCAAAAGAATCTCAACTAGTCCCAGTTGATTTTGTCTTAAGTACCTTACTCCATGTTGATCAAAGGTGTTTTCCACGCATTTACCTTGGGAATATATTGTAGATGGATGTAAAAGTGCAAAAGTCAGACATAATAGACCGGTCTAAAATCCAATTTAGGTGAGATAAATAAAAACCCACTAACTAGCCAAATTTGTCAAGAAATATTCAAGGACAATAAATCTAGTTAGTATTCAAGTATTAAGATAAACACATGGTTGTCAAAATTTAAAATGTTCAGGACTATTTCAAGAATTTAGAATCAATCATATCTATAACTTAGAAATAAAGATTTAAATCCTAAAAGATTCATGTGCTCTCATAACCCCAGATGAGAATGGATGCTTACAAATTGTATTATGGGTTAACTTGGGGAAGTTACTATCACGTTATTTGCACATAGACTTATGGAATCATAATTACACCAAACTAAAGATCATGAACTCTTTTTATTTATAACATGACTAGCAATGTCCCAAGAATTTGGGAATAAAATTATTGAGGGGATTTGAAGAAGGAATGTACAAGTATAAAATAACAATAGACAAACTAATCAATTTTAGCAACATGTACTTTCTGAAAGAAATAATATCCAAGAAAATAGTTGATCATGTATCTAAAAGTATAAGCAAGAGCAATTCATGTTTTATATATAGTTGATCTTAGAGGTATGCCAAACAAGTCTACATGGAAAGTAAGCAAGGATTACTAACTTATGACTTGGAATCATTAGTATAATAGAAGTGGATGTCATGTTCCAATCTTTTCATGTGAGATCACACACACAGTTCATCTCCACATGAAAAATCAACTGTAACAATCAGTGGTATGTCACATCTACATTTCAAATTCAAACTTAAATTATGGAAATATATGTCATCATGAAAAAGGAGATTGTTTGCTTTTGGGATATCCTAACCAATTGTATTTTGATGATGAAAATATCATGCATTCATTGTATTGAAAACATATTGAGTATCACATGTGATAAAGGAGGTTTATAGAGTATCCAAAGAAGTAGTTTAACCAATATTGAAGAATACTCTTCCTTCTTAAATTAAGTTGTACTATGTTCATGATTTGTACTATATTATACAACTTAAGAAAATTCATCTAAGAAAAATTGATGAATAAACATTGACCATAGAGAGCCTACACTACTATAGAATGGGGATATGACGTCGATTATTTTAGGCATTCCATGTCAGTTCTAAACTAACGACCAAGTGGGCGACGATAAAACTTAAACATTCTTCATCGGTTAGGCAAATGGACAACAATAAGTTATATCGCCAGTTCTTTGTTAGGACAGAACCAATGACGGGGCGATGTAATTTGCGGTCTGCTTTGATCTTTTCTTGTTGGTTGTAAGAAAAGCAACTGATGTTGTTGTTCTTTTCTCGTCAGAATCGTAATGAAAAATTACTGATGCCGAATTTTTTGATGTTGGTTTTATCAGTGAATGAATAATTTAAATTTTAGGTATATATCGTTGGTTGTTTTTACATAACCAAAGGTGAAATATTATGTGGTTGGATACTTCCAAACAACCAACTATAAATGTGTATGTTTTTTATAAGGTAGGTGTGTAGACCTGTTATCCAACCTACTAGCCTATTTGGAGCCTTGTTCTTTAAACTAAAAGTTCTAAAGAACAGCAGGCTCTCTGCAAGCATCGCGACTTAACAAAAAGCCAAAACACCTGCAAGAAAAAGATAAAAATTACACAAAGTAACATGCCACATTCTATCATTTTTTTTCAATTCAAATTGCACACAAATCCATGAACACATAGTTCAATTGTTTCATTTATCAACCACATTTCAATTTCATACATATATGCACAAATAAACATCATTATTTTCATCTTACCTTCACATTCAAATTCACACACACATATGCACTTAAATTCAATTCACACTCACAAAATACATATCAAAATCATCGGCCATCTCAGATTTAAGTCACAGTGTATAATTATACATATTAACATTCAATACACACTTACAAAATACATGTAAAAAATATGAGACCAAAGTTTGAACTACCAAAAAATATCAATGAACCATCAAAAATTTTCATTTAAGTCCACATTTTCGATGAAGTAGGCTGCCCACTGTTCACGTAGGCCATCAACTGCTCCAATGTATATGGTTCAGTGTTCGAAAAAAAACTACAAAGAGAATGAGACTACTAATTAGATTATTGTTTGTATTATCAAATGAGACTACATTAAATATGATCCAAGACTAATAACTTACATTATCTATACATTTGATTTGTTTGCATGACTGACATTCACCTGCATATACAACATCACATAATATATGCATGTCCAGCCATTATCTTGTATAGGGGCTTGTAGATTTACAATTTACATTAATAAAATGTTATCAAGTAGAGTTGGTCATATATTATGCAATTGGAATGACAAGACTATACATTAACACTTGTCCATGTTATTGATTTCTTTTACTTATCTACCTTCCCTCTACCAGTAAGGAATGCTTTCACACCCCTAAAAGTTAAATTAAAATATATATTACATTATTAAATTGTCATATGATGCAAATATTAACAAATATGTTGGACAACAAAAAACTATACTTACATGTGAATCGTCAATTTCATTGGGTGTCCCTCATTTAGTGGAAGATTTTCACTCAAAGGATCAAAGAAATACACACTCTAAGTCTCAGGAACAATCACTAATAACTTCCAGTGCCTATTTTTAGTGAATAGAAAGCAAATAAAATATAAATTAAATATCACAACAAAATTGTATTCATAGGTTAGACTTATAAACCACAAGCCAAAAACTTACTTAACATTTAAGGGAGCTAAGATCACGGTCTTGGAAGTACCAAAATATAGCATCGTAGTAGTCACATATTCTTTGACCCCATTAGGATCTCTAACTACATCGCTAATCAATGACGACATTAGAAATCCCACATTTACTATTTCAAAGTCACGATTTGTGTGATACAAATGAATGAAATATATGTATAACCAACACTTACTTTATATGTAGGAAACAATTGAAAAAAATCACATATGACGGGTTATTCAGACTCACTGACACTAAAGTTCTATCAGTGATGTGTTCAACCAATCATACTTAAATAGCTCAGAAACATCTATCATCACTATAACATTTTTTTCATTGTATACCTATTATATCCTCCCCAAGGCTGATCATAATGGCATCAGTTTGGTCTATAGTGTCTAACCATCTTGTCAATGTATGGCAGCTAGAAGCTAAGGATTCAAACAACTCCTATGGGATAAAATGACGAGGCAGAGTCTTCAAAACCCTAGGGGGCTTCTTAGTTGTTGTAGGTTGCATGCATGTATTCTAATATTAGCTTTTTATTATTTTATTTAAGTTTAAATATATATTTGTCATACTTGAAGAAATATAATGAGTTGTTTGGGCCACCTAGTAAAGCCTCCATCTACCTCTCTAACTATTGTGGCATCTAGGTTCTCGCATGAGAGAGGTATGTCCCTCATTCCTTGAAAGATGTGTATCATTCTCACATGATAGTGATCAGTGGGAAGGGGAATATCATGAACCACATCAGTAATAGAAGCCTCGACATCTGCCATGATGTTGCCTACTGATTCATCGACAAAAAGATCGCATTCTCTAGCCACCTACAATTTTATGAAACATACAATTTAATTTGACAAACATAAACATTGATGTTTGGGATTATTTTATCATGTTGTACAAATTGACTTGAATTGAATACTACCCTGACCGTGCCATGAGGGTCTGAAGGACTACTCCTAATGCACTCCGTGGGTGAGTGATGAATAGGTTCTGTGATTGTTAGAGAAGCTTGTTCTATCTGAGAAGCTATATATTTCTCCAAGGTTGCATCTATAATTCTTTGCACGTACTCTTCATCCACTCCCCCTTTCTTAGCTTGTTTGTGCTTATGTTGAGATTTGACAAAAAAATATTTTATCGCATACACATATCCAACGCCACTAACACATCCAAGATGCTTTTTGCCCCTAGAGCAACCGTCAATTCATCTGTGTGTCCTAAGGGGTGAACTTGCCCTCTTTTGTTGGGACAGCCAACTCCAACTAATTACCATCAAAAACTAACTAATAAGTAAAACTCAAATGATCCGGTAAAAAAAGAACATGGTCATTATTGTGAGACCAAGAAATTTACCATTTTATCTGCCACCTCCTATGTTTCTTGGATGGAGATTTTTCCATCTTTGTTTCTCCCTACATCTATCCACTCAATATAGTGAGGCAACCGTCCAGAAGCACTAGAAGACTTAGCGGTAGAAGGAGTAGAAGTAAAAGGCCCTTGTTGTTGCCCTTGGTGTTGTCCTTACTCTTACCCTTGCTATTTCTTCCCATCTTCCCCTTTCTCTTGCTCTTTCTCTTATTGTAGCAGCTCTCTCATCAGGCAGTGTTTCCAATAACCACCTAAACTCAGTCGGTGGTTGTGCACATTCTCAAGACGCCTCTCTTTTTGAACTTCATGAAGGGCCTAATCAATTCATACAAGTGATAATATTAAGTAACCATAATAAATTATATAAATGTAAATAATTCAATACTTGCAACACATATGTTTGTTTCCGCCGAATAAACTCCTTCTAATCGTCTTTATCAATGTAGTTCCACTTAAGCCAGAGTTCCTTCTTATCTCCAAAGACATAGTCTCTAGTGAGGATTGTCCTCCAATCTCTGCATCTTCTCCCGATGAGATGCATAATAGACTTGTGATGCAGCTTTTCATCAAGTCCATACCAGCCCTAAAATGGTTCAACATTCAATATTGTTTAGAAATATTAAAATAAAGAATAGGAAAAAGACTATAAAAATATAACTACATTTATCTCACCTCTAACTCCCTCCAGATGAGTTCTTTACAGACCGTACTCACTTGTCTCTAATCCTCAACAAGGAGATGCACTTTGCTTTGACCAAGAACCCCACAATAGATGACAAACTCTTTAGTAAGTGGTGTGCATGCTTCATTAAATTCAACATTGCCCTTCCTCCCTTGCATATTTGTGACATCTTTCATCACAATTATCCCTCTAACTCCCTTACGTTTTGGTTTATCAACACCTTCAGCACCCTGAGCATCCTCACGCTCATGATCACTATGCTCTTGGTTAGAAGCCATCTATAAAATCAAACCTATAAAAGTCAGATCATATATAAAAATAAAAATCACATACAAAGTCAGATCACATGAACAAATAAAATGTTATATAATGCAAAAAATCACCAAATCACATATGAGCGGTATACATTAAACTAATATCTCTTCTATGTGATCTTCATATTTATAGTCATCAGTGTTAGATTTAACATTTACAATTAGTAAGAAACCAGAAAATGGACTAGAGTCATCATGCTTATCATAGTACTCTTCTTCATCATTAGGATCTTGAATGAACTATCTTTTTCCATGAAAAATGGAAGACCAAATTTATTTTGCAGGATCGTTGATATAAAATATATGTTTGACCCGTGATGCCATGATGAAGGGTTCATCCTTCTCGCCTAACCACTCAAAATTCACTATTGTGAAAGCAAGTTCATCAACTACAACTCCTTTATTGTTATCAACCCATTTATACCTAAATAACGGTACTTTAATATTTGTGTAGTCAATGTCACAAATGTCTTTAGTGACATCGTAATAAGACATCTTTCCTTCACATGGACTCTTATCTTTGGCACTATAAAAATACAATGTTGACACCTGAAGGGTGACCCTGTTTAGACGATACTTTTATCATCTCGACTTCTTGTATAGTATGAAATCCATTTATGTCAAACCATGTGTAAGATGTAACATGGGTCTTTGGCTTATACATGAGTCATTTGATAGTTTTTATAACATTATTTGGTGTTTGATATAGTTGATGGAATACTTTCTTCTCAAACCACCTAATAAATGCTTGATGGTGCTCTCTAGCAAGCCACATTGAACTGGCTCGGGGATAACTTGTCTAGAGCTTGTTGGTGTGTTCGGTGATGTAAATACCCACATGGTCAATGTTGTATAAAATATACAACTACGCTTGTTCCCAATTATCACGGCTGATATTTTTATGTCGTTCTCCCAAAACACCTTTTTTGGAATAAATATCAGGGTTCATAGCATTAGTAGAATTTTAGTTGCAACTAAAGGTCATTGCAAAAGTCCATAACCTCCCTATCAATATATCCCTCAATGATACTCCCTTTAGGTTGACAACGGTTCCAAGCATCACCTTTAAAAATACTCATGTACCGCTTAAAAGGATACATCCAATGTAAGAAAACTGGACCCAACATTTTCACTTCCCTAGTTAAATGGACAACTAGATGTACCATCATATCAAATAATGAAGAGGGGAAATATTGCTCCAAGTTGACAAATGGTAATGATGAGTTCACTTCGGAAATTATCTAGAATCTCATAATCAATTACTTTTCTGCCTAGAGTGTTGAATAAGAAGCATAGCCTAGTGATTGCAAACCTTACATGCTTAGGAAGGATGGATCAAATAGCCACATGCAATATGTGTTTCATTATGTGACAATCATGAGACTTAAGACCTATCAGCTTCATATCCTTCATTGATACCAATCTATAGATATTGGTTGAGTATCTTTGTGGTACCTTAATATTATGCAAGCACTCACAAAAAGTTATCTTCTCCTTTGTAGACAAAGTGTAGCAAGAAGGAGGTAGACATGTGTAGTGACCTATGGTAACTTCTTTTGTCAATTATTTCCTTATACCCATTTCACGTAGGTCCATTCTAGATTTGATGCCATGTTTAGACTTATCAGGTATATTCAATAGAGTGACAATAATGTTATCACAAAAAAAATTCTCAACATGCATGACATCAATACAATGTTGAACTATCAAAGAACTCCAATAAGGAAGATCCCACAATAGTAAACTATTTTTGAATAAAGACTTTTCACCTGTGGGAGTAGTACACAGTCTCTTACCAAAATGATTTACAATGTTATTTACTCTTACAATATTAATGACATAGGTTTATGGGCACTCCGTTCCTTAGTTGAGCCATTGAATTTTTGGTGCAACTTTTGCTAATTATGCACCTTTGGCAGAAAGTTTCGATGATCAAGATATACATTCAGACAAGTTCCTTTGAAGTTGTAGCCAGACAAGTTACCATAAGCAAGAAAGTCATTAATATTGCAAAATAGCATAGCACATAAATAATACATCTCTCAGCACAAAGCATCATAAGTCATCACACCTTCTCCCCATAGTTTCTTTAGGTCATCAATTAGAGGTTCAAGGTAAACATCAATATCATTGCTAGTTTTTTGGGGCCTGATATTAGGAAAGATAGCATGACATACTAATTCTTCATACACAACCATGGAGGAAGATTTTATACAACAATCATGACAGACCAAGTACTATGTTGGATGCTTAAAGTTTCATATGGATTCATCCCATCAGTAAAAAGTGCAAGTCTTAAATTCCTAGCATCTTTTCCAAATTCAGGATAAGATAAATCAATCTTCTTCCATGTAGGGAATCAAACGCATGTCTTAGCATACCATCATTGTTTTTCTTTACCTCTGCATGCCAAGATAAATTGTATCCATCTACGGTATTAGCAAACAAGCATTGAAATCGGGGTATTATAGGTAGATACCACATCACCTTTGGTAGGAGACTCATTTTGATTTTACTTGATGTCTTCTTTTTGTACCTAGATGCCCCACATTTTGGACATTTTTTCATATCGATATGGTCCTTTTAAAATAGCACACAATCATGTGAGCATGCATGTATCTTTTTATCCTCCATTTCCATTGGGCACAACATCTTTTTCATTTCGTTTGTTGAGATTGGAATCTCGTTGTCGTCATGGAGAATTTCTTTCAACAAAGTCAATAGAGGAGTGAAGCTTTTGTCACTCCATCTATTGTTAGCCTTCACAGTATACAATCTCAACATAGTGCTCAACTTTGTAAACTTAGTACAACCTAAGTATAATGGTTTCTCATCATTGCGCACAACATTTCTGAATAAGAAAGGTAGGTATGTAACAGTTACCCCGCAACCATCTAGCATCACATCAGCCATGTCTACTAGAATTGGTTCATTTGCATCAACATCGTCATCCATTTCTTCTTGGACACAACTACCAACATCCTTTAATCTCATACTAGGAATCTCTTCATGTCGGTACCATTCTATATATCCATGTACAATCCCATTGCACATGACATGATCTTTTATCGTTTCAATAGTGTCAACTTCTAGGTTGTTGCTACAATTCCTACATGGGCAATAAAACCTATCTCCACGTTGTTTTCTATGTTCCTTTACAAATCTTACAAACTCATCGAGACCATTAATAAACTCTGAAGTGCATAGATTTTTTTAGACATCTATGTTCGATCTATTTCTATATGATCATATGGGAGACGAGTAGCCCATCATGTTCTAGTAAGTTAATTTTAGGAAAAAACTATGTTTGAATAATTGAACCCTAATCATCTAGTAGCATTCACGTTCATGAATGGGTACCACCTTCCCATTCTTGAGTAATTCATCTCACTAGTAAGTGTGTCATTCAGCCCTATTTTAAGGCTTCATCTTGTTCCATATTGCATTTCAATCACATCTATACATGTTAGATTACATGCTATTTCCCTTAATATGCATATTTGTATAAAATGTACTTATGGACATTATTTGCATGTTTTTAGGCTTTCTACCATGCTTGAATGTAAGAGAGAGAGAGAGTGGATGAGTGATCCTAGGGTTTCTCTACCCTTAGAGAGGCCCAAAGTGAAGTCTGAGGCTCCCTCAACCTACCCCTTGTGGAGAAAGCTCCATTGAAGCAAAGTTGTCCAAGAAAATCCAAAGAAACAAGTCCAAGTGTTAATCCATATGACAGTACCATGGCCATTCTAGCATACTTGCAAATCAATAGAGTAACCTCTGAGCAAAGAAGAAATCACCATGGACATGCCACTCAGAATGGTCGTGGTGGTCTGACTACATAACGGTCATGCCACATTGCAAGACCGTGTGAATCCAAGCCACCATCGCCTTGCTACCCTTGCACCACCGCGGCCATGGTGACTACAATGGTCGTGCCACTTCCAGTTCAAAACCAACCAAATTCATGTGATTTTTCCTCATTTCTCACCTCGGTCATTCCCATCCACCACGATCATTCTCACCCCTCTGCACCACGTCCATGGTGACCACCGCGGTCCTGCTACTCACAAAAACCTAGCTACTTTTGCACTTATTACGACCCCACCTTCCGGTAACCCCCAATTAAGGGAGACCGAAAGGTCAAAGCCGCACCCATAACGTCTGGATCAAAGGTTCGACAATTAACCAAGAATAATTATTAAATTTTAACAGACTATACTAAAAAGTTGTAAGAAACTAAACTTTTGCATACCTTTTGAAAATTTGGATCTCTAAGCTTCTATCCATTTACTCTAACTAATCCTCCTTGTATTTGATTCATATATTTCACAATATGACGATTCACTATTTGTCCTTTTGGTTTGTACCTAAAACGCCGACAAACAAAACATCGGTCAGCCGAAGCTGGTATGTGGGGGAACAATAAACGTGCAACTATGATAACAACGTAATCAATCAATTATCATTTAACAACCAAGATTACATTTTAAGACAAACTACTCAATCCATACCTATCCACAACTCTGTTTTGTTCCTGTAAGGACTTATATAATACCTCTGTAAAGGTAGAGTCGCATGGCACCACCCAAAGGTAGCCCAATATCTAACTCACTGTGACTTGATGGACCTACCCTCTAGGTAGCCATATACTAAGTCATTCCACAACCTGATGGACCTACCCTTTAGGTAGCCATATACTAGGTCAACCATTAAGACACAGAGGGGACCAGGATCTGAGCTAGTAGGCACATATATTATGTGATAGTCATATTCACATTATAGTTTGCATGAACTAAATTCATCCAACAGTTTATTCAAGTCATCGGTGAAAATCTCAGAAAACCTCGGAAATCTATCTCGAGATATTCATAAGTGTAACCACATACCTGATCCAGAGCAACTTGATGTCCAAGCATTATCATTCAATACAATCAAACAAGCAATCAACAATATCCTGAAAATAATGCATAACATCCAAGTGTCATTGTTTTATTCAAAACATTCTCTAGATCCACTTGGATTCCACCTTTTACTTTCTAGGCCAACTTTAGGGTTTTATTAGGGTTTTAGTCTTCATTTTGCATTTATCACTTTTAATGCTCTTTTAGTTCACAAACCCTAATTTCAACATCATAGGCACAATTGAATGTTAATTATATGTTTCTTTTACACTAAAACTACTATCCTTATCCTTTTAAGTCATATCCAAACAATTAAGTCTAATTATCATCTTTGGTTTCTTTCAAATTGACAAATCATATTTCATTATAGTTCAACTCACATATATGATCCCTATTTATCACTATTTCCACTTTTATACTAGGAAACCCTAATTATCCAAATAATTCACATTAAGGATCTTTGGTACTCAAATTATCTTCGAATCATCATATCTCTATGGATTTGCACAATTAAAACCATTAAAATTCATATCAACATGAATTAGGGTTTCTAATCCCATTAAAGCATATTCATGTACATGAAACCCCAAATTAAACCAACTATGCATAAAGATCATCCATTTGAATCTAATTTGTCTATTTTATTAACAACATGTTAATATCAACTTTAAACACCCATGTAACCCTTCCCAATTCATTAATCATAAAAGATTAGGGGTTTTCATTAATTAAACCATTAAAGATAGCATCTTTACATACTTTTTGAATTTCAAATAGAATTAGTCTTCAAATATAATTTCTTTGTGTTCCTCTCATTCTCCTGATCAATTTTCATATATAATATTCCTATATACGGGTTACCAATCTTTTCCTACAATTTTTTGCAAGTTAGTTACTTTTAAGCCAATCATACGAGGGCACATCATCAAAAACAAGATATTAACTTACTTTCTACTTGGGCCAGCGGGACCAATTGGCAGTAGCCACGTCTGGGTGTGGCCCGCTCGGGTGGCAGCCCCAGCCAACATTTCTCAGACGAATCTACCCCTGCGCCCAAGGGTTCCGGTGCCTCAAGTGCCTGGGCAAAACTGATCTTCCGGTCGACTTCATCTTCAACCCCCGCACGCCGAGTTCCCACCGATCTGTGCAGGTCCCGTGGTCAACATGATGTTGACTCTGGGTTGCAGGGTCACAAGGAATCACGCGAAAGGTCCAAGACCTCCGCCGGCTCCACCCGAAATCGCAGGGACCCTCACCTCTGTCCAAGGTGGTGGGTTTCGTCAAAGAGGGAACTCCGCGGTCAAGCTCTACACAGGACATCTGGAGGGGATCGAGGAGAGTGCTTAACCTAGAAGGGGTAGCTTCATCGGCCTTCTCGATACTTGAACTCGTCCCTAACAAAGACAACCCCGCCCCCTTTATATAGGCCTAGTTTCCCCAGACCAAAACTCTTGAGAAGTTTGATTCCCAGGAGATTGGGGAAACCCCATCCTTACACGAAAATAGGGGAAACCCAGGATGATTGGCTTCATCACAATCTCCCGGAACCAAAGGAACGACTTTTATATTCGCACAAGGATTATCCATAAAGGAAACAGATTGAGAATCCTTCCTCTACCATTCTCTTTACCTAAACATAAACTAAGGGCTATCACCGTTGGATTATAAATCCAACGGCCCTCATCCATGCGCCAAGAACACTATTTTCATATTAATTGGATAAATGTGGCATTTAATACTTATCTTTAGGATAATTTGAAAAATACATATTTCTCAATCCGTACATCCTTTTTCAACCAAATGTTAAGGAAACCTTTAGATTTGTATTATCTTCCTTTATTCCAATTTTGAGCCTTAAACTCGAAAGGAAAGTTATGGTTTCTTCTCATGCAAGTAAATGTTTAATAATACTCATTTAAACATAATTTATTTTTCATAATTCTTTATTTTCTTAATTGTAACTCCTTTTTCTATTAGAAACCATGTGAACATGAAATATTTTCCAAGATGGGTCCATTATCCTTATTTTCACACACTTCTTGTAAAATTATTACTATTTCACATTTCCCTCTTAGTAAAGAAATATTTAATTGATATTTTGTTTTTCTTGTTGCATTATCTTTGCAACTTGGACTCCTTGGAATTCAAGGAACCAAAAAGGCACGAAATACATCCTTGGAGGATATTCCTTTATTTTCTAAAGATTTCTACATCTTTCTTTTCTCCATTTCTTAATTATTATTTTAATAATTGAATTTCCTTTGTCTTTTCCTTGTTATTGGGCCCAATAGCCAATGAAGCCCAGAAAGAAATCAACAAGGCTATTTTAAATGAAATTCATGTATTCAAGCAAAAGGCATCATTATTAATTCATTTATCTTTATTAAGAGAAATCACATTTCTCATCAAAAGAATCCAAAAATTGGGGTTATAACATCCTTCCCCTCTTATAGGAATTTTGTCCCCAAAATTCTATCAAGTAAATAAACAATTCAGGGTAAGACTTTTCCATGTCCATCATTGGCCCGTATGTGGTTTTACCTTACCCATGGCGCTTCCCAAGAACCTTTATCATCACATATTATTTTCGTTGAGTTCTTTCATCCTGGCATCTATAAACCGCACAGGTGACTCAGGCCATTTCAGCCTCTCTTGGGGCTCACTAGGTTCATTGCTCAGTACATGGTCGGGGTACCTCACATAGTGCACTAAATTGGACATCTGGAACTCATCACACATTTCTTTATCCTGAGGGGTAAGGTCAAACTTAACCGTCTCCACCAAACCATGTCAAAAGAACCCATGCATCGGGGACTCGGCTCTCTTAGCTATAACTTAGAAGGGTCAGATTTTCATGTCACATATTCTCCCACAGTGAACTGCATGTCAGTCTACTTTGCATTTGCTCACGACTCTCATCATCTCTAGGCTCCTTTCAGCCATTGCACGATCAAAGTGACTTCATCTGCACACACTGTGGTCCTTTTCTAACCATCACGTGGTCCTTTCACCAGCATCACCTTACTAAAGTGGTGACCGACACAACCTCCCTTATAGAGCTTTTTTTTAACTCCCGATACTAGAGATGGTGGTTATCATCACATTTTTCATAGGATAAGAACTGTCTCTAGATATCACCCTGAACGAGCACACATGCTCCCACCAGACCCTTTAGTCTAGATTATACTAATTACAAGTTAGGGGTGATAAACTGTACTAACATCGAGTTCTTCATGGACTTACTTCCACCTTTTGGAAAGGAACCTTTATGTCAAACTCAAGAACCTTTGAACTCACATCTTGGTGTAGTTGAACCATCTTTCTCATGGGTAGTTCAACCAGATCTATCCTTAACATAACTCTTCCTTTCTCATGTCATCTAAGTAAGGCGATCTACCATAACCCATATTGCATCTCGACCTTCCTTGGTCCTGGGGAGACATTCCACATCATCCATAGTGATGAACTCCCATTCCCTCTCGGGGACTCTTTATTCTTTATATCAATACACTGGGTTCCTGGTGTTCGTCCTTCACCTCTTGGCTTGCATGGCTACATACCCCATGCCACTACATCTTAAGCATCCAAGTACTACTGTCACTTACTATCTCTGTAGTACCAAGGTGTATCATGATCTGCTGCATGTCATGATTCCTCAAGATTGATTCCTCAAAAACCCTAAACCACTCTCATCAGGGTTTCATCACCTTCCTATCCAAAGAGTGCATTTGATGTTCTACAACCCTCCTTTCATTGCATCAAGGCCTAGACTGGCTAATCCAAGCAACCATCAACTTGTCCAACAGATCTCATTACATCTGAGTATTAGCCAAACATATCTTCTTTCCAAACTTAGGGTTAGCCTAACAACCTCTTTTTAGCTTCTAGTCAGACTAGTCAGGTATATCTCTACCAGAGCATCCATTACCACTTCACATCCTTTAGGGATTAATTAATGTTGATGACATACACCTTCATGTATTCCACTTATCATCTCATCTCGACTCTAAGTATGTACTCATCAAGTACACTCTCTGATCTCATCATCGTGGTGATCAAACTCCACCTAGTATAACTTGCAAGTTCCACCTAGCTTCTGCTAAAAAAACATCCTCATACGGTGACTACCTTCATTCCTTTTAGTGTTTTCAAACCATCCAGGTATCGTTCACTTCACCAGGGTATGTTATCTTCTTTGTCCTTATACCTCGTAGCAACGTTCCAACTCGCATCATCTTTTATCATTGGTGTATTGCATGTGTACTGTCCTATCTCTCACCCCCATAACAAGAGGAAATAAGCATTTGGCTGCAGTCCAAATACAGAGTTCTTCCTATTCCAAGGGTAGAGATGGTACATCCCACCTTGCTAATACACCTTTAAATCTAAGTTGAAACGTTCCATTCATGTCTCTACATCACAATCATCTCGATATCAAGGTTACTTCCATGGAAAACTGGTCTCGAACCTACTTGGGTCACTACACAATCCTTGGTCATCACCTCTAGGTCTATAGGGTGCTGACACTTTTGGGGTCATCCCTCTTCCCTCATGCATCAAGAGAGTGCCCTACTCATCTTCCCTTTGGGTCCCATGAGTTCATGAAGGTGATCAATATCCTAACCCATGGTCCTTAGACAATGATAGTTGTTACCTCCCGACCCTATGGTCATGTGCAACTAGGTAATTAGGAAACTCCTACTTCCACCAGTCTTATCCCTACTTGACCCTAGGATAGACTTAGGATTCTCTTATAGTACATATTCAACTTAGAACTTTACCCAAGCCTTCATCATTTCTCTCTCTCTGCATTCATGGGCTGACTTTCATCCTTTCATTGGGATCATGGCAACCTACCTACCTTGGTCGTCCCATACCAGTTACCTCCATGGTAACACATCCATATGCACGTAGAGATGGCTATCTATGGGTCTAGAGGTTCTTCCTCATACCATGTACTTTTCACTTAGCTTCTAAAGATCCTATGAGACCTCTTTTAGGTTTTCACAAAAACCGGTGTACACCCTTCAAATGGGTCCCTCTCCTAGGATGGGAGGAAACTACAACTCTTGACCACAAGGTCACAAACATCCTTAGGTCTAGGGTTTACATCCATATGCTTAACCCTAGTAAGCTATTAAGGCACAAGCAGACCACTAAACCATGCTAGGTCATATGGGTTCTCATCCATCAACATTAGATCAGGGTCATACCTTCCCATGTCGTCAACTTAGCTGTGAGGGGTTCATCAAACATACCTTAAACTTAAGGGGCTTCCCTTGTCCTCTATACATGAGGAGTACCATGCTCGAAACTATAGCAACTTAATTCTCATCATGAGCAATTAGGTATACCACTTCCCCTCTTAGGCCTAGGAACCCTAGGTTCTCTTTTTGGGTGTCCAACTGCATGCTCAACCTCTTAACCACAAACCAAACATGTATCGGGTCATCCTTTTCCTCGATCGACACCTTAACGTTGAGTCTTCCTCGAGGACAAGCAACAAGGTGCAAAGCCTCATAACTGGTTACTAACCCTCTCCAGGGTATACAAAACTTCTTCTTCCTTTCTTAGAAGGTAAACACTTATACCATAGGCACATAGGTGTCAAAATCCCCATCCTCTCTCTAGGGTTTGGTTCATCTCATGGAAACTAAGACATCATCAACCTCTAAGGATCAAGCATGTTGCAACCACTATCATCCACTTAGGTCGCATCATCCTCAACTCCCTACTTTTCCTCATATCTCAGAGTCTAGGATTCCAACATCCTTGCTTGGTTCCCTGCATCTCTCCTCACCATTAAAGGTCCTCTCTTCATGAAGGATCAACCTCAAAAGCATGCCCCAACCCGGATGAAGTCTATGTTCAACTTATGTTCGCTCAAGGTTATCCATAACCCCTTATGCTTATCACATAATCTATCCTGCAAACTCTCCCATCTAGGGTTTCAACCTATTGCTCGCACTACTGATACATTCTAGGTGCATATTATGCCCCTATAAGCTCATGGGTTTTCCATAGGTACTTCTCTAATCTCATCAATGAAGAAACTTTCCTTCACTCTAACATGCACAACCCTTCCTAGGGTTGGGTCGCCAGAGGTACTAGGTCATCCAACCTCTCATGACTCATACGTCATCCAAGGCATGTCCATCCAAACACCTGGTCTAACTCATCATGCCATCTCTCTCTCTCTAACCTTCACTTAGGATTAGGGTTAACATCATCCTCATGGGATGTGCCAGGTCTCTACTTGTAGTGGAGATATCTATCTCTAAGACTAACTTTCTTTCCTTATCCTCCTGACAAGAAGGTCTAGCCTCAGGTCTCTCCTGAGAGCATGACAACTTATGTCATACGACCTAAGCATGTATCTATTCCTTTACGCTTAATCTATTAAGCTTATGTCCAGGACATCTTATTTACATGCTTTTTCATTAATTTGGGGGAGGATTCCTTAAACCTTATCTTACTTTCCCATATCACATGAGTGTGGAGTAGAGAGATAAAATCCTACACTGAAAGCCCTAATCAAATGTGTGATAAGGAGGGATGAATAAGAGGAGAGAGTCCTAAAGGTATCTTATTTTGAATCATATCCTAAGACTTTGGCCAGGCAGTCACATGGATCCGAGAGTCCTCATATTCCCACTAGCAGTGCAGAGGAAAATATTGCCAGCCCCCGGTGGTGATCCTTTTCTAGACACCTCCGTCTTTCGGATAATCTTCTAATAACTCCCTTGGGTTCAATGGAGTTTGTAAAATTTAATAATTATCAATGGTTAAATGAGGAACCTAAGCTCTGATACCAAATGTTACGACCCCACCTTCTGGTAACCCCTAATTAAGGGAGACCGAAAGGTCAAAGCCGCACCCATAACTTCCAGATCAAAGGTTCGGCAATTAACCAAGAATAATTATTAAATTTTAACAGACTATATTGAAAAGTTGTAAGAAACTAAACTTTTGCATACCTTTTGAAAATTTGGATCTCTAAGCTTCTATCCATTTACTCTAACTAATCCTCCTTGTATTTGATTCATATATTTCACAATATGATGATTTACTGTTTGTCCTTTTGGTTTGTACCTAAAACGCCGACAAACAAAACGTCGGTCAGCCGAAGTTGGTCTGTGGGGGAAACAATAAGCGTGCAACTATGATAACAACGTAATCAATCAATTATCATTTAACAGCCAAGATTACATTTTAGGCCAAACTACTCAAGCCATACCTATCCACAACTCTATGTTGTCCCTGTAAGGACTTATATAATACCTCTGTAAAGGTAGAGTCGCATGGCACCACCCAAAGGTAGCCCAATATCTAACTCACTGTGACTTGATGGACCTACCCTTTAGGTATCCATATACTAAGTCATTCCACGACCTGATGGACCTACCCTCTAGGTAGCCATATACTAGGTCAGCCATTAAGACACAAAGGGGACCAGGATCTGAGCTAGTAGGTACATATATTATGTGATAGTCATATTCACATTATAGTTTGCATGAACTAAATTCATCCAACAGTTTATTCAAGTCATCGGTGAAAATCTCAGAAAACCTCAGAAATCTATCTCGAGATATTCATAAGCATAACCACATACCTGATCCAGAGCAACTTGATTTCCAAGCATTATCATTCAATACAATCAAACAAGCAATCAACAATATCCTGAAAATAATGCATAACATCCAAGTGTCATTGTTTTATTCAAAACATTCTCCAGATCGACTTGGATTCCACCTTATACTTTCTAGGCCAACTTTAGGGTTTTATTAGGGTTTTAGTCTTCATTTTGCATTTATCACTTTTAATGCTCTTTTAGTTCACAAACCCTAATTTCAACATCATAGGCACAATTGAATGTTAATTATACGTTTCTTTTACACTAAAACTACTATCCTTATCCTTTTAAGTCATATCCAAACCATTAAGGCTAATTATCATCTTTGGTTTCTTTCAAATTGACAAATCATATTTCATTATAGTTCAACTCACATATATGATCGCTATTTATCACTATTTCCACTTTTATACTAGGAAACCCTAATTATCCAAATAATTCACATCAAGGATCTTTGGTACTCAAATTATCTTCGAATCATCATATCTCTATGGATTTGCACAATTAAAACCATTAAAATTCATATCAACATGAATTAGGATTTCTAATCCCATTAAAGCATATTCATGTGCATAAAACCCCAAATTAAACCAACTGTGCATAAAGATCATCCTTTTGAATCTAATTTGTCTATTTTATTAACAACAGGTTAATATCAACTTTAAACACCCATGTAACCCTTCCCAATTCATTAATCATCAAAGATTAGGGGTTTTCATTAATTAAACCATTAAAGATAGCATCTTTGCATACTTTTTGAATTTCAAACATAATTAGGCTTCAAATATAATGTCTTTGTGTTCCTCTCATTCTCCTGATCAATTTTCATATATAATATTCCTATATACGGGTTACCAATCTTTTCCTACAATTTTTTGCAAGTTAGTTACTTTTAAGCCAATCATACGAGGACACATCATCAAAAACGAGATATTAACTTACTTTCTACTTGGGCCAGCGGGACCAATCGACAGCAGCCACGTCTGGGTGTGGCCCACTCGGGTGGCAGCCCCAGCCAACATTTCTCAGACGAATCTACCCATGCGCCCAACGGTTCCGGTGCTTCAAGTGCCTAGGGTAAAACTGACCTTCCAGTCGACTTCATCTTCAACCCCCGCACGTCGAGTTCCCACCGATCTACGCAGGTCCCGTGGTCAACATGATGTTGACTCTGGGTTGCAGGGTCACAGGGAACCACGCGAAAGGTCCTAGACCTCTGTCGGCTCCACCCGAAATCACAGGGACCCTCGCCTCTATCCAAGGTGGTGGGTTTTTTTAGAGAAGGAACTCCGCGGTCAAGCTCTACACAAGACATCTGGAGGGGATCGAGGAAATTGCTTAACCTAGAAGGGGTAGCTTCATTGGCCTTCTCGATACTTGAACTTGTCCCTAACAAAGACAACCCCACCCCCTTTATATAGGCCTGGTTTCCCCAGACCAAAACTCTTGAGAAGTTTGATTCCCAGGAGATTGGGGAAACCCCATCCTTACACGAAAATAGGGGAAACCCAGGATGATTGGCTTCGTCACAATCTCCCGGAACCAAAGGAATGACATTTATATTCGCACAAGGATTATCCATAAAGGAAACAGATTGAGAATCCTTCCTCTACCGTTCTCTTTCCCTAAATATAAACTAAGGGTTGTCACTGTTGGATCCTAAATCCAACGGCACTCATCTATGCCCCAAGAACACTATTTTCAGATTAATTGGATAAATGTGGCATTTAATACTTATCTTTAGGATAATTTGAAAAATACATATCTCTCAATATGTACATCCTTTTTCAACCAAATTTTAAGGAAACCTTTAAATTTGTATTATCTTCCTTTATTCCAATTTTGAGCCTTAAACTCAAAAGGAAAGTTATGGTTTCTTCTCATGCAAGTAAATGTTTAATAATACTCATTTAAACATAATTTCTTTTTCATAATTCTTTATTTTCTTAATTGTAACTCCTTTTTCTATTAGAAACCATGTGAACATGAAATATTTTCCAAGATGGATCCATTATCCTTATTTTCACACACTTCTTGTAAAATTATTATTATTTCACATTTCCCTCTTAGTAAAGCAATATTTAATTGATATTTTGTTTTTCTCGTTGCATTGTCTTTGCAACTTGGACTGCTTGGAATTCAAGGAACCAAAAAGGCACGGAATCGATCCTTGGAGGATATTCCTTTATTTTCTAAAGATTTCTACATCTTTCTTTTATCCATTTCTTAATTATTCTTTTAATAATTGAATTTCCTTTGTCTTTTCCTTGTTATTGGGCCCAATAGCCAATAAAGCCCAGAAAGAAATCAACAAGGCTATTTTAAATGAAATTCATGTATTCAACCAAAATATATCATTATTAATTCATTTATCTTTATTAAGAGAAATCACATTTCTCATCAAAAAAATCCAAAAATTGGGGTTATAACAGCACTACTCTACCTATTTTGCCCCTACTTGACCTATTGCTTCCCCCACACCTATATATACCTAAGTGGCGGTTGGAGCATGGGATTAGCTGCCTTCTACCACCTCCTAGCTCCCCATTTTTGCATTCCACCCATTCCACTCCATTTCCACCCTCATTCCACTCCATTCCACCATGTCCACCACCAAACCCTAGTTTCCTAGTGTTTTGACCCTATTCCACCATCATCCCATGCCATTGCACCTTGGAGGAGAGAGTAGAATGTCTTGTCAAAACTAAAGTGGAGGATTTCTTCATCTACACCGAACGACATGGCTTCTTCTACCTCTTTCTCTTTTCTTTTTGTAATTTGCATTGCTATGAGCAGCTAGGCCCCTTGGGTGGGCTGTTTGGGACAAAATATGTTACTTTGATATCATGTTGGGGGAAAATGACATCTAAACATTGTAATTTCCTTTTCTAATGATTATGTTCTATTTCTATCTCACTCTTTATGAATTGCTTGTTGGTTTGTGCTTAAAATCACCAAGGGATTTAGGGAAATTGCTTGTATGTGTGAATTTTGGGATTTGTTCCTAGGTCCAATTCTTGGATCCCTAGCTAGATACCCATCCTCCTACATTCTAATTAATTCTCCTAACCCTAGTTGAGAGATCAAAGTAGCTAGTTTAGATGAATTTGGTGTCCTTAACATTGAACTTTCTCAAGGCTAGAATGTGAGTGATGGGAGGCCTGAAACCTCACTTCCACACCCACTACTAGTCTCAACCCCTAATCTCCTAAAATCATCAAACCTAGAAACCTAGTCTTGTCTAGACTCTAATCGAATTACACCTAAACCCTAAGCCAACTGAGCCTTGTAAGGGTAGTAGGGGTGTTAGGGACTAGTTTTCCTATACACAACCTAGTATATCCATGACCAGTTAGTAGCTTAGGATAATTCATTAGACTCTAACTTGTTGCTTGGTTTGATAATCTACATGAAATCATGATGCTCACATGTCACTCCCAAGCCTAATTGATAAATGCATCCCCTCCCCCAAACAGCCCATGTTTCCCTTTATTGCATTAAAACCCTAATTGCCTTCTTGCTTAGCTAGTGTTAGCTTAGGTAGCCCTTTATTTGCTTAGCTAGCTTCTTGCCTTGTTCTTTATTTTCTCTTGCTAATTTAGGCCTTTAATTTCTCTTTTGCCTAGTTTGATAGCTTAGTATAGTGTAGATAGATTCTTTCTTGCCTTAGCATAGCTTGCTCATCTTCTTGCTTTCCTTGTCTTTTCTTGTTCAGTAGAATTAACTATCTAGGGTTAACTTAGGTTTTAATCTTTCCTATCTTTCTTTAATTTCTATGTTGTTCTCCTTAGTTTAACTATCAAATAAACCTTTAAACCTTTCAACCCTAGAGTCTACAGTAGGAACCTAGCCCTATAAACTAACCTATCTCTAGTGCCCCCCTATTTTCCCTTTAGATTGAGCATATACTTGCCACCCTCCTATACTACGACATGACCTCGTGCGCTTGTAGGTGTAGTGTTTTAGTTTATGAGAGTGTGTTGAGTTTAGGTCCTTATAAATTTTAAAGTTTAATCCACCATTTTTTTTGTTCACGGGGTTGCATCTATTCAAACTCTGATTGAGTAGTTTGTAACACCATTGGCAGGAATGCACCAATAATGCTTGTTCAATTTTAATAAATTTCGGTAACATTTCCCCATGGTTCTTCAAGTACACTGGTGTAGATGAGAAAACACTCACCTACATATGAATAAGAGACCAAAGGGGAAATGCTCCAAGATTTGCTCCTAATTCGTAAATATCAGACGGGTTTCTAGGTCGACGACACAGTTTTGAAATTAGGCTTTAGAATCTTTTAATCGGATATCTCATATAAGTATTTAGGGTTTAAAAATAAATTTCATCACAATCTAATTAAATCTATATGTATTTAGGGTTTACAAATAAATTTCAATTCTAATTATATATGTTTGAATAATTGAGACCTAATCATTTAGGAGCATTCACATTCATGAATGTGTACCACCTATCCCATTCTTGAGTACTTCATCTTACTAGTAAATGTATAATGTGTCTTCAATTTCAATAAATTTTGGCAACATTTCCTGGCAGTTCTCCAAGTACACTGATGTACAGGGGCAAATACCCACCTACATGTGTACCCAGAGAACAAAGGGGAAATGATGTTGAGATTTATTAAAATCAAACACACATTATCCACTTACATCCTAAGTGAGTTGAAGTGATCAAGAATAGTCTCAAATCAGGGACTGTCCAAGGTTTACTCCAAATGAGTAAATCTCATATAGGTTTCTAGGACAATAACATGATTAAGAAATTAGGGTTTAGAATCTTTTTATCATATATCTTACATGTATTTAGGGTTTATAAATAAATTTCATCACAATCTAATTAAATATAGGGCAGTGACATATTAGGGTTTACAAATATATTTCAATTCTAATGAAATACATAGTTACATACATGCATTTTCATCACAATAGTATAATTCATCAAAATCAAATTAATCTAGGCCAACATCATATTAGGATTTACACAAAATTTTCAATTATAATCAAATACATAGTTATATATATGTATTTTGATTACAATTATACAATTCATATTGTCCACGTTATCCCCTAATTTGAATAATCACAACATTATAGATGCAAAACCATAATTTGGGCATTTAAAAGTTGATAGAGTAGAAATTTGAATGATGTGTCACCGAGGAAATGGTCGTATGATCCATCAAGTTATCATGAATCATCAAAACAATGGGAAGAAATCTCCAAATGCAAAAAAGTAGAAAAAGACCTACCTAGCTAGATGGAAGAGAGAGCAGTAGCAGTGACGAGAAGGAGTGCCTAGAATTGGCGAGGAGGAGAGACGTCAGTAGAGGTGCTGAGGAGAAGTGGCAAAGAGGACCACCAAATGGAGGAGGAGTAGTGTTGGTAGAGAGATGGAGGTGGAGCAGCATCAACTACGATTGGAGTTGAAGCAACTGCGGCGGCGGCCGACATATGTGCTGGAGTCAACGGTGGGGGTGAGTAGTAGCAGCAAAGGGCGTCGACAGTGGAAGTGGTAGAGGGAAGTCACTAGTGAGAGTAATTTCATAGAAATGCAAGTAGGTGGAAAGAGTGGGAAAGAGTTCTCATTGGGGTTAAGTTAGACTTATCTTGTTGGTTATTAAGAAAATAGATGTTCTAGGATTTAGGTCATCGGTTGAAGACAAAGAAACATTGAAAAAAGTAAAAAAAAATCTCGTCAGTTATGTAAAACAATTTGACGCCTCATCTTGATTCTCAAAACAATTTTATTGGAAGTTATGGTTAGTCTAACTGACAAGAAAGCTCAAGTGGGGGTGGGAAAAATTTCACAGAACACATGGCGTGAACATCTTTCTCATCGGTTGATGTAGAACAAACTGACAAAAAACTCCAATTGTTTCCCACGAGAGAGTTGGTGTGTGCACATTTTTATTCCCTCGTTATTGTTAAAAGAACCAATGATTTATGGTTTTTGAAGACAAATGAAATGCTGCCAAAAAAATTGCACAAAAATTTATTTTTCACAGGTGATATATAGCATCAGTTTCTTTGAGAAGCAACCAACGGGGGAAAATGTGTAGCCTGTGCTTTCTCAGCTGGTCAAACCACAACAGTTGTCTACTTAAAACCATCGTTATAGTTGTTATTGTCAGTTTTCCTTGAAAAAAGAATCGACGCAATATGTCAAATCTGTAATAGTGCACATTACTAGTCTCAGCCCTAATCTCCTAAAATCATCTGACCTAGAAACCTAGGCTTGTTTAGGCTCTAATTGAATTACACCAAAATCCTAACCCAATTGAGCCCCGCAAGGGTAGTATAAGGGTGTTATGGACTAGTTCCCTTATACACAACCTAGTATATCCATGGCCAGTTAGTAGTTTAGGATTATTCATTAGACTCTAACTTCTTGTTTGGTTTGATAATACAAATGAAATCATGATGTTCACATGTCACTCCCCAACCTAATTTATTAGTGCACCCCCCAAAACAGCCCACATTTCCCTTTATTGAATTAAAACCCTAATTGCCCTCTTGCATATCTAGTATTAGCTTAGGTAGCCATTTATTTGCTTAGCTAGCTTCTTGCCTTGTTATTGCTCAGCTCTTGCTAGTATAGGTCTTTACTTGATCTTTTGCCTAGTTTGATAGCTTAATCTAGTGTAGACATCATATTTCTTGCCTTAGCATAGTTTGCTCATCTTCATTCTTGCCTTGTCTTTTCTTTTTTAGTAGAATTAATTGTCTAGGGTTAACTTAGGTTTTAATCTTTCCTATCTTTCTTTAATTTCTCACTTGTTCATCCTTAGTTAAACAATCAAATCAACCTATAAACCCTTCAACCCTAGACTCTGCAGTAGGAACCTAGCCCTAGAAACTAACCTAGCTCTAGTGTCCCCTTTTCTCCCTATAAATCAACCATATACTTGTCGCCCTCCTATACTATGGAATGACCCCGTGCGCTTATGGGTGTAGTGTTTTAGTTTGTGTGAGTTTGTTGAGTTTAGGTCCTTAAAATTTTGAAAGTTTACTCCACCGTGTGTTTCTATTCATGGGGTTGCATTTATTCAAATTCCAATACAGTAATGTGTAACACCATTGGCAGGAACACACCAAGCTTTTTCGTGTCATTTTGGGGAGTAGAGGCACTCGACCTAGCTAGTTAGTTTTGCTTTGACTTTTCCTACTACCCACATCATTGCTATTATTTATTCTATATTCATTGTATTCTTTGTGCCTATTGCTTTTACATTACCTTAATATCCAAATTCCATCCATTTTCATCCACAGATCCCCCCATTTCACTCCTATCCGCCCCTACAGCCCAGTTCTTCAGAGAAAACCTAAAATTTCATTTTTCTACACTTATTTCGATCCAAGATAAAGCAAATGGCTAAGAAGTATGTGTATAAGACCAAGGAGGTCATTTCCTATGGGCACTGGCCCAAGAATGTGTCATCTTCAGCTCCATCAATGCCTCTAGCCCTTCCACCTCCATCGGCAGCCTCTGGTTCACAAGGAGAATCACCTCACATGGAGGTGTAGGTGGATCCCATAATAGAGGAGTCCTCTAGGATACCTAGAAGAGGTGGGGCAGTAGCCCATCCCTCGCTTTCAAAAGCCCGCCCGTCAGTTTCAGTAGTTGGACCTTCAATTTCAGTGGCTGGAGCATCGACATCAACTTGTCCTTCAACATCTGTAGCACCATAGCTGAGAGAATGATGACAGTCATAGTTAGACGGTGAGGATGAGGTCATACATGGTGCACCATAGCTCGAGGCACCAAAACAATAACCTGATGTAGAGCTCGAGACTTCTAGCAGGCTGGCAAAGAAGCTTGAGCACCCGGAGTGTCTGACACGTAGGGTGATAGCCACCCTCTACGCGTGCCGGGAAATGTTGAATGTCCTAGGTTTCTTCAAGTACTATGAGGGCATGATGAAGGAGGTTAGTTTGTATGACATTCTAATGACAGTGTCAGAGATATATATTGAGCTCATGCAGGAGTTCTTTGCCAGATTGGAGAAGGTCTCCCATGATGGTGAAGACACCATTAGAGCCAGGCTTGAAGACCATCGTTGGATCATTTGTTCAACCAAGCTTAACAACTTCTTTGCTCTAAATGAATAAATGACAGCTCGCTTTGATATTGGCAAGACATACAAGAGCACCAATTCTAGTTTTACTACCATGTAGAAGGAATTCACCACCCACAATGACTTTGTAGCGGGGAATTGGAAGACTAGTTTGCTCCATAACCCCTTCCTAAGCTATGTTCTGAAAGTCCTAGAAAATACCATTTTTGGTAGATATAAGAATCAAGGGAGTTGCACAAAGAAAACATGTAAACTTAGGAGCTTTGATGCTTGACCACATGTAGATAGTCCCATCAAAGAGTAAGAATATGTTCATTCTAGGAGGGATTGTGACATCCATATATGTTGCCCTTGGCCATGATGTTTCTAGATATACCAGGGCGGAGGGGCGGAAGTTGGTGGATATGCACTATCTTGTAAGCTCTTCTATGATTTTAGTTGTTGATCAAAAAATCATATATCAGGTCAACCCACCTTACTCAAGCATATCACTAGAGCTCCCATACCATGCTACACCACTATTGATGGAGTGGAGTCCTATTTCTTGGAAAAAGTGAGAAGATGGGAGGAGGAGAACCCTAGGGACACATTTTTAGCAGCCAGAGATCATCGAAGATGGGTTAGGAAAATCAAAGGCAGCTATGAGAGGAGGAATTTTGAGGAGCGAGAGATGCGTAGGGTGAGGCGACATGAGGTGAAAATAGCTCAGCAGCCATAACAGCCCACAGTGAATGCATACGACATGTCTACCATGCATGTGCAGCTGAAGGGCATCTAGAGCATATAGGACTACACACTAAGCACCCAGGAGGGCATTTTAAGAGAATAGAATGGTTTCCAATGCACCTAGGATGCTATGTGGTTAGACCATTAGTAGATGCATTATCAAGTCAACCACTTGTATCAATTCTAGCATGCCCAGTCCCAAAGGAACCCCCAGTGAGGGGAGGATTGGTGGAGTTCATTGTCAGTCTTTTAGGACAACTAATCACCTCCACATTCAGACTACTGGGGTGCCTATTACCAGCATCCTCCACCAAAGGGAGGAGCACCACCACCGTAGTGATCTTTTACCCTATCATTCCTAGACTTCAGTGTCATGCTAAGGATAGCTTGATTCAAAAGTTTGGGGTGGTAGGGAGGTATGCCCTTATCTCATTTTCACTCTTGGTTTTGCATTTCACATTCCATTTACTTTTGTTTTGGTTGCTTTTGTGTTTTTAGTTTAGAATTTACTTACTTTGCATACATGCATGTCATATAGTTATTTTCTTGCATTTTTGCATATTTTCGAAAATGTTGTTCTTTTTGTCATGCATTGCATTTCCATTAGATTTTGGTAATTTTTGCATGTTTTATCTAGGATTTGCTTATTTATTGCATTTTGTTCAATAATGTAGACTTAGATGTGATTGAAGGCAACTTGGCACCATTTTGGCCAATTTTGCCCAAATTTGAGATTCCTTATCTAAAAGTGTGTTTTGACCCAATCTCTACTCTTTGAATTAAAAATGATGAACTCTGACAAATTCAAGTGAATTATCATTATTTATTACTAAATGGTATCAATTCTTGACTTTTTACACATGCATCACCTCTCTTGTGTCTGTGAATGTTTTGGTTGAATTGTGACTTGAGCAAGTTATGAGCACTTAGTGCCTATGAAATCACTTGATAGAAGTATCAATTTCATGTTGTTCATTCATTTGGTGTGCAATTGGTGGATGAAGTGTTGAATTATTTTCATGTAGGAGACCTGATAACACCCATTTTATGGCTACTAGAGCTTACATTTTATTACCAAAATAGCCTCCAAACCTAACTTCCTCTCCGTTTTATTTTATTCATTGTGAAGAAATTATGCCCACTACGCACCTAAAAATATTTCCTACTTTTCCACAATAAAAGAAGCGCCAATGGGCCCATCAGGCCCATCAGCAACGAAGTCCACGCTCCATCCCGGTAGCTCGCGAGGCTGACACGCCCCTTTTACCCATCACGGTCGCCACCCGCTACGATGGCAACCCAACGCGGGCGTGTCATGTGGGAATCCCTTTCTACTATAACTCTCTACCTGATATGGTGCTTAACTCATCGCGGTTCACAAACTAACGAGGTTGTTACCTGACACAGCCACCCCTCAGTGCAGCAACCCGACAAGGCTCCAACTCACCACAGTTGTACGCGATGCACTCGCTTCCCGACATGTTCATGGATCGACACGTGTGACGGACGACAACCATATGCGGCCCCTCTTGAAGCCTCAAGAATGGATCCACGAATGAAAGACATGTGGGACAATAAAAGCTACAACACCCATCAACTCGCTGCTTATAAATAACAGCTACAAGCCTATGATGGGACGGGACAGACCCTACGAGAGCTAACCCCTAGAGTAAAGTAGCTAGTTGTGTCGAGCCCCAAGGAGCCCGTCGAGCATTAACTAGGTGAGAACACCCCATCCCGAGAGGGATGGGAGGAGTTCACTTAGAAACTGTTCTGGGAGCCACGAGCAGCATGATATGATCCTTAAGGCCACTTCAACAATGTCAGGTTCCTATCTGGGGTTCAACCTGAGACGGCTTGCCCACCTATATCCGACATGAAGAACCCGAGAGCCTCAAGATAATGTTAACCCGATATGTATCCTAACCTGACACAGGACCCAACCCGATACAGTCTATACCTGTCATGGCTGTAGCCCGACACGGCCAGCATCCCGACATGACCATATCGGGTGGAGGCCATATCCCGATACGACCCTTACCCATCACGGTCCATGACCCAACATGGTCAAGGACCTGACAAGGTTGTATCCTAATATGGCCCTTATTCGGTACCGGGTTAGCATTATCTTAGGTGTCTATTGTTGTGTACTTCGATCTCCTAAATCAAGGAGATCGATACTTATCTTCCCTTTACAACATTTACTTCCATTTAATTACAACATTATAACTATACCATTATGTTTCTTTATGATTATTGGAATATGTGGAGTTTATCTTATATCATTCTATGTATGGCTTTATTCCGTTGGACGATCTCTTTCTGGAATCTGAGTTCTAGTTTCTTCTTTCTGATTCACACTTTTGACTAGCTATTGAATTGTGTTTCTTGTTTTGACTCCTTCAAGAAAAGGATGTTGTAAACTTCTAGAGCTTGGTCTGATTTAGGTGTACGAGAGTACCTTGAATTAGAGTTGAGCCCATCTTATCTTTCTGCACGAGTCCACGTCTGCTACCCTTGAGAGAGGGAACTTAGTGTATGGCTAGTTGGCATCTTCTTTGAGAGAAAAGGCATTGGATGTAGGTTGTTGCCGCTTGTTACGATTAGGTTTTCTTCCTTCGTGCTATGCTTCAAAGGTAGTTTTATCTCCTCGGTATCCTATATACAAAAACTATCATAAAAACTGCTAAAAACCCAAAACATCCAAAGCTTTAATCTTTCTGGAAACTCCTCTTAGAGATAGATTTTAATCTAATTCTTTACGATTCTTTCTCATTACAACAAACCTTAATCCTTCAACTTTTCGACTTGCTTAGACAAGTAAAACTGGAGTTCCAAAGTGTTGTTCTCCTAGTCCCTGCGTTCGAACCCAAACTACTCTGACCTTGTGCTAGTTGTAGGAGTCTTAAACATTTGGGTATTATAAATTACTAAATTCGATGACCTAGACATGTCTCCATTTTGGACCCACGTTTACAGCTTATCAACTTTTTGGCACTGTTATTGGGGAGACTCGGCAATGAATACCGTTCTAAACCTTGAGTTTTACTTGCACTTTGCCAAAAACCTTTTACATATGCATATAATACTATAGATATGTACTGCACATAGTTTTTATAACACCCTCACACTTCTACATCTCTTCTTTTCAGGTACTTCTTCATCTGTTCTTACCCTCCTGTGTCTAACAAGCAATGGCTGAACAAGTGCCTGAAGCTCAGTCTCTTCGTTCCTTTGTACAAGTTAGGGCAAATGAGGAAAGGAACCCAGTGGTGGAGCAACCGCTCAATGTGGCTAACTTTGAGCTGAAGCATTGCTTTCTCCAGCTACTACAACACAACTGGTTTGGGGGAAACATGAGTGAAGATAATCCATACAACCATATTATGACGTTTAAGAGAACATGTAAGACCTTCAAGATTAACAGGGTCCCAATATCTTACATCTACACCTATTGCTTTCATTTCTCCTCGAGGGACAAAGCTCGGGAATGGTACACAAGTATCCAAGATGGGAGCCTCCCCGACTGGGAGCATCTAGCCAATGCTTTTATTTCCAAGTTCTTCCCTATAGAGAGAATGATAAAATGCCAAAAGAAGATAACCAGATTCTCACAGAAGGTTTTAGAGAACCTGCATGAAACCTGGGAGAGATTCTAAGGCTATCAGAGAGAGTGCCCGCACCATGGTTTTTCTGAGCCCAAGATGATCACCACCTTCTACAATGGGCTATGCATCAGAGAAAGGAAATCCTTGAATGTTGTAGCGGGCAGTGATTACTTGGGGCTCAATGCCCAAAGAGCCAGGGAGATTATATACAATATGGCCATAAATCAACAGGACAGTGAATATGATAGAGAGTCGATGAGTCACTCTACCCCTAGAGAATCAAAAGTGATGGAAGCGATGGCCACCAAGCTGGAAAAAATAGTGACTGACGTTCAAACCTTGAAGGAGCAGAGCTATAAAGGCAAAGTTTTACAAGAAGCGGTCAGGAGCTGTGTCACATGCGGAGAGCCCGACCATCTTTTCGACTTCTTCCCACACACGTACGTGCAGAGCGAGCTTGACGACAAAAGTACAGAGAATGTGAGTTATGTCCAGTATCGACGTCCTAACCATCTCAGATTCTCGTATAAAATTACCAACATGGCTAAAAACTCTCACCAGCTGGTAGGTGGAGCCCCTTTAGGAGGATAGCAGAATCATCAACACCAAATAGGTTTCCAACAACCATGAAGCTACCTAAATGCCCAGCAAGGTCAGCAATGGTGACCATCGATGATGACTAAGTTAATGTCCTTTGCCAAGAAATAGAATGATCTGAATGAGAAGTTGCACAAAAGTTTCATGGAAAGCACGACATTGCTCAAATTAATGCAACAACAAATGGGAGGTTTCTCGACTCAGATCGGGGAGCTCTAGCAGCACAACAAGTAGATAGACCAGTAGCTGGAAAGACTAGTGCAAAGTATCAACCATCAGGTAGGGTGATTCCCGTCCAACACTGAGACAAGCCCGTAAGGAAATGAAACCACAAAGATGGCCATCTTGAGGTCACGAACAGTGATACACTCAGTTGATGAGAAGAGAGAAACAACAACAATAACACTAGCCAAGGATGTAACCCCCAAGGAATCAGCAGAAGTTCCCACAAAGCGAAAGAAAGTAACAGTGAAAGAAGGTGACGAAGCAACTTATGAGGAGCATCTAGATAGGTATGCACCCTGCATACCTTTCCCGCACAAGCTAGTGAAATCTCAATTAAAGAGAAGGTATGAGAAGTTCATGGCTACCGTGAAGAAGTTGCACCTCGACATCCCTTTCTTGGATGCCATTGAGGAAATGCCCACCTATGCAAAGTTTCTCAAGGACTTGATTTCAAGGAAGAAAAGAGGAGAATATGTTGAAACCATGAAGCTAGCACATATGTCTAGTTCTTTTGTTAAGGCAAGTATGCCTTCTAAGAAGAAAGATCATGGCGCCTTTGTCATTCCCTTCCAAGTCAGAGACAACATGACCCGTAAAGGTCTAGCAAACCTAGGAGAGAGCATTAGCTTGATGCCATTGTCGCTTACAAAGAGGTTGGGACTTACTGACATAGTAAGTATAAATATGAGAATCTAGCTAGCAGACCACACCTTCACAAGGCATGTTGGAGTGGTGGAAGATGTGCCCATTAGGGTTGGGTGGTTCTTTATACCCTATGACATCGTTCTGATGGACACCTTGGAAGATCCCAACTGCCCAATGATTTTTGGGTGACCCTTCCTTGCAACCGGCAGAGCGCTCATCGACGTGGAGGCAGGGATGATAAAAATCAAAGTTGGATGAGAGAATATCGACTTCAACATCTGTGACTGCATGAAAGCCCCCTCATTCTTTGAGTCTTCTTACTTCATCGAAAGTTATCAGCAACTCTACGATGAGGTAAGGTAGGAAAAGGCTATGGTGGACCCACTGATGCGCGCCTTAGTTGGAAATGCACAGGTGGTCGAAGACCCAGAGGTGAAAGAACTCTTGGTATTTCTGGATGCCAAAGACCTATCTGAAGCAGATGGCCCAGTTGAGACGATGATATATGCTACACTACGAAGAGATCAGAGAGGAAGACCCTGCCTGAACTAAGAGTTTTGCCAAAAGGTTTGGAGTACAGATTCTTGGATGAAGAAAGAATGAATCCAATTATTATCAACTCGGAACTAACTTACGATCAGAAGGAACAGCTACTGGTAGAGCTGAAGCTATGAAGAAAGGCCTTAGGTTACTCGATTGGACACTTAAGGGGCATCAGCCCTTCTGTGTGTATGCACATAATCCATCTTGAAGAAAGTTCCAAACCCTATGCCCAGCCGCAACAGAAGCTAAATGAAATATTGTGAGAGGTAGTTAGAAAAGAAGTTATAAAACTCCATGATGCAGGGATCATCTATGCCATCAGTGATCATACATGGGTGAGCCCCATTCAAGTAGTCCCTAAGAAGAGAGGTATCACATTAATCAAGGGAGAAAGTGGGATTGAAGTTGCAACCAAGACCGTTAGTGGCTGGTGGATGTGTATGGACTACATAAAGTTAAACATTGCCACCCATAAAGATCACTTCCCTCTCAAGTTCATTGACCAGATGCTTGAGCGTCTGGCTCACCATCTGTACCTTTGCTAGTTGGATGGGTACTCGGGGTTCTAATAAATCCCCATTCATCCAGACGATCAAGAAAAGACTACCTTCACCTACATTTATGGAACCTTTGCTTTTAGAAGAATGCCCTTTGGGCTCTGTAACGCACCCGCAACCTTTCAGTGGTGCATGAACGCTATCTTTGCTTATTTCATAGAAGATAAGATGGAAGTCTTCATGTATGACTTCAGCGTCTATGGAATCTCTTTTGATGATTGCATGAATAATCTATCTTTGGTAATGAAGAGGTGAAGAACAGAGTCTCACCCTTAATTGGTAAAAGTGTCATTTTATGGTAAAGGAAGGTATTGTTCTAGGACATAAAGTATCCAATAAAGGCATTGAAGTTGATCAGTCCAAGGTAGAAGCAATTGCAAAGCTCCCTCCACCCACATTTGTGATAGGAGTCAGAAGCTTCTTAGGGCATGCTGGCTACTATAGAAGGTTTATCAAGGACTTCTCAAAGATTGCAAAGTCATTGTCCAATCTATTGATGAAGGATGTGAAGTTCGATTTCACATAAGAATGCCTCACAGAATTCTCCACCTTGAAAGATGCTCTAGCACCAGCACCCATTATCCAATCACCTGACTGGAACCTTCCATTCAAGCTTATGTGTGACGCTAGTGATTTTTCTATAGGCGCAGTCCTTGCTCAAAAGAAGGACAAAAAGCATCACATGATCTTCTATGCCAGTAAAACATTAGATGAGGCCTTGATGAATTACACCACCACCGAGAAGGATATGTTGTCCATTATCTACACATTTGACAAGTTTTGTTCTTACCTTGTGGGCTCCAAGGTGATTGATCACACGGACCACAAAGCCATCAAGTATCTGATGCAAAAGAAATATCCTAAGCCTAGGTTGTTGCATTGGGAATTGTTGTTGTAGGAGTTTGATCATGAGATTGTCGACAAGAAGGGTACTAAGAACGTGGTTGCTGACCACCTATCCAGGATTAGAGTGGAGGATGACCACCCGTTTCCGATCAATGAAAGCTACACTGATGAGGCATTCTATGTTTCCCAAATGTCCAATCTAGAAGGACCCTAGTACGCTAATATCTACAACTACCTTGCCTGCAAACAACTACCCCCAGAAATATCTTATAATCAGAAGAAGAAATTCTTCTCTGATCTGAAGAACTATTATTGGGATGACCCTCTGTTGTTTAGGCATTGCGCTGATAGCCTCTACAAGCGATGTATACCCAAATATGAAGCCCCAAAAATTTTGTTTGAGTGTCACTCCTCTCCCTATGGAGGACACTTGGGAGCTGAAAGAACTGCAGCCAAGGTTCTCCAGTTTGGTTTCTATTGGCCCACCCTTTTCAAGGATGCCCATGCCTATGTCAAGGCCTGCAGTGAGTGCCAGAGAACCAGTAATATTTCCTGTGGGAATGAGATGCCTACGTCTGAATGGATTGAAGTGGAAATCTTTGAGGTATGGGGGATCGACTACATGGTACTTTTCCCTTCATCATATGGTTTCCAGTACATTCTACTTGCAGTAGACTATGTCTCCAAGTGGGTAGAAGCCATACTCACTACCACATGTGATGGAAAGTCTATTATAAAGCTCTTTACAAAGATAATCCTCCCAAGATTTGGAGTCCCTCGAACGGTGATCAGTGATGCTGGATCACATTTTGTTAAAAGGCAGTTTGAGTCACTTCTTTGAAGGTATGGGGTTTGACATAAGGTTGTTATGCCATATCATCCACAAATGTTTGGTCAAGTTAAAGTCTCAAACAGGAAGATCAAGCATATTCTAGAGAAGACTATTGGGATATCTCAGAAGGACTAGTCAACCAATTTGGACAATGCTCTCTGGGCATACAGAATAGCATACAAGATGCCACTTGGCACCACACCGTACCGGTTGATATATGGAAAAGCATGTCATCTACCTTTTGAGTTAGAGCACAAGGCATTCTGGGCCATTAAATGTCTCAATATGGATCCATCCCTAGCCGATAAGAAGAGGTTCCTCCAGCTCTAAGAAATTGAAGAACTTAGGCTTCACACCTATGAGAATGCAAGAATCTACAAGCAGAGGACAAAAGTCTGGCATGATTCCCACTTGAGGAAGAAAGATGTCAAGGAAGGTGATAAGGTTTTACTCTTTAAATCTTCTATTCAACTTTTTCTAGGGAAACTACAGACTCGCTGGTCAGGAGCATTTGTGGCAGCAAAGATGTACCCGTCGGGAATGATGTTGTACGACAAGGATGATCCTGTGAAGGTCTTCCCAGTCAACAGACATGGGGTGAAAAGATTATATGAAGACGAAGCTTTCATAAGGAGGTCTGAGTTACCCTTGGATGATGTCAAAGCCGCACCTACTAAAGAGTCCTAGCAAGATGGAAGATGTCAAACTAATGATAGAAACTATAGTGCTCCTTGGGAGGCATTCCAAGCCTTTACTTTCCTATAATAGGATGTGATTTCATTTTCCTTCAAAGAACATTTTGAACACTTTCATTGTAATAAGGCTCGAGTCTGTGCACGCGCCACGCGCACTAACTCTCATGTTTCCTGGGCCACCGACTTAGTTTTTTTTCACCTTTGTGTGTAATACTATCTGAGGATGAGGTTTACACTTAGGCCAGTGACGTTTTACATGTCAAGTGCCTTCTACCTTAGTTTTTGGTTTCAATAAGTTTTTATGGTTTTTGAACCTTAGGTGTGTCGTGCATGCTTGGCATTTCCGGCTACCGTATCAGTCAAAGTCATACTGGGCATGTATCGTGCACCCATGTCATGTGCCTTTTGGTTCGAGTATAGCAGACATATTGCGTATCGCATTCTGAGTGGCACTCACGCCGTGAGGCATCAGATGAACATGTGAACTCATGTCGCGTGAAGATCGCACTGGGTAGCCCATGACGGACGACGTGCCTAATCCTTCTAAATCACACAACATGACGTGATTAGAAAGGTTTTACCTTGCCTTAGAAAGAGATTCTTATGCATGTGTGATGTGTGTCCCCATTTAAACTCCTTCACGGACGGCTATATAAGCAACTAGAGATTAATCGTGTCGGGTTACCAAAGTTACCAAGCTTCTGCTACTGTATCACGCAATCACTTGTATTGTTCAAATCCATCCTAGCTCTCGTGTCGGGTTTCCTTCCTACCAACCTCCCATGTCGTGTTGACCATCTCTCTGCCCAACTAGGTAATAACCCCATGTCATGCAGCGTATTTCGCGCAGACCTATAGCCCATCTGTATCGCGTGCCATTAACGCTTAGACCATATCGCACACCTCATATCGTGTTCTTGCTCATTTTGGGCAAAGCTTTAAACACGTATCGCTTTACATAAGTATCGCTTCGATCATTTTAGTTTTTCTATCGCTCTGATCGTGTCGAGTTTCCATCTGTGTCGCCCGATACATGTACTGTGTGATACATATATCATGCATTTCTTATCGCTCTGAGTAAGTTTGGGGGAGCCTATCGACACCCTCCCGGGTATGCATGATATATGTGTCGCACAGTCGTATCGCATTCTTGTGCTGACCGACTTCACAAGTGCATCGGTTTCTCTTATACCCGATACTTGTTTATCACATGTATCCTGCAAGGATGTGTCGGGTTTCTTTGGTATCGTACACTTGCGTGTCGTGTGCCAAGAATTATAATGTTTTGTTAAAAACCCAACGATGTGCTTCGTAATGCAACCCGATATCATTTTCCACAGGTATCACCCAAACCGTATCGAGCGGTACCATTTTTACTAAGTTTCATTTGTAACGATCCCACGTATCGGTAGGATGAAACTTTGCCTGAATAACCCTTTTTTATTCAACATGAATTGTTTATCTTTTTCAAAAAATGGCATGCATAAAAGATATTGTCATCCAAGTTGATGAGCAGGGTCGGAGGATCAACCCTGAGGCCACTACCGTGGCCACTGCAGGTTAGAAACGCCCTAACCTAGCAACAGTTGGGCTCTTTGAGGCTGAAAAGTGGCCCCACGTCAAGACAGGCGTAGCCTCAGCTGTAATGACAGAACCTGAAGTTCTTGCCCACTCTCTAGGGTGCTTCGTACCAAGGGATGCAGACCACCAAAGGTGCTACACCAAGCTGGCAGTGAAGGTCTATCGCCCAACCTGATTCTGCCATCATGCTTCCTTTTGGTAGATCGTCATCTTCAATAGGTTGGAAAATGTCCTCGAATCCACCGACCTCTGAAAGCTCTACTTTATATTATCCAACTCATACATCAAGTTGACGAAGGAGTTCATCTCCTCCCTCCACCATGTTCCAAACACCTCAGAAGAAAGAAAGAGGTATGGAGGAGTGGATAGGCTACAAGGGAGCCTCTACAATCAAAAGCATGAAATCACAGAGAGGCGGCTCAACAAAATCTTCTCCACCAGTGAAGCCAAGCAAGAGCTACTCAACAATGGAGCCTGCATCAAGGACAATGATGGCTTCGACCCGGTCAAGATGTGAAAGAAACTGACAGGTGAATCCTCTTTCAAGCCAGGAAGCAAGGTAGTTGTGGTTCACTCCTACTTTGGTAGATCGTTCACAAGATCATGGCCAGCCTACTGTTCAGCAAGTATGAAACGAGCAACCTATACACTAAAAAGCTGCACCTCATCAGGTACATTATAACTGGCAAGCCAATCAACTTGGGGCACTTCCTACTCAAGCGTCTTCACCTGATCAAGGATGCCACCAAGGAGTACAATATGGGAGGAATCATCAACCTGATCGCGGTCAGGCTCGGGTACATGAAGGAGTCGCTCAGTCTGTTGTGAACCATGAGTAATGACAAAATAGATATCAAATTCCTCACCAGGGAAAACATTATAAAGAAGGAGGGTAGCTAACTTTTCTATAGGTTCGCAAGGACCAACATCCTCCTACCACTCCCAAGATGCATCAACTACGATGCAGAGAAGCTAGTATTCACGATGGAAGAGGTCAAAACTCTGACCGTTGACGCAGCTTACACCGCCCAGACAACCATCTAAGAGAGGATGACCACAAGAAAGGAGCCTGCACCTACACTGACTTGGCAAGACAAGTCAGCGGTGGTCATCCTCGATGACACCCCAGTAGCGGCTACTACAACAACACCTGCTACAATTACACAAGAGTTGTCGACCACCATCTCCATATTCGAGGCCATCGACACTATCGAGGCCACCACAACCATTGTGGCCTCGAAAGCAGTTGTCATAGTGTTGCCAGCTTCAACACTGTCGGTAATGGTAGTGGACTCAGCCCCAACTTTGATGTGGCTGGACGCCTCTCGCAATAGCGATGAGGTCTTCATCAAGCTCCTAGACGCCGAGCTCAGGTCTGTCCAGAAGACCCCAACACTGCCAACCACAATGACAGTGGTCACCCCGGAGGATGAGGCAGGGAGTCATGTAGTCGGCAAGCACCCACCTACTTCGCCACCTTCTCCACAGCCCCACGCTGAGGCGGCAACTACAGCTATGAAGGCACCAACACCGCACCCAGAGGCCACGCCCTCATGCACCATCATGGTGGACTCATCCCCGAAGAACGATGCACATTCAATGAGCTACACCACCAATGCGAGGAGAAACACCAAGAGTTGAAGTCAGTCGGCGGTCCCCTCCACTATAGGACACACTTTCGGCTTTGAGTTTGATAACTTGCGGGAGGTAACACGCAATCACATCACTACTTTCTCTTCCCTAACCCAAAAGTTTCAAACCTTCCAACAACGTTTAGGTGAACAGGAGCATCAGTTGCTGAGCCTAGTTGGTCTCCTCAACTAATTAGAAGGGATGAACCTGACGATATAGGCAGCGCTCCAGCACCTGGACATCATCGAGCAAAGGCTCGATGAGAGGGACTCCCTTCGTCACTCAAGGTGATCTCAGAGGTCACCATCACCACCGGCATCCTCACCTTCGTCCTCCTCCTCATCACCCTCTTCCTCCAACTCGGCATCCTCCTCTGACGCCAACAGACCCTCCAACCCTTTGACAGTGCTCGAGGAAGAGGTGACCAAGAAACCTGCCGACAAGGCCCCCACAAGATAGGGGAACACCCGCAACATCGACATAGCTGCACCACTAAGCCCGCTAGAGCTAAATGAAGCAACAGAAGAAATGTCTGGAAGCCTAGTGGATGACTCATCTGAAGGAGAAGGGGATGATTTGTACAGCTCACTAGCAACACAACCCCAAGAGCAAAGAACTCGGTGGATGACTAATTTTCTGCATCATCTGAAATATCTATCTTCACAATGGCTGACTTTGATAGGTGCGCAATTGGCTATCTGATGGTCCAGGACCAAAAGTTGCTAAATATGGTCCTGAGGCCGTAGATTGACGAAGAAGCCATCATATGGAGCAATGGATACTTCTCCATACAATGACGAGTGCTCAAAGGAGTATTCCACTCAGAAGAAGTTGTAGGAAAGATCTTGTTTAGAGTCCTGGAGAGCACAATGATCGAGAATATCATGCTCAAGATAGGCTGGCAGCCTATTTACAATGCCACTCCTGCCTTGGTTAGAAGACTATTAGCAGGGGCGGATAACTCATGGTCAGTGGTTGATATGCTGAAACATATAGAAGATCACAACCTCGACCTGGTGCTAGCCCCTACAAGCATAGGAAGTACTAGTTTTTCTACATGGCCGATCTCCACTCCCACAACGTCACAATGCTCAACTGCTGTGCTACGGAGGTCCCCCACTGAGATCAAGTCTTCATTCATCCTGAAGACAGCCACCTGAAGTTGCTTCCTCCCCGCCTTCATTGGATCATCAAACAAGGCATCCAATGCCACAGTGGCATTTGGAACTTCTATGTGATAAAGGACTTCCAAGTCTAGGAAGACCCGAGAATCAAAAATAGCGCCTTAATCGTCTTATGCACCATGGAGCTTTGAAATATTTTCAGATACATGATGCATCTCCAGGACCCAAACTTCTATCACCTCAAGACCATCTATGTGTTGCTGCTGATAAAGGATAAGTGTTATTTCCTAGATCCAGAACTCCCTAAGTATCTACTGGAGATGGATTCTAATTCTCACTCCTCTCCACCCAGAAGTCCTCCAAGAAAAGAGGTCAAGGACTCTTCTGACAGACAAATAGATAGAGCACTTGCAAGCCCTTCTCGCCATTGAAGGCGCTTCTATTTCGCCTGTTATCTCAGACTCCATCATCAGTAATTTTGATTGTTCAGCCTACAGCTCTCTATCTCAGGAACAGATCAATCATATACTCCTACATCATGTTGATTCTAACACTACAGACGTCATCTATGAGAAGAATAATGTAGTGGTCCCCATCGACGACTTACAGGACATAGTCAAGGCTGGCAGATGTCTAGCTATGATAGTGGTGTCATCTTACATCCTTATTTTACAAGAGAAGATTGGCCAGCTCTACATAGCACATCTGATGTTGTTCAATGATCTATGCCTAGACGATGAATCTGGGGCATTCCATCTATTCCAACATCAAATCCAAAAGCATCTGCCATGCATAATGTTCCTTCCTATGCTGCACAACAATCACTGGATGCTTATCATGATATACACCAATGCTCATGTTGGTATCTTCTACAACAGCTCAGACGCCAATAGTGACTAGCCGATGGAGTATGCTATCATGCCAGAAACACCCCTGAAATGATTAGCAAAGAAATACTACACTGAGGTGGTGACCATGATAAAGCCATATCTTGAAGATTTGGGTGCAACCTGGCATGATTTCTACTTCTACCACCGCAGTCCACAACAAGCCACTCTATTAAATGACTGTAGAGTATGCGTCCTTCATTGGATATCCTACGTAGCAGCACTGAAGAAGGCACCAGAGAAGCTCCATGAGATCGATTATCATAGCCAACGAGGAGAATACATCATGGAGCTCTTATTTTCTAAAGGCGCATGCATCTGATGAACCCTCACTGGTCTATAACTACTCTCTCCTATTCACCTCACTACTCTAGGATAGAGTGTGGGGTAAGTTTGGAGGGGGCTTCATAGCATCAGTGAGGGAGGTATTCAAAAAAAATTCCTCCTTTCCCTTTTCCTTCCCTTCTTTCATCATACTCCATGTATACAATGTATATAAATGTTTGATAGTAAGCAATACATACAAAATACATACACACTGTGTGTTCTTCAAGCTTGTAAAAATTACTACATCTTAAATACTTGGTACAACTTCCAGTTTGTTCTCTCCATACCTACGGTTGTGTACATTTCTGCTATGCTCTCTTGAAAACGCAGTATTATATGACAAAGACTACAACTTTTCTATGCCAACTTTGAAAAATAATCTCCTTCCAACTAAGAGATGTGCATGAGAAGGAAAAAGATGCCCAAATAGAAAACTCCCTTTTTCTTACCCACCAAAATCCCAAAAGAGAGGAAATCCTTATGAGAGTGAATAAAAGCATGAGAGTTGTGCCCAAAAAAA
Source organism: Alisma plantago-aquatica (assembly GCA_963693085.1). Taxonomy (NCBI): domain Eukaryota; kingdom Viridiplantae; phylum Streptophyta; class Magnoliopsida; order Alismatales; family Alismataceae; genus Alisma; species Alisma plantago-aquatica. The sequence goes on along the minus strand of OY856409.1, from coordinate 660,110,669 downwards.
CACTTTTCTTCCCAAAAGTACCCATCTTTAGGCATGGTAGATCTGGGGCAGTGCTACGTAGCATGTGAAATAACTGCTCTAAAGCCAACTGGCTTGGATTGCAGGGACCACTTGCCCATTAACAGACTCGTACCTGGATGGACCAATGGGAAACAAGAAAAACCCAAAAGCCTTAAACCTTCTCAAAAACCCCACCTTCTACCGCCAAGATTCAAACAGTTTTGTGTGAAAGCTAACTTCAAAATCATGCACCAAAGTCTCACAAAAGCTGAGGAGAAATTTTTGTTTAATAAGGCAAGAAAAAAGAAAGTCCATTGTTCATGATCAGGTGTAAATTTCCTTAGGACATTCCAAAATCTACTCAAACTTGGTCCGAAGACTACGACTGGCTTTTAAAAGTACCGCAAATAAAAGTTTTAAAATAAGTACAGATTGATTGAGGACAATCAAATTGCTAATTTTAGGAGAGTTGATAACACCCATTTTATGGCTGCTAGAGCTTACAGTTTATTACCAAAATAGCCTCCAAACCTAACTTCCTCTCCATTTTATTTTATTCATTGTGAAGAAATTATGCCCACTACACACCTGACAATATTTCCCATCTTTTCCAAGACTTTTCCTATTTTTCCACAATAAAAGAAGTGCCAATGGGCCCATCAGGCCCATCAGCAATGAAGTCCACATTCCATCCCGGTAGCTCGCGAGGACAACATTCCCCCTTTACCCGTCACGGTCGCCACCCGCTACAATGGCAACCCAACACAAATGTGTCATGCAGGAATCCCTTCCCACTATAGCTCTCTTCCCAATATGGTTCCTAACTCATCACAGTTCACAACCCGATGAGGTCGTTACCTGACACGGCCACCCATCGACATCACAACCCGACAAGGCTCCAACCCACCACAATTGTACGTGATGCACTCGCTGCCCGACACATTCATGGTCCGACACGTGTGATGGGCGGCAACCATATTTGGCCCCTCCAAAAGCCTTGAGAACGGAGCCACAGATGAAATACATGTGGGCCAATAAAAGCTACAACTCCCATCAACTTACTGCCTATAAATAGTAGCTACAAGCCTATGATGGGATGGGTCATACCCTGTGAGAGATAACCCTGGAGTAAAGGAGCTAGTTGCATCGAGTCCCAAGGAGCCTGTCGGGCGATAACAAGGTGAGCACACCCCCATCACAAGAGGGATGGGAGGAGTTCACTTTGAAACCATTCCGGTAACCACGAGAAGCATGATATGATCCTCTAGGCCACTTCAACAATGTTTAGTTCCTATCTGGGCTTCAACCTGAGATGGCTTGCCCACCTATACTTAACATGAAGAACCCGAGAGCCTCAAGATAATGTTAACCCGATATGCATCCTAACCCGACACAGTACCCAACCTGATATGGTCTATATCTGTCACAACTGCAGCCCAACATGACAATATTGGGTGGAGGTCATATCCCGATACGACACTTACCCGTCATGGTCCATGACCCGACACGGTCAAGGACCTGACACAGTCGTATCCCGATATGACCCTTACTTGGTATCGTGTTAGCATTATCTTAGGTGTTTGTTGTTGTGTACTTCGATCTCCTAAATCAAGGAGATCGATACTTATCTTCCTATTATAGCATTTACTTTCATTTAATTACAACATTGTAACTAAACCATTATGTTTCTTTATGATTATTGGAATATGTGGAGTTTATCTCATATCATTCTATATATGGCTTTATTTCAATTAATGATCTCTTTCTGGCATCTGAGTTCTATTTTCTTCTTTATGATTCATGCTTTTGACTGGCTATCGAATCGTGTTTCTTTTTTTGACTCCTTCGAGAGAAGGATGTTGTAAACTTCTAGAGCTGGTCTGATTTAGGTGTATGAGAGTACCCAGAATCAGTGTTGTGCCCAGCTTATCTTTCTACACGAGTCCATGTCTGGTACCCTTGCGAGAGGGAACTTAGTGTATGGCTAGTTGGCATCTTCTTTAAGAGAAGAAGGTGTTGGATGTAGGCCGCCGACACTTGTTACGATTAACTTTTTTCCTTCATGCTATGCTCTGAAGGTAGTTTTATCTCCTCGATTTCCTATATACAAAAACTACCATAAAAATTGCTAAAACACCCAAAACACCCAAAGATTTAAACTTTCTGGTAACTCCCCTTAGAGATAGGTTTCAATCTAACTCTTTATGATTCTTTCTCGTTACATCAAACCTTAATCCTTCTACTTTTTGACGTGCTTAGACAAGTAAAACTAGAGTTCCGAAGTGTTGTTCTCCTAGTCCCTATATTTGACCCCGAACTACTCCGACCATGTGCTAGTTGTAGGAGTCTTAAACATTCAGGTATTATAAATTACTAAAATTTGATGACCTAGACATGTCTCCATTTTGGACCCACGTTTAAGGCTTATCAAGACCTTATGTTTAGAACCACATTAGTGACCCCTCTTTGACCCGACTTTTCATTCACCATGTTCTTACCCCTCCGCCTCAAGAAAGGATGCCAAAGTGCACATATCAGTCGTAGCCACCTCCAAAAGTTTGGGGTGGCCACATCTATATCTTCCTATTTCACTCTCATCACCATATTCCCTATCTATTCCAAGGTCAAAGAAAAAGAAAAAGAAAAAACAAAAAGAAAATAAAAAAATGCTCATGTTTAAGAGCGTCTAAATAAAGAAAAGATGAGTGTGTAAAAGCACTCCAAAATCTTACCGTAAACCTTTCTTTCATTTTCATACCCACTGATCTAGGAAACATGAAACCTAGATCACTTCACCCCTTTTCCACAGCCACGTGGGTCACTTGGTATGGTTTGAAGCATAAGATTTAATGCTTGAAGGTGAAACAACACTCTGAGTCATCCTTGATTAAAATCATCATGAAATAGTCTACCCAGAACTACATGAAAGAAATATTGATAGCTTGTGTGCTCTATGCACTATATTTGAAGTTCATATGCTTTGTTTTCTTTTCATGATTGGTTTGCAAAAGTAGAAAAGGCAGAGAGGTGGAGTGCATGCACTTACTCAACATTGATCCCATTCAGTGATAATCATCTTTTACATTACATTTGTCATTTTTTTATTGTGGAAAAATTGTAGAGAGATTGAGTTGGAGCATACTTGGTGATTCATCCCTATTTTAGGGCTTCATCTTGTTCCATATTACATTTCAATCACATCTATACATGTTAGATTACATGTTATTTCCCCCAAATATGCATATTTGTATAAAATGCACTTATGGACATTATTTGCATGTTTTCAGGCATTTGGACCATGCTTGGATGGAAGAGAGAGAAGATGAGTGATCCTAGGTTTTCTCTACCTTTAGAGAGGCCCAAAGTGAAGTCTGACACTCCCTCAACCTACCCCTAGTGGCTAAAGCTCCATTAAAGTAAAGATGTCCAAGAAAATCCAAAGAAACAAGTCCAAGTGTCTATCTAGAGGCCAGCACAACCAAGGTACCAAAAAACAGACGTGCTAGCATACTTGTTAATCAATATAGTCACCTTCGATCAAAGAAAAAATCAACACGGTTATGCCAATCAAAATGGACATGGTGGTTTGACTATAGAACGACCGTGCCACATTGCACGGCCTTGTGACCTTTAGAGCAAAATGGTCATGGAGCCAAGAACGGACAGAGAAATCTAAGCCACAACGGTTGTGGTGACTACCACATCTGTGATACCCTTTCACCACCATGGTCGTGGTTTCCACCAGGACCGTACTACTTCCTATTTAAAACCAACCAAGTTCCTGTGATTTTTCCCCATTTCTCACCTCAGTCGTTCCCAACCACCACAACCGTTCTCACCCACCACGACCATGCTACTTACAAAAACCTAGTTACTTTTGCACTACTTTACCTATTTTTACCTACTTGACCTATTTCTTCTCCCAAACCTATATATACATCCTTCTACCACCTCCTAGCTCCCCATTTTCGCATTCCACCCATTCCACTCCATTTCCACCTCCATTCAACTCAATTTCACTATTTCCACCACCAAAACCCTAGTTTCCTAGTGTTTTGACCCAATTCCACCATCATCCCATGTAATTGCACCTTGGAGGAGAGTGGAGGATGTCTTATAGTAATTTAAGTGGAGAATTTCTTCATCTACACCGAGCTCCATGGCTTCCTCTACCTCTTTCTCCTTTCTTTTTGTATTTTGCATTGCTATGAGTAGCTATGCCCCTTGGGTGGGCTATTTGGGACAAAATATGTTACTTTGATATAATATTCGGGGAAAATGATATCTAAACATTGTAATTTCATTGATTATGTTTTATTTCTATCTCACTCTTCATGAATTGCTTGTTGGTTTGTGCTTGAAATCACCTAGGAATTTAGGAAAATTGTTTGTATGTGTACATTTTGGGATTTGCTCCTAGGTCCAATTCTTAGATCCCTAGCTAGCTACCCATATTATCCTACATTATAATCAATTCTCCTAACCCTAGTTGAGAGATCTAAGTAGCTAGTTTAGATGAATTTGGTGTTCTTAGCATGGATCTTTCTCAAGGCTAGAATATGAGTGATGGGAGGCCTAAAACCTCACTTCCACTCCCATTACTAGCCTCGACACCTAATCATCCTAAAATCATCTAACCTAGAAACCTAGGCTTGTCTAGAATCTAATTGAATTACACCAAAACCCTAACCCAATTGAGCCTCGAAAGGGTAGTAGGGGTGTTAGGGACAAGTTCCCCTATACACAACCTAGTATATCCATGGCCAGTTAGTAGTTTCAGATAATTCATTAGATTCTAACTTGTTGTTTGGTTTTATAATCTAAATGAAATCATGATGTTCACATGTCACCCCCAATCTAATTGATAAGTGCCTCCCCCAAATAGCCCACATTTCCCTTTATTGCATTAAAACCCTAATTGCCTTCTTCCTTATCTAGTGTTAGCTTAGTAGCCCTTTATTTGCTTAGCTAGCTTCTTGCCTTGTTATTGCTTTGCTCTTTTTCCTAGTTTGATAGGTTAGTCTAATGTAGACAACTTCTTTCATGCCTTAGCATAGCTTACTCATCTTCTTGCTTGCCTAATTTGGAAAATCACAACATTAGAGTTACAAAACCCTAATTTGGGCATTTAAAAGTTGATAGAGTGGAAATTTGAATGAAGTGTCATCAAGGCAATGGTTGTATGATCCATCAAGTTATCATGAGTCATCAAAACAATGGGAAGAAATCTCCAAATGCAAAAAAAGTAGAAAAAGACCTACCTAGCCAGACGAAAGAGAGAGTAGCAGTAGCAGTGACGAGAAGGAGTGCTTAGAATTGGCGAGGAGGAGCAGACAAATCAGTAGAGGCACGGAGGAGAAGTGGCAAGGAGGACCAGTATCTGGAGGAAGAGAACTGTTGGCAGAGAGATGGAGGTGGAGCAGTAGCAACTACGGATGGAGGAGCAGCAGTTGTGGCAGTGGCTGACATACATGATGGAGTCAACAATGGGGGTGAGTAGTAGCAGCAAAGGGTGTCAACAGTGGTAGTGGTAGAGGGAATTCACCAGAGTGAGTAGTTTCATAGAAACATGAGTAGGTGGAAAGAGTGGGAAAGGGTTCTCGTAAGGGTTAAGTAAGACTTATCCTGTTGGTTATTAAGAAAATAGACATTCTAGGATTTAGGTCATCGGTTAAAGATATAGAAACGTTGGAAAAAATAAAAAAAATCTTGTTGGTTATGTAAAACAAATTGATGCCTCATCTCGATTCTTAAAAAAACTTTTCTCTACAGTTATGTTTAGTCTAACTAATGAGAAATATCAAGTAGGGGAGGAAAAAAATTCACAGAACACATAGCATGAACATCTTTCTCATCAGTTGATGTAGAACAAATTGGCCAAAAACTTCAATTGTTTCACACGGGAGAGTTGGCACGTGCACATGTTTATTCCGTCATTATTGTCAAAAGAACCAATGATTTATGGTTTTTGAAGACAAATCAAATACTGCCAAACCTTTTGCAAAAAATTTTACTTTTCACGGGTGATATATAGCATCGGTTTCTTTGAGAAGGGACCGATGGGGAAAAAAGTGTAGCATGTGCTTTCTCAACTGGTCAAACCGCAACAGTTGTCTACTTAAACCGTTGTTGTAGTTGTTATCGTTGGTTTTCCTTGAAAAACGAATTGACACAATATGCCAAATATGTAGTAGTGCTACTTTTACACTACTGTGAACCTTTTAGGATGGATAGGTTGTATTCCAAAAAAAAGTATTAAGTGCCTTTCAAAATCGATTTTTAGTTGCACATGTTGATTTTTTTATCAACAAGGGGACCCACCTTAGACATGGCCACCAACAGACTCACCCTGGCATGGTAAACTCTAGAGGCTTGAATGGGTGTAGTCCGGTCACCCCCTCCCGCACCCAAGAAAAATGGAGTATTGTTCACAGAGTGCCTTCAGGTGTAGGATATATCACAATGTATTTGTAGTTTGACCATAGAAATATATCCAATATGTACTTCAATTCGAAATGCTTGTAGAATTATAAATTTAGTATCTTAATTCTATTTATTCACACTATCCTTATTATAATGACTTATTGATAAATCAACTTGTCTTAAGTATTTCTAAGAACCATCTGTTGGGTTCCTAAGTGTTTTATATAAAATAAATTCCTTAAAAAAATCCTAAACACACTTGGACATTGTTATAAAAGTATTACCATACTGATACTAAAACCTAATATTGTCATTACCTAGTTGATTCAATTACTATAAATCCAAGCTAATCTTAAATGTCCTACTTCACCGCATCAAAACCTTGCTTAAATTTATTAGGATTTGTAATATATCACTTGTTCATTGTGATTATCATATTGTGTCCTTCCTTTCTTGTTTATTGTTGATTCTTGTTCTCGAGAGGTACATCTTTACATAGAGATGTTCCTTGATTTGAAAGGAGAGGAAGGACTTCTTTTTTAATACATCTCTTCTATATATTGTAAGCAAGATTTGGAAGTTTAGAACTAGATTCTACAAATAACCATGAGTGGTCTTGTTCCTACAAAGAGAACAATAGTTGTGATTTGTCATACAATAGGCTACATATTTGACCACAAAAGACATTGATATTATAATGTGTATCATAATACAAGTTGATCAACTACGTATGTTAAGAAAATTTGGAAGGAAAATACTAGGTAGTGTGTGTACAAGTTTCATAGCATAACCATTATATATATTGTATCTTTTATGTTTATATTTTTTATCTTTTCCTTAACTTATATGTGTTGTATACATTGTCACTTTAGAAAATTACAATTAAACTATTTATATTTTAAGTTGGATTCCTATAATTATCTATATTCATGTCTCCCCTCTAGAAATTTACAAATTATGTAATCATTATTTTCCACCCACTTCATATCTCATTTGTGTTTATTAGACTAACCTGGGTTAGCATGAGATTTTTTGATAAACATTGAGTATAAGTGTTTAATGAAAAAGGAGGTATCCACACTTAGACGAAGATGCATTTGTTTAAATTATAATTAGTTAAATGTGTGAAGATTATATATCGATAAACTCAATTGTTATGTCTCGACTGATAAATTCATTTTCCAACCCACCTATAAGAATTTAGTTCATCTAAGATGTTGCTCAATCAAACTAATAGTTTGACAATTAACAATTTCATTATTTAAATCATTCTCATTTTAACTTAGAACATAAATGAAAACTATCATGTTGGAATTTAGAGCTCATTCAAAAATTTGTTTGTTGCATACTCAATTCAAAATCCAAATTTATATTCAAATGACGACTATCACTTTCGAATTTAGAGTTCGGTTAAAATTTGTTTTTTGGATAATAAATTTAAAATCCAAACTTGGATCTAAATATATGTACAATAAAATCCAACAACCCTATTATACTCCTATGTTAAAACTGAGTGTGTTCTACATTATTTTCTCGACAACACCTAGCTTTTCTATAAGAATATGATAATTGGAAAATTGCATGAAATATATTGAATCATAAAATCATATCTTCGTTATATTCATGTTTGTCCAAATAAAATTTGCTTCTAACTTATACATACATATCATACTCAAAATATAAATGCATTATATAAGGGCCCTCGGGCCAACAAATGAATATTGGAATCTCACAAATATAATTGAAAAAAGAAAGAAACCAATATGAATTTGGAAGTCCATTATAGGTCCCTAGAATTTCCCTAAAAGGAAACTAATTAGATGGAACTATTTTGGTGATATCTTGCAATAAAAAAATTAGAATCTTTTCATATGAGGTGGTTGTATTAGTATTTCAAGTGAGAGTGTAATCAATAGTACACAATAAAGATAGATAATCATTTATAGAAATAGATTTTCCAATTGCTTTTTCTTCCATGTTATATGTACTTTGTTAATTTTTGTACCCAACATACCAACATACCTCATCTAAAGATATCCATATTAGTTTTTTCATGATATTTTGGATTCAATAAAATCAAAAGAACAAAAAATAATGGAATTTACATCATGGTTGAATTCAAAGTTTTGCAATTCCATATATCACTTCGATTAAATAGTTTATATATTTATCCTTCTAGAAATTATTTTTACTTCCATATTCTCTTGTTTTATAGTGTGTAATTGCCTTAAGATATTTACCTTGGTTTTTTGTGAATTGGAACCTGTGATGAAGTGGAACTTTACTATTATACTCATTTAACTTTGTTCCCTTCTTTGTTTCTAATATTTTAGAATTTGACTCCACTTCATAAATTCAATAATATTTTTGCATATGTGACTCTTGAATCGAGAATTTGGAGCTGGAAATCATAGAGGTCATGAGTTCTCTTCTACCTTCTCTACTTATATAAGGAGATTCCATGGTATTTTTGGACATTAGACACCACCGTAGGCCTTCTCAAAAAACAATCCCTCCCAACTACTCTTCCTTGTCAATCTCACATTGTTTCACCCATACTTATGCCTTTCATGCCCTGAGCCAGGAGATTCAAGTTTTCCTCTTCTCTCCATCTAACTCCCATGGACATGGAAATCAAGATCCCTAGGATTAACGTAATCATTACCTACATAAACCACTCCTTTTACTCTGCGGCCTCAACCTCTACCATTCTTGCAAGTTCTTTCTATCAACATACCCTCTAGAACCTACCTCCTTGTGCAACTCCTAGAAGATGTTTTCCCTCATGTGTGTTCCTTGTCCATATTATTCAAACTGGGGAGAGGATATACATTTGTGTAGGTCTTACCCCCTATATAACTTATATTTGAGATCCCATCCAACCATGTGAAGAAGAGAATGAGAGAACAGGGTGTTTCCAAGTATGTTAGTGGAAGCATACTTCACTATAATCCTTTTCTATCACAAGGACAAATTTTAGCACAAAATTAGAACATCACATAGTCGTACAATAGTGATGAGTCGGGGCATAGGGTGTTTGAGTTGGGGTACCTCCTCTTCAACCTAAGACAGGTTATGGGAACATTTTAGCCTAAGGGAGTTGGTGCTTCACAGAAACCATGTGGCTAAGATCCAGGCTACACATGGATAGATTCAAAGGTTGATGAATAAATTTTTTAATTCCCCTCTCCAATTAAAGCAAAATAAAATAGCTTATTCTTGTTTAAATCTTAGAAAATTGAGTCCCTTGTCCCAATATTATATGTAAGTGTCATTTTTAACCATGAAAACACAATGAAGACAATAAATTTACTAGTATAGCCTAAATATAATCCTATTTTCCAAAATGTCTAGAATCTTTTCTTGGTTACATAATTGAATTTTATATGTAAATACCCGATCTTTTGGATCATTTTATTCAACATGATTCAAATCAAAATATATAAACAAAATCTATGTACATTCACACTTTACATCAAATTCATGGAACCCTATACATAAGGACTACAATTTAAGATATACATGAGTCTTATCTACTCTTCATGCAATATAAGACATATGTTCTAGATATTTTTTATGCCTTCTCTATAAAACCTATCCATGAGTTTTCATAGGGAATAAATCCATACGGACTAAAATAAGGTTTGTGTCAGCAAAGTTGGTAGTAAATCATTGTTATTGATCGATTTCAAAAAAGATATGCAACAAGAGTAGATTCAATATATTTGCAAACTAGGCAATGACTATATGGTGGACTAGGACATCTGTGTAAGAATAACATTTGCTAAGATTTTGAGTTCTAATATATTAGTTTGACAAGATTATCCAAATAAAAAAAATACAAGTTTGATCAAAATTCAAAATTTTCACAAATTAGCAAGTATTTAAACTTTCCAAAATATCGAATATGTTCAAAAAAATGTCAACTTTGAGTACTAAAATTGAGAATTGTTATGCCATATCTTTTTCCAGGTCTAGGTATATAGTGTCTTCACAATCTATGAGAGAACAACACAATCATGTAATCTATTTCAACTAGTATATTGGGGTCTTCTAATCCATTCTAAACCACTACACATGGTGGTGGGATGTTACCCAACCTAGAGTGATCCAAATCTCTAAGGGGTCAAATCCTAAGCGAGTCAAAACTCCAATAAATTAATTCTAATACTATCTCAATATTCAACAATATTGGAGATTTGCAAAATATGTGTGTGGTGAACTTCAAGAGGAAGGATAAGTCTAATAAAAAAATTTGGGTTCACCACTATACTAAATTATATACATGCAGTTTCAAGAGGGAAGTAAACATCTCAACAATTAAAATAGAGAATTCAGTACCTCAAGATTCCAAGGTTTGGCATCAGAAATATTTTGAGTTTCTCTAAAAATTGGCAAAGTACAAGTTAAAAGTAGAACAATATAATTATTGATTGTCTTGGGATCAAGTGTTTGTTTAATTTTTTATTTGTGATTACATTTTTCTTTCCACCTTTAATCATTAATTAATATATATCAATATATTATTTCACATATAAGGTTTTGGATCGAATCTATTTCTACAATCCATCTTTAGCCACATAGGTGCAGATAATTAGGTCACATACATGTGTTGGTAATAATATACATTTCTCCAGCTTAGTTCTTGTAGCTTTATTCTCCCTGATATAACAAATAGTTCAAATTTGGTCAACTAGGATCAAGTATATTCTCCACATGAGGTATATCTACAAGTTTTATCTTATTACAATAATATAGTAATTAAGTCACACATTCTTCATATGTAGATATACAAATACCTCTTATTATATGTAGGGTTAAATCAGTATCCATATACCATCATTCTATAGTTTTTGTAATAGAATGAATTATAATGTATGTACTCTTTCTCTCAAATTTCATTCCAAACAGACCATTCTAGATAACAAAGATTCATATATCCATATTGTATTTCTAAATACCATAAAATGTATATGTAGTAAGATTTCAATTCATGTATAATATATATTAGGATAGTAAAATAACTAGTTCAATTATTCAAATTATTGTTGTTCATACATATTCAATATATATAACTCTTTTCCTAAAATTATATATCACAGACCTATAAATTTAGTGATATTAATACATTACTATGTGTATTAGTTTAATTAGTATTAGGGAATTCAATCAAATGTTATGCTTACTTTCATCGGTATGTGTTATTATCCAAAACACCTAGGTATTTATCTAAGTTCTAATTAACACATAGGAAACATGCTACAGAATTCACATGTTTCCTATTTTCTAGCATTAATACATTTATATATATACCACAATGCCAGGATCTAGGGTTACTTGATCATAATATTAGTTGGTATTGAGATTTAGTTTACTTTACATCCTATCATCTAGTCTTTGATCTTTAGAACATGATATCTAGTTAAGGCTAACTTGTGGAGGTATGATTGATAGGCTTCAACTATGTTCGTGGTCATCTACAAGTTGTTGTTAACCTTGGTGGACATATCAAGATTGGGAAGGAGTACCTAAATTTTTCAAATCTATGGTCTCAGGTAGTTGGTTCTTCAGACCCTTTTCTCTCAGCAAAAGAGGAGACAGTTCATGTTTGCAAATTATCGTAGGTTGCTTGGTGGATCCAGGAGGAAGTAATGAGGCTCAAGGGTGAGTTGAGAAATATGCTTCATGTTGGAGAACTTAGTCATGGTGGAGGGTTTATACACTCTTCTAGATATGCAATGATGGCCCTTGATGATTTACCTTCTAGGACGTTTGGGGAGGATAGGAGAGGCATATGCCATGTCTGCTTTGATCCCTCTGAGTCCTCAAACCTGACCTAATATTGTGTAAGACTCTCCTATATATGTGCAATACAAGTGAGGACTTGTTACGACCCCACCTTTTGGTAACCCCCAATTAAGGGAGATCGAGAGGTCGAAGCTGCACACAAAATTTCCAGATCAAAGGTTCGGCAATTAACCAAGAACAATTATTAAATTTTAACAGACTAAACTGGAAAGTTGTAAGAAAATAAACTTTTGCATACCTTTTGAAAACTTGGATCTCTAAACTTCTATCCACATATGAATTCTACTCTAACTAATCCTCCTTATATTTTAATTCATGCATTTCACAATATGAGGATTTACTGTTTGTCCTTTTGGCGTTGTACCTAAAACGCCGACAAACAAAATGTCGGTTAGCATAAAGTTGGTATGTGAGGGAACCAATAATCGTGCAATTATTCATAACCATGTATTGCAGCCAATTACCATTTAACAAACAATTTTATGTTTTAAATATAACTGTGTGATCCATGCATTCCCTATCCTCTGTGTTGTCCCTGTAGTGGACCTGGATGCTACTTTCCTTATAGTAGATCCCCATTAAACCCCTCATGGTCCCACCTATAGGTGAATGAGTTTCTAGAGTTGAGTCACATGGCACTACCCGTAAGTAACCCACTCCTTAACTCATGGCAATTTCTAACCCACAATAACCTAGACCTTACTCTAGGTTACCCCTTTTTAGCCTTTACAAGCCACAGAGGTGGATTCGGATCTAAGCCAGTTATATATATATATATATATATATATATATATATATATATATATATATATATATATATATATATATATATATATATATATATATATATATATATATATATATATATATATTCATGGTGATAATCATAGTCACTTTATAGTTGCATGAAATAAAAGCCATCCAACAGCTATTTTCAAGCAACCGATAAACATGTTTGGAAATTGCTGTGAAACTAAAGTGATTATTCATAAGCGTAACCACATACATGTTCCGTAGATTTCTCAAGCTAATATCAATTCCAACCGAGAAAGCCATCCAAGCAAGTAGTTCAACCACACAATCAAGAATCCTGAAAAACACATGTACTCTATTTACTACACACTTTATCAAGATTCTTTCTATTCAACTTGAAATTGCTTCCTATGGTTTCCTTATCCATTTTAGGGTTTCCATTTTGCATTTAGGGTTGCACTTCATTTACTATTTTAAATCCTATTTCTATTCAATTACTTACAAAGCCTAATTATCTCATCTATTCTTCAATATTAAGGTTATCTTAACAAAATATAACCCTATTTTCATATTAAAGGCACCATTAACCATCAATTAATTTCATTAAGCTTCTTTTACGTTAAAGCTACTATTTTTATCCTTTTAATTCATGACAAGATCATTACATGCCTCTATCATCAATTTAAAGTTCATTAGGGTCTAATTAACATATGAACTCGTTTTGCCATCAATTCTACCTTTTATTCATGAGAACCCTAATTACTACTTTTAGGGTATTTATTTAGAATTAAGGACTTGTGTACTCTAAATAGATTAGAACCATCATATCTCAGCTTTGTACATGAATTTGACCAATTAAAATCATTAAGGATCATAATTACCACAGTTAGGGTTCAAGGTTCATTAAATCATATGGAACCCTAAATAAATCAAATTACACATGAAGATCATACTTTTAGATCTAATATGCCCTTTTTATTAACAATAGGTTAATATAAGTTTTAAACACTCACATAATCCCTTTCTAATTCATTAATCATCAAAGGTTAGTGTTTTTTTCATTGATTAAACTATTAAAGATAGCATCTTGGTATACTTTTTGAATATAAAGTGAAATTAGGCTTCAATATTAATTTATTTGTGTTCCTCTCATTCTGAGGATCAATTTTCATATATTACTTGTCCTAATTGGAGTTACCAATATTTAATTACGAATTAATAAAGGAATTACCTTTTCAGCCAATCAGGGAGCACCACGTCGTCCACTCCCATGCAACGTAGTTTTGGGAAACATTTCTAAATGTCCAATTTACCCTCAGTAAGTTGAGCGTGTCTTTCAGTCTGCAGAGGGCAGAACGGTCCAACGCGCCCTGGTCATCTTCCTCCTTGCCTACCCTAACACTGTCGATGTAGCAAGCGCTAAGTGCAGCCCTGCCGCCCCCTTTCCAGACCACGATGGCTGCCATGGATGGTGACATTAGCTCCGACGGGATCCTTCGCCCAAGGGGCACCCTTTATTCACAGCCAAGATGGCCCATTCTTATCTACTAAGACCTGGACGGCGTCCGGTCTTACTGCTCTTCTGCAAACCTTGTGCAAGGGCCAGAACATGTAGATGGAGTTGAACCTCCTTCCAACTGGCGTGGGAGTGTCATACATCCTTCCTATCCCCGTCCCTAGCTCCTCCTCACTCCAAGGGTCGCACTACTCCTCTTATACTAGGGTTTAGTGTGAGTACAAGATGGAGAAGAGAGGGGGATGCCCGAAATCTCTTTGGGCTCAAGTCCAAGGATCCAAACCTTAAATAGGAGAGGATAGCAACACCCCATCGTGCTCAACCATGAGGAAAACAAATCCCCTTTATCCTACCTTCCTTTCTTACGTGTAACTTCTCCCTTTAATTTATTCGTTATTTATTTGTATTCCTTGGCTATCAAGGAATCTATTTTCCTAAAGGAAATCCAAAAATTACCTCTCTCCTATTCTTTTCATGCATGACTTTTAATCCATTGGCCATGAAATCATATTTTCTTTTAAAGCAAGTAACATCCTTTTTTTATATTATTAAAAAGGCATTAATGATGTATCACATTATCCTCTTATTTTGTTTTATTTTCCTTTTTCTTTTTCCTTTTCTTCATTGGGACTCCTTGGATCCCAAGGAACTCGAATATTTTGAAATTCCTTTTAAGGATACTTATTATCCTTCTAGATGCATCAATATGCATTATTTCACATTCTCTTGTTTATTTCTCATTAAAATATCTCTTTTTGAGGATTTCTCTTTATTTCTCTTTTATTTTCCTCATTGGTATTCCTTTTAATATTAGCAATCCTTGGGATATGAAATTCCACCAAGAATAACTCAATTATACTTCTTTTCACTTATTTCCCATATTTTATCATTATTTTCAATTTCTTTCTTAATAAAGAAATATTAAATTGATCTTTTCTTTTCTTTTTGCATTATCTTTGCAACTTTGGACTCCTTGGAACCCAAGAGGCACCAAACCCATCTTTGGATTACATCATTTTTCCTTCTAGAGGTTTCTATTTCATTCTTTTCTCAAAAACTCAATTATTCATTTATTAATTGAATTTCCTTGTTATTTGGGCCCAATAACCAATAAAGCCCACAACACAATTATCAAGGCTATTGTAAACGAAATCCATTTATTCCAAACAAATTATATCATTATTTTTTCAAATATATTTACTATGAGAAATTACATTCCTCACCAAATGAACCCAAAAATTGGGGTTGTAACATCCTTCCCCTCTTATAGGAATTTTGTCCTCAAAATTCTATCAAGCAACTAAACTATTCAGGATAAGACTTTTTCATGTCCATCATTGGCCCCTATGTGGCTTCACCTTACTCATAGCTCTTCCAAAGAACCTTTATCATCACATATTATTTTTCTGAGTTCTTTCATCCTGGCATCTATAAACTGCACAGGTGACTCAGGCCATTTCAGCCTCCCTTGGGGCTCACTAGGTTCATTGCTCATCACATGGTTAGGGTACCTCACATAGTTCTCTAAATTGGACACTTGGAACTCATCACATATTTCTTTATCATGAGGGGTAAGATCAAACTTAACCTTCTCCACCAAACCATGACAAAAGAATCCATGCATTGGGGACTCATCTCTCTTAGCTATAACTTAGAGGGGTCGGATTTTCATGTCACATATTCTCCCACAGTGAACTACATGTCAGTCTACTTTGCATCCTCTCACGACTCCTGTCGTCTCTAGGCTCCTTTCAGCCATTGCACGATCAAAGAGACTTCATCTACACGTATTGTGGTCCTTTTCTAACCATCATGTGGTCCTTTCACCAACATCACCTTACTGAAGTGGTGACCGACACAACCTCCCTTACCGAGCTTCTTTAAAACCCAATACTGGCTATGATGGTTATCATCACGTTTTACAAAGGACAAGAACTGTCTCTATGTATCACCCTGAACGAGCACACATTCTCTCATCAGACCCTCTAGTCTGGATCATACTAACCATTAGATAAGGGTGATAAATCGTACTAACATCGAGTTATTCATGTACCTACTCCCACCTTTTGGAAGGGAACCTTTAGGTCAAACTCAAGAACCTTTGAACTCGCATCATGGTGTAGTTGATCCATCTCTCTCATGGGTAGCTCAACCAGGTATGTCCCTTAACAGAACTCTTTCTTTCTCATGTCATCTGGATAAGACGATCTATGATACCCCATATTGCATCTCGACCTTCCTAGGTCCAGGGGAGACTTACAACATCCATAGTAATGAACTCCCTTTCTCTTTTGGGGACTCTTTATCCTTTATATTAATGCACTGGGTTACCGGTGTTCATCCTTCTCCCTTTGTTTGCATGGCCATATACCACATGCAACTTTATCTTAGGCATCTAAAGTACTACTGTCACTTATTACCTTGCTAGTACCACAGTGTATGGTGATCTTCAATCATGATTTCTTGTATGTCATGATTCTACAAGATCGATTCCTCAAAAACCCTAAACTACTCTAGTTGGGATTTCATCATCTTCCTTTCCAAAGAAGTGCATTTGAGGTTCTACAACCTTCCCTTCATTATATCAAGGACTAGACTGGCTAACCAAACAACCATTAACTTGTTCAACAGATCTCATTACATCTAAGTATTAGCCAAACATATCTCCTTTCCAAACTTAGGGTTAGCCTAACAATCTCTTCTAGCTTCCAGCCAAACTAGTCAGATACTTCTCAACCAGAGCATCCATTACCACTTCACATCCTTAGGTATTAGGTAATGTTGATGACATACACCTTCATGTATTTCACTTATCATCTCAAACTCGAACTCTAAGTCTATCTTTATTGAGAACACCTTGAGATCATCTTCTTGGTGATCAAACTCAACCTTATATGACTCATATCTCATGATAAAAACATCCTCATAAGGTGACTACCTCATTCCTCTTAGTGTTTGCAAACCATCCATGTATCATTCACTTTACCATGGTATGTTATCTTCTCTGTCCCTATATATCGTGGCAACGTTCCAACCCACATCATCTTTATCCTTGGTGTATGGCATGCGTACTATCCTATCTCTCACTCCCATAAGAAGAGGAAATAAGCATTTGGCTACAGTCCAAATACAGAGTTCTTCCTATTCTAAGAGTAGAGATGGTACATCCCACCTTACCAGTACACCCTTAAATCTAAGTTGAAACATGTCGTGTATGCCTCTATATTACAATCATCTTGCTATCAAAGTTACCTCCTTAGAAAATTGGTTTCGAACCTACTTGGGTTACCACTCAATCCTTGGTCATTTCCTCTAGGTCTATAGGGTTCCGGCACTTTTAGGGTCATCCCTCTTCCCTTTTGCATCCAGAGAGTGCCCTACTCATCTGCCCTTTGGGACCCATGAGTTCATGAAGGTGATCAATCTCCTAACCCATGGCCCTCAGACAAAGATAGTTGTTACCTCCCGACCCTATGGTCATGTGCAACTAGGGAATTAGGCAACTCCTACTTCCATCGGTCTTATCCCTACCTGATCCTAGGATAGACTTAGGATTCTCTTATAGTACATGTTTAACTTATAACCTTACCCAAGCCTTCATCACCTCTCTCTCTCTGCATTCATGGGCTGACTTTCATCCTTTCATAGGGGTCATGGTGACCTGCCTACCTTGGTCAGGCCCCATAGTGGTTACCCCCATGGTAACACATCCACATACACTTAGAGATTATTATCTATGGGTCTTACAGGTTTATTCTCATACCATGTACTTTTCACTTAGCTTCTCAAGATCCTATGAGACCTCTTTAGATTAACTTAAACCAACAAAACTAATATACACCCTACCAAAGGGTCCCTCTCCCAGGATGGGAGGAAAACATCACCTTGATAACAAAGGTCACAAACGTCCTTATGTCTAGAGTTTACATCCATATGAGCATGCTTGACCCTAGCAAGCCATTAAGACACAAGCAGCCCACTTACTAGACCAAGTTGGGTCACACTTGTCTTCATTTCTCAACACTAGATCCAAATCATACCTTCCAATGTCATCAACTTAGCTGTGAGGGGTTCATCAAACCTACCTTAAACTTAAGGGGTTTCTCTATCCTCTAACCATGAGAAGTACCATGCCCGCATCTATAGAAACTCAACTCTCATCATGAATGTTAGGCACACCACTTCCCCTCTTAGGCCTAGGAACCCTAGGTTCACTTTTGGGTGTCCAACTACATGCTCCACCTTTTAGCCATTAATTACGCATGTACCGGGTATGCACTTTCCATGATCCTTCCGCTTGATTAACACTTCATATTGAATTCATCCTCAAGGACAACCAACAAGGCATAAGGCCCCATCACCTCTCACTAAACCTCTCCAAGGTATACATAACTTCTTCTTCCTTTCCCAGAAGGTAAACACTTACACCATAGACACATAGGTTCCAGAAGCCTCATCCTCTCTATAGGGTTTGGTTCCTATAAAGGCAACCAAGATATCATCACCCTCCATGGATCGAGCATGAGGCAACCCCTATCATCCAATTAGGCCGCATCATCCTCAACTCCCCACTGTTCCTCATATCTCGGAGTCTAGGCTTCCAACCTTCTTGCATGGGTCCAGCTCTCTCTCTAGAGATAACCCTATAAACAACCTTACTACGAGAGGTTCTCTCTCCAAGAGGGATCAAGCTCACAAGCATACTCCTACCTAGTAAATCCTATTACATTTGCTCAAGGTCATCCATAGCTCTTTTTGCTTATCTCATAAGCTATCCTTCATACTCTCCTAACTAGGGTTTCAACCTATTGCTCACACTACTAACGTACTATGGGTGCCTACTATGCCATGCTCATATTAGCTCATGGGGTTTCCATGGGTTCTTCTCTAACCTCATTAATGAAGGAGCTATCCTTCACTCTAACATGCATGACCCTTCCCAGGGTTGGGTCGCCAAAGGTACTTGGTCATCCAACCTCTCATGTCTCATATGGTGTCCAAGGCATGTCTATCCAAACACCTGGTTTACCATGACATCTAACTCATCATATCATCTCTCTCTAACCTTCACTTAGGGTTAGGGTTAACATCATCCTTATAGGATGTGCCACGTCTCTACTTATAATGGAGGTCTCTACCTCTAAGACTAACTCTCTTTACTTATCCTCCAGACAAGAAGGTCTAGACTCAGGTCTCTCCTGAGGGCATGACAACTTATGTCATACGACCTAAGCATGTATCTATTCTTTAATTTGTGTTTAAAATATTAAGCTTATGTCCATGACATCTTATTTGCATACTTTTTCATTATTTTGGTGGAGGATTCCTTAGACCTTATTACCTTACCCATACCTCAAGAGGGTGAGGAGAAGAGAGAGAACCCTAATCCTTTAGGTCCTTAATAGAATTTGTGATGAGAAGGGATGAATAAGATGAGAAAGTCCTAAAGGTATCTTATTTTGATTCATACCCTAAGACTTTGGCCAGGCAGTCACACGGATCTGGGAGTCCTCATATTCTAACTAGCAGTGCGGAGGAAAATATTGCCAACCCCCGGCCGTGATCCTTTTCTAGACACCTCCGTCTTTTGGATAATCCTATAATAACTCCCTTGGATTCTATGGAGTTTGACAATTTTAATAATTATTAATTGTTAAGTGAGGAACCTACACTCTGATACCAAATGTTACAACCCCACCTTCTGGTAACCCCAAATTAAGGGAGACTGAGAGGTCAAAGCCGCACACATAATTTCTGGATCAAAGGTTCAGCAATTAACCAAGAACAATTATTAAATTTTAATAGACTAAACTGGAAAGCTGTAAGAAAATAAACTTTTGCATACCTTTTGAAAACTTGGATCTCTAAACTTCTGTCCACATATGAATTCTACTCTAACTAATCCTCCTTATATTTTAATTCATGTACTTCACAATATGACGATTTACTGTTTGTCCTTTTGGCTTTGTACCTAAAGCACTGACAAAAAAAACGTCGGTCAACATAAAGCTAGAATGTGGGGGAACCAATAATCGTGTAATTATTCATAACCATGTATTGCAGCCAATTACCATTTAACAAACAATTTTACGTTTTAAATATAACTGTGCGATCCATGCATTCCCTATCCTCGGCGCTGTCCCTACAGTGGACCTGGATGCTACTTTCCTTATAGTAGATCCCCATTAAACCCCTCATGGTCACACCTATAGGTGAACCAGTTTCTAGGGTTGAGTCACATGGCACTACCCATAAGTAGCCCACTCCTTAACTCATGGCATACTAAAGGGTCTCATGGCACTACACTTGGTAGCCCAATTTCTAACCCATGATAACCTAGACCTTACTCTAGGTTACCCCTTTTTAGCCTTTACAAGCCACAGAGGTGGATTCGGATCTAAGCCAGTTATATATATATATATATATATATATATATATATATATATATATATATATATATATATATATATATATATATATATATATATTCATGGTGATAATCATAGTCACTTTATAGTTGCATGAAATAAAAGGCATCCAACAGCTATTTTCAAGCAACCGATAAACACGTTCGGAAATCACCGTGAAACTAAAGCAATTATTCATAAGCGTAACCACATACATGTTTAGTAGATTTCTGAAGCTAATATCAATTCCAACCGAGAAAGCCATCCAAGCAAGTAGTTCAACCACACAATCAAGAATCTTGAAAAACACATGTACTCTATTTACTACACACTTTATCAAGATTCTTTCTATTCAACTTGAAATTGCTTCTTATGGTTTCCTTATCCATTTTAGGGTTTCCATTTTGCATTTAGGGTTTCACTTCATTTACTATTTTAAACCCTATTTCTATTCAATTACTTACAAACCCTAATTATCTCATCTATTCTTCAATATTAAGGTTATCTTAATAAAATATAACCCTATTTTCATAAGAAAGGCACCATTAACCATCAATTAATTTCATTAAGCTTATTTTACATTAAAGCTACTATTTTTATCCTTTAAATCCATGACAAGATCATTATACGTCTCTATCATCAATTCAAAGTTCGTTAGGGTCTAATTAACATATGAACTCATTTTGCCATCAATTCTACCTTTTATTCATGAGAAAACCCTAAATACTACTTTTAGGGTATTTATTCAGAATTAAGGACTTTTGTACTCTAAATAGATTATAACCATCATATCTCAGCTTTATACATGAATTTGACCAATTAAAATCATTAAGTATCATAATTACCACAGTTAGGGTTCAAGGTTCATTAAATCATATGGAACCCTAAATAAATCAAATTACACATGAAGATCATCCTTTTAGATCTAATATGCCATTTTTATTAACAACAGCTTAATATCTATTTTAAACACTCACATAACCCCTTTCTAATTCATTAATTATCAAAGGTTAGGGTTTTTTTTCATTGATTAAACTATTAAAGATAGCATCTTGATATACTTTTTTAATATAAAGTGAAATTAGGCTTCAACAATAATTTATTTTTGTTCCTCTCATTCTAAGGATCAATTTTCATATATTACTTGTCCTAATCGGAGTTACCAATATTTAATTATGAATTAATAAAGGAATTACCTTTTCGGCCAATCAGGGAGCGCCACGTCGTCAACTCACATGCAACGTAGTTTTGGGAAACATTTCAAAATGTCCAATTTACCCTCGGTAAGTTGAGTGTGTCTTTCATCCCGCAGAGGGCAGAATGGTCCAACGCACCCTGGTCATCTTCCCCCTTGCCTACCCTAACGTTGCCGCTGCAGCAAGCACTAAGTGCAGCCCTGCCGCCCCCTTTCCGGACCACGATGGCTTCCATGGATGGTGCCATTAGCTCTGACGGGATCCTGTGCCCAAGGGGCGCCCTTTATTCGCAGCTAAGATGGCCCATTCTTATATGCCGAGACCTAGACGACGACCGGTCTTACTGCTCTTCTGCAAACCTTACGCAAGGGCCAGAACGTGTAGATGGAGTCGAACCTCCTTCCAGCCGATGTGGGAGTGTCGTGCATCCTTCCTATCCCCATCCCTGGCTCCTCCTCGCTCCAAGGGTCGTGTTGCACCTCTTATACTAGGGTTTAGTGTGAGTACAAGATGGAGAAGAGAGGGGGATGCCCGGAATCTCTTTGGGCTCGAGTCCAAGGATCTAAACCTTAAATAGGAGAGGATAGCAACACCCCATCATGCTCAACCATGAGGAAAACAAATCCCCTTTATCCTACCTTCCTTGCTTATGTGTAACTTCTCCCTTTAATTTATTCATTGTTTATTAGTATTCCTTGGCTATCAAGGAATCTATTTTCCTAAAGGAAATCCAAAAATTACCTCTCTCCTATTCTTTTCATGCATGACTTTTAATCCATTGGCTAAGAAATCGTATTTTCTTTTAAAGTAAATAACATCCCTTTTTGATGTTATCAAAAAGTCATTAATGATGTATCACATTATCCTCTTATTTTATTTTATTTGCCTTTTTCTCATTCCTTTTCTTCATTGGGACTCCTTGGATCCCAAGGAACTCGAATATTTTGAAATTCCTTTTAAGGATACTTATTATCCTTCTAGATGCATCAATATGCATTATTTCACATTATCTAGTTTATTTCTCATTAAAATATCTATTTTTGAGGATTTCTCTTTATTTCTCTTTTATTTTCCTCATTGGTATTACTTTTAATATTAGTAATCCTTGGGATACGAAATTCCACCAAGAATAACTCAATTATACTTCTTTTCACTTATTTCCTATATTTTATCATTATTTTCAATTTCTTTCTTAATAAAGAAATATTAAATTGATCTTTTCTTTTCTTTTTGCATTATCTTTGCAACTTTGGACTCCTTGGAACCCAAGAGGCACGAAATCCATCTTTGGATTACATCATTTTGCCTTCTAGAGGTTTCTATTTCATTCTTTTCTCAAAAACTCAATTATTCATTTATTAATTGAATTTCCTTGTTATTTGGGCCCAATAGCCAATAAAGCCCACAACACAATCATCAAGTCTATTGTAAACAAAATCTATTTATTCCAAACAAATTATATCATTATTTTTTCAAATATCTTTACTATGAGAAATGACATTCCTCACCAAACAAACCCAAAATTTGGGGTTGTAACATCAGACATGCCCGAGGAGGTGTCAATGCAGCGGACAGGGATGGGATCCCACGGGGATAGTGACTATGTGTTTTTATCCTATGTATATGTCTCAAGGAGGCTATAGGTTGACATGGGGATGGTTGTTGTAGATTATCAGGTTTTGTTACATGTAAAATCATCGACTTATTAAAGAAGGTGATTGGCAATGCTCGCACGTCTGGGTTGTAAATTGTGGTGATGAATATGTTTAGTTGAAAGGGTGAAGGTGGTGATGATACAAAGAAGAAATAAGTCAACCACAATTGGGTAGAAGGATGGAACATATATAGTGTCAGATAAATAGAAGAAGGGGCTCAATGATCGTAGTAGTCACCTATGTTTGTATGTGTTGTTGGTTGCTTTTATGTCTACAAGGTAATAGGTTTAGTTTTCATCTATATACCCCTTCAGGTATGTATTTGTTTATCCTTTAATTACATTGGGTATTTTATTATGCTAGGAAATGGTTTGCATTTTTCCTTCAAGAATACATGTTTGCGAAAAGAAAAGTTCTAGAAGGGCCATTACTAAATAGTTAAATTTTGGTAACTTTAGCACATATTATCTGCTGCAGTTAGTGAAACACATTTTTCATTTCTTGTATGCAAATATGTTGGATGAGCGCATAAAAATTTAATGTTGTAAGATTTCATTAATACTTTCATGCAAAATGTTAACACTTCAAAAATATAATTGGGAATACTTATGACAAGAATCATTATAGGTGTATTTTTGTTCTTT
This sequence comes from Alisma plantago-aquatica, assembly GCA_963693085.1. Lineage (NCBI taxonomy): Eukaryota > Viridiplantae > Streptophyta > Magnoliopsida > Alismatales > Alismataceae > Alisma > Alisma plantago-aquatica. The sequence goes on along the minus strand of OY856409.1, from coordinate 660,086,267 downwards.
CCATATTTTACCATTATCATCATAAAGTACACTATTAACTCATTTTCTTCAAATACATATTTTTGTGTAACATGATTTTTTAATGAGTCCCCATACTTTTATTTCCTTCTAATCATATGTAAGTGTTATATATTGATTCTAGAGTCGATGACTCTCGACTGGGTCAAGGTAACTCAAACTAGGTCCTGATCTTATTCGATTGAACTAGAACATCAAGAATTGGAATTTGTGCGTGATATTCAATATATTCACAAGAGATTGGAATATAAATATTGGGGAAAGTGGTTGAGGTTTTTAAGTTATAAGGGATGTATACAATATCTCAAAATAAGTTTATAATCCAAAATTCATTATGTTACAAATCGTCCACCCATTAAAGAGATTTCATCCTCAAAATCAAGTCCTTATCATCCAAGTTCTTACTAGGGCTTTATCCATAAATTATCTACCATACTACTCATGATCCACAAGTGTCACCTTAAGCCAAAGCATATAATTCTAATTCTTATCCAAATTTAGCATACATATAAATCATGGTGGCCAAACATTTATTTTACTACTAACATGGAGTTATGGAACTAATTTAGGTTCAAAATCCTACTTCTAAAAGTATAATCACTTTTGAGTTTGGCACGTAGTGACGAATAGTACCTAGGATTTCTAATATCATATTTTCATAAGAGAGTTGAAGCATTCAAATTTGAGTCTTGAACCATTATTATCAATAACATTGAGTTACAAGACAACCATATTGGTCGAACTTATAGTTATCAGGGTCAAGCTTAAAAAAATTTCAATTTTTATTCAATATTGTTATTATTATTTTGTATGTGATGTTTCTATTGGCAACAATTGCGTATACTTCATATTTTCTTTTCTCCATTTTCAAATGGGGAGTTTTTACATCAATGTAGTGCTTAGTTCAATGTCAATTCTCCAAAGTCTTATACACCTCTAAAGGTTGGGATACCAAAAATTCAAAGGTCCTAAATTGATTAAATCATACCATTTAATTGTTTAATATGGTTTGGGATGAAATTGTAAATCTCAAAACTTTTTTGAGAATGTTAAACTTGCAGTTATATGGATGTAATGATATATTGATGACGTTTATTGTTCTATTAAGTTGCTCAAAAATTGAACTTACATATTTAGAAGGTGACACTATTATTAATCGCTCAGATTGAAAAATCCCTAGTTGGTTATTTTTCAATGTTATCATAGGGAAAATCCTATTTAATACAAGTCTTGTTGTGGCATTAAAAAATTTCAACAAATCTTGTATTGAGTAGGTTTTTTCCTTTAATGTTGATTATACATACATATTCTTCTTTTTATATATATTTATTTGTGTAGGTGACCTTGTTCGGGATTTATGATTTTCCCAAGTAATAAGAATCACCTTATCTAGGTCGAATTCCACCTACAAGGTGACGGTTATTCCTCATTATTTTATTCATTAGGAAGATTTTAAGAAATTCGTTCTCCTAAATTTCATCATGTTCACCAATTGTTTTCAATATTCAAATTTAAATATATTAAATGTGACTATATATACATGAAACAAGTTGTTTTAGGGTTTATGTTGTTTATACATGCTATATTAACTATGTGTCCCAAACTAAGGAAAAGTGGGGATTGTGATGTTTCAAGGGTAGTACCATAAATCTATACACATATATCTCAAACACTTCTCCATCAAAAATATCAACTAACGCAGACCTAGAGAAGGACTTCAAAAGTCACTAGGTGAGTTGTAGGTGTTCCATAACGGCAAGACCAGGGTATCATCCATTACCATGAATCTCTTTAATAATATCATAGGTAAATACTACAAGTTGGGATAGCATAACTCTAGCTTGTGGTCAATTATTTGCTTATGTCCTAACTATTCTATTTGTATTCATAAATAACCCTAATTTCTATGAGACATGCGTGAGTACTGACTTTTTGTTGCTCTAATACCATGTGGTAAGGAGATGATCTTTTGGACTAAATTTTCCAATGAAAATTAAATCAAAATATTTAATCAAATTCGTCTATATTTATGCTTTGCATCAAAGTTCATGGATGCCTATACATAAGGAATACAATTTAATATATACATGAGTTCTATCTACTCATAAGCATATAGAGGACATCTCATGTATGTATGTTCTATGTCTCCTTTGCACCACCTATATGTGAATCCTCATAGGAATTAAATCCACACCTGGACCAAAAAAGAAGTTTGAGTCAGTAAAGTTGGTATTAAATCATTATTATTGAGGCATTTAATAAGAGATTTAATGCATTTACAAACTAGGTAAGGACTATTTGATGAAATAGGATATCAATGTAAGAATAAATATTGCCAAGATTTGATTTCCAATATATCCGTTTGACAACATTATCCAAACAACAAAATTTCAATGTTGTTCAAGATTTAGATTTTCCACATGTAATGATTCAAAACTTATCCAGAATATTCAAGATATTCAGAAAAAGGTCAATTTTGAATATTAAATTTGAGCACTATAATATCATATCTTTTTTCATGGCTAGGTTCCTTAGTGTCCTCACAGTCTATGAGAGAATATCACAATCGCCTAATTTCTATGTTAACTAATATATTGGGGGACAACCAATCCATTATATACCACTGAAGAAGGTGGTGGGACGTTACCCAACCTCAAGTGAGCCAAGTCTCTAAAGGACCAACACCCAAGGGAACAAGGTCCAAAAAGGCACCAAAGTACAAGGGAATAAAAACTCCAAAAGATCAACTCTAGTGATATCTTAATATTCAATAATATTTGATATTTGTAAAATATGTGTGGTGACCTTCAAGAGGAAAGATAAGCTTAATAAAAAAAATTGGGCTCATCACTATACTAGATTCCATGCACGAAGTTTTAAGAGGGAAGTAAATAATTTAACAATAAAAATAGATAATTCAATACCTCAAGACTCCAAGGTTGGCACAATACATATGTTGAGCTTCAAGAAATAGTCAAGAACGAACTACAAACTAGAATAATATTTTTAGTAATTGTCTTGGAATGGAATATTTATTTAATTGGTGTTATTTATGATTAAGTTTTTTATTTTTAAATAGTAGCTAATATTAACTAATATATTATCTCACATGAAGTGCTTTGTATTCAATCTATTTCTATTATCCATTGTTAGCCACATAGGTGTAGATGTGTCTAGGTTACATGTAAGTGTTGATGATAATTTACACCTTTGTAGTTTTGTTATTGTGGTTTTATTCTATCTCTATCTACAAGTGTTCTCTTATTACAAGAATACATGGATTATGTTGCACATGCTTCATATGTAAATAGATAAATAGCCTCTTATTATACATAGGGGTAAACCAATATGTATATATCCTAATACTACATTTTGCCTACTAGAATCAATGATATTATATATACTCTTTCTCTCATATAAAGACATGTCAAGATAACAAAGTTTCTGTTATGTCCCCACCTCCCGATAACCCCAAATTATGGGAGACCGAGAGGTCGAAGCCGCACCCATGACTTCCGGATCAAAGGTTCGGCAATTAACCAAGAATAATTATCAAATTTCAACATACTATACTGAAATCTGTATGAAAAATAAATTTTTGCGTACCTTTTTGAAAACTTAGATCTCTAAACTTCTATCCACACCGATACTAATCTATCTAATCCTCCTTTGCACTTTAATTCTCATTTAGTATCACATGTGCCACTTTACTATTTGTTCTTTTCATTGTACCTAAAATGCCGACAAACAAAACGTCGGTCAGCTGAAGCCGGTATGTGGAGGAAATAGATAATGTTCAACTATGTTAACAATATAATCATTCAATTAATCATCTAACAATCAAGATTACATTTTAAGCCATACAACTCAATCCATATATATTCTCAAACTCTGGGTTGTCCCTGCAGTGGACATGGATATCACCTCTCTTTTAGGTAATAGAGTCGCATGGCACTATCCGAAGATAGCCCAATATCTAACTCATTGTGACTTGATGGTCCTACCTCAATGGTAGCCATGTACTAAGTCAACCATAGACCTGATGGACCTACCCAACAGGTAGCCATGTACTAGGTCATCCATAGACCTGATGGACCTATAGGTAGCAATGTACTAGGCCTTTCTCTAACCTGATGGACCTACCCATAGGCAGCCATGTACTAGATTAGCTATAATGCCACAGAGAGAACCAGGATCTGAGTTTGTAGGCATATATCCTTTGTGATAGTCATAGCCACATTATAGTTTGCAATATGAACATCCAAATAGTTTAGTTGCATTCAATGCGATTAAACATCTGGGAATCCATCGGAAAACTAAAGCGGTTATTCATAATTAACCACATACATGATTTGATGAGTCATGTAGTTTATTCAACACATACTTCATGTATATATCATCAAACCAATCAACATATCCAAGCAAGTAATTCAATCATCACATAGTTCCTGAAATAAATATGTACTCTATTTATTACACACTTTATCAAGAAACTACTTTATTAACTTGGATTCACTTTCTATGGTTTCTAATCTGCATTAAGGTTTCATTAATATTAATTAGGGTTTCTTAGATTAATTTCTCAAACTTTATCCTTTTTAAGTTAACAAACCCTAAAATACTCTTTTCCATTTATATGAACCTTAATTGCTCAACTATTCATTTTAATAGTCTTTTATACCCAAATTGACTTAGGATCATCATATCCCTATTTATTCATGGATTTGAACCATTAAACAATTAAAAGACATACTTAGGGTTCAAGCTCATTAATGCATAATCATGCATGAAACCCTAAATTAAGCCAATTATATTAAAAAAAATCTTCTCTTTAGATCCTATTTCCACTTTTATCAACAACAGATTAATATCAGCTTGATTAACATCATTAAGTCCATCTATCATCAAAACTAAGAGTTTTTCCTTAATTAAATCATCAAAGATGATAACTTTATGTACTTTTCCAATTTCAAGCATATAAATTCTAAATTAGACTAATCACGTGCAAAGTTCTTCCTTTTTGAACATAATGTACCTTTTTACATTTAACAGGTTAACATCAATTCTAATGATCCATTAAACCCTATTAAACTCATTAATCAGATCAACATAGGGTTTCTTAATCTTTAATTCATTAAAGATGATGATTTACACTACTTTTCAAACTATGATCAGATTCATGCTATAAAACCATTTTTAATAGGTTCCTTGCATTTTTCTGATCAAAATTCATATATTACTTGTCCTACGGAGTTACGAATATCGAGATATGAATTTTGTATGAATTACCTATATGAGCCAATGGCACGATGCCACGTCATCAAAACCATGCAAAGCAGCCCGTTGCGAATTATAACCAAAACACGAATATACCCCTCCACTTAAACGGTCATCTTTCCAATAGGGAGGGGCAGAACGGTCCAACGGGACCTCTGCCTTCTTCCACCTCGCACAGGCACTACTGCCTCGCCCTAGCCGCGCGGGGCACAGCTGCTTTTCTTCCTCCCGGAGTCCGTTGGCCGCCGTCGAGTCTTTTCTTGACTTCTCCGCCCTCCGCCGCCCTTGGGGCACGAAAACAAGCACGACCAGCACGGCTAGCGTGGGCTAGAGAGAGCTGCAACCCACAGCTGAGTTGCAGCCGTGCAGCTGTTGCTGCGGATGATGTGCAAGGTCTAGGACAGGGAAGGACGGCCGACCTCTCCTAGGTCGTCGTGGGTGCCTCCTGCCTTCATCCAGATCACTAACAAGTCCTCGGGGTCCCATGGCCAAGCTACTCCCCCATACTAGGGTTTACATGATGAAGAACAAGAAGAATATAGGAAAGACGGTGGAAGGTGCAGAAACTCTCTGGAACTCGTCCCAAAGGGTCCACCCCTTTTATATAGGGTGAGAAACGAAGACATGAGTTGTATATACACGGCTCAAAGAGCCCCTTTCCCAAAAGGAATTGCATTCCTTCAAGGATAAGAAAACCTTCTCTCTCTTCTTAATCATTTTGATATTCTCTTTTCTTCAAATATTAGGAATTCGAAATTCCTCTTAATTAATTTCTTTTACACTTGCCTTCTATCCCAAAGGCACGAATTTCTATTTCCTTTAATTAAAATTACTTTCTTTTAACAATACCTCATAATTCATTAATAATGCAACACATTATCCTCTTATTTTGCCTTTTTAGTATTTTCTCTTTCTTTCCTCTTTATTGGGACTCCTTGGATCCCAAGAAACTCTATGATTTCGAAATTACTTTTTAAGGATACTTATTATCCTTCTAGATGCATCTAAATGCATTATTTCACATTATCTTGTTTATTTCTCATTTAAACATCTCTTTTTGAAGATTTCTCTTTATTTCCCTTTTATTTTCCTTATTGGCATCCCTTTTAATATTAACAACCTCATGGATACGAAATTTCCCAGAGAAATCTCTTTTATGCCTCTTTCCACTCATTTTCCACATTTTATCACTATTTTCAATTTATTTCTTAATAAAGAAATACTTAATTAATCTCTTATTTTCTTGTTGCCTTCTCTATGCAACTTCGGACTCCTTGGTACTCAAGGAACCCAAGAGGCACGAAATCCTCTTTGGATTTGCCTTCTAGAGGTTTCTACATATTTCTTTTCTCAAATATTCAATTGTCCATTTACTAATTGAATTTCCTTGTTATTGGACCCAATAGCTAATAATCCCACAAAGCAACCAATCAAGGCTATTGTGAAAGGAATCCATTTATTCAAAACAAATCACATCATTATTTGTTCAATTATCCTTAATATGATAAATTGCATTTCTCACCAATTGAACCCAAAAATTGGGGTTATAACATCCTTCCCCTCTTATAGGAATTTTGTCCTCAAAATTCAAACAAGCAAACAAACAATTTAGGATAAGACTTTTCCATGTCCATCATTGGCCCCTATGTGGCTTTGTCGTACTCATGGCATTTTCAAAGAACCTTTATTATCACATATTCTTTTCTCTGAGTTCTTTCATCCTGGCGTCTATAAACTACACAGGTGACTCAGGCCATTTCAGCCTCCCTTGGGGCTCACTAGGTTCATTGTTCAGTACATGGTCAGGCACCTCACATAGTGCTCTGTATTTGACACATGGAACTCATCACACATTACTTTATCCTGAGGGGTATGGTCTTCTCCACCAAACCATGTCAAAAGAACCCATGCATCGGGGACTCGGCTCTCTTAGTTATAACTTAGAGGGGTCGGATTTTCATGTCACATTTTCTCCCACAGTAACTTGTATGTCAGTCTACTTTGCATTTGCTCACGACTCTCATCATCTCTAGGCTCCTTTCAGCCCTTGCACAATCAAAGTGACTTCATCTACACGCACTGTGGTCCTTTTCTAACCATCATGTGGTCCTTTTCACCAACATCACCTTACTGAAGTGGTGACTGACACAACCTCCCTTACAGAGCTTCCTATAAAACCCGACACTGGCTATGGTGGTCATTGTCACATCTTTCATAGGACAAGAACTGTCTCTAGATATCACCCTGAACGAGCACACATGCCCTCATCAGACCCTTTAGTCTGGATCATACTAACCATGGTTAGGCGTGATAAACTATACTAACATCGAGTTCTTCATGTACCTACTTTCACCTTATGGAAGTGAACCTTTAGGTCAAACTCAAGAACCTTTGAACTCACTTCATGGTGTAGTTGAACCATCTCTCTCATGGGTAGTTCAACTAGATATGTCCCTTAACAGAACTCTTCCTTTCTCATATTATCTAGGTAAGGCGACCTACCATAACCCATATTGTATCTCGACCTTCTTTGGCCCAGGGAAGACCTATCACAACATCCATAGTGTTGAGGCTCCCATTCCCTCTCAGGGACTCTTTTTTCCTCTATATCGATACACTGGGTTACTGGGATTCGTCCTTTACCTCCTGGCTTGCATGGCCATAAACCACATGCAACCTTATCTTAAGCATCCAAAGTGCTATTGCCATTTTCCATGGTGTATGGTGATCTTCAATCATGATTTCCTGTATGTCATGATTCTTCAAGATCGATTCCTCTGAAACCCTAAACCACTCTAGTCGGGGTTTCATCACCTTCTTTTCCAAAGAAGTGCATCTGAGGTTCTACCACCATCCTTTCATTGCATCAAGGACTAGACTGGCTAACCAAACAACCCTTAACTTTTCAATGTATCTTGTTACATCTGAGTGTTATCCAAACACCTCTCCTTTTCAAACATAGGGTTAGCCAAACAACCTCTTCTAGCTTCTAGTCAAACAAGTCAGATGTATCTCAACCAGAGCATCCATTACCACTTCACATCCTTAGGTATTAGGTAACATTGAAGACATACACTTCCATGCATTTCACTTATCCTCTTCTTCATTAAGAACACTCTCTGATTTCATCATCATGGTGATCAAACTCAACCTGGTATAACTTGTAAGTTCTACATAGCTTATGATAAAAACTTCCTCATAAGGTGACTACCTCATTCCTTTTAGTCTTTGCAAGCCATCCATGTATCATTCACTTTACCAGGGTAGGTTATCTTCTCTATCCCCATTTCTCGTGGTCACGTTCCAACCTACATCATCTCTTACCCTTGGTGTATGGCATGCGTAATGTCCTATCTCTCACTCCCATAACAAGAGGAAATAAGCATTTGGCTGCAGTCCAAATATAGAGTTCTTCCTGTTCTAAGAGTAGAGATGGTACATACCACCTTGCCAATACACCTTTACATCTAAGTTGCAATGTGCCACATATGTCTCTACATCATGATATCAAACTAGTCTTGAACCTACTGAGGTTCATACACATCCCGTGGTCATCTCCTCTAGGTCTATAGGGTGCCAGCACTTTTGGGATCATCTCTCTTCCCTCATGCATCAAGAGAGTGCCCTACTCATCTGCCCTTTGGGTCCCATGAGTTCATGAAGGTGATCAATCTCCTAACCCATGGCCCTTAGACAATGATAGCTGTTACCTCTCGACCCTATGGTCCTGTGCATTTGGGGAATTAGGAAACTCCTATTTTCATCGGTCTTATCCCTACCTGACCCTAGGATAGATTTAGGATTCTCCATCATAGTACATGTTCACTTAGAACCTTACCCAAGTCTTCATCACCTCTCTTTCTGCATTCATGGGCTGACTTTCATCCTTTCATAGGGATCATGGCAACCTGCCTACCTTGGTCAAGCCCCATACCAGTTACCTCCATGGTAACACATTCATATGCAATTAGAGATGGCTATCTATGGGTCTAAAGGTTCATTCTCATACCATGTACTTTTCACTTAGCTTCTCAAGATCCTATGAGACTTCTTTAGGTTACCTTAAACCAACAAAACTGATATACACTCTACCAAAGGGGTCCCTCTCCCAGGATGGGAGGAAAACTATCTCTTGTCAATAAGGTCACAAAAGCTCTTAGGTCTAGGGTTTACATCCACACGATCCTACTTAACCCTAGCAAGCTATTAAGGCACAGAAGATCACCTACCGAACCATGCTAGGTCATTCTTGTCCGCTTTCCTTCATGTTGGATCAAGATCACACCTTTCTTTATCATCAAACTGGCTGTGAGGGGTTCATCCAACATACCTTAAGATTAAGGGGCTTCCCTTTTCCTCTATACATGAGGAGTACCATGCTCGAAACTATAGCAACTTAATTCTCGTCATGAGCATTAGGTATACCACTTCCCCTCTTAGGCCTAGGAACCATGGGTTCACTTGTAGGTGTCCAACTACATGCTCTATCTCTTAACCATGAACCAAGCTTGCAAAAGGCATGACATGCACTCCTTGTCATCCTTCAACTCGAGCAACACTTAGAGTTGGATCCTCCTTAAGGACAACCAACAAGGTACAAGGCCTCAGAACCTGTTCACTAAACCTCTCTAGGTCTAAGGAACTCTTTTTCCTATCTCAGAAGGTAAACACCTATACTGTAGGCACATAGGCACCAGATGTTTCATCTTCACTCTCTAGGGTTTGGTCCCTCTAAAGGCAACCAAGATATCATCAACTTATGAGGCAACCACTGTCTTCCATTGTTTAGGGTTTTAGGCTTCCAACCTTCTCGCTGGGTTTCCTGCTCTCTCTAGAGCTAACCCTACATCCAACCTCACCATTAGAGGTCCTCTCTTCATGAAAGATCAACCTCCAAAGCATTCTCTACATGGGTGAAGCCTAGGTTCGCACTTATGGTTGCTCAAGATCATTCATAACCCTTTATGCTCCATCATAATTCCTTATCCAGGGTTTCATCCTATCGTCAGCACTATGACGTGCCCTAGGTGCCAGCTATGCCCTACTTGCACAAGCCCATAGGGTTTCTATGGTCCTTCACTAACATCATCATCTAAGGAGCTATCCTTTACCCTAACATGCACGACGCTTCCCAGGGTTGGGCTGCCAAAGGTGCTAGGTCACCCATGGATCCTATGGCATCCCAAAGGCATGATCTTTTAAACACCTAGTCCAACTCATCTCTCTCTGACCTTCACTTAGGGTTAGGGTTAGCATCATCCTCATAGGGTGCTCCAGGTCTCTACTTGCAATGGAGATCTCTATCTCCAAGACTAACTTATCCTCCTGACATGAAAGTCTAGCCTCAGGTCTCTTCGGAGGACATGACAACTTATGTCATACGACCTAAGCATGTATCTATTCTTTAGTTTGTGCTTAATCTATTAAGCTTATGTCCATGACATCTTATTTACATGCCTTTCATTAATTTGGTGGAGGATTTCTTAAACCTTATTAACCTTACCCATACCTCAAGAGGGTGAGGAGAAGAAAGAAAACCCTAATCCTTTATGTCCTTATCGGAATTTTGTGATGAGAAGGGATGAATAAGATGAGAAGTCTTAAAGGTATCTTATTTCGATTCATACCCTAAGACTTTGGCCAGGCAGTCACATGGATCCGGGAGTCCTCATATTATGACTAGCGGTGCGGAGGAAAATTTTGCCAAGCCCCGGTCGTGATCCTTTTCTAGACACCTCTGTCTTTCGGATAACCCTCTAATAACTCCCTTGGGTTCTATGGAGTTTGTAAAATTTAATAATTATTAATGGTTAACTGAGGAACCCAAGCTCTGATACCAAATGTTACGTCTCCACCTCCCGATAACCCCCAATTAAGAGAGACTGAGAGGTCGAAGCTGCACCCATGACTTCCAGGTCAAAGGTTTGGCAATTAACCAAGAATAATTATCAAATTTCAACATACTATACTGAAATCTGTAAAAAAAATAAATGTTTGCATACCTTTTTGAAAAATTGGATCTCTAAACTTCTATCCACACCGATACTAATCTATCTAATCCTCCTTTGCACTTTAATTCTCATTTAGTACCACATGTGCCACTTTACTGTTTGTTCTTTTCATTGTACCTAAAATGCCGACAAACAAAACGTCGGTCAGCCGAAGCTGGTAAGTGGAGGAAACAGATAATGTTCAACTATGTTAACAATATAATCATTCAATTAATCATCTAAAAATCAAGATTACATTTTAAGCCATACAACTCAATCCATACATATTCTTGAACTCTGGGCTGTCCCTGCAGTGGACATGGATATCACCTCTCTTTTAGGTAATAGAGTCGCATGGCACTAGCCAAAGATAGCCCAATATCTAACTCGTTGCGACTTGATGGTCCTACCTCAATGGTAGCCATGTACTAAGTCAACCATAGACCTGATGGACCTACCCAATAGGTAGCCATGTACTAGGTCATCCATAGACCTGATGGACCTACCCAATAGGTAGCCATGTACTAGGCCTTTCTCTAACCTGATGGACCTACCCATAGGCAGCCATGTACTAGGTTAGCTATAATGCCACAGAGAGAACCAGGATCTGAGTTTGTAGGCATATATCCTTTGTGATAGTCATAGCCACATTATAGTTTGCAATATGAACATCCAAACAGTTTAGTTGCATTCAATGCGATTAAACATCCGGGAATCCATCGGAAAACTAAAGCGGTTATTCATAATTAACCGCATACCTGATTTGATGAGTCATGCAGTTTATTCAACACATACTTCATGTATATATCATCAAACCAATCAACATATCCAAGCAAGTAATTCAATCATCACATAGTTCCTGAAATAAATATGTACTCTATTTATTACACACTTTATCAAGAAACTACTTTATTAACTTGGATTCACTTTCTATTGTTTCTAATCCGCATTAAGGTTTCATTAATATTCATTAGGGTTTCTTAGATTAATTTCTCAAACTTTATCCTTTTTAAGTTAACAAACCCTAAAATACTCTTTTCCATTTATATGAACCTTAATTGCTCAACTATTCATTTTAATAGTCTTTTATACCCAAATTGACTTAGGATCATCATATCCCTATTTATTCATGGATTTGAACCATTAAACAATTAAAAGACATACTTAGGGTTTTCAAGCTCATTAATGCATAATCATGCATGAAACCCAAAATTAAGCCAATTATATTAAAAAAATCTTCTCTTTAGATCCTATTTCCACTTTTATTAACAACAGATTAATATCATCTTGATTAACATCATTAAGTTCATCTATCATCAAAACTAAGAGTTTTTCCTTAATTAAATCATCAAAGATGATAACTTTATGTACTTTTCCAATTTCAAGCATATAAACTCTAAATTAGACTGATCACGTGCAAAGTTCTTCCTTTTTGAACATAATGTACCTTTTTACATTTAACAGGTTAACATCAATTCTAATGATCCATTAAACCCTATTAAACTCATTAATCATATCAACATAGGGTTTCTTAATCTTTAATTCATTAAAGATGATGATTTACACTACTTTTCGAACTATGATCAGATTCAGGCTATAAAACCATTTTTAATAGGTTCCTTGCATTTTTCTGATCAAAATTCATATATTACTTGTCCTAATCGGAGTTATGAATATCGAGATATAAATTTTGTATGAATTACCTGTCTGAGCCAATGGCACAATGCCACATCATCAAAACCATGCAAAGCAGCCCGTTGCGAATTTTAACCAAAAGACGAATATACCCCTCCACTTAAATGGTTGTCTTTACAACAGGGAGGGGCAGAACGGTCCAACGGGACCTCTACCTTCTTCCACCTCGCACAGGCGTTGCTGCCTCGCCCTAGCTGCGCGGGGCGCAGCTACTTCTCTTCCGCCCGGAGTCCGTTGGCCACCGCCGAGTCCTTTCTTGACTTCTCCGCCCTCTACCGCCCTTGGGGCACCAAAACAAGCACGACCAGCACGGCTAGCTTGGACTGGAGAGAGCTGCAACTCGTGGCTGAGTTGCAGTCATGCAGCTGCTGCTGCGGATGATCGTGCAAGGTCTGGGACAGGGAAGGACGGTCGACCTCCCCTAGGTCGTCGTGGGTGCCTCCTGCCTTCATCCAGATCACTAACAACTCCTCGGGGTCCCATGGCCAAGCTACTCCCCCATACTAGGGTTTACATGATGAAGAACAAGAAGAAGATAGGAAAGACGGTGGAAGGTGCAGAAACTCTCTGGAACTCATCCCAAAGGGTCCACCCCTTTTATATAGGGTGAGAAACGAAGACATGAGATGTATATACACGGCTCAAAGAGCCCCTTTCCCAAAAGGAATCGTATTCCTTCAAGGATAAGAAAACCTTCTCTCTCTTCTTAATCATTTTGATATTCTCTTTTCTTCAAATATTAGGAATTCGAAATTCCTCTTAATTAATCTCTTTTACACTTGCCTTCTATCCCAAAGGCACGAATTTCTATTTCCTTTAATCAAAATTACTTTCTTTTAACAATACCTCATAATTCATTAATAATGCAACACATTATCCTCTTATTTTGCCTTTTTAGTATTTTCTCTTTCTTTCCTCTTTATTGGGACTCCTTGGATCCCAAGAAACTCTATGATTTCGAAATTACTTTTTAAGGATACTTATTATCCTTCTAGATGCATCTAAATGCATTATTTCACATTATCTTGTTTATTTCTCATTTAAACATCTCTTTTTGAGGATTTCTCTTTATTTCGCTTTTATTTTCCTTATTGGCATCCCTTTTAATATTAGCAACCTCATGGATATGAAATTTCCCAGAGAAATCTCTTTTATGCCTCTTTCCACTCATTTTCCACATTTTATCACTATTTTCAATTTATTTCTTAATAAAGAAATACTTAATTAATCTCTTCTTTTCTTGTTGCCTTCTCTATGCAACTTCGGACTCCTTGGTACCCAAGGAACCCAAGAGGCACGAAATCCTCTTTGGATTTGCCTTCTAGAGGTTTCTACATATTTCTTTTCTCAAATATTCAATTGTCCATTTACTAATTGAATTTCCTTGTTATTGGACCCATTAGCTAATTAAGCCCACAAAGCAACCAATCAAGGCTATTGTGAAAGGAATCCATTTATTCAAAACAAATCACATCATTACTTGTTCAATTATCCTTAATATGAGAAATTGCATTTCTCACCAATTGAACCCAAAAATTGGGGTTATAACAGTTTCATATACCCAAATTGTATTTATAAATACCATTTAATATGTGTGAACTAATATTTTATCTCTTATTTTATATATATTAAGATAGTAAACCAACTAGGTCAAATATTTGTATCACCATTTTTCATATTCTCCATATATATATATAAATATATATATATATATATATATGTGTATATCAACTAGATTCCTAAAATTATATATTAAAGATCTATAAATTTGGTATGTTACACGACAAATTTTTAAGTTCCAATAAGACCTTCAATATATAGCTACATCATTAAAATTGATGATGATATTAATTCCAAATCAGACCTTGATTACACTTTATTGTGATAATGACTTTATGGATATGAAACATTATGAAGATTGTGTGAAAACAATATGATGGGGAATTCCCCTTTTGTATAGAGTTTTTATTATTGATAAGAGGCACCCCATCTCCTACATATAGGATAAGGGGGAAGCATACACACTCAAACAAACCCTAATGGGCCAAGACACAAATAGTTCCATGTTACAAATAGACTAAAACAATTAACTAAATAGACTCTCTAGCACTCCCCCTCAAGTTGAAGTTTAGGAGAATCCCAAGTCAGCTTGCAAACGGATAGAAAGACTAGAATAAAATATACACCAACCCCATATAAGAAAGTTTCTCCCCCTCAATGTTACAATAAATTGCCCAAATACTCCAATACTCCCCCTCAAGTAGATAATCCAAAAATGGGTATAAAGGTAGGTGGCAAGACCTTCTTGATCAATATGAAGTAGCATCCAGAGCAGAAATAAACATCAATATGTAGGCATCATGATCTTGATCTCAATAATTTTCATCATCAAATAAACTAGAGAGTGGTGGAACACAAGAAGCAGTAGTCAATTTACATACAAGGCATGGACAAGAAAAGAGTCGATATGCACTAGGAACGATCAAGACAGAGAGTGCTAGAACATAGTAATAGAAAATAGATGATTTATCCATATAGAAGACCAGTTATCCAAAGTATAAAGCAACAAAAGGACCCCAAGATTAATAGTACTAGTAGGAAATTATGAAGCTCCATCAGAGCATGTAAGTCAGCAAAGGTACCATCATCATCCCATCATATAATTTCCATCCTTGTAGAAAATGTCAAAATCTAGAGAGTGTTGGGTCACAGTCGCTACAGATGTGTGCAAGGCACTTACAAAGAGCCAGTGTGCATAAAGTGTTGGTGATATGTCCTAAGAGCCCATCATATGATGATTGCAATGTCACATCTTTTAGTTGATTTCTAATAAAGGAAATTCTAGTTATTATGCTTGTTTTAATATGGGATAATGCATAAATATAATAATGTCTTTAAATATGTTTGACTCAATGACATATGAGTTCAAGTTGAGGACCTGAATATGAGATCATGTGTATGATATGAGTATTTGTTCTTATATTAGTCCCAAGTTGGATATTATTGTGGATGTCAGGACAACAATAATATATCAGGACTAGTATGTGTGTTGATTAATGACTACATCTCATTAGTCATGATACTGGATATGAAATGAAAGACATAGGTACTTATTATGAACAAGTATATTGGGCAAACTCACCTTGAGTGTAATACATGGAATCTAATAATGGTGGTGAAAAGCACATCTAAGTGTAATAGTGGTGATTGTGGTCTTTATAATTGAAATCACTACAATCATAGAATTATGTTCAATGTGCGTTAACACTACTTAATGTGGCCTTGAAAAGGGTTTCTATAGAGGTAGTGATTAGGTGCATTGTGATGCATGTGGATTATTGTGAGTGACATGGATGGAATTTGTCCCTCTCATTTGAGTGATATCACGTCCAGTTGATGAGTGAGACTATAAAATGTATGGCCATGCTCATGTGGGTCCATATGTGATATTGAGCTCATGTGTGTCACAATAGTCTACTCTAAATCAAGGAACAAAAATTGAACATTCAGAGGATGGTGTTTCTATTCCTCAGATTCAATCTAGATATTAGAGACAAGGGGATTATATAATCACTATAACACTGGTCACAATACTATGTTAAGTTGTTATCCAACTTCTCCAATTACTTGAGTAGCAATGAAGTCTTGTTAGATACCAAACATTACTTGGGAAATCATAACTTAATTATAAATATCACTGCCAGCATAATTTGGAGCCTACAGGTCACAGCCACAGGATATATTTGAATAAGAGTATAGTTGTGGATATGATTGAAAATGTTCCAAGTCAAGTTGATTACTAAAACATTTAGGTAATCTATTATAATAAATTTGGAATGTAATGTAAGTTAATTGGCTAAAATATTTAAGCCAATTAATTGGATTTAAATTTTTAAGTTGACAGGTTAATCCCAAGCAATTGACTAGAGTCGGATGACGGAAAATTAATTAATCAATGAATATGATTAATTGGTTAATTTATTGATTTTAGAATATTCTAATTATCTTTTTGACAATTCGTAAGCAGCCTATTTTAAATACACTTGTAGCCTTTTGTTTCTCAAGATATTTAGAAAAATCTACTTCCTTTCCTCTCCTACTTATAGGGACATGATAGTCAGATTTAAGAGACACACTCTTGTATGTGAATCCTAGTTGTCATCGACCTAGAGAGAGAGAAGGAGAGTGATAGTAGCACTAGCACGTCATCAAGTGAAAGATTGCTCCTTATCACCAGGAAGCGCAACAAAGAGTTCAAGTCCATCTGTGTAGACTATGTAGAGACACAAACGTTGAGAAACTGCGTTCAGAGGACGCTGATAAGGATTTTTCGTGCATGCAAGCAGCGACGCACACCACCACGTGAAGGGGACATTACTGGACTTGCTCCATGAAAAGGTATACCTCACGCATCCTCCTTCTGAACATGTTGTTGTAGAAGAGATCTGCTAGTAGGATACATAAATAATTTTTTTTTGTTCCCACTACACTTGTCGCCTCCATGAAACCTACAGAAAGAGAACAGAATGTAGTAGTGCAAACTCACAAAGAAACAAGTAAAATATGTTAATCATAGCACAAATAGCAACAATGATGCCTCCAGATAGAAAATCATTCAATACATAGTAGAGTGAAGTAGACATCTCAATAGCATTAGTTGATATGTTTATGAATAAGCAATAATAGTAGAAGAAAGCTCCATATAGAAGTAAAAAATAGCATGAAAAATCTACATAATAGTGTAAGGATCCACATAGAAGGAAAAGGAACACCACAATAGAAGAAGGATCTATATAGTATCATGAAGATCCATATATCAAAAGTAAAAGTGACATGACAATCCATATAGCAGCAAAACTGAAGTCTTCTTCTTTCTTCATCTCTCCTCCATCTCATCTCTTCTCTCTACTCATCATCCTCTATTCTCCCCCTCACACCAACCATGAAAAAAGTCACCATAGTCGGGATGAAAATTCAAAAATAATGGTAGAGGCAAGGGCTATGTAGGCAAGTATGTGGTGGGAGTAACCAACAACTCAAGTCTAGGTGTAAATGACCCGATTACACAAGATCGAGATAGAAAAATTTTAGGACTAGCTTAAAAATCATACGATTTGATTATCATCAGGAACAATATACATATGAGGGGTAGTGTGGCACCTATTGTCACACAAAATGAGATTACTCAAAACAAAACCACAAAATAGATATTAACAACCTTATTAGTAGAAAAGACTTAGAACTAAAACCAATTTTCATAAAACCATAAGCAACTAGAAACTTTGCACATAAGTCCTTTCATGCCTCAAAGCATACTCAAGGCATGTCATCAACATGTTATCAAAGGGGATGTTCCAAAAGCACATATACATATGTCCACTATAATTGTTCATCACATGTATACAAACCAACCACATAAGAAAAACATGGTCACAAAATGTCTTAAAAATGATTCCCAAAGACCCTGAGTGTATAGGGACAACTCTAGGACTCTATCAGTAAAAGACATCCAGTAGCACTGCCAACCTTGTCAGCTACTGGACCTCCTGTTGCTCCTCAACCTCCACTGCACGATCTCTACTCCTTCATGCACGACCACCTAAAAAGGATGTGGGAAACCCATAGGGTGAGATTCCAATATAACTCACCACCAACTCTATTATCATCACAGATAGATAAAACTGCATACTGAGCTATTTGAGCAAGATTAACTAAAAATCATATATCTCAAGGATAAATAAAATAGATCAACACTGTGCACTTACCATCACTTAATAGAATATTTATCAATTTAAAAAGGAATATGAAGAACATGTATTGATGTTAATAACTAAATAGTATAAAATCAAATCAAGGCCTCAATTAATGTTTCCATGTTTGATCTAAACAATTATAGTACACAGTTGTTTACATATCTGTTATGCCTTGAGGATTTGAGTTGTACCACCCAAATCCAACCGACCACTATATGTATATAGTCGGAATCAATGCCATACAAGGTCTAATGGAAGAGTTGGAATCCACGACCTCACCTTCCTCAGTCAGTGCAAGGGAACACACTACAAAGACATATTAGTCAACTAAAATAATGACATATAGTCAAGCTCAGGGATTTGGTCACGCATGGCCATCTGCATATATAAAATCATGTCTAGCCCACCTTGGTACATGTACAACGCTAGAAGAATAGGCTCACGCATGGCCGTTCTAAGAAGGAGTGGCTCATGCATGGAAATCCGTATAATAATGATATTGACTCATGCATGCTCATCTCCACATCATCTAGGTCTAAGGATACAAGGAAAATACTCAACTTGTACCCCACATATTCAAAAATATGTGCTCCGAATTAAACTCGTTTCACCATCCAGGTATTGCTGACACTGAATGGTCCATGGCACAAGGCAAACTACACTATGATAATCCACTTGATTAACTAGACCAATTAATATGACATGTAGCATCAATCAAGTTATAATGTACAAACCAAAAACAAATTCTACACAATTAGGGTTTGAGGTATCACTAAAACATACTAAAACATATATAAGGACCACATCATCATGTTATTCTAGTTATTCATCACATGTCCATCACAAGGACCAATATCCATAACTAGGATCAATGTCCATCACAAGGACCAATGTCCAACACCAGGACAACATATCTTAGGGTATCAACCCCTCATCTCTGAGAGAAACTATCAATTTCTCATAAGGCAAGTAGACATCACCAGGTCATAAGACCATTAACTCTTCTGTTGGGGTTATCATAACACACTTGCTTGTCAAGGCTTATTCCAACATATAATAAACATCATAGCTCATACATGGCTATGCATAACATTGTTTACCTGCATGGTTAGAAACATATAACTAGAGAAGCAATACATCATTAATACTATCAACTTGTAGAATCCATGTCCTATAAAGCACATCACATCTTTTAGGGTTAGGGTTTCCTCTTTTAATCGATTAGGGTTTACAAGGTTGGATCAACAGCCATCTTTAGATCATCACTTCCTTCATCTTATGAAGTATATTTAGAAGATGTGGAAACATATTTCTATCATTATTTATGAAACATGTAAAGAGGGAGTTAGCTTTCAAAATGATACACATGATTACACCATAAGTATCACATCACACCATGTGACCCTAGCATCAACAAGATGCATCACTACACATCACATAGGGTATTGGTTAGGGTTAGGGTATCGGTTAACCCTAGGTATCAGGCAACCAACCTAAATAGCATTTCATTCAAATTTTAGTATAGTATGAGTCTTTCTATTAATTTGATATGACTACCAACCTCAAGGTGAGTATCGGTTTATCATCATTTGGTATCGGGCACCACAAATGTTATCGATTAGAGGTACATAAGAGAGTATATGTGCCATATTATCTCAAAGGGTATCTTCTTATGTATCTCTTTAGATATCGAACTCCTTCACCATCATGGGATATCGGCCATACCAACAACTAGGGTATCTTGGCCTCAAAGATCACCAAGGAATATTGGCCACATTCACCATCATGGGATATTGGCCAAAGCCTGAAGTAAAGGTACTCCTCACTTACACTCTAGGTGTATTGGGCTAGGGGGTATCAGATTGCATGTGTGTCAGATTAGGGTTATACATGTTGACTTCCATACTCAACTAAAAGCCTCATAATCCAACACTCTTCCTCACTAGTCACCACTAGGTCATAACAAGCCACATCATGATAGGTATATCGGTTTAGCAAAAAGCATATCGGTTTAGCATTTCAGTTTACATATCATATCGGTTTACCATGTTGGTTCACATAGCATATCAGTTTAGCATGTTGGTTTACATAGCATACCAGTTTAGTCATCTTCTACCTTGAGATTATGTTACTAACAATGCAAAGGAAAAAGGGGTGCAACTTATGGCAGCAATTTCACAAAGTTCTATTCTCAAAATAGAACACAAGGCTACCAAATAAAGCTACTAACAAACGATAAATAACGCAATAAGAACAACTAGTAAGGTAACAAGTAGAAAGGCGATAATAAAAAAGTAGGTTTAGAGTTATATAACCCACCTCAAGAACAACCACCAAGCTCAAAGCTCTAAGGTCAAGCTCCAAGCTCATGAACTCAAGGTATAGGAAGAAGATCCTCCAAGCACAACACCTCCAAGAGATAAGATAGGACCATGGTTAAGAATGCAAAAGAGAGGAAAGAAGATACCAAGGTCCATGGCCAAGAAGAAGAAAAAAGGAGAGAAAGAAAGCTAGAAAACCATGGCTTACCAAGCAAGAAGATGAACAGAGCACCACAAGCTTTTGGCTTGCCCACCAAGCTCCAAGGGAGAGTGCTCTTAAAGCTCAAGGTCAGTCACTAACGAGAGAAAGTAAGGATCAGTAAAAGGGTTATCTTGCATGGGAAGAAATTGGTATATATACATGGTCAATGAGAGAGAGCAAGGGGAAGGTGTCACCACCTTATAACCCTAGAAGACACATGTCTAAGAAGAAAGGCCACATGTAACACCATGCAACAAGGTGATAGGATGTATGTCTTGCTCATTTGGTCACTAAGGAAGGTCAAGGTCGATACACTCATCCATCCCCTTCACAAACCGATAGGGATGAAACCCTAGGTCACAAATTGATATGGCACATCTCTAGAGTCACCACAAAAAGATATGGTGATCCTCAAGGTACCACCAAACTGATAGGATGTCCCTCAAGACACCCTCAATCGATATTAAGCCTCCTCAAGGCAACCACAAACTGATACCAGGTCTCGTTAAGGCTCTCAAGCCCAAACCAACACTCTTATGAGCAAAGCACACCTCAAACATGTGCCCAAAACATCACCAAGGATGTCACCCCTAAACTAAGGCCAAAACAAGGCGCCAAACACTTCCTATCTCCCCTAGATGATGCCAAGAGAGAGAAGAAACACTCTAGAAGTGGCAAACTTTCACATCAACCCCTATTCTGAGTGAATTTAGTGTTTCACCAAAACCTCTCCACAAAATAGTAGCATCAAGAAACAAGCTCAAAAAAGGAACGCAAACCTCCAACATGCCCTAATTACATCTTAGATAATTAGAGCAAGGATATAATAAACACACTTAAGCAAAACAAACAAGGTTAGCCCAAAATGTGGGTCAGGGTCCTTACAAGCCATAAACCCCTAACAGGGATTTCGCCCCCAAAATCCTAAGAGAAAAGAGAAGGGTACTTCCTCCTCATCTCCTCTTTGAGCTCCCACATGGCTTCCTCCACACCAATATGATGTCAAAGAACCTTTACAAGAACAAGGTCCTTCCTCTTCAACTTCTTCACCCTCCAATCGAGAATCAACATTGGACCCTCCACATAGGTCATATCCTCATCAAGCTCCACCTCCATAGGCTATAACACTGGCTATATATCCAAATGGCACTTCCTCAACATACTAACATGGAACACGGGATGCAACCTGTGCAACTCAGGTGGCAACTCCAACTTGTAGGCCACCTTCCTAACTCATGCCACAACTAGATAAGGTCCCATAAACCTGGGAGCCAACTTACCCTTCTTCCTAAACCTCAAAACACCTTTCTAGGGAGAGACCTTCAGATATACTTTGTCTCCCACTTGGAAGTCCAAGGTTCTATGATGATTGACTGCATACGAATTATGTCTATCCTATGCTACTTTCAACTATTGATGTATTACTTTGATCTTCTCTATTGTCTTTTGCACAAGCTCAAGACCCAAAAGTTGATACTCCCATGTCTCATACCAACACAAAAGAGACCTACAACATCTCCCATATAATGCCTCATATGGTTCCATGTCAATACTTCTCTGATAGTTGTTATTCTAGGCAAACTCTATCAAACTGAGGTGTATATCCCAACTTCTTGTAAACTGAAGAACACAAGCCCTCAATAGATCTTCCAAGATATGAATGGTCCTTTTAGACTTACCATGTATCTGCGGGTGGAAAGTAGTGATGAACTTCAACTACATACCCAAAGTTGTATTAAGTCGCTCCCAAAAGTGACTTGTAAACTGAGGACATCTATCAGATACGATAGTAGCTGGTATACCACATAAACGCACTATCTCGTCAACATAAACTTGAGCAAGTTTCTCCACTGTGAACGTTGTCTTTACGGGAAGGAACTGTGCTGACTTGGTCAACCGATCAATGATCACCCAAATGGAATCATAACCTTTGGATTTCCTAGGTAGACCAACCACAAAGTCCATAGTCACATGATCCCATTTCCACTGAGGTATAGGCAATGGTTGCAATGTTCATGTAGGCTTCTGAATCTCAACTTTGACTTGCTGACACACAGCACATCTTGCAACAAACTCAACTACATCTTTCTTTAAGTTGGGCCACCAATACATATCCTTCAAGTTGTGGTACATCTTGGTACTACATGGGTGCATAGCATACATAGATGAATGAGATTCTTCCACACCATCTTCCTCAGATCATCAGCATCAGGAACCACTATCCTGTTATGGTAACAGAATGTCTCATCATTCGACCCATGGAAGCCATCATGATTCTCACTACCGAACTCTGATTTGATCTATTGTATCACAGTATCCATCTATTGTGCCTCTCTGATCTGCTATCTCAGCATAGGCTTCACTTGTAATTGTGCCAATAAACTAGCTAACAAAGAGACTTCCAACTTGACATTCATTTGACGCAAGGAGACCAACATGTCTCACTTGTGGCACATTAAAGAACTCAACTGACCTCTATCCATAGATGAAGACTTCCTGCTCAAAGTGTCTGTCACGACATTCACCTTTCTCGGGTGATAATCAATCGTGAAGTTGTAGTCTTTGATTCGTTCCATCCAACATCGTTGCCTCATGTTCAACTCTGGCTATGAGAAGATCTACTTCAAATTCTTGTGATCTGTGAAGATCTAACACTTCTCCCCATCCAGATAGTGTCTCCAAATATTCAGGGCATGAACCACTGTAGCCAACTCCAGATGATGGGTTGGATAATTCTCCTTGTGTTTCTTAAGCTTACAAGAAGAAAAAGAAATCACTTGTTTGTCTTGCATCAACACACAACCCATACTGCTTTTGGATGCATCACAAAAGACTATGTATCCTTTTCATGCTCAAGAAGGACCAAAATTGGTATACTTATCAACTTCTCCATCAAAAACTGAAAAGCACGTTAACATCTATCATCCCAGACAAATGGCACATCCTTTCGCATCAATCTTGTTAGGGGTAAGGCGACAACGATGAAGTCCTTGATGAACCTCCAGTAGTATCCTGCCAAACCTAGGAAACTGTACACTTTTGTCAGTGCCTTTGAGTGTCCCATTATATCACAAACTCTACCTTCTTAGGGTCCACACTTTCTCCTTTTGTAGGATATAACGCATCCCAAGAAAGCTACCTCCCTCAACCAGAACTCACACTTGCTGAACTTAGCATAGAGTTGGTGTTGTCTCAAGACTATCAACACCTAACACAGATGTTGTTCATATTGCTAAGTGTCCCAACTATATATCAAAATGTCATCTATGAAGACAACCACAAACTGATCAAGGAACGGTCAGAACACCTTGTATATCAAATCCATGAACGTTGTTGGCACATTGGTCATCCCAAATGGAATAACCACAAACTCATAGTGACCATACCTCTTCCTAAAAGCTGACTTTGGTATGTCATCCTCCTTGATCCTCAACTAATGATAGCCTGAATGTAGATCTATCTTCAAGAACACTGTCGCACCACACAATTGATCAAACAAGTCATCTATCCTCGGCAAGGGATGCTTATTCTTTATCATGACCTTATTCAACTATCTGTAATCTATGCACAACCTCATAGACCCATCCTTCTTTTCAAACAGCATTGGGGCACCCCATGGCAATGTACTCGGTCTAATGAAACCTTTGCCAAGTAGTTTTGCAACTGTTTCTTCAATTCTTCCATCTATGTCGGTGTCATCCTATATGGTGTCTGAGCTATCGGTTGCATGCCAGGAACCAGATTGATCTCAAAATCAGGGGGTGGGGGAATTCCAGGAAACTCTTCAGGGAACACATCTTCAAATTCCCTAACCATCAGTACTACCTGAATACTATGACTCCTCGCCTCAGTATCCATCATGTGTGCCAAAAACACTTCACAACCTTGTCTCAAAGCTTCCCCGCCACCATGGCTGAAACAAGACACGTCAGAAGAATCTTCCTATATCCTTAGAAGATCCATGGATCTCTACCGTCCACAAATATTGCTTTCTTAGAACCAAAATCTAAGACTACTATATACTTCTCCAAGGTATCCAGTCCAAGGATCACATCAAATCCATGCATGTCAAGTGGTATGAGATCCACTTGAATGTTGTGTCCTAAAAAAGAGAGAACACAAGAAGGACACACATTCTGCAACACTACTGAACCGACCAATGGGGTTTCTAGCAACAAGCTACTCTTTCTAGGACTAATAGGAAAAGAGCAACTACTAAGCACTTCACATGAGATAAAAGAGTTTGTAGCACCGGGTCAACCAAAATAAATATAAAGCAAGAAGAAGACAAATCAAAATGAAATAACTCCATCTGACATGTCACCACTCATGAGTTGACCACCTCCTCCAGCTGACTCGTGGCGTAGAATCTAGTCATTTCCTAATGTCTCCCCCGTCCTCTGCTTCCCCCAATAGACGATCCAGCTTGTGACGCTTGGCCACATCCTCGTCCTCCTATGTTGCAATTGCTCTGTTGTCTCTGTGAGCCCTTCTGGCTCTGCCTCGGCTGTTGAGTCACTTCATCACCTCTCATAGAGCAGAATGCCTGGGTGTGTCCAACTTGCCCACACTTGTAACATGTCTTGCTCTCATACCAGGGCTTAGATGGCTCGGTCACTGACACTAAAGTTGTACTCTGAGCTCCTTTCAGTGGAAAACTACATCCTCACCCCCTATTGGGTGACCACTCTATCGAAACACTGAACCTTTATGGAACTGGTGGTGCAGAAAACCTCAGCTTCTTAAAGCCATCAAAAGACTATCCTAGAAACTGTGTAGACCATTTCTTAGCACTCATCCCCCGCTTCTCCTTCATAGATCATTCTATTCACTAAACCCACTCCACAAATATGGCAAACCATTATCTATTCTCTAAAGAAGTTGTTGGGGTCAACAACTCATCATTCAACCCCTTCTCGAAATGACGAATCTGCTCGTCATCTGCCACCGCCATATGAGGAAAAAGTGTCAACAACTCCATGAACCTTGCCTCATACTCATTGATCATTAGGGATCCCTGACGGGTCCTCTCAAATTGGCTGATCTTCTCATTAATATACGCTTGTGGGAAGTACCGACTAATGAACTCCCGTCAAAACTCCTCCCAACCAACCACCACTCCAGGTCTCTTCTCCTCCTCTATGGCTCACCAATGGCCAGTACTCCCCTTTAGGAGGTACAACATGTGCTTCACCTTATCTGTCGAGTTAGTTGTCCCTGCATACTCAACCGCTCCAACTCAGTGAACATGATCAAAAGTTTTCCCAGTGCCTGATGATTCCACATTAGGGGTTGGGACACAGACATCTTATCCTCCATATGCGTCATTATTTCTATAAATTGTCCAAAAAGTGATCTGAAGGTGGAATTTTCTATTATGACAAGGTCAACCTGGGGGACTTCAGGCAGCTAATCTTTATGTTCCTGGTTCCTTGCACCACCACATGGTGATGCAAGGTTGCTCTCGGCAGCATGTTCTTCATGTTCTCCAGATATCTTTCAGCTTTACTTTTTCTTCTGCATAAGCAGAAGTGATTATAAGACAGACTAGAGCACACTAAAATAGACACAAACCCTAGTCCTAGGTCCCTATAGACTCAATAAACCTAAAGCTCTAATACCAACCAAATGTGGCACCCATTATCACACAAAATAGGATTACTCAAAACAAAACCCCGAAAGGGATATTAAAAACCTTATTAGCAGAAAACACTAAGAACCAAAACCATTTTTTATAAATCCACAAGCATCTAGAAACTTTGCACATAAGTCCTTTCATGCCTCAAATCATACTCAAGGCATCTCATCAACCTATTATCAAAGTGGTTTTTCTAAAATCACATATACATATGTCCACCAAAACTATTCATCATAGGTATACAAACCAACCATATAAGAAAAGCACGATCACAAAACATCTTTAAAACAATTCCCAAAGACCCAAGTGTACAGGGATGACTCTAGCACTCTATCAGCAAAAGACATCCAATAGCACTGCCATCCTTGTCATCTACTAGACCTTTATTTCTCTTCAACCTCCACCGCATGATCTCTACTCCTTCATGTACGGCCACCTAAAACAATGTGGGAAACCCACAGGTTGAGATTCCAAATCTCAACGAAAGATATAACTCACCACCAACTCTATTATCATCACATATAGATAAAACAGTATACTGAGCTAGTTGAGAAAGATTAACTAAAAACATATATCTCAAGGATAAAGCAATTAGATCAACACTATGCACTTGCCATCACTTAATTGAATATTTATTAATTTTAGAAGGAATATGAAGAACACATATCATTGTTAATAACTAAACAGTATAAAATCAAAGCAGGGCCTCAACCAATGTTTTTGTGTTTGATCCTAAACAATTATACTACATGGTTGTTTACATATTCGTTACTTCCTGAGGATTTGAGTCATACCACCCAAATCCAACCAACCACTATATGTATATAGTCAAAATTAGTGCCATACAAGGTGTAATGGAAGATCTAGAATCCACAACCTCACCTTCCTCAGTCAGTACGAGGGAACACACTATAGAGACTTATTAGTCAACTACAATAATGACATATAGTCAAGCTCAGGGATTGGCTCACGCATGGCCATCTGCATATATAAAATCATGTCTAGCCCACCTTAGTATAGGTATAGTGCTAGAAGAATAGGCTCACACATGGTCGTTCTAAGAAGGAGTGGCTCACACATGGCCATCCATATAATAATGATATTGACTCATGCATAGTCGTCTCCACATCATCTAGGGTTAAGGATACAAGGAAATTACTCAACTTGTACCCCACATATTCAAAAATATGTGCTCCGAGTTAAACTCATTTCACCATCCAGCTAGTGCTGACACTGAATGGGTCTATGGCAGAGGGCAAACTAAACTATTAGATTATACTTGATTAATTAGACTAATTAAGATGACATGTAGCATCAATCAAGTTATAATGTAAAAACCAAAAACAAATTCTACAAAGTTAAGGTTTGAGGTATCACAAAAACATACTGAAACATATATAAGGACCACATCATTACTTTATGCCAGTTATTCATCACATGTCCATCACAAGGACCAATGTCCATCACCAGGACCAATGTCCATCACCAGGACTACATATATTAGGGTATCAACCCCTCATCTCATCTCTGAGAGAAACTGTTAATTTTTCATAAGGCAAGTAGCCATCACCAGGTCATAAGACCATTAACTCTTCTCTTGGTTTGATCATAACACGCGTGCCTTTTAAGGCTTATTCCAACATATAATAAACATCATAACTCATACTTGGCTATGAATAACATTGTTTACATGCACGGTTAGAAACAAATAATAAGAGAAGCAATGCATCATTGATACTATCAACTTGTAGAATCCATGTCCTACAAAGCACATCACGTCTTTTAGGGTTAGGGTTTCCTCTTTTAATTGATTAGGGTTTGCAAGGTTGCATCAACAACCATCTATAGATCATCACTTCCTTCATCGTTATGAAGTATATTTAGAAGATGTGGAAACATATTTCTATCATTATTATGAAACATGTAAAGAGAGAGTTAGCTTTCAACATGATACACATGATTACACCATAGGGTATCGCATCGCACCATGTGACCCTAGAATCAACAAGATGCATCACTACACATCTCATTGGGTATTGGTTAGGGTTAGGGTTAGGGTTAGGGTATCGATCAACCTGAGGTATCGGGCAACCAACCTAAGTAGGGTATCGACCTACCAACCTCAAGGTGAGTATCGGTTTATCATCATTTGGTATAGGGCACCACAAATGATATCGATTAGAGGTACATAAGAGACTGTATCAGCCATACTATCTCAAAGGACATCGGCCTATGTATCTCTTCAGATATCGACCACCTTCACCATCATGGGATATCGTCCATACCAACAACTAGGGTACCATCCTCAAAGATCACCAAGGAATATCGGCCACATTTACCATCATGGGATATCAACCAAAGCCTCAAGGGAAGGTACTCCTCACTTCTACTCTAGGTGTATCGGGTTAGGATGTATCGGATTTCATGTGTGAGAGATTAGGGTTATCCATGTCAACTTCCATAATCAACTAAAAGCCTCATGATCCAACACTCTTCCTCACTAGTCACCACTAGGTCATAACAAGACACATCATGATAGGTATATCAGTTTAGCAAAAATCATATCGGTTTAGCATGTCAGTTTACATAGCATATCGGTTTAGCATGTTTGTTTACATAGCATGTCAGTTTAGCATGTCAGTTTACATAGTTTATCAGTTTAGCCATCTTCTACCTCAAGTTGATGTTACTAACAAGGCAAAGGAAAAAGGGGTGCAACTTATGGCAACAAGTTCACAAAGTTCTATTCTCAAAACAGAACACAAGGCTACCAAATAAAGCTACTAATAAGAAAGAAATAATGATCTAAGAACAACTAGCAAGGTAACAAGTAAAAAGGTGATAATAATAAAGTAGGTTTAGAGTTACATAACCCGCCTCAAGAACAACCACCAAGCTCTAAGCTCTAAGGTCAAGCTTCAAGCTCACAAACTCAAGGTAGAGGAAGAATATCCTCCAAGCATAACACCTCTAAGAGATAAGATAGGACCATGGTTAAGAAAGAAAAAGAGAGGAAAGAAGATACCAAGGTCCATGGCCGAGAAGAAGAAAGAATGAGAGAAAGAAAGCTAGAAAACCATGTCTTACCAAGGAAGAAGATGAAAGAGAGCACCACAAGCTTTTGGCTCACCCACCAAGATCCAAGGGAGAGTGCTCTTCAAGCTCAAGGTCGTACACTAAGAAGAGAAAGCAAGGATCACTAAAAGATTTCTCTTGTATGGGAAGAAAGGGGTATATATGCATGGTTGATGAGAGAGAGAAAGGGGAAGGTGTCACCACCTTAGAACCCTAGAAGACACATGTCCAAGAAGAAAGGCCACATGTAACACCATGCAACAAGGTGATAGTATCTATGTCTTTCTCATTTGGTCACTAAGGAAGGTCAAGGTCGATACACTCATCCATCCCCTTCACAAATCGATAGGGATGAAACCCTAGGTCACAAACTTATATGGCACATGTCTAGAGTCACCACAAAATGATATGGTGATCCTTAAGGTACCACCAAACTAATAGTATGTCCCTAAAGACACCCTCAACCGATATCAAGCCTCCTCAAGGCAACCACAACCTGATACCAGGTCTCCTCAAGGCTCTCAAGCCCGAGATAACACTCTTATGAGCAAACCACACATCAAACATGTGCCCAAAACATCACCAAGGATGTCACCACTCAACCAAGGCCAAAACAAGCCGCCCAAAACTTCCTCTCTCCTCTAGATGATGCCAAGAGATAGAAGAAACACTCTAGAGGTGGAAAACTTGCACATCAACCCCTATTTTGAGTGAATTGTGTGTTGCACCAAAACCTCTCCACTAAACACTAGAATCAAGCAACAATCTCAAATAAGGAACACAAACCTCCAACATGCCCTAATTACATCTTAGATGATTAGAGGAAGGATCTAATCAATACACTTAAGCAAAACAAATAGGGTTAGCCCAAAATGTGGGTCAGGTCCCTTACATGTGGTACGAGTATTGAGGAGGTAGGAAATACATATGTAAGGCTGGAAAGGATGGGGGGTTTAAAGAATAAAATAAATAATATTGCTTGAAAAGTATGATAAGGGTTCCTGGTAAAGATAAAGAAGGGACTCGCCATGTATAGAAACATCTGTCACATTATAGAATTGTCGTAGATGATGCAGCGTGCCAAAATGTAGCAATAGTAGCAGTTGACATGGAAGGTCAGTGAAGGGACATGGTAAGTCGATTTGCAAAATCTTGGGGCAAAAGTAGGTGACAAACCTTGTTAAAAAATGACACGTAGTGTCAAAGTACATGCAACACGTCGTGTCATTATAAAGATTTTGTAAATGCTTGACATAGAACGAAGTAGAGCTCTACCAACATGCCATGTCAAGTAACGACAAGCCATGTTAGTGATGAAAAGTAGCATAAAAACCCATATTCAGAAGTAAAAGATGGATATTTCCATTTGGATCTTCACCATAAAAATATAGGAATGGTATGTCCCTAATATTAGTAGAAAAGGAATATCTTTATCAAAGATTTCGAATTAGATCTTAAACGATCCATGGATGATAAAGGTAGTGTAGATCTATAAAGATTAGATGATGGTAGTGTAGATCAATAGTGGAATAGATATGTCATCTCCAAAGGCAACAAATCATGGCGGTGGCATGGCATCCCTTGTACATCTAGTAGAAGCAAGTTCAAAGTGGATGCTTTTATTGTTGAAGATCGATACGGAGCATGGAGACGGCTCCAAGAATAAGTAGGGATGGGAAATACTTGGGGACTTCCTAGTAACACTAGTGATAGTGGTCGACCGTAAGGGGAGGCATATCTCCTTTGTGCTTTTGTAACATATTGAATTTACACATATTCTCATTTTGGCCCTTTTCTAAGCTTTACCTTTCCTTTCTATCCTTTTTTACCTTGATGTTTAAATTGTAGAGCTTATAGTGGTTTGATGAACATTTGTTAAAAATTATACCAATGAAAGGGTTTATGTACAAATACCTCCGTGAAAGCTTATTTAAGGAGCTAGAATGCAAAATCACCACTTAAGTGGAACAATAGTAAATAAATTAGTGCTAGAAGTGTAAGGCCACAAACCTTGGTTAATGTATTGAACAAGCTTAATTACAAAAATAAAGTAATCTAAACCTTAATATAACTTTTTGATGTGTTTCAAATTCATAAAATGAGCTTGAGTTTCTAATTTAGTTCAATTTGGATGTTGTTTGTGCAAGTTATGCAACTTTAGGAAGATTCTGGACTTCTATGAAATTTACCCAATCCAGAGGTTTTCTTTGTAAATTATCACATGCATTATAATCCTTGGATATTCCCTTACCATTCTTGAACCATGGGGCACCTAGTTGCACCTTGGTTTGAAGGTGTTTCTCTCCAAGGGCATTTTAGGGACTACACTTTTTATAAATGAGCTTATCTTTAAAAGTTATCAACCAATGGGGTTATTTATTTGATTGGAGGACTGTGGGGATGGCCTAGAACTCTCCATGGGCTTTTAAGACTGACATTTGATATACAAGAAGTCTCTATGAGTTGTCCTCTTGCATGGCCATGAAGCCCTAGGATAAGGACACATGGAAAGTCCCATAGACACCTCATGCTTGCCCCCTTCTTTATAAAGCCATGGCTGCCCCTTTCCACCTCCAAATTCAAAAACTCTTGCTCTCCTACTCTTTCCCTAGCTTAACTAATTGTTCCTACTCTATATTTCCATGAAGGTTATGTCCCAAGGTAAAAGAGGGTGCTTACCTTGGTGAATAAGGCTCCTAGGGTTCCGAATTTGTTCTATTTAGGGTTTCTAAAGCTCCTTCTTGGTGATTTCGACCAAAACTAGTAAATTTCCTCCTTTGCTTCCCAATTTTAATTCCATTATTCTTTATCCAACCTTCATCCAAGTTGAAATCATGGCCTTCCATGGATAAATCCCACCTAAAGCACATAAACACCTCATCTCCAAGTTATTTTGCTAGGGTTTTTCACCTCTAAAGTGGAGAGGATGCTTCTTGCTCAAGATAGGATCTTTGTTGGAGAAACCAGCCTCTCTATATTGGAAACTTATTTCTTGAACCTATCGACCTTCCCTAAAGGCGAGTTTTATAATCCCCTTCTCATATATTGCTTACTACACGCTTAATACTCATGCTTCTATGTTTAAAATCGATTATCTCCATCTCTATTTACCATATTCTTCTAGGGTTTTGGTTTCTTGCTATTTTACCTTCTCTAACAGCTCTAGTTTGGTTACCTATGAAACTACAACCCTTATATTGGATAAAATGGTGTTTTCTCCCTCTTTCTCACTCTTCTTCTCTCTGGAAGATTTCTGACTTGTCATTTCCCGATTGGTGCAAATTGAAAAATTAATATCTTTTAATCCACTTATCTAAATTTGAAAAATAAATATGTTTTGGAATCATAAAATTAATCTCTATCTAACAGAAATTCATTCTAGGTCTTATTTCAAGGTTTGAAGAAGGGTTATTTTTGGAAAATGAATTTAATGCATAAAATCCATAAAAAGTACATCTTAATCATCATAACTCCAAAATTAACATAAAAATATGTTTTCTTGATCAAGAGAACCTAATAAGTTCATTGGTGATATTTTTAGAATCTAAATCTGAGTTTTTCTAAAAAAAAATTAAAATTAGGGTTTCTATGCATTAATGTGCATTATGTACTCTAATACATGTTAATACATTGAAAATAGGCAAAGTGGAACTTGGACTCAATTAAAGTTGTGAAACTTAGTAATTGATATCAGTAAGAGAGGTATGTGCATTCCTTACACCCTATGTTGGGATAATTGCAACCAAATCCAATATTTCCCTAATGAGGCTTTAATGAACCCTATTCCCTCTATTCATGATTTTTTTGTTAAATTGCCTCAAAATTGGTAATGATGTTCTTTTTCTTGGGTCTTATACCCCACTGCCATGTTCTAATTTATATGATGCTTTTACTGGATATTTGCAAACCAAACCCTATATTCCCTAATGAGTCACTATATGAACCCTATTTCCTCTATTCATGATTCTTTTGTTAAATTGTCTCAAAATCAGTAACGATATTCTTTTTCTTGGGTCATTGTACCCCACTTCCATGTTTCAAATATATGATGATTTAACTTTCCATTAATTCTTTTCTAGCATGTTGGATTTATGGACTATTTAGCTATAGAAGTGGTACTTATGTACAACCACCCATAGATAGGGCATGTACTAATTCTCCCTAGGGAATGTCTTATTCTCCCCCATAAAAATATGTGTAGGTGATTGGGAATGTATTAATTCTCCCCTCACATATAGGTTGAGGTCAGGTAAGTGCCTCAACCCTACTTAGTTAATGTAGTCAATATAAATCATGCATGCAAATCTTATATTATTTTTCTTGATATGGCAAGCATCTATCTGATTATGCCTCATACTCATGAAATTTTCATCTTATGATGAAAACTAGCCTTTATTTACATGTTTTCTTTTCATTGATATCCTATTCATATTTGTTGACACATACTTTGTTTTCCTTTCCCTTTTGCAAGGTGTTTTCTTAACCACCTAGGTTTAGATTGACATGTTGAACATGATCAAGGAGAACATAGCTTCCAACATGGACCTAGATCTTGGATATGTTGCTTGGAGATAGATTTGAAGTAGTTTAGACTTCCCTCTACTTAGATCCTTATGTTGTATCATACATGTAAACCCTTATGGGAGATTATGATGTACTTTTGTAATCTTTTGTAAAAATTGAATATAGTCATTTGTTTAATTCCGCTGCTATACTTTGGTTGTTTTGAATACCATTTATTGAAATTTGAAAATTTTACACCTATTCCATCATACCATTGAGTGCGGTCAGAATAGATGTTTATTTCTTCAAAATTATTTTTAGTAGGGAGTGGATTGCCCCTCTCAGTTCCCACTCCTTATAGAATGGTATCAGAGCTCATGGTAGTTGGAATCTTACTATTTCAATTTTGTATCCCTAATTAGAACACTTGCCTCATATAGTTCCTCTTTAAGTGACATGTTTACTCTAGAATTGATCTATGCTACTCTTTAGGGTATGAAAGATTGATTTCAGATCATAAGAGTTTCACATTAGAAACATGTTTAGTTAACCATAATGTGATGAGCTTGTTAGGTAGCTATTAGGGCATAAGTTGAAAGGAAAGGTGTCTAGAAAGGATCAGGGTTTGGGGGCTGGCAAGATTTTCCTCCACACTACTAGCTTGGTTTACGACGACTCCCAGATCCATATGATAGTTGTCTGGCATGATCTGATTCTAACTGTACATAATAGCATGCCTATAAATAGTAGTAGCCTTATACACCTAAGTTGGATACTCCTAAGAACCTAATATGTTGACCTTGTTTTTTAGGTGCAATGACTTGTTTGAGGATGGATACCCAATATAGTTCCCTTATGTCCCATAGAACCACATGTTTGGATAGTCTATCCCTAATAACCTAGACTTTGAAGTTTGGTGTTTAGTAAGAAATCAGAGTGTGCAGTGGAAGCGTGATGGATCTTGAACATGGTTTAGTTAGATACACCATTTTACCTCTAGATTAGTTTGGCTTCGTAGGTCAAACCTTTTAAGGGGTGGAGAGTATTTGGTTTGATAATTTTTGGGTAGTTTGATTTCAAGGATGAAATCCTTTTTAAGGGGATGGAGTCTTGTAACATATTGAAATCTAGCTACATAAGCTTTAGAAACCCTCTCATGATTAGGAGGATAGTTTGTTTTGATCCTTAGTTTTGACCAAACAAGTTATAGTTGTAACCCCACATGCTTGTTGTTATCCTAAAGAACATATAATGGTCATTTAATGAATAGTTCACATGTTTGAACCCTAATGAATATCTAATGCACATAATATGAGTAACTCACATATTAATACTGATATTGAGTACATATGATGGGAAACATTTCTTGGACCAATAAACCCTAATGAAATGATGACCAAGATAATTGTAACCTAATATTGTATTTAATGCATACTAAGAATGTATAGATGAAGAATAATGATCATATTGACCTAAACCCTAAGTTGTAATCATATAACCTTAACCTATACATCCTTAATGGCATTCTTGATACATTAGTAACATTAGGTGTCATAATCAGATAACATACTTTAAGACACATAATGATATATAATCACCTAATCATAGTTTAATAAGGTCAACGATATGAAATGCATATCACCTTGTTCTCTAATACACACCTAATTAATCACCTAATCATGACTTGGTAGGTGAATCAAATAATTAATAGATAGTATTTCCACTTTGTTCATTAAAATACATGTAATGACTTCAATATGGATAAGAAGTAATTGGATTCATATAAAAGTGCATAATCAATCATAAGAACTGAATAAATATGAGAAAAATGATTAATGATGAAAATAATGTGAGAAAGAAAGTTAATGTGACAATATGACAATGTTTAGTATATATAAGTGATTAATGTGACATTCTTTGGATTAATTGTAGCAAACCGGATAAAGTGTCTTATTTCATGCAAAATAATTTGTTATAATTAAATAAGGTGATAATAGAATCTAAACCCAAATTATTAAGGATAATAATCTAGAATATTAATAGACATTAACATAACTGAGTACAACTCTAATGTGCTAAAACCCCTAATGAGATATATAAGAAATATATAAGGTTTGTGCATAATAATGAAATATAACTCTTTTGGAAACAAAGTGAATATGACATAACACAATTAAAATAATAATGATAATGTGATATCCTAATAAATATAATTATAATAAGCCAAAAATGTTAAAAATAAATCTTAATAGAGGAACCCTTGATGATCCTTGAGAACCTGGCCTATGAGAAGTTGCTTGTGAAGAATCTGAACTCCCAAGTTAAGTTTTGGTGGAAGTTTTATGGTTTGGGGGAAACAACTTGTAGTTTGTTGTTTCTATGTTGCATACTCACCCTTCTCTCTTTGCTTGAGATTTTGAGGCCGAAATCCTCTTTAAGGGTTGGAGTGCTATAACATATCAAATTTGCACATATTCTCTTTTTGGTCCTTTTCTAAGCTTTTCCTTTCCTTTCTATCCTTTTTGACCTTGATGTTTAAATTGTCGAACCTATAGTGGTTTGGTGAACATTTTTTCAATAATTATACCAATGAAAGGGCATATGCAAAAATACCTCAGTGAAAGCTTATTTAAGGATCTAGAATGCAAAATCACCACTTAAGTGGAACAATGGTAAATAAATTAGTGCTAGAAGTGTAAGGCCACAAACCTTGGTTAATGTATTGAACAAGCTTAATTACAATAATAAAGTAATATAAACCTTAATATAACTTTTTTATGTATTTTGAAATCATAAAATGAGCCTGAGTTTCAAATCTAGTTCAATTTGGATGTTATTTGTGAAAGTTATACAATTTTAGGAACATTATGGACTTTTATGCAATTTACCCAATTGAGATGTTTTCCTTGCAAATTATCACATGCATTATAATCCTTATATATTCCCTTACCATTCTCGAGATTTTAAACCATGGGTCACCTAGTTGCACCTTGGTTTGAAGGTGTTTCTCTCCAAAGGCATTTTAGGGACTACCCTCTTTATAAATGAGCTTATCTTTAAAAGCTATCAACCAATGGGGTTATTTCTTTGATTGGAGGATAGTGGGGATGACCTAGAATTATCCATGGGCTTTAGGACCAATATTTGATATACAAGAAGTCTCTATGAGGTGTCCTCTTGTATGGCCATGAAGCCCTAGGATAAGGACACTTGGAAAGTCCCATAGACACCTCATGCTTGCCCCCTTCTTTATAAAGCCATGTCTACCCCTTCCCACCTCTTAATTAGAAAACTCTTGATCTCCTAATCTTTCCCCAGCTTAGAGCATCGTTCCTACTCTTTTTTACCACCAAGGTATTGTCCCAAGGTAAAAGAGGGTGCTTACCTTAGTGAAGAAGGCTCCTAGGGTTCCGAATTCGCTCTATTTAAGGTTTCTAAAGCTCCTTCTTGGTGATTTTGACCAAAACTAGTAAATTTCCTCCTTTGCTTCCCTATTTTCATTTTGTTATTCTTTATCCAACTTCATCTAAGTAGGAACCATGGCCTTTCATGGAGAAATCTCACCTAGAGCCCTTAAACACCTCATCTCCAAGTTCTTTTGCTAGGGTTTTTCACCTTTAAAGTAGAGAGGGTGCTTCTTGCTCGAGATAGGAGCTTTGTTGGAGAAACCAGCCTCTCTCGCTTGGGAACCTTGCTGCTTGAACCTATCCACCTTACCTAGATGTGAGTTTTATAACCTCCTTCTCATATATTTCTTACTACATGCTTAAAACTCATGCTTCTATGTTTAAAATTGATGATCTCTGTCTATATCTACCATGTTCTTCTAGGGTTTTGGTTTCTTGCTATTTTACCTTCTCTAACAACTCTAGTTTGGTTACATATGAAACTACAGCCCTGATATTGGATCAAAAGGTGTTTTCTCACTCTATCTCACTCTTCCTCTCTCTCGAAGATTTTTGACTTGTCATTTCTTGATTGGTTCAAATTGAAAAATTAATATCTTTTAATCCGCTTATCTAAATTTGACAAATAAATATGTTTTGGAATCAAAACATTAGTCTCTATCTAATAGAAATGCTTTCGAGGTCTGATTTCAAGGTTTGACAAAGGGTGATTTTTAGAAAATGAATTTAATGCATAAAATCCATAAAAAGTACATCTTAATCATCATAACTCCAAATTTAACATAAAACTATGTTTTTTTGATCAAGAGAACCTAATAAGTTCATTGGTGATATTTCTATATTCTAAAAAAATCTAAAATTAGGGTTTCTATACATTAATGTGCATTATGTACTCTAATACATGTTAATACATTGAAAATAGGCAACGTGGAACTTGGACTCAATTAAAGTGGTGAAAGTTGGTAATTGATATCAGTAAGAGAGGTACATGTATTCCTTACACCCTATGTTGGGATAATTACAACTAAATCCTATATTTCCCTAATGAGGCTTTAATGAACCCTATTCCCTCTATTCATGATTCTTTTGTTAAATTGCCTCAAAATTGGTAATGATATTCTTTTTCTTGGGGTCTTGTACCCCATTGCCATGATCTAATTGATATGATGCTTTTACTGTATATTTGCAAACCAAACCCTATATTCCCTAATGAGGCACTATATGAACTCACTTTCCTCTATTCATGATTCTTTTGTTAAATTTTCTCAAAATCAGTATTGATATTCTTTTTCTTGGGTCATTTTACCCCACTACCATGTTTCAAATATTTGATTCTTTTACTTGCCATGAATTCTTTTCTACCATGTTGATTTTACAGACTATTTAGCTATAGTAGTGGTACTTATGTACAACCACCCATAGATAGGGCATGTACTAATTTGCCCTGGGATGTCTTATTTTCCCCCATAAAAATATGTGTAGGTGACTGGGAATGTATTAATTCTCCCCTCACCTATGGGTTGAGGTCCGGTAGGTGCCTCAACCCTACTTAGTTAATGTAGTCAATATTAATCATGCATGCAAATATTTTATTGTTTTTCTTGATATGGAAAGCATCTATCTGATTATGCCTCATACTCTTAAAATCGTCATCTTATGATAAAAACTAGCATTTATTTACATGTTTTCTTTTCCTTGATATCCTATTCATATTTGTTGACACATACTTTGTTATCATTTCCCTTTTACTAGGTGTTTTCCTGACCACCCAGGTTTAGATTGAGGTGTGGAACATGATCAAGGAGAACATAGCTTCCAACATGGACCTAGATCTTGAAGATTTTTCTTGGAGACAAATTTGAAGTAGTTTAGACTTTCCTCTAATTAGATCCTTATGTTGTATCATACATGTAAACCCTTATGGTAGATTATGATGCACTTTTGTAATCTTTTGTAAACATGGAATATATTCATTTGTTTAATTATGTTGCTACACTTTGGTAGTTTTGAATACCATTTATTAAAATTTGAAAATTTTACACCTATTATAGCATACCTTTGAGTGTGTTTGGAATGGATGTTTATTTCTTCAAATTTATTTTTAGTAGGGAGTGTATCACCCCTCTCGGTTCCCACTCCTTACAGCTTTCTCTCTCTTACGGTTGGGTTGACACATGAAATCTTGCTCTAATACCATGTGGAAAAATGATATGATGGAGAATTTATCTTTTGTGTAAAGTTTTCCTTGTTTATAGGATGCATCCCCCCTCTCCTATATATAGCATAAGGGGAATGCATACATACTCAAGACAACAATTAATCCAATACTGCAAATAGACTAAAATAATTGACTAAATAGACTCTCTAACAAAGATGTTGAACTACCTCTAACATGACCTAGATAATAATCAATTCTTTGATATTGATAATTACATGTAGAGATATTGATCTTAAAATGTTAAAATAGTTAATGATGTGATATATAAGAGATAGTTAAAACTTAAGGTCATAGTAGGATAATCAGCCTAGTCATCATAATTCAAAACCATGATGGAGTCATTCCTTAAATTTTGACCCATGTATGCATGTTTACGTTTCTCGGATCCTTGATCTAACATTGACTCTTTTTCTCAAGATGTAATATGTTGATCAAACAAGGCATGATTTATCCTCTTGTTGACCATGACTATGGTAATGTTTGCATGCATTATGTATGCATGACTCCCTATCTTGGCACCTAGTAATTGTTTGATCTAAATGATCTCTTATGTTACTTTTCCAGTTTCTCTTACACACATACACATATATATATATCAGTATACCTTAAACATTATATAATTAAATTGTTCATATTATGATAATGAATGTATCTATGCAAAAGGATCCTCACATACAGGTGTATGGAGGACCTAATTATAAAACATCCTTGAACTTTTATTGGCATACAATTGACGACCATAATTGAATTGTGAAAGATTCATGTTAAAGTATGTTTGGTTTTTAAAGGAATGAGTTGATCTTCTATTTATTTTGTGATATAAATATTACTTCTAGACAATTATTTCGTTAAGAAATCCATATTGTTTCATCACCAACGTACCAAAATGTGTTTGCATTGACTACTTCTCAACCTTTTCCAATTAAGTATAATAAAATGAATGATGATAGGTTGTCTTCTACTACTTTTGTTACTAGATTATATTATTGGATTTTTGAACAAACATCAATACATTGAAACTCCATGAGGGATAAATTAGTAAATGGGAATAAAATGCAATTTCTTCTAGATGGATTATCTTGTAATTTTCATTCTTGTTGATGATAGGTCCCCTTGTTAAACCTTTTTTTAGTTTAATCAATCAAATTGAAAATTTTTTACTTATTGTGTATGTTGTGTGTAATCTATGGGTCACTTAGGGTCAGACATGGTAAATCCCTTCAATATTGTCGACCCAATTTGCGGGATTGGGATTGGAGTAATAACAAATCTCTGACAAAACCCTCCTATAGAAGGGGGCACGCATGGAACCAACCTAGGAAAGTAATCATGGGATGTATCTTGGTGTGAGAGAATAACAACAATTTACTCATGCAGAGGTTGACTGCATGAGTATGAAATTATCTTGTTAAACTTTCTTCTATAATAAAAACTTGCTTCTATAATAAAACATATTTCTTTACTAGATAATATGTGAATGGCCCGGTTTGTTTTTAATTCTCATAGGCTAACCCACTGCAGTTAATATGGGTTGAATTCAAATTCTCATCATGTGGTTAGTTGGGATTGAATCTATGACACCAGTATTGTAAACAATTCCCCCCTCCTAAAGGCTACTTCCATTTCACAATGTACTACCAGCAATCACATTATTACTAGTTTGGCAATAATCTCAAACCAATTTGAGCTTCATCTAGTATATTTCTACTCGTGTCCATCCCACCAGATGATTGGTTTCAAATAATTATTTCAAGACTTTCTCAAGAAATTGTATACTACACTTGATATTCACTAATAAATTATTTATAGATTTAAGGGAAATTTAAAGTTAATATTAACACTCCAAAACATGAAATGAATCCTTATGTGAGGGATTCACCACGCAAACATCAAGTGTCAAGCCCCATAATTTAGGTTTGTGCTTTTTCATGTATACCCCTTTGGGTTATTATTGGGGAAGGAAGGATGTGGTTAATGCACTAGTACATCAATTGGAAAGTTAGAACACCATGAAGACTGTCCTTCTATACACTATTACAGACAAAAAAAATTAGAAGACCATGGAGAGTGTCCTTCTATATAGTTTTACAAAGAAAGCAGATAAGATTGTTATGGAGACACTTACTATGTTCTTCAGTGTTACTAAAATCCTTCCATGATTAATTACACAAAGCAAAGCATTAATTCTCTCAGGCGATCACCGTCTGATTGCCGAACTAAACGGATATGATTTGAGCTTTTGAAGAAAATGTGATAATTATCAAACATACCACATTCTCTCTTATTCGTTTAGGCTCCATCCCGACTCAAAATTGAAGGGACTTAATTCCAGCAAATGTCAAACACGTCTTGATTGTGATAAGATTCTGAAAGTCCTACCCAAGCACCTTCACTAGTCAAATACTCATACTTTCTATTCCATACCAAAAACATGAATATCTCAAATAACTATATCGAACATATGGGATCTGATGTTTATCACATTTCTCCCATGTGGCCTTTTCTGAAGACACTTTTCATGTACTATTTTAATACTTATGTAATATTGGGTCTTCATTTCCTCTCCTTTTCTCACTCCTATCGTATGGATATCATATAATGGTAAATCACGATCTAAACGATATGGAGATTAGGGTTGCCAACAGACAAGGGTAAACCGATTTATCCCTTATCCATACTTTATAGAATAAGAGTAATGATAAAGGGTTTTTTTATCCTTTACTCGCCTCTCCGCTACCATGTAACCTACTACCTTAGTAGATACGAGTAAGGGTAAGCCATTTCTGATAACCTCTAACCCATTACCCGATATATTTATCTATAATATATACATATATAGTCATTGTGTTGTTTAAGTTTATATATTATTCAAAATTATGTGATCATCATTTAATATTCTTATCTACTTTTTATGTAACTAATTTGTTCATGTATACAACACCAGTTTAAAGGTGTAGGACACACATGTATATAGTAATGAGATTTAATATTTTAGCATAATTTATACTTTGTGTGACATTGCTTCAAAAATTGAAGTTGTAGGGCACACATGTATATAGTAACGAGATTTGATCGTTAATATATCCTTGATACATACTTGTGTGGTGTTATTTACTTAATTGGTTCTTATTTTTCTGTATACAACAACATTTAAAAGGTTGTAAGATATTTATGTTTGCATCAATAATGTATTGTCACAGTTTTAGTTTAGTATAGTTTTAATATAGCAGTCTTCTTTTCAGGGAAAATTTATTTTTTCATAAACCAATGTTGTGAGTAATATTATATGTATATGCAACAACCATTATCTTGATAACATATTTTTAATACAACACAAACCATGTGTAGTAATAGGTATAGAAAATCCGTAGACATATAAATTCTCCGTTTCACCGTTATCATTTTCGTTTACCAAGTGGGTAAGAAGATAAGAGTAAGGAGAAGATAAAAATATTAGTGAAGTGGAGAATTACACATATTCTTATCCATCAGACTTGGTGGATAAGGATAAGGATAACACATATTCTTGTCCTCCTCATACCTCCTCATTGACAGCCCTATCAAGATAGTATCATCCTCCAACTGTTGGGATTTATTTTTAAGAAACAAAAAGGGTTTTCTTAAACAATGGTTTGCGGTGAACGAACGTTCCTAGTATTGCTCACGCTATAGTGTTGTATACCGTTGACTTCTAGAGGAAACTCCTAAAAGATAAAGCAAACACCCCTCTACCGTCAAACGATTAGCAAACCTCCAAGAGCTCTATGAATCCAAAACCTCACGTTCCCAACCGCACGTTAGACCGGCCTTATAAAGCCCAACGACCCCCACGCCATCACAGGACGTTCCCCGTTGACCAACAAACAAACTCCCGTACAGACCAGCCGTAGAAGAAAGCAGCAATGACGAACATGAACAGCCAGATCCTGGCAGCCCTGCTTGTGACGGCGGCCGTATCAGCTATCCTCAACCACCAACCCGTGGCCGCAACGCCGGGCGTGGTCCAGGTGGGTGGGCACACGATCCCGCTGCCCGGCAGCACGCACCACATCGACCCCGTCCGCCGGGCCAGCCGGCGCCTCCT
This sequence comes from Alisma plantago-aquatica, assembly GCA_963693085.1. NCBI lineage: Eukaryota > Viridiplantae > Streptophyta > Magnoliopsida > Alismatales > Alismataceae > Alisma > Alisma plantago-aquatica. The sequence goes on along the minus strand of OY856409.1, from coordinate 660,042,086 downwards.
GGCGCCGTTCCAACAGTACACCCGCGGGTGCAGCGATGTCTCGAGGTGCAAGGAGGATGAGTAAGACTTTGATGTTGATTACTGACGAACGCGCACCCGGGGGAGCTCGTAGGCGAAACGCGTGCAGTAAATCACCAGCCTCTCATTTTCGTGTCGGCACGTCTTTTTTGTCATTTGGTTCACAACAGTGTCCCGTGATTCTTGCAATTTTGAAGCCATTGAGCAAGGTAACTGGAATGTTTGTAAAAGGTCAGATGTCATACGGGCGAATCGGTTGCCTCGCAATCCGTAGGAAATTTTGATATCAACACCAGCCTAATTTGAGTCAGCTAATGGTTCACGACTAGGGTCATTAACACATTCTTGTACGTAAATACCATTTGCTTTCTCATCTATTATCATGTAAGAAGACTGCACGTCATGGAATTTACTTTCTCTGTTTTTTTCAAGGGTATTGCTGCTGCTGCATGATCGCATTGGTTTTGACTTTTATTACAACTTCTGTGTGCAGTCAATTTAAACAACCGGCGTAGCCATTTAAGGTGTGTTGTTTAATGTATTTCTGAGCAGTTATACTCTTTAGGTGTTATGCCAGTTAACTCGACTTTCTGAGCAGTTATACTCTTTAGGTGTTATGCCAGTTAACTCGACTAACAATTATGATCCATCACTAGTCACATATGCCAATTCAATATCTAACTAGAACATATGGAGGAAAATTTTATAGCAACAATTAAATGGTCTGTTTTGCGATTGTAAGATAAAACTAGACCTATTCTCCTTGCCTTAGAATTTATTATCATGTGCGAATAGCATACATTCCTTACCTGATTAATCTCACATGTCAACGAAATTTAATATAAACCAACAAGTAAATAGATAAAGAAAAACAGAACATATTTCATTTCAAAAAATATACCATTTTAAATTTTATATTTGTAATGTCTTTTATGATTTTGTCACTAATTAAACATATTTATATATTATTATGTTTTGTCTCTCGCATTGAAAACTGCTCAGCTTACTACAAAGTTGTTTCTCATTCTATATTTGCATATCGAGGTATGGATATAAGACTCGGTGGAATGAGTGTGTTATGCATCAGTACTCTTAAGGCAACGGTTGGATTCAATTGTTTTTGCAACTCACAAAGCTAGAGTTTCAACATTAGCGTGAAAGGTGTGTATTGTATATCGGTACTCTTTCCCAACTATGAGTAGCACATGTTTACTCATCCTCCTCACAATAAATACAACATAAAAAATATATTCCGTTTCTTAACAACTTTGAAAAAACATATATTAATGTAAAACTAAAACGGGACGAAATGTTCTTGCATCACCAACCCACAAGGAAGAATGCTAACTCACATATAAGATAGAAAGAGGTTCACCTTAAAAGGGAACCCGCTGGAATTGGGCCACAAGGCTCGCGACTAAGGATAATAAAAATGAACCAAGATATTAAGTGGATGGACATGCAAGACAACGAAAACAAAGGCCCGTATGGCTAGATAGAGTCTAGCCATAACAATCAAGGTGAGTGAGGTTTGAGATTTGAATTTTGAATCTGGGCTCGTAGATGTTGAACGGCAAGAAAAGTTCAGCGATGGCCTACCAGAGAAGCACATAAGAGTATACAAAGAGGTAAAGAGCATTGGCAGCATTGACATCTAAAACTGGTAGAGAACATTGACAGAAGCACAATGTGGAAGAAGATACACTTGGCTTCCAAGACCAAGAAGCCACTAGTTTTTTTTAGGAGCCTCTCCTCCTAGGTTGCATTGGACCCATCCCAATGTATAAACTCAGGGTTCGGCGTGGGATGATTGATCACCCTGTCATCGCATCATATAGTGTGTATTGTCATCATAAAATTAGTCATAACTAGTGTGCATGCCATGAAATATTTTCTTAGAATGAATAAAGATGAGACTCATTTGAACTCCAAGAATGCAAGAGTTGGACGAGCGAGGCTACAATGAAGAGACAAAAAAAAAATACAATGTTGACCCCTAAGTCAATGAGGATTCAACGACAATGAAACAGAGAAAACAAAAGGAGTTCCTAGATAGCAAGACTGATATGCCTCTATGGAGCACAAAAACCAACTATCAAAAGCAAGAAATCCACAAATCTGCCTAAAGCCATGAAATCGGTAAACATTAAAAAGCAATACATGAAAAAGTGTCTCATTCAACACCACTAATGACTTAGGAGAGTCAAAAGGAAGCGTCTAGGGGAAGCCTAAATGTCGTTATCATCAACAACATTTGTAAAACATGGGTTTTCCAAGCCACATGAAGATTGATCACCCATCCACTAGAGAATTATAAGTCGCCGATGAGTTCTCCCAAGTAGAAATAGTTCCACAAACCTGAGAGGGGGCTTTGAAAGATCTAAGGAGCATTATGAAGAAACCTAGAATAATAGAGTTGTATGGGAGGGGATCAGAATAAAGGTGGATTAGGTTGATTCGAGAGATGGTAGAGGTCTTCTAAAATTCTTTAGTTTACATGGGACAAGAAAAGCAAGGGGTAAAGGCTGATTAGATGCAAGGGAAGAGTGAAAACCATTGATTAGAAAGGGAGAGAAAGAGGTAGTAGATAAATATATTTATATATGAGGGGGTTATTACAGTAGTAAATAACGTAAAGAGGGGTAATAAGAAAAATTAGAAGGAGCTAATGGAGTTGAAGAGAAAGTGTATAAGCTATGGATTCCTATGGGAGGAGAGAGGAGGACATATGCCAATAATCATGTGTTACCCCTTCCCACAAATACTCATGCTAGTCCTTGCTTGGATCTCATATATTCTTTTTTGTTTATGGAGTGGGCTTTTTTAGGGGTGATTTCAAAATGGCATACGGTCTAGTTGTAGGTAGTATATTTTTATCTTATATTATTGTTTAAATATTCATGACATAAACCAATGCATCATACTCTCGAACGATAATGCCATATAAAAAGGTCTAACCTAACAAAGCAAGGGACATAGAGGAGAAAATGTGGTTCAGCATGTGAATCTCCATCAAATAGAGACAATTGTGGTCAGATTGGATAGATGATTAGTTGTGTATAAATAGACATAAAGTAGAGAGGTTGGTGTGAGAGGAAATATTAAGAAATTAATTAAATGAAAGGGACGAATTGTATAGGTTGGTGGATCATCTCTCTATAGAATTTCTCCTCTCATGGGGTCTTATAACTACCCTCTCATGTAAATGTAATTGTAAATATTGTAGGGTTTTGTGGAGAAAACATGTGCGGCGGAAGTAAAAAATTTCACTCAACCCGAAATAGGATCTCGTCGACAATAGCGTATTCAGAAGGAGTGTTTGTGGGATATACCTTATCGCGGAACAAGTCCGGCGATGTCCCATTGCACAAAGTTGTGCAATGACGTTGGCCTACACGGACGGAACTTCTCTCTCGTTCACTATCATAGGAAGATCCAGTGGCGCTCCTTTCGTGCGATGATGTACGTCGCTCGTAACGCGCACGGATGGTCATTGATGTCCTCTGAACGTAGGTGTCTCAGCGTCTGTGTCTCTACTTCGTCCACGTAGATGAACTGGAAATCTACGTCATACTTTCTAAGCCGGCGGGAAGGAGTCGTGTCTGTGCGGCGGCGTGCTAGCGGCACGTTGCTCTCCTTTCTCTCCTAAGGATGGTGACGGCTAGGGTTTACGTATGTGAGCGTAAACTAAAAAACCTCTCTCAATATCATATATAGATATCAGTCGTCAACCTCCTTTAAATAGGAGACGAAGGGAAGTAGGGTTTCCTAAACCCATCGGTAAACAGAAACATTGCATTAATTAAAACGCTCATAGATTAATTAGAATATTCTGGAATTCATTGATTAACCAAATAATCGTATTAATTGATTAATTAATATCTGACTCCATGCAATTGCTTGGGATGGCTCTATGTGCATATATACCAACAGACTCCCACTTGCAGTTAGAGCCAGTGTAAAGGAGTGAAACCACTCCTCTACTAAAAATAAAAGACCACATCCCTTAAAACCAAACACCACATCAAATTTTCTGTCAAAGGGATGGAGACTAATTCTTTCAACATGTATGTATCATTACACAAGGAGTAGAAGCGGAAAATATCATTATCTAACAATTTACAATGCTCGATAACATGATACAACACTTCACTGCATATGGGTGTCAAAAAGGAAATCTAATCATATAAGCCAAAGATCAAGATGAGGGTCATCTAACCACCTCTTCATGTCTCCCCAAAAGCTCAGCTACAAGATTGATGTCGAAGTTTGCCTCTTCTTGATCTAACCTGGGGTTGGAAGCATACCCCACAAAAGAGAAGAAGAAAAGAAATACATCAGCAAAAAGCCGGTATGTATATGCTAAATGAAACTTTGAGCAATTTAAGCAATAAAGACTTCAAATGTAAAATGCTTCCCATACCAGAGATAAGGACTACCCAATCGGGCATAAAAGAAAAGAATCATCATATAATAAAAGAAGATACTTGCCATGATCGAAACAATAAAGATTGTGTAATACTGGCACAAAAGAAAGTAGTAGGGCACACACCCCACAATAATCAACATGCATGCATGTGAGATAAACATAGCCCTAGAACAATATAAACACAATTGGCGGCCAACCCTCATAAAGTTGAAACCTGATAGAGAAAGGAATACTGCCAATCTCCCAAATATATAAAGTTGAGTATGGATTACTACCACACTCGATTATAGAGGAATGGTATACTGCCACCCTCCAAATAAACAATAGGGGAATACTGCCCCAAAACCAATGTAATTACACTACTCTAGTGCTACTGAATCACATAGCATGTAAATATAGAGGCAAGTAAATATTTTAGTCAGAAGATGATACAAAGGTTGCCATCACACAATGGACAACACAAGCATATAACATCCACTTCAGACTGGCACATACCAATATAAGAGACCAACATGCACCAAGGCATAAGAAAAGATATCAAGAAAATATCCAAGTCCATAATATTCAAGATAGTTCACACGAACCACGATATCAAAAGATAAGACATATTGTGTAGGTCAAATTCAAGAGAATGAAAAGATAGGTGAATTTCTCATTATATAGGAATAGGGGATACAACATACCTCTCTTACTTATAGTCCTATTAACCTCTTTTCCAAACCTTTAGTTGAAATCAAGGTCCACTTGTCCTATTTCCAATTTCATATTCATGTATTAGAATAACATATATACATTAAAGAGTTGAAACCTTAATATATGAAATTTTTACACAAAACCTCTATTCAGACCTCAAAAATATCACCACTGACTTAGTTAGATTTTTCTCATTAAGAAAACATATAATTTTGCATATATTGGAGTTATGAAGGTTAAAGTGTATTTTTGGTGATTTTTAGGTATTTAATTCATTTTCTAAAAACTCTTTTCGACAAAACTGAAAACCAATACTTGGAAATATTTTTATTAAAAATAAAATATTTTTATGAGTTCATAACATATTTTACATTAATTTTTGGACAAACGAATCAAAAGTTATGAATTATTGAAAAGTGACCAATTAGAAATCGACACATCGTCAATTTTTAACATAAGATCATGAGTTTTAAGCATGTAATAAGAAATATATGGGAATGGGGTTATGAAGCTCACATATAGGGAAGATAATAAGGTCCAAACAGCAAGGATCTCGAGCTTATAAGGTCTGGTTGCTCCAAGCCTAGCTCCTTTCTTGAACAAAGATCTCCTTCTCAACTTAGAGGTGATAAACCCTAGAAAAAGAGCATGGAGATGAGATGTTTTAGGGTTCTTAGTGGAGTTTTATCATTGAAGGTCATGGTTCCGACCTGGAGGAAGGTGTGAGAAATACTATCAATATGAAAATAGGGAAGGGAAGGAGGATTCTTACTAGTTTTGGTTAAAATCACCAAGGAGGAGCTTAAGCAATCCTAATAGAGCAATTTGGAAACCATATGAGCCTTCTTCACCAAGGTAGGCTCCCTCTATTACCTTGGGTCAGCAACTTCGTGGCTAAATACAAAAGGAACTATTATCTAAGCTATAGGAAAGAAAAGGAGACCAAGATTTTCGAATTTGTGAGTTGGGAAAGGGGTATGTATGGCTATATATAGAAAAAGTTCAAGCATGAGGTGTTTCATGGGACTTTCCATGTGTCATTAGCCTAAGGCTTCATGGTTTTACAAGTGGACACCTCATGGAGGCTCTAAAATATCTAAGGTCGGTTTATGGACGTTTCTAGGCCCTCTCAACCGACCTCCATAAAGGAAATAACCCCAATGGTCGATGGCTTCAAAAGATAAGATCACTTATAAAGAGAAAATCCCTAAAATGCCCTTGGAAAGCAATACCATCAAACCAAGGTGAAACTAGGTGCTCCCATGGTTTTAGAATTCGAGAATGGTAAGGTGGTATCTAATTATTATAATTAATGTGATAATTTGCAAACAAAACATCCCAATTGGGTAAATTGCATAAAAGTACAGAATGTACCTAAAATTGCATAACTTGTACAAACAACATCCAAATTGGACCAAACTTTATCCACAAGTGATGTTTGATGTGTAGAATATTAACTTGTCATTATTTATATATTTTGAAGTTATATAACCACATTATTTATTACTTATGCCTTTTACTCATTTTCTCTCTCCCAAACTTATCCTAATATTTCAAGGTTGTCTAAATTAGATGAAATTTGACATGTAGGCTAATATTGATATGTAGAATTCGAATTTGAAGTTTGTTTCCTATTTTGAGATTTATTTTTATGAGATATGTCATATGGCCCATTAACGGCCCATTATCTAAATTGTTTATCCAATTAAGTTTCTTATCTTCATATTACCACCAAAATGAGTTATGTGGCATATTTTATGTATTATAAACCTAATATTAATGTTAGAGAATTAGGTTACATTAAGGTGATCTATAAATGTATTAGCTCATTGGGATTATACAAAGAATCTATTTAGGTCTAACCTTCAACCTTGTTTGGCTAAGTCCAAAATGTCAACTTCCAAGGTAGGGTCTAAGATCTAGTATGTTACAGCACACCACCCCTTAAAGGGATTTTGTCCTCAAAATCAAAACATCCATAAGCAAACGTATCCACCACCCCTTAAAAGGGTTCATCTTATTATATCAAACTAAACTTCAGATACAAAAAGTTCAACTATACTTCTTACATCCAACTACATATGCAACATGTAAAAAGGAAACATAACTTGCAAATACTATTCTAAGAAACTATGGGTTAACTTGCTCTTGATCTTCATCATTAAATTCTTCACCATCCAAAGAAAAAACTCTTCCAGCTCTTCTTTCCACAGGTCTTCCTCTATTATTGTTACCATTATTGTTGCCTTGATTCTGAGGAGGCACTTGTTGTTGTTGTACTGGAGCCTGACCATTACGACGTTTAGGGCAATCAGGTCGGATGTGTCCGGGTTCATTGCAATAGTGACATACCACTGGTGCGCCTTGATTTCTAACATGAGGACACTTCCCTGGAGGATGGGGTCTATTACACTTTGCACAACTGTCTCTTTTCTGCTCATCACCTGAGGATTTCCTTTTCTTGTCAAACTCCCTAGGTTGAAACCCTGGGTAAGACTCCACAGCCAAAGCTTTATCAACCATCTGCTGGAAGGTCAAATGCAATTGTGGGATAAGAGCACGAACTACATTGTAGTTGAGTCCCTGAAGGAACAGGTCAGCCCTATGTTCCTCACCCAAACCAACTGCATAACGTTCCAACAGTAGAAACTTTTATACGTAAGAAGAAACTGATAAGAAACCTTGCTTCAAGTTGTAGAACTCTGCTTCTTTCTTCTTCAAAGCAGCAGTACAAATGTACTTTCCACGGAAGAGAGTCAAAAACTCTGCCCAAGTCATGGTTGAGATATCTCTAGTCCTTGCAATTCCATTCCACCAAACTCTTGCTGGTCCATCCAAGACGTAGGAAGCAAACCTAACTTTCTGATGTGGAGGACATGCCATACCATCAAAAGTCCTCTCTAAGGCCAACACCCAATCATCAGCTTTGTCAACCATCTCTATTTCACCTTCACCCTTAAAAGAAGGTGGTTGCATCTTCATGAACTCCATGATTGAGAACTCCTTAGACTTCTCAGGTATAGACATGTCTTTCATCTTCCCCACCATAGAAGATGCAAAGAGTTGTCTTAACATGGCCAACTCTTGCTCTGGAGTCATAACTCCTCCCGAACCATTAGAAGATGAGGTCCCCTGGCCAAACTTATTGTTTTGAGGTGTCTTGTAACTGTACTGGTTGTCAGCAGTAGAGTTATCTCCTACCATTAGGGTTTTACCTGCACAAGGCAAGGTACTAGGTGTAAGCAGCCTAATATAATGGTAAACATCCTAAGGGAGATGAGTTTGAAATAGTTAGATAACCGACTGCTAGTGGCTCTGATACCATGTTGTAAAGGAGTGAAACCACTCCTCTACTAAAAAGAAAAGACCACATCCCTTAAAACTAAACACCACATCAATTTTTTTGTCAAAGGGATGCAGACTAATTCTTTCAACATGTATGTATCATTACACAAGGAGTAGCAGTGGAAAATATCATTATCTAACAATTTACAATGCTCGATAACATGATACAACACTTCACCGCATATGGGTGTCAAAAAGGAAATCTAACATATAAGCCAAAGATCAAGATGAGGGTCATCTAACCACCTCTTCAAGTCTCCCCAAAAGCTCAGCTACAAGATTGATGTCGAAGTTTGCCTCTTCTTGATCTAACATGGTGTTGGAAGCATACCCCACAAAAGAGAAGAAGAAAATAAATAAATCAGCAAAAAGCCGGTATGTATATGCTAAAGGAAACTTTGAGCAATTTAAGTAATAAGGACTTCAAATGTAAAATGCTTCCCATACCAGAGATAAGGACTACCCAATCGGGCATAAAAGAAAAGAATCATCATATAATAAAAGAAGATACTTGCCATGATCGAAACAATAAAGATTGTGCAATACTGGCACAAAAGAAAGTAGTAGGGAACACACCCCACAATAATCAACCTGCATGCATGTGAGATAAACATAGCCCTAGAACAATATAAACACAATTGGCGGCCAACCCTCATAAAGTTGAAACCGGATAGAGAAAGGAATATTGTCAATCTCCCAAATATATAAAGTTGAGTATGGATTACTGCCACACTCGATTACAGAGGAATGGTATACTGCCACCCTCCAAATAAACAATAGGCAAATACTGCCCCAAAACCAATGTAATTACACTACTCTAGTGCTACTGAATCACATAGCATGTAAATATAGAGGCAAGTAAATTGTTTAGTCAGAAGATGATACAAAGGTTGCCATCACACAATGGACAACACAAGCATATAACATCCACTTCGGACTATCACATACCAATATAAGAGACCAACATGCACCAAGGCATAAGAAAAGATATCAAGAAAATATCCAAGTCCATAATATTCAAGATAGTTCACACGAACCACGATATCAAAAGATAATACATATTGTGTAGGTCAAATTCAAGAGAATGAAAAGATAGGTGAATTTATCATTAAAGAGGAATAGGGGATACAACATACCTCTCTTACTTAGAGTCCTATTAACCTCTTTTCCAAACCTTTAGTTGAAATCAAGGTCCACTTGTCCTATTTCCAATTTCATATTCATGTATTAGAATAACATATATACATTAAAGAGTTGAAACCCTAATATATGAAATTTTTACACAAAACCTCTATTAAGACCTCAAAAATATCACCACTAACTTAGTTAGGTTTTTCTGATTAAGAAAACATATAATTTTGCATATATTGGAGTTATGAAGGTTAAAGTGTATTTTTGGTGGTTTTTAGGTATTTAATTCATTTTCTAAAAACTCTTTTTGACAAAACTGAAAAAAAATACTTTGAAATATTTTTATTAAAAATAACATGTTTTTATGAGTTCATAACATATTTTACTTTAATTTTTGGACAAACGAATCAAAAGTTATGAATTATTGAAAATCGACTAATTAGAAATCGACACATCGTCAATTTTTAACATAAGATCATGAGTTTTAAGCATGTAATAAGAAATATATGGGAAGGGGGTTATGAAGCTCACATCTAGGGAAGATAATAAGGTCCAAAAAGCAAGGATCTAGAGCTTATAAGGTCTGGTTGCTCCAAGCCTAGCTCCTTTCTTGAACGAAGATTTCCTTCTCAACTTAGAGGTGATAAACCCTAGAAAAAGAGCATGGAGATGAGATGTTTTAGGGTTCTTAGTGGAGTTTTATCATGGAAGGTCATGTTTCCGACCTGGAGGAAGGTGTGACAAATACTATCAATATGAAAAAAGAGAAGGGAAGGAGGATTCTTACTAGTTTTGGTTAAAATCACCAAGGAGGAGCTTAAGCAATCCTAATAGAGCAATTTGGAAACCATATGAGTCTTCTTCACCAAGGTAGGCTCCCTGTATTACCTTGGGTCAGCAACTTCGTGGCTAAATACAAAAGGAACTATTCTCTAATCTAGAGGAAAGAAAAGGAGACCAAGATTTTCGAATTTGTGAGTTGGAAAAGGGGTATGTATGGCTATATATAGAAAAAGTTCAAGCATGAGGTGTTTCATGGGACTTTCCATGTGTCATTAGCCTAGGGCTTCATGGTTTTGCAAGTGGACACCTCATGGAGGCTCTAAAATATCTAAGGTCGGTTTATCTACGTTTCTAGGCCCTCTCAACCGACCTCCATAAAGGAAATAACCCCATTGGTCGATGGCTTCAAAAGATAAGATCACTTATAAAGAGAAAATCCCTAAAATGCCCTTGGAAAGCAATACCATCAAACCAAGGTGAAACTAGGTGCTCCCATGGTTTTAGAATTCGATAATGGTAAGGTGATATCTAATTATTATAATTAATGTGATAATTTGCAAATAAAACATCCCAATTGGGTAAATTGCATAAAAGTCCAGTATGTACCTAAAATTGCATAACTTGTACAAACAACATCCAAATTGGACCAAACTTTATCCACAAGTGATATTTGATGTGTAGAATATTAACTTGTCATTATTTATATATTTTGAAGTTATATAACCACATTATTTATTACTTATGCCTTTTACTCATTTTCTCTCTCCCAAACTTATCCTAATATTTCAAGGTTGTCTAAATTAGATGAAATTTGACATGTAGGCTAATATTGATATGTAGAATTTGAATTTGAAGTTTTTTTCCTATTTTGAGATTTATTTTTATGAGATATGTCATATGGCCCATTAACGGCCCATTATCTAAATTGTTTATCCAATTAACTTTCTTATCTTCATATTACCACCAAAATGAGTTATGTGGCATATTTTATGTATTATAAACCTAAGATTAATGTTAGAGAATTAGGTTACATTAAGGTGATCTATAAATGTATTAGCTCATTGGGATTATACAAAACATCTATTTAGGTCTAACCTTCAACCTTGTTTGGCTAAGTCTAAAATGCCAACTTCCAAGGTAGGGTCTAAGATCTAGTATGTTACATCGAGTCACTCCAATATTATTCTAATCGATTACATAAACACTTTAGTAATCAATGTGATTCAAAGCAATTCCAATCAAATCCACAATTATACTCCTATTCCTCCTATGCGTGTGACCCGGTAGGCTCCAAATTACGTTGGCAGTGATATCCATAATCATATTATGATTTCACAAGCAATGATTGGTATCTAGCAAGACTTCATTGCCACCCAAGTAATTGGAGAAGTTGGAGAACAACTTAACCTATCATTCATGACTGGTGTTACAATGATTGTATAGTTTCTTTGTTGCTGATATCCGGATTGAACTCGAGTCATGGAATTTTTATCCTTTTCAACGTTCAATCCAAGTTCCTTAAACTAGAGTAGACTGTCTGTGATATATGTAAGCTCAATATCACATGTTGACTCACATCATCATGGCCATGCATTTCTCAGTCTCCCTTATCAAGTGGCCGGAATATCAAACTCCCATAGGAAGGACAAATTCCATCTACATCACTCACAGTCATCCTCATGTGTCACAGTGCACCCAAGAACCATCTTTATGGCAATCCTTATTCAGGACCACGGTGGATGATGTCAAAGTGCATCGAATGACATGGGATAAGTGTAGTGACTTCAGGTCTAAGAACCACAATCACCACCATCATTATGAGACGTGACTCTAACTACCAATCATGGTATCCATGTGTCACTCTCAAGGTGGGTCTATCTGATACACTATTCTCTAACAAGTATCTATGTATTTGGTTTCATATCTCCATATCATGGATAATGAGATTCTTCCATCAACTAACATACATTCTAATCTTATGTGTTATTGATGTCTATGGATATTTCCACAATAACAACTGATTAGGGACAAAATAAGAATACATACACTTAGCATACATATGATCTCACTGTTCAGGTCATCAACCCAAAAACATATGTCATTGAGTATATTATTCTATAGACATCTATAAGTTTTATGGTCATCTCACAATATAAAACACAAACATATAGATTGGAAACTTGTCTTTATTGATATGATCAATGTAGTATTACAAATCGTTTACATAGTATCCCATTACAATCATCAAATGATAGTCTCTATGGGCATACATACCAACAGATTCCCACTTACACTTATACCCAATCACTCATGAATCTCAATCCAAGTGATCGAACATGTCTGTCATGTTTCTGTTGTTAAAGTGCTTTTGTGAGCGGGTCAGCCACATTGCTTTCTGTAGGTACTCTGCAAATCTTCACATCTCCTCATTGTACGATCTCTCGTATGAGATGGAACCACCGTAGAATATGTTTGGAACGTTGGTTCAATCTTGGTTCTTTAGCCTATGAAATTGTTCCATTGTTGTCGCAAAACAACTCAATTGCATCACCAGCGATTAGAACCACTCCAAGTTCAGAAATGAACTTCTTGATCCACACAGCTTCCTTTTTAGCGTTAGATGCGGCAATATATTTGGCCTATGTTGTAGAATACGCAACTGTCTCTTGCTTGGAACTCTTCCAGCTCACAGCTCTATTGTTCAGGCAAAACACAAATCCAAATTGTGATCTGTAGTCATCTTTGTCAATTTGGAAGCTAGCATCGGTGTAACCCTTTACCACGAGCTCTTCCTCACAACTGTATACCAAGAATTGATCCTTAGTCCTTCTCAAGTACTTTAGGATGTTCTTTACGGATGTCCAGTGACATTCACCTGTATCTGACTGATACCGGCTCGTCATGCTCAAAGCATACGACACATCAGGATGAGTACATAACATCACGTGCATGATAGATCCAATTGCTTATGCATATGTAATCTTACTCATGTGTGCCCATTCATCACATGAACTAGGACACTGGACTTTAGAGATTGTAACCCCATGGGACATGGGCAAGTTATCTCTCTTATAACCCTCCATGATAAACCTCTTTAGCACCTTGTCAATGTATGTGCTTTGGCTTAGGCCTAGAAGCCTTCTAGATCTATCTCTATAGATCTTTATCCCTAGTATATAGGATGCTTCGCCTAAATCCTTCATAGAGAAGGTCTTTCCTAGCCAACCTTTTACTGTCTGAAGAGTAGGGATGTCATTTCCCATCAATAGTATGTCATCCACATACAATATGAGAAATATGATTGTGCTCCCACTAACCCTTTTGTAAACACAAGGTTCATCTTCATTTTGACTAAAGCCAAACTTTTTGACTACTTCATCAAAATGTAGATTCCAGCTTCGAGATGCTTGCTTCAATCCATAGATTGACCTTTGTAGCTTACAGACTTTATTGGCTTCCTTTGGATCGATAAAACCCTCAGGCTGTGTCATGTATACATCCCCGAGTAAATTCCCATTAAGGAATGTTGTTTTAACATCCATCTGCCAAATCTCATAGTCATGATAAGCTACAATGGCAAGCATGATCATGATGGATTTAACCATGACAACTGGTGAGAAGGTCTCGTCATAATCAACACCTTGAATTTGACGGAATCCTTTTGCAACCAATCTACCTTAATAGGTTTGAACATTTCTATCCATGTCAGTCTTCTTCTTGAAGACCCATTTGCACCCTATGGGTTTTACCCCTTCAGGTGGATCCACCAAGGTCCATACCTTGTTGGTGTACATGGATTCCATCTCAGATCTCATGGCTTCAAGCCATTTCTCATATTATGGTCCCTTAGTAGCTTCTAGATAGGAAGTTGCCTCATCTGCTATGCCCAATTCGTCACTGTCTTGAGTCACGAGAAATCCAAATCTCTCTAGCTCAAGTCGTGTCCTACTAGACCTATGAGGTTCCTGTGTTACATTTGGAACTTGAAATTCCACAACAATTTGTGAGTCTTCATGTTCCTTATGTACCTCCTCAGGTTCTCTGCTTTCTTGTTGGTCTCGAACTTCTTTGATATCTACATTCCTCCCACTAATTCCTTTGGAAATAAATTCCTTTTCAAGAAATACAGCAGTCCTAGCAACAAACACTTTGTTGTTAGTTGGTGTGTAGAAGTAGTATCCCCGAGTTTCCTTGGGGTATCCAACAAAATAGCATTTTTCTGATTTGGGTCCAAGCTTTTTAGGAAATTGTTTCCTAACATAAGCTTCACATCCCCAAATCTTTAACATAGACAAATTGGGATGACTCCCATTCCATATAACATATGGTGTCTTTTAAACTGATTTGGAAGGTATACGGTTAAGTGTAAATGTTGTAGTTTCAAGAGAATATCCCCAGAACGATATTGGAAGTTCGGTTGAACTCATCATTGATTGTACCATGTCTAATAATGTACGATTCCTTCTTTCTGACACACCATTATATTGTGGTGTACCAGGTGGAGTCCATTGTGATACAATACCACGGTCTCTCAAAAGGTCCTCAAACTCTTGGCTTAAGTATTCGCCACCTCGATCTGAATGGAGTGCTTTAATACTCTTACCAAGTTGCTTCTCTACTTCATTCATGAAAGTCTTGAACAATTCAAGAGTTTCTGACTTGTGTTTCATAAGATTTACATAGCCATACCTACTGAGGTCATCAGTTAAGGTAATGAAGTATTGATAGCCTCCTCTAGCATTTGATCTAAAAGGTCCACACACATCAGTATGTATGAGCCCTAGCATATCACTGGCTCTCTCACTGTGTCCAGTGAAAGGAGTCTTGGTCATCTTTCCTAATAAACATGTGTCACATGTCTCCAATGATTCAAAATCAAAAGAGTCTAGATAACCATCCTTATGGAGTCTAGATATGTGCTTCTCGTTTATGTTCCCAAGACGACAATGCCATAAGAATGTTTTGTTTGAGTTGTCAAGTTTTAACCTTTTAGTATTTACATTGTATATGCTAGTCTCAATTTCTAACAAGTAGATACCATAAGACATAGGGGCATTGCCATAAAAGATCTCATCTTTAGAAATAGAAATAATTCCATTCTTAATGTGAAATTCAAATCCACTCTTGTCCATACAAGATACAAAAATAATATTTCTATTAATGGAAGGTACATAATAGCAATTCTCTAATTCTATTACAAGGCTCGTAGGCAAAGATAAACTAATAACTCCAACTGCGGTGGCAGCAACTCTTACTCCATTAGCGACTCGTAGCTTGACTTGGCTCTTTCGTAAAGGCTTACTTCTTATCAAATCATGCATATTAGAACATATGTGAGATCCACATCCGATATCCAGTACCCATGATGAAGAAGTATTTAAGTTTATATCAATAACGTATATACCTGAAGTGGAGATCTCTATCCCTTACTTCTTCTTCCTCAGTTCCTCCAGGTAGATAGGACAGTTTCTTTTCCAATGTCCAGCCTAGTGACAATGGTGACAACTACCTTCTTTCGAGATCCCACCTTTAGCTTTGAGCACGGATGACTTTGGCTTCTGCCCGGCTTTAGAACTTTTCTTAGCCTTGCCTTTGCCTTTTGACTTTCCCTTTGTCTTGTTGATCATCATCACAAACTTGGGCTTGTCTTTCTTCATATGTGCGTCAGCTGTCCTCAACATGCCCAACAATTCTGACAACGGCTTGTCAAGATTGTTCATGTTGTAGTTCATGACAAAATGATTGTATGATTCAGGAAATGATTGTAGAATCGCATCAGTGGACAACTCTTGACCTAGGGGAAATCCCAGCTTGGATAGGCTTTCCACGTACCCAATCAAAGTGAGTATATGGGTGCCAACTAAGTCTCCCTCTTTCATCTTGCTTCTAAAAAAAGCCTTTGAGACATCACATCTCTCCTATCTTGCTTGATGTTGATACATGTTCTTGAGATGTGTTACCATCTCCATGACATTCATGTTCTCATGCTGCTCTTGCAACTCATAGTTCATTGAGCACAACATCAGGCACTTGGCATCCACATCATCATCAAGGTGCTTCTTGTAAGCATCCTTTTTAGCCTTGGGCGCATTTACGACGGGTTCCGCTGGCTCTGGTGTTTCAAGGACATAGAGCTTACGCTCATGTGTGAGAACAATTCTCAGCGTCCTAAACTATTTTTGAAAGTTGGTTCCGGTAAGTTTGTCCTTCTCAAGGACTGATTGCAATGAGAAAGTGTGAGTGTTGTTCGCCATTTGATTGCTACAAAAGAAAAATTTGTATTTAGTCCAAAACATTTTGACTTGTAAAGATTTGATAAATGAGATTAATTAGGCCTTTAATTAATTACGCTCCCACTGTTTTATTCAAATTGATAGCCCTCACTATCAACTCGGAAGATTGCAACACACAACCGTCTAGTGAGCCAATATCCAAAATAATTAGATCAATACCCAACCAACGACAGTGTCAAAGACCAAATACTAAGGTAGGCAAGTTTTTCCAATTGCATCATATGCAACTCTTGGATAGATGATCATACACAACTCCTAGCCATGATGCATCTGTGTGCCTCTAGGTACTTGATCCTATCAAGGTTCCCTAGTTAAGTCCAACCCATAAGCCAACATGATGAGTGTGCACCCTGCGGAAGCAGACCCATACACCCACCATCACACTTCCACGAGATAGACAGTGTACCACACGAAGGCGTGCCCACACATAGTTGATCAAGCTTTTCATGTGTGTTTCTTTATGGAAGGCAACTAAAACTTAATATTATTAATTGAGGGGTTTTATTAATACATATACATATCCAAACACCACATACTTATAGTATGTATCATATACTACTACATTCACAACCACAAACGATAGACATGTAATCACAAATACAAATACATTGGTTATGGCCATACTATTGTAATCCTTTGGAGCAACAAAGGATTATAGTCCACCTATGGTCTTATGCATCTCATGCAACACCTGCGAATCAACATGTAAGCCTATAATGATCAACATTACAATGAACAACTTCATGGATGCTTCGTGAGGTTGGAACTTCAAGTTGCTTCTTAGAATTGGATCTTCTTGTTGCTTCTCCATGGACGCTCCTTGGAGTTGGATCTTCAGGTTGCTTCATGGAATTATATCTTCATGGTGCTTCTCCATGGACACTCCTTGGAGTTGGATATTCAAGTGGCCTCCTTACATCAAGTTTACAGAGACTAAAGCTAATCCTATATGTATTACATCATATGAGTACAAATATAAAGGGAAAGAATTAATTACACTTTGAAATAAGAGATGAGGATCGGCATGCAAGTCGAATACTTTATACAAAGGATCCATATGCAACCATTATACAACCATAGCATTCACAAACAAATATATCCACAAGATTGACATCCACATTCATCCACAACATTCACAAAAGGGGATACTAGGCCATAACCGTGCATGCATTCACCACATAAAACAAATTTTGTATGGCGACGTGTATGTTATCATAGGTATATCTACATATACATATATACATATTAAAAAAGCAGTACTTTTAATGCGGGAAATTCCCCATTAAATAATTTTTTTGACTCCCACGCAGACTATGTGGGGTACACAGGGGCAGCGCCCCTATGCGGGGGGATGGGGGTCGAGGGGAGGCTGCCCCTAGAGGGGTCTCAGGGGCAGAGCTCCTGAAAGGTCTATGGAATTTTACTTCCATGCACTTAGGAAAATCAGTATTTTCCATAGTCGACCCCATCCGAAATGTCAAAAATAAAAGCATGTGGCTTATGTGGAATTAGGTTTAGATTTACACATTAGCAGTTTTAATTCGCATCGTATGCAACATAGAAAATAATATACAGTGATTCGATCATATAGAAACGAATCTAAATACATCGTAGATCGACGTTGCTCTGATACCACTGTAGGGTTTTGTGGAGAAAACATGCGCGGAGGAAGCAACAAAATTCCACTCAACCCGAAATAGGATCTCGTCAACAACAGTATATTCGGAAGGAGTGTTTGCAGGATATACCTTATCGCGGAGCAAGTCTGGCAATGTCCCGATGCATAAAGGTGTGTAACGATGTTGGCCTACATGGATGGAACTTCTCTCTCGTTCGCTATCGCAGGAAGATATGGCAGTGCTCCTTTCGTGCGATGATGTACGCTGCTCGTAACGCGCATGGATGGTCGTTGATGTCCTCCGAATACAAGCGTCTTAGCGTCTGCATCTCTACTTCGTCTACTCGGATGCACTGGAACTCCATGTCACACTTCCTAAGCCAGTGGGAAGGAGTCGTGTCTGTACGGCAGCGTGCTAGCGGCACGTTGCTCTCCTTTCTCTCCTAAGGATGGTGACGGCTAGGGTTTACATACGTGAGCATAAATTGAAAAACCTCTCTCAATATCTTATATAGATATCAGCCGTCAACCTCCTTTAAATAGGAGACGAAGCGAAGTAGGGTTTCCTAAACCCATCGGTAAATAGAAACACTACATTAATTAAAATGCTCGTGGATTAATTAGAGTATTCTTGAATTAATTAATTAACTAAATAATCACATTAATTGATTAATTAATATCTGACTCCATGCAATCACTTGGGATGGCTCTATGGGCATATATACCAACAAATACAACACATTTTTGTCGTTGATGTGACTATTTCTCTCACATGCTTGTACAAACAACTAGCATTGTAAACAATCAGGGTAAAATATTAAATATGTATAGTATATTGTTTTTTTATTTAGTTAAGAGGAAGTTTTACTATTATCACCTTTCCATAGTAGTCCACAAGATAAAAAATCCATTCACATTATATGCTCCTCTATATTGTTTAGCCTATAACAAACAAGGGAATCATTAGATAAAGACATGGATGTGCACATTTAATTCATAGTTCAACATTATGTACAAGAAACTAGCAAAAAGTTGAATTTCTTATATACATACACAAGTTTTCTCTACAAGCTCTGGTGTGTAAATTCTGATGTGATGAACTAACAATTTACAATGATTATCAAGATGTAAGTTGTGGTGTTGACTACATAAACATTGATATTTAATTTTTTCTTGGTGTTGGTCCTTCTTACTCTTCTATCCCATGTTGATTGTCACCCTCTAAAGTGTATCCCATAATGTATCCTTCAGAATAGAAAAACAATAATCTTAAAAAGGAACATATAGTGCCAACCATCACATAGATCCCTACATGTTCCCCCTCTTACATGCATGTTTTTCTCCTTTGTGGAAACCCATTCATATTTATCTTTAACTATCCCTACAAGGGAGGTTCTTACTAGAATACAATAACGTATGTGACTTTCTTATTCTTTTTCTTTCTATGAATCACCAACCACTCCTTGATTTCATAGAATTTTCTTCTCTAAATATCAACTGATTAATATGTAAATTAATTTAGAACATCAAGGTTCATAGGGACCTTGATATTCCACATGGTGGCCATGAATATCAAGAACCAATCACCTTGATGTACCTTGATGTTAGTAGTACTTTTTTTAGTTTAATATAAAATTTATAATTTTGTTGTTTTATTACATTTCTTCAATTGAAGAAAGAGTGGTGATTCGGAAAAGCATATGAGTGATCTCTTTAGTCACATTGGTATAGAATATGTTCATTAGACATAAACCCCTCCTCTTTCTTTCAATATTGATGAAAATTCAATTGTGTGTGACTAATCTAGGGGGCATGACTCACTCCAACCATTTCCTTTTCCATATAGTTTCCTAGAAATTATAGGAAGGCAAGTTATTGGGGGTCTTGGTGAAAAGTAGGTGAAGCATAAAATAAATAGTTATGGTACCTAAAATAATTTTTTTTAGAATTTTTTTGTCAACCAAGTGTGCTTCTCTCTTTTTATTTAAGGGTGGGTCCAACAAACCAGTGTGTTTTACAAGTATTGAAGGGGAAAGAGAAGCATAATGTACAAAAATAGTTATAGTCGGCTACTTATAGGAGGTTAGTTGTACAAAGGAACTCACAAAGATCTACTGAAACAAGAAACCCTACTAACAGAAACAAATACTCAAAGAGACTTCAAATGAACTAGAGGAATAGTCCATTAACCACATGATAGAAGGAATGAAATCATAATTGAACAACGGCTCATCAGTACGAAACCCTTAGACTCAAGCAACATAACTGATAAATCCCTTTAATAGGATCTCACCAATAGTAGGACACTATAGGCAAATCCTACATTTTAGGAAATGCAGTGACAATAGCCTAAACATTTAGCATAGAGAACAACCAATTGTTGATGGATTCCTCTGAATAGTTCCGAAAATAAAAAATAGAACTTGTGTTCAACAATATAAAGTCTTTGAATGATCTAGGGGATAAATCCTTCAACTACTAGACCGAATGAAGGAAGTCATACCATGTCAACATCTCATCATCATAATCATCACAAGACCCAATCAATAGAGACCATCAAAGGCCCTTCAATATGTTTATATGAGCAAAGGCCCTAAAGTACAGTTGATTTTTTCATCAAATGATTGTTGGCCCTAGCCGGCATAATTTAATTGAATTTGTAAAAATGGACCCAACTATGTGTCCATTCTATTTGCTCATATTTTCTAACTTCATTCTATGGTATCTAATTAACCCTAAGTGATCCTAGGGACCACCACTAATTATTTACATGTTGCTTTCACCATGATTGCATATATTCACATTTCATTCATTAATATTAATCGTAAAACCCTAATTTGTATAAGGTTATTGTGATTCCTCGGAAAACTCTAACTAATCGTATAATTACATATAAACATGGAATTTCAACTTTACAAGAATATATGAAATGTCTAAGAATGAGTTAAATAGACATAAACCTATAACTTCTTAGGCAATGAGAATTACATGTATAAACATGGTTTGGGTTCTTACATTGTTCGTCAAACTATAGATTGACAAAGGACTTCATCCAAAATTACATGTCAAATGAGGATGTTTAGTGTTTATCTTTGGAACTAGGTCACTCCTATATTGATTGAAGTTTTACCAAAACCATATATTTTGATCTTAACTCTGAATTAGGTACTTGATGCATCAAAATTGAACTCTTGTGATCTATTAGTTAGGGTGAACATATAGTTCATTTGGTCTTGCATGCATTTTTTTCATCAATATTTATCCTTTGTTTAAGTATTGTCTAAACAAAGTTCAATAGAGGTATACTTTAAGCAAACTCGACTCAGTTACAACAACAAAAAATGCCAAGAGTACTCATTTCTGATGACTCCCAAAATGTAACATCCTACAACTTTGAACCTTATAAAATGAACCCCAATTTGAAACCCTAATTTGTTTTATTTAGAAATTGATGATCAAAACATATAATAATGTGATGATGGTTCCCAAATATGTTACATAAAGAAAATTTGATAATTTTATGCTAAAATGAAATTCAATATCATCAATTTAGCCCTAATTAATAAATAAGTGACATTTGGGGTTGAACATGAAATTTACCCAATAAAAATTCTTTTTATGGCCTAATAATGTTATCATAAGTTGGTGTTGATAATGTAATGGTTTACCCAATTTGTACCCTCAAAATCATTTTTAGTAATCCTATATGATTAATTAAATGTTTATCCTTAAAAGAGAAATATAATGATCTAGGTGGGTCAAATTAGGAAACTAACTATAATTTCGGATTCCTTGTGGAAAAATTAGATAGTATCTCAATTTTCATCAAATTTGAAGAACCCTAGCTCCCCCAATTTATTTAGGAAAGTTCTATATAATTTGCTATGGTTTTTAATCAAATATTGAATGATTAGGCAATAAACTTCAGTTCTGGTTTTCATCGTGTGTCACACGGGTCGTTGGTAGAGTCTGTGTCCGAGTTGGAATCTGGACCTGGGGTGCTTCTCTTTCGCCCGACTCCCTAAGACAACGGGAGTCTGCTGTGAGCAGGATCCTCCTTCCGGTTCTCTCTCCCTCTCTGCTAAGCCCCTATGCTATATGTCTACCTTTTCACCATCCTCACATTCTAGCGAGTCTCCAGACCCCTAGAACCATGGGACTATATGCCCTAGTCTCCCCATCAACAAGGAGCCCTGCTTCCTCTCCTATTTCCCATCTTGGCAGGGACTCCATCCCTCCTAGGGCATCATCTATATAAAGAACCTCGCAAAAATGATCATATGTCATCAAGGAACCATTTTCCGCTGCCCCTTTTGCTCTTTAGCACCTCCACATTTGCATTGCCTACTCGACTTGGCACATGTCCCCTCTGACGAGCAGCAACATCAATTCAGACTGCCAAGGCTTGGGTTCTACTTCAGAGCGTCTCCCTTGACCACCTAGAACCTCCTCTGATCTTCAATTTCACCGAGTACAACAAGTATCTTGTTTTCCCAGTTTTCCCCTCTTTCCATTCAAAGCTTGTAATGTTTGCAAATTCGCAATCAGTTTGGCATTTTGGTGATGGTTCCTACACGAAACTTTACTATTTAGCTCCGCCAGGGTGCACCGAGTTGATCAGAATTGTTTTCACTGGTCCCTGTTTAGCTTGTGTCTCTATCACCTGGTGATCTTTGACCAGTTGTCCATGGCATCAGTGCAGTCTCTATCCTAGACCATCTGTCTACCGCTGCTCGAAAACTCAAGCTTATTGGCTTCGGCCGACGACGGGGAATTTGTCCCTGGCCTTAGTGTCTCGCGAGGAGCTCGCTTGATCAATATGTAGTCAATGCTCCCGTTGGGTTGTCCTCCTGATTGTGGATGAAGCAACGGAAGAACAAACTCAGTGATGTTCTTCCTGTTTGTCCCATCGAGGGTTAATCATATGTATCTAGGTTACATGGGTACTTTGGACCTTTTGCATGCCTTTTTGTCACTCTCAGTGCACACTGGTTTTGATTGACAAGGATCTACATGGCTTTTGGTGTGTGGTCCAGCTAAGCCTCGTTGGTTTTGATTTTGGATAATATGTGTGGATTTTTTAGAGTTTCTGATTGGCCGACATATGAAAATTTATATCCTTTTATTGGTACGTCCAATGGGGTTAAGTCATATATGGATTTTACTCAATTTTTTGATATATACAAGATGGAATAACTTTTAGAGCCTGTTTTGATGTCAATTTTCCCTATTTTGATCAAGAACCCTAAAACCCTAGAAAGTAGGTTGAAAATTAATTATTAATGAATGATAATTGTTATAATAGGTTAATTATGGTTTCTAAGCCTTAGGAATGAGATTAGGGTTTCCTAAACCTAAGGAAGCAACTAGGATCTCTTCTAAGATAGAGGTAAGTGGTCCATGCATTTTGAACATAAATATTTGATTGATTGTATATATGTATGCATAATGAATGTTGAATGTATTATTTACTATTTTAATTGTTAAAAGTCATTGAATTTATAATGAACTGAATGTCATGTTTAACGTCAATATTATTGTATCATCTTCATGCACATTAAGAGTAAATTTAAAGTTAAGTTTTAAGAGAAAGTTAAGAGTTGTAAGAGAAAGATAATGATTAAAAGTTAACTTATATAAGATCCTCACCAAGAGGCTCCTTGGAGAAAAATTAAGAGGCACTTAGGTGCATAAGAGAAGAGGCACTCCTGTGCAACCCAAGAGGCACTTCGGTGCATAAGAGAAGAGGCACTTTGGTGCAAAACCCGAGCATTCTTATATAGGTCAAGATAAAAGGCATAATCTAAAAGCAATTGTCTCTTTCTAAATGTTCAAATGTTCAAAGTTTATTTTTTAGTTTACATATTTTTTCTAAGATATAATATGTTCGATTCCACTTACCAATTTGTTTGATGCATGGTTGGGGGCACGATGCCCGCAGGAAAGGAGCAACGTCAAGGACAAAGCTAGTTGAGGACCAATTGAAGAAGGAGCTCTAGGACATCTGAGACCAGACCTAGTTGGGTGCGAACTATCCATAGATTAGTTTTCTTTTATGTTTATGAATTGTGTGTTTTAGTTTAGTGTGTGTTTTATGAGAAAGTGTAGAATGGTTAAGAGTAAACATGCTTAGTTTTATTCATGTATGGATTATGTTGAGGACTTGAGTATGAGAACTGTTATTTTATCTTGTGTTGGTATATATGAACTTTATTTTTATGCAATGATAATCATATTTGTGACATCCCAATGAGATATATGCTTCCGCTTAGTATTGTGCATGTTTTAGAAATTGGGGTATTACAATATGTTATCAGAGCAAAAAGTATAGTTGGTCACCAAGCTTTTCTCAAAATCTCATTTAGTTTATGTTCCCTCTTGTAGATGGCTCCCAAGAAGAGATCTGATAAGGGCAAGGAGCACGTAGAGAAGGAAGCTCTTCTAAGGGAGAAAGTGATCATAGTGCTTCTGGAGGGGCTAACCCTAATGGTAACCCTAATGTACCTCTAGAAGTGCTTGTCAAGGCTCTAACTGATGCTATTACTGGACAACAAGGAAGACCGCATCAACCAATGAACCAGAAGTTGACCTTAGTTGACTTCTTGAAGATCAAGCATGATTCTTTTGTTGGAGAGGAAGAGCTGGATGTGGTGGGCAAAGTTGAAAGCTGGTTGTAGAACATGGAGCATTGTTTTCGTGACCTAGATTGCCCTAACCCATCTAGGGTTCATTGTGGGACTCACGTTCTCAAAGGTGTTGCTAGGACTTGGTGGGAGAACCTGCTAGGATCGTGTGAAGTTGATGCTCCTCCGCTGTCATGGGAGGAATTCACAGAAGCCTTTAAAGACCATTACATATCTGAGGCTATGATTGAGAAGAAAGAAGTGGAGTTTTGTAACCTTCATCAACGTGGTGATATGACAGTCACAAATACGTCATGAAGTTCAAGATCTTACAAAAGTATGGATATGATTATGATGAACGACGCAAGGCAAAGAAGTTCATTAGGGGTCTCAAGGAGGATCTTAGTTTTGCTTTATCTAGATGGGGACACTGCATCATGCAAGGTACCTTAGATGTTGCCCTTGAACTAGAAGACCACCCAGGAAGAGCATGGAAGAAGGGCAACCACTCCAACAACAACAACAACCACCATAATGACAAGAAGAGGAAGGTGTTGGTATGTATGCCCTGATAGCCAATCATGGGATGATTGGTGGGATACATTAAGATTGATTTGATAAACTTCAAAGGAAAGATTTTGATTCTTTCAGGTTCAGTCATATGAGATAATGATAGAACATATTGAATGTCTAGAGAATGACAGTACTCAATGACGTATGCTTTCAGGTTAAGGACCTGGACTGTGAGATCATACAGATGCTAAGAGTTTGTACATTCTTATTATGTCCCTAATCAGATGTCATTGTGGAAGGTAGATAGACAACAATGACACACAAGACTAGATTTTGGTGTTGGTTGATGATAGAATCTCATTAGTCATGATATGGAGATATCTAACCAAACACATAGGTACTTGTTAGAGAACAAGTGTACCAGACAGACCCACCGTGAGTTTGACACATGGAACCATGACATGGTAGTCACAGTCAATTCTCACAGTGATGGTGGTGAGTGTGATTCTTTGACCTAAAATCACTACACTCAACACATGTCGTTGGGTACACTTTGACATCATCAAATGCAGTCCTGAAACATGGGTTGTTATAAAGGTGATAATTAGGTGGCTTTGACACATGGGGATTTTGAGGGGTGAGTCATAGATATGGGATTTGTCCCTCCTGAGGGATTTTGATATTTGTGGACACTTGATGAGTAGTATTGAGATAGGTGTGTGCACGCATGTGTGAATTAGTATGCGATATTGATGTCATACATATCTCCTCCAATCTACTCTGAGATCAAGAAAGTGAATGAACATTGACAGGATAATTGTTCCATGCCTTGAGTTCATTCGGGATATCAGTGACAAAGGAATTATACATTCACTGTAACACCATTCACGGATTGTAGGATTGAAAGTTGTTCTCCAACTTTCTATTTCACTTGGGTAGCACTGATGTGCAACTAGGCACCGCTCTTTTCTTGTGAAGTCATAAGTGTTATGGACTTTCACTGCCAACATGAAATGAGCCTGCAGGGTCACACACATAGGATTTAACTTGGAAGAGGATTTTATCCACAAATGATGTTTAGATTGATTACTAAAGGAGTTTAGTAGTTCAATTAAACACTCAGTTGATTGATAGCTCAAAATCATAGTGTTCAAGGTGTTGGACCAATTGATTAGAGTATCAAATTGATTGAAACCGTATTTGACTGATTTTGCGTAGTCTACTGCTCCAACCGATCGGCTCATAGGGTTGAACCGATCGGCTCAGTTTGATGAACCGATCGACTCAAAGTGGTGAGTCGATCGGCTCATGTGTCAATGAAACGATCAGCTCAATTGTTGAACCGGTCGATTCGTGTGACCAACCGAGATCATTTGGAAAGTCAGAAGACTCTTTTTGCAAATACATATTTGTTTCACTTGTACAAATTTTATTTGGATAAGAACTAACATTTTATTAGTTGGAAACAAACATGAAAGCAATTCGAGTTGGACCAGGACCACGAACTGATTGGCTCATGCTTGAACCGTTCGGCTCAGGTCCCCAACCGATCAGCTCAGGTCCCTAACTGATCGGTTCATGCTTGAAACGATCAGTTCAACTAGCACAGTTGGTTGTTTTGTGGAAAATCTCGAATCCTTCTACTCCTACTTTAATCCCACATTGCCTGGGGTAGAGAACCATGTCCCATAACCCTTCTATATATAGGGGTATTGGGGGCTTCTCAAGTACAACTCAGAACACCAGTTGCTCTGTAAAGTTGTCATTCTCTCTGGTTGTGGTAACCAGGAGAGCGCGAGCAAGTGCTACTCGATAAGGGAGGCACAGTAAGGGAAAGACAACTATAGAAAGGTGAATGGTGGCAGGAGAGTGATTCGGTGACTAGTACGCCGACAGGAGGGTATGACTCCTTCTGATGTCTTGTGCGACAAGGCGATCAGAGTTCCAAGTGGTCTGTGTAGACTACTACAGAGGCGGGAGACTTCTGCCACTCGGAGGATAGCTATCAATCCTGACAGTCCCGGTGAAGCCAAGAGCTGCACAGACACCGTCTAAGACTGGAGGTGAAGACCGCACAAGCCGCGAGGTAATGTCATCGAGCAAGCTTCCGGACAAGGTATGTCATTTCAAACCATCCTTCCTATTGTATAGACGTTGACGTGATTCCTTTAGAATGGGTTTGGGGAGAAGAAATTTTTTGTTTCCGCTACTTTCTCTGTCTCCCCTGAAACCCAACAGTGGTATTAGAGCCACATCAACTACTCTATACTTTAGGATTATCGATGTGATCAATTTTGGTTTGTCGCCTTTATTTATTTCATATGATGCGAATAAAATTGGCTTTATGCATGTCCAATCCTAAATCCACAAATTCCAATTTACATATATGATATGTAATATGAATGCACTCGATACGCGTCGCCCTTAAATGAGTTTTGTGGTGGATGTATAGCGTGGTTATGGCTAATAAACCCTATGTATGTGTGCTTGGTTGAATGTGGTTTCTTTCATCTCGGTCTGCGCACTGATTCCCTACCTCCTTAATCCTGATGTAACTCAAGATAACTCGAGATTTCTTTCCTACCTTTGCTCCCCCCGAATGTAACTCAGGATTTCCCAGTTTAAATGTAAATAGGATAGATCTTTTTATATTTCCTATTATGTCAAAGAATGGAGGACATTCTGACGACAACTGATACGATCGGTTCAAGGCATGAACCGATCGATTGGCGATCCAAATGACTGGCTCAAGGAGCAAGACAAGTGGGTAGCGGCCTGAGGAGATGCATGACAACCAGTGAACCGATCGGTTGGAGGCACCAGTCAATCAGCTGGAGGCACCCAACCGACCGGCCTGATGGCTTGAGGCATGGAGGTGATCATGGCAAGGAGTTTCATATGACATCTTTCAAGAGTTGCATATGATGCAATTGGCAAAAGTTGCCTACCTCGAAGATCTAAGTTGTGGGTGACAGCCCTAGCTGGTCCATGACTCAGAGGATTTCAGCATCTTGACCCACTAGAAGATTGTACGTTGCAATCTTCTGAATTGATGGTGAGGGTTATCAATTTGAAAAAAAATAGTGGGAGCGATAATTAATTAAAGTCCTAATTATATCATCAACCTTTCACATCAATCAAATAAGTCAAAATTGAGTTTTGGACTAAATTGCATATATTTCCTTTTGTAGTACAAATGACAACAAACAACAAGCACTTTTCGTTGTGATCGGTCCTTGAAAACGACAAGTTGAATGGGACTAACTTCCACAACTATTTTAGGACATTGAGAATTGTTCTCACTCAAGAGTGAAAGCTCTATGTTCTGGATACTCCAGCTCCAGAGGAACCTGCTCCTACCGCACCAAAGGCAGAAAGGGATGCTTATAAGAAGCATTCTGAAGATGACATTAATGCAAAGTTCTTGATGTTGTGCTCCATGAACCACGATTTGCAGAGACAACATGAGAACATGGGTGTCATTGAGATGATTTAGCATCTCAAGAACATGTATGAAGATCAAGCACGGCAAGAGAGATATGATGTCTCCAAGGCGTTGTTCAAGTTTTTCATGACAGAAGGAGATCCAGTTGGTCCACACACGCTCAAAATGATTGGGTATGTGGAGAACCTGACAAGACTGGGATTTCCCCTGAGCCAAGAGTTGGCTACTGACGTGATACTGCAATCGTTGCCAGAATCCTACAATCAGTTTGTGATGAACTACAACATGAACAACTTTGACAAGTCGTTGACAGAGTTGTTGGGCATGTTGAGGACAGCTGAGGAACATATGAACAAGGACAAGCCTAAGTCTGTGATGATGATAAGTAAAGCCAAGTCCAAGCACAAGGGAAAGGGTAAGGCTAAGAAAGGTTCTGATGCTAGCCAGTAGCCCAAGTCGTCTTCAACTCTCAAGGCCAAGGGAGGTGTGACCAAGAGAGGCAATTGCCACCATTATCAAAAGCCAGGACATTGGAAAAGGAATTGTCCACTCTATCTGGAAGAACTAAAGATGAAGGAGGTGATAGACGTCTCCACCTGAAGGTGTCAGGAAATAAACTTGTAACACTTTTTGAGGTATATGATACCAAGATATAAAGTGTAAAGCACCCAATAAATGGGGCAAGGGTTTCTGCCATAGATAGGAGTACTTTAGTTTATTTTCAGCCTTGAAGGCATGTAATAGAGTTATGAACTGCTATTTCATATTTTTCAATGGATAGAAACACCTTAATTTTTGCATATTGTATGACAATGATGGCAATTAATAAAGTTGATGTTTCAATCTTTGTGGCAATGCCTTGCTTATCTTGTGGTACTTGGTATGCATAAGATAAAATTATACCTAAAAGTTATTGATAACTCAACCAATCAAATTAGCATAAATCATGAGAAATTCATTTCTAGATTCCATATGATGGATAAGTCTAGACTCTTTTTGGTTAGAGAACCAGTAAGAGACATGAATCTCTTGGACATGATCAATCTTCACTAGTCATAGTGGGAGATTGATTATCCTATTAGGTATAATACATGTGATGTATTAACATACCTATTAGAGTTAATACTAATACTTCAAATGGTGTTTAGAGAAATACCAATATGAATATCTTGAAATGTTCAAGAATATCATAGATGAAGTACGAATTTGGTAAAGTGTTAATTCTTGATGAGATCAATGAATGAAATACTTGAACCAAATGTTTGAGATCCTTATGAGTGATTATGATAGTATATCATAGTAAGCTCGTGATTAAGGCATGGTGATGTCTAAATCAAAAGGAGTCATACTATAAGGAGTTAGAGGATGATTATCAAATAACTAATTTCTTCTTAAATAAAGAATACCCCACACTAATAAAGGACATTAAGAATCACAAGAAGTTATGAGTTCTTATATCCTTGACATATACACCTCGATTATCTATGTGATGAGTTGGTCATGTGATGAATCAACTATCTAGATGAATATGAGGAATCGGATTCTAATTTATGGTTTATGACCATTACATCCTAAATGACTTCCATGTGAACCATAATGTATGACCTTAATGGGAGCACCCATTGGGATGAAATCCATAAGTGTGAATGAGTCTTAAGCATTAAGACACATGGATAACAATTTGAGAAGGATGATGCTTGTTTATTGCAACTTAATGACTAAGAGATTTGGCATATGGATACTAAAACCGCATTCCTATGAGGAATAAAACAAGGATGTGTACGTGACACAACCTATAAGGTTTATGAATCCATTAATGCAAATGAATTTTATAAGTTACAATGGACTAATCAATGTGATTGATTAAGTACAAGCAACTCAGAGTTGGATCTTTACTTTGATGATATAGTCAAAGGGTTTGACTGATATGTAAAAGATAAAGAAGGAATCTATGATTTGGTGGGAGTGTATTTACATTCCACATATCGATGAGGAATGAGATGTTCTAGAATGGAATCCTTTGTGGAAATTATCTTTAAGGAAGATAGAGACATTTCCTATATGATAGGAATAGAGATCTATAAAGATAGTTCTCAAAAACCTCTTGACCTAAAAAGAGAGAACATACATTGGCAATCTATACTGAAGGGTTTAGTGTGCACAGATTAAGTGGGAGAAAACCTGTCCATGTTACATGGAGTTAGTATCCCAAGGCCAAGTGTCCAATTCTTATGAAGAATGGGAGCACTAAGAATAGATATGGATCTATCATGTATGTAATCATCCCATTATCTTGCATGTATGGTCATAGCAAGAATAAAATGCACTCATCATCTTATATGTAGGACATGATAATATGATCTTGATAACTCATATGTGGGACATGACGAGTGGATGTTTGTCTAGTTCCAATAAAGGTTACTGGAATACCACAAGAACTTGATAAGTACTTGAGAAGTACTAGTTCTATGGAAATAAGGAAGGATTCACTGTAAAGAGTTACACTGATGCGAACTTCCGAAAAGGATAGAAAATTAATCGCAAAATATATATGGGATATATAAAAGTAAATGTTTGTTGATAAATGGAAATGTTCCAATAAAGTCGTATAAAAGGAAAAGACATGTATCTGTGTGTTAGAGAACATTAGTGGATGCTATATGGATCTGGAAGTTCATGAGATGAACTTATAGATATTTTGATCTTTGATGACAAGTAAGGAGTACTTGGTCATGCAATGTGGCTAAAGGTTAGAAAAGGAATACTAGATCACATATTACGGCAACTCCATCTCATACGTGTGATGTACAGTGAAGAGATGAGAGACATGCAGTTAATACCGACTTTGGCAAGGTGTTGCCATAACTCACTATGTTAGCACTAGAGCACAGTAACATGTGGGACATGTTTGAAGATCACTATGAATATGATTCGAGGGTGATTGGCTCAAAGTGAAAGTGGGAGTCTGTTGGTATGTATGCCTTGAGAGCCAATCATGGGATGATTGGTGGGATACATTAAGATTGATTTGATAAACTTCAAAGGCAAGCTTCCAATTCTTTCAAGTTCAGTCATATGAGATAATGATAGAATAGATTGAATATCTAGAGAATGATAGTACTCAATGATGTATGCTTTCAGGTTAACGACCTGAATGGTGAGATCATACGAATGCTAAGAGTTTGTACAATCTTATTATGTCCCTAGTCGGATGTCATTGTGGAAGGTAGATAGACAACAATGATACACAAGACTAGATTGTGGTGTTGGTTGATGATAGAATCTCATTAGTCATGATATGGAGATATCAAACCAAACACATAGGTACTTGTTAGAGAACAAGTGTACCGGACAGACCCATCGTGAGTTTGACACATGGATCCATGACATGGTAGTCACAGTCAGTTCTCATAGTGATGGTGGTGAGTGTGATTCTTTGACCTAAAATCACTACACTCAACACATGTCATTGGGTACACTTTGACATCATCAAACGCAGTCATGAAACATGGGTTGTTATAAAGGTGATAAATGGGTGTCTTTGATACATGGGGCTTTTGAGGGGTGAGTGATAGATATGGGATTTGTCCCTCCTGAGGGAGTTTGATATTCATCGCCACTTGATGAGTAGGATTGAGATAGGCATGCGCACGCATGTGTGAATCAATATGCGATATTGATGTCATACATATCTCCTCAAATCTACTCTGAGATCAAGAAAGTGAATGAACGTTGACAGGATGATTGTTTCATGCCTTGAGTTCATTCGGGATATCAGTGACAAAGGAATTATACATTTGTTGTAACACCATTCACAGATTTTAGGATTGAAAGTTGTTCTCCAACTTTCTATTTCACTTGGGTAGCACCGATGTGTGACTAGGCACCGCTCTTTGCTTGTGAAGTCATAAGTGTTATGGACTTTCACTTCCAACGTGAAATGGGCCTGCAGGGTCACACACATAGGATTTAACCTGGAAGAGGAGTTTATCCACAAATGATGTTTAGATTGATTACTAAAGGAATTTAGCCATTCAATTAAACACTCAGTTGATTGATAGCTCAAAATCATAGTTTTCAAGGTGTTGGACCAATTGATTGGAGTATCAAATTGATTGAAATTGTATTTGACTGATTATGTGCAGTCTACTGCTCCAACCGATCAGCTCATAGGGTTGAACCGATCGGCTCAAAGTGGTGAGTCGATCGGCTCATGTGTCAATGAAACAATCGGCTCAATTGTTGAACTGGTCGATTCGTGTGACCAATTAACCGAGATCGTTTGGAAAGTTAGAAAACTCTTTTTGCAAATACATATTTGTTCCACTTGTACAAATTTGATTTGGACAATAACTAATATTTGATTAGTTGGAAACAAACATGAAAGTCAATTCGAGTTGGACCAGAACCACGAACTGATCAGCTCATGATTGAACCGATCGGCTCGTGATTGAACCAATCGGCTCAGGTCCCCAACCGATCGGTTCATGCTTGAAACAATCGATTCAGCTGGCGTAGTTTGTTGTTTTGTGGAAAATCTCGAATCCTTATACTCATGCTTTAATCCTGCATTTCCCGGGGTAGAGAACCTTGTCCCATGACCCTCCTATATATAGGGGTATTGGGGGCTTCTCAAGTACAACTTAGAACACCAGTTGCTCTACAAAGTTGTCGTTCTCTCTGGTTGCGGTAACCAGAAGAGCCCGAGCAAGTGCTACCCAATAAGGGAGGCACAGAAAGGGAAAGACAACTGCAAAAAGGTAAATGGTGGTAGGAGAGTGTGTCGGTGACTAGTACGCTGACAGGAGGGTATGACTCCTTCCGGTGCCTTATGCGACAAGGCGATCGGAGTTCCAAGTGGTCTGTTTGGACTACTACAGAGGCGGGAGACTTCTTCTGCTCGGAGGACAGCTATCAATCCTGATAGTCCCAGTGAAGCCAAGAGTTTCACAGACACCGTCCAATACCGGAGGTGAAGACCGCGTAAGCTGTGAGGTAACGTCGTCGAGCAAGCCTCGGGACAAGGTATGTGTTTACAAACCATCTGTCACGGAACCGTTCTTACCCCAATCCCAATCCTACTGCCTAGACAGTAGAAAAAGGATTGAAGCGCCCGTCCCTGAGTGGCCCCATAAGATCAATCACACTGGCATATACAATAAGAAATAAATAACTCAAAAACTAGATAATTAAAGAACAAACTAACCCAATATGGAGATTTCACCAATATATCTTTGTCATCAGAGTGTATGAGTGCAGAAGCGATCATATTCAGTATTCCATGTATATTGCCTAAAATCAAGAAAATCGAGACACAATCATGCAAATGCACGGTACGCTATCAAAATCAAGCAAAGCGGTTTATAACAAAATAGTATACTTGGAAGGACTTATATTCAAAAGAATGATAAGAAATTTGTAAAACCAACATTTATTCGACAAGTTTTTCAAGCAATTCAACTTTTATTACGAGTTCCCATTATGCTGTAATTCAAGAAGCATGCTTATATATTTTGTATGACTCTATTACCCCAACGCGATGGGGAAGGTCACTAGGCCCCTTTTCACCATAGGAACATAGGAAGCCAATGTACAAGTCCCACCTCCAAATGAGGGGGTTGTTGTACTCAATATCAACATTATCAACATTATCAATATGATCATCATTATCAATATCCGGGCAGTCATAATGGGCATTCAATTTATGTTTTCATGTTTTTCAAAATATAATATAGAAAAATAGAAGACTAATCATAGGGAACAATAGCTCATCCAAATAACTAGCCAAGCATACGGTCAAGAGATACGTAAAAGTATCTTCAATACAATCAAGGAGGATTTATATAAATAGCGTACCTTTCACCAAGATTTCGAGTATAGATCACGAATAATAGGTCGACCCTTCGAGTTAGATCCTAAAACACAATATTTGGATCAAGGGTCAAGATCAATATATTTGGATATCATGTTGCAATATTCGAGATTAGGGTTACACTTTTCCTATGTCAACCTTAGGGTTGGGTCATTCACTTATGATCAATATTCCAACATGTCCAACATTATTTCAAGTATCCAATGTATATTCGAGTGTGAATGACTTTCCTAGGTTTTCTAGGATTAGATGTGCTAACCTTAATTTATGATCATTATCCGAGTCATCATCAAATCTTTAGATCATCATGTTGTTCTAACATCATTTATATTCATGATCAGATTGATGGGTCAAAACTATATCAAGGGTTTTGCAAGCTTAAGATCAATATCAAGATTTACTCATATTCATTATAATCAAGATTGGATATAGTAAAAGATATTAGATCACTAATTATGCATTTCAAGAGTAGATGATTCAAATATATTATATCTAGGTTACAAGATAATCATCAAAGTCCAAATCTAGGGTTTTCATCATTTAGTCGTGATTAACCAAAAATAGAGTCATTTAGCCAATTTACATAATTAATAGATGAAGATTTAGGTGAATCAGTGATCATAGTTTGGAATCAGGTTTCAAAAGTATTTTTAATGGATGCACTAGATTTTTCTGATTAAGATTGACTACTTACATATCATTTTTGGAGTTCAGATGCATTTTCTACGATTTAAACAAGATCTGGACATATAATTGAATATTTGTCAGAGAAGAGAATATCACACCTTAATTGTGAAATATAAGGGCCGCTGGATCCAAAATGGATGGACACGATCGAATCGTGTGGCTCTCTGGTCCAAAGGATAAGTGGACTCGGTTCACTGGCTAAAATGGCCGGTTCACACCCTAAATAGCCGGTTCAATTGCTGGTCAACTGGGCCCCTTGGACCGATGGTTCGGGGACCATCTTTCCCCTTTCCAATAGCACGCGAGTAGCATAGAGCCACCACAGAGGAAGCTCACCGGCGCTAGCAGAGAAGGGAGAACGGGGGCCGATGGAGGGCAGTGAGGGTGCCGTCCAGATCTGCTAAGGCATCGCGAAGGTAGTGGTGGTGGCGGATTGATGAGAAGCGATGAGGAGAAGAAAAGCCCAAAAGGGCCAGGCGGCGGCGCCGCACTGTGAGCAGAAGGAAGACAGGGCAAAAATTGGGGTGTTAGGAGCTGAGGGCGTGAGCAAGTAAGGGTCACTTAGCTTCCTTCGAAGATTGCGAGCACGAGGGGACTTTTATATAGCACTAGGACTAGGGTTTGCGTTGGGTAGGACCTGGGTCAAGGGCAGGGCCGCCGGAGTGAGACAGAGAGGCGAAGATCTCGTTTTACCAGCTGAAGAGAGCAGTAAATGAGGTCAAAGTAGGGCTGGACAAATTCGAAATCGTGAGGCGGGTGTTTTTGTCCGCTCAGATTTTCAAATCGAGGTCGAGATTTCTAAGTTGTTGGTCTTGGTAGCATTAATACCTCCCCGCAATCCACGGGAGGTCGAAGATGATGCAGCGATCATTAGATCTGGCCTGGATCCACGGGAGACAGATCCAAGGGCCAAAACACACCCCCGGTGCCTTGCCCTGGATTGCTGGCTTGGAAAAGCCAAATAAAAGGCAAAATAAAGAGATTTTGAGCACAAAACTTCCAAAATTCATAGGAACTTGTAGGAATGTCCAAATTGGGTGAAATTTGGACTATAACTTCACAAACATGTATAGAATATCTATAAAAAGTTTGAGAACAAAAAGACAACGTTTGATTGACCAATTTGATTCTTTGGACAAAGTGATGAATGAATCCAATTTAAGATGTTATAACATGTATAAAATCCACAATGATC
Source organism: Alisma plantago-aquatica (assembly GCA_963693085.1). Classification (NCBI taxonomy): domain Eukaryota; kingdom Viridiplantae; phylum Streptophyta; class Magnoliopsida; order Alismatales; family Alismataceae; genus Alisma; species Alisma plantago-aquatica. Next base: position 660,005,441 of record OY856409.1, on the reverse strand, counting down.
ATCATATTTTGATTTTGAGCATCAACAAGGATTTTGAAGATAAGAAAAATGATTTGAGATCATGAGTGAACATAAATTGGTCAAAAAGAGTAATTAATTCATAATTATGCAAAATCCACTTTGTCACATCCTTCCCTCCTTAAAAGGGAATTTTGTCCCCAAAATTCAAAACAACCTCAAAAATTTTGATTATTCAACCTAATTCATATCCTCAAATACTGAAGTGTCCTCAATTATAATATCAAAATTGTGTCCTCAAATTTCAAGTAATCTAATAATTGTAATTGGGATTCCATTATCCGTATCATAACCAACTTGGTATCAACACCATTTCATCAGCAAGCAATTGAGTATCAAAATTAGCACATATTGTCCAAAGTCATTATATGAGTCACTTATATGGAAGTCATCCTATTGATCACAAATTCGGAGGGATCATATTTAGGTCAAACAAATAGAGTTCAAGTGTACAAGGTGACTTTCAATCCCAATATCTCAGGGTCCTAGCTTCTCCATTGGCCTAGGTGGGCTATACATCCGTGATTTGAGATTTCACATTTCAATATTTCAAGACAACATCATACTTTCAATATCATTATTCCGAGCTCAAAATAAATGGAAAGGTCCCACCCTAGTCCTAATGAGAGCTAAACCCTAATTCATAAATTGATAGATAAAAAAATAGTCATCATTTTGAAAATTTCAACATTTGGGATTTTGTAATCATTAGTCATATATCTCAATGTCCAAATAGTGTGACCATAGGATTTGTATCATTATTGTGATTGATAATCATGAGTCACAAGTCCATTAATCAATATCAAGAGTCGAGATTTTAAGCATCAAAAGTTATAGGTTAGATTCCTATGTAGACCTTAGGGGAGATCACTCATCTCAATTTCTAGCAACAATAAAGCAATATTCGAGCAACATATCCAAGCATATCAACATTTCATTATCATGGTATCCAAGGTTGATGAATGATCTAGACCTAGGCCTAACTAGGAAATCAACCTCAAAATATAGTCAATATTGTCATATGTCAAGGTCATTATCAAATCAGTATTCAGATCGAGTATCAACCATGGTTTTAACCTATTAGACTTAGGTCAACTAATCCAAAGTCGGTGAAAGGAGATACTTTTCCAAACTCTAAATAATCAATAGGATGAAAACTTAGAGGTAGTCATGATGGGGATGTGACCTAGGTTAGGGAAGTCATGAGTCAACTACCACCCTAATCTGGCACATTACCAACATTAGTCATTATCAATTGAGCTTATTCCAATAGGGAGAGTATCCACGATTAAATCGTATATATCAAGGTCATAAGGTCAAAAATGTCAAGATTTGCAATTCTTTCTTTCAATATCAAGGTAGTGACAAAATTTGAAAATCGAGGATTCAAATTTGACATTCGAGGAATTAGAGCATAATAGTGCAAAATCTAGGCATATCATTATCATATCAAAATTGAGATTGCAAAAGGCATCAATGGTTAATAGGAAAAATTGCTTTTTGCATCATAGTCTTATATCATGATTTTGTGAGTCCTAGAATTAGTCAATTTGATAGCATAGTCATGATATGTATCAAATAGGGTACAAGTTTGCTTAACTATGTATGAGGTTTAATCAATAATGGGGCAACATGGACATTAATCAAATCGAGACCTCATCAGCAATGAGGTATAAGGTATAAGTCATCCTTATTTCACCATATCATCATTAGTATCATTTACCTCAAACATAGAAAGCATCTAGTCTAGTTTTGATTAAATCGAGTTTTCATGAAGGGTCAAGCATGAGTATTTGATTTCAAAGTTTTAATTGATCAAAATTGAGTTCTTCAAATTATGGTCAGATCATGGTATCAAATTTCAAAATTTAACAATATTCACTTTTTCCATGCATAAGCTACCCATAATTGAGACATCATGTGGTGAAAGGTCATGAGAAGGACCACATGATGAGATGAGAAGACTACCTAATCTTCATTTATATGGGTGGCTTAGGATTGTCCTTAAAGAAGAGATGAGATGCTAGAAGACTCTCTAGGGTTTCACAAGAGAACCTTTAGGTCCAATTTTGGATCAATTGAGGCCAGGTAGAGCGGGGGATCTCAGCCACCGTGAAGACGGATAGGAGAAATTATGTCAGGACCCCGAGCCTAGACACCTCATTTTTCACCATTATGGACTTTAGGGTTTCTTGGGTGTAAGAGACTTGAGAAATTATTTACTTAAAGTATATGGGAGTGTGAAAGCTCTGATACCAACTATCACGGAACCGTTCTTACCCCAATCCCAATCCTACTGCCTAGACAGTAGAAAAAGGATTGAAGCGCCCGTCCCTGAGTGGCCCCATAAGATCAATCACACTGGCATATACAATAAGAAATAAATAACTCAAAAACTTGATAATTAAAGAACAAACTAACCCAATATGGAGATTTCACCAATATATCTTTGTCATCAGAGTGTATGAGTGCAGAAGCGATCATATTCAGTATTCCATGTATATTGCCTAAAATCAAGAAAATCGAGACACAATCATGCAAATGCACGGTACGCTATCAAAATCAAGCAAAGCGGTTTATAACAAAATAGTATACTTGGCAGGACTTATATTCAAAAGAATGATAAGCAATTTGTAAAACCAACATTTATTCGACAAGTTTTTCAAGCAATTCAACTTTTATTACGAGTTCCCATTATGCTGTAATTCAAGAAGCATGCTTATATATTTTGTATGACTCTATTACCCCAACGCGATGGGGAAGGTCACTAGGCCCCTTTTCACCATAGGAACATAGGAAGCCAATGTACAAGTCCCACCTCCAAATGAGGGGGTTGTTGTACTCAATATCAACATTATCAACATTATCAATATCATCATCATTATCAATATCCGGGCAGTCATAATGGGCATTCAATTTATGTTTTCATGTTTTTCAAAATATAATATAGAAAAACAGAAGACTAATCATAGGGAACAATAGCTCATCCAAATAACTAGCCAAGCATACGGTCAAGAGATACGTAAAAGTATCTTCAATACAATCAAGGAGGATTTATATAAATAGCGTACCTTTCACCAAGATTTTGAGTATAGATCACGAATAATAGGTCGACCCTTCGAGTTAGATCCTAAAACACAATATTTGGATCAAGGGTCAAGATCAAGATATTTGGATATCATGTTGCAATATTTGAGATTAGGGTTACACTTTTCCTATGTCAACCTTAGGGTTGGGTCATTCACTTATGATCAATATTCCAACATGTCCAACATTATTTCAAGTATCCAATGTATATTCGAGTGTGAATGACTTTCCTAGGTTTTCTAGGATTAGATGTGCTAACCTTAATTTATGATCATTATCCGAGTCATCATCAAATCTTTAGATCATCATGTTGTTCTAACATCATTTATATTCATGATCAGATTGATGGGTCAAAACTATATCAAGGGTTTTGCAAGCTTAAGATCAATATCAAGATTTACTCATATTCATTATAATCAAGATTGGATATAGTAAAAGATCTTAGATCACTAATTATGCATTTCAAGAGTAGATGATTCAAATATATTATATCTAGGTTACAAGATAATCATCAGAGTCCAAATCTAGGGTTTTCATCATTTAGTCGTGATTAACCAAAAATAGAGTCATTTAGCCAATTTACATAATTAATAGATGAAGATTTAGGTGAATCAGTGATCATAGTTTGGAATCAGGTTTCAAAAGTATTTTTAATGGATGCACTAGATTTTTCTGATCAAGATTGACTACTTACATATCATTTTTGGAGTTCAGATGCATTTTCTACGATTTAAACAAGATCTGGACATATAATTGAATATTTGTCAGAGAAGAGAATATCACACCTTAATTGTGAAATATAAGGGCCGCTGGATCCAAAATGGATGGACACGATCAAATCGTGTGGCTCTCTGGTCCAAAGGATAAGTGGACTCGGTTCACTGGCTAAAATGGCCGGTTCACACCCTAAATAGCCGGTTCAATTGCTGGTCAATTGGGCCCCTTGGACCGATGGTTCGGGGACCATCTTTCCCCTTTCCAATAGCACGCGAGTAGCATAGAGCCACCGCAGAGGAAGCTCACCGGCGCTAGCAGAGAAGGGAGAACGGGGGCCGATGGAGGGCAGTGAGGGTGCCATCCAGATCTGCTAAGGCATCGCGAAGGTAGTGGTGGTGGCGGATTGATGAGAAGCGATGAGGAGAAGAAAAGCCCAAAAGGGCCAGACGGCGGCGCCGCACTGTGAGCAGAAGGAAGACAGGGCAAAAATTGGGGTGTTAGGAGCTGAGGGCGTGAGCACGTAAGGGTCACTTAGCTTCCTTCGAAGATTGCGAGCACGAGGGGACTTTTATATAGCACTAGGACTAGGGTTTGCGTTGGGTAGGACCTGGGTCAAGGGCAGGGCCGCCGGAGTGAGACAGAGAGGCGAAGATCTTGTTTTACCGGCTGAAGAGAGCAGTAAATGAGGTCAAAGTAGGGCTGGACAAATTCGAAATCGTGAGGCGGGTATTTTTGTCTGCTCAGATTTTCAAATCGAGGTCGAGATTTCTAAGTTGTTGGTCTTGGTAGCATTAATACCTCCCCGCAATCCGCGGGAGGTTGAAGATGATGCAGCGATCATTAGATCTGGCCTGGATCCACGGGAGACAGATCCAAGGGCCAAAACGCACCCCCGGTGCCTTGCCCTGGATTGCTGGCTTGGAAAAGCCAAATAAAAGGCAAAATAAAGAGATTTTGAGCACAAAACTTCCAAAATTCATAGGAACTTGTAGGAATGTCCAAATGGGGTGAAATTTGGACTATAACTTCACAAACATGTATAGAATATCTATAAAAAGTTTGAGAACAAAAAGACAACGTTTGATTGACCAATTTGATTCTTTGGACAAAGTGATGAATGAATCCAATTTAAGATGTTATAACATGTATAAAATCCACAATGATCATCATATTTTGATTTTGAGCATCAACAAGGATTTTGAAGATAAGAAAAATGATTTGAGATCATGAGTGAACATAAATTGGTCAAAAAGAGTAATTAATTCATAATTATGCAAAATCCACTTTGTCACACCATCCTTCCTATTGTATAGATGTTGATGTGATTCCTTTAGACTAGGTTCAGGGAGAAGAATTTTTTTGTTTCCGCTACCTTCTCTGTCTCCCCTAAAACCCCACAGAAGGCTCCAGCTGAGGTTGTTGCGAATCAACCTGTCAAGACCCAATGTGCCAAGTGCTCCAAGTATCATCTTGGAGAATGGAGGTTTGGAACCGGAGTGTGTTATGCATATGGTGAAATAGGCCACATTAAACACAACTGCCCCAAGTTTCAAAAGAAAGAACCCAAGGTAAATGAAGCACCTAGAGAGAAGCGACATGCTAGAATCTTCTCCATGGTGGATGACGATAAAGATGATAAGAATGAACAAGGTATGGTTTAAGTTATTAAATCTCTTTGAGGTTATAGTTGTGTTAGTCTCATCTTATGTATGAACATGTGTAGAATTAAAAGTCAAACCTTTTCATGTTAAGGATAAGGAAAACCCTAAGATGGGTAGTACCCTGAAAATTTTGCGGCCGAAATTTTCATAAGGTGGGTAGAATTGTAACATCCTAAAATTTTGAACCTTATAAAATGAACCCCAATTTGAAACCCTAATTTGTTTTATTTTGAAATTGATGATCAAAACATATAATAATTTAATGATGGTTCCCAATTATGTTACATAAAGAAAATTCGATAATTTTATGCTAAATTGAAATTCAATATCATCCATTTAGCCCTAATTAATGAATATGTGACATTTAGGGTTTAACATGAAATTTACCCAATAAACATTATTTTTATGGCCTAATAATTTTATCATAAGTTGGTGTTGATAATGTAATGGTTTACCCTATTTGTACCCTCAAAATCATTTTTAGTAATCCTATATGATTAATTAAATGGTTATCCTTAAAAGAGAAATATAATGAACTAGGTGGGTCAAATTAGGAAACTAACTATAATTTCGGATTCCTTGTGGAAAAATTAGATAGTATCTCAATTTTCATCAAATTTGAAGAACCCTAGATCACCCAATTTATTTAGGAAAGTTTCTATATAATTTGCTTGGTTTTTAATCAAATATTGAATGATTAGGCAATAAACTTCAGTTCTGGTTTTCATCGTGTGTCACGCGGGTCGTTGGTAGAGTCTGGGTCCGAGTTGGACTCTAGACATGGGGTGCTTCTCTTCTGCCTGACTCCCTAAGACAACAGGAGTCTGATGTGAGAAGGATCCTCCTCGTGGTTCTCTCGCCCTCTTTGTTAAGCCCCTATGCTATCTAGCCGCCTTTTTACCATTCTCTCATTCTGGCAAATCTCTAGACCCCTGGCACCATGGGACTCTATGCCCTAGTCTCCCAATCAACAAGGAGCCCTGCTTCCTCCCCTGTTTCCCATCTTAGAAAGGACTCCAGCCTTCCTAGGGCATCATCTATATAAAGAACCTCGCAAAAATGATCATATGCCATCAAGGAATCATTTTCTGCCGCCCCTTTTGCTCTTTAGCACCTCCACATTTGATTTGCCTACTCGACTTGGCACATGTCCCCTCCGACGAGTAGCAGCATCAATTCAGACCGCCAAGGCTTGGGTTTCTACTTCAGAGCATCGCCCTTGACCGCCTAGAACCTCCTTCGATCTTAAATTTCACCGAGTACAACAGGTATCTTGCTTTCCTGGTTTTCCCCTCTTTCCATTCAAAGCTTGTAATGTTTGCAAATTCACGATCAGTTTGGTGTTTTAGTGATAGTTCTTTCGTGGGACTTTGCTATTTAGCTCATCTAGGGTGCACCGAGTTGATCAGAATTGTTTTCACTGGTCCCTATTTAGCTTGTCTCTATCGCCTGGTGATCTTCGACTAGTTGTCCATGGCGTCAGGGCAGTCTCTGTCCTAGACCATCTGTCCACCACTGCTCGCAAACTCGAGCTTGTTGGCTTCGGCCGACGATGAGGAACTTGTCCCTGGCCTTAGTGTCTCTCCAGGAGCTCGCTTGATCAATTTGTAGTCAATGCTCCCGCTGGGTTGTCCTCCTATTCATGGATGAAGCAACAGAAGAACAAACTCAGTGTTGTTCTTCCAGTTTGGCCCATCGAGGGTTAATCGTATGTATCTAGGTTACAGGGGTACTTTGGACCTTTTGCATGCCTTTTTGTCTCTCTCGATGCACACTGGTTCTGAGTGACGAGGATCCACATGGCTTTTGGTGTGTGGTCCAGCTAAGCCTTGCTGGTTTTGATTTCGGATAATATGCGTGGATTTTCTGGAGTTTCTGATTGGCCGACATATGTAAATTTATATCTTTTTATTGGTACGTCTAATGGGGTTAAGTCATATATGGATTTTGCTCAGTTTTTTGAGATATATAAGATGGAATAACTTTTATAGCCTATTTTGATGTCGATTTTCCCTGTTTTGATCAAGAACGCCAAAACCCTAGAAATTAGGTTGAATATTAATTATTAATTAATGATAATTATTATAACATGTTAATTAGGGTTTCTAAGCCTCAAGAACAAGATTAGGGTTTCCTAAACCTAAGGAAGCAACTAGGATCTCTTCTAAGAGAGAGGTAAGTGGTCCATGCACTTTGAACATAAATATTTGATTGATTGTATATATGTATGCATAATGAATGTTGAATGTATTATTTACTATTTCAATTGTTAAAAGTCATTAAATTTATACTGAACTGAATGCCATGTTTAATGTCAATATTATTGTATCATCTTCATGCACATTAAGAGTAAATTTAAAGTTAAGTTTTAAGATAACGTTAAGAATTTTAAGAGAAAGATAATGATTAAAAGATAACTTATATAAGATCCTCACCAAGAGGCTCCTCGGAGAAAAACTAAGAGGCACTTAGGTGCATAAGAGAAGAGGCACTCTGGTGCAACCCAAGAGGCACTTCAGTGCATAAGAGAAGAGGCACTTCAGTGCATAAGAGAAGAGGCACTTCGGTGCAAAACCTGAGGATTATTATATAGGTCAAGATAAAAGGCATAATCTAAAAGCAATTGTCTCTTTTTAAATGTTTAAATGTTTAAAGTTTATTTTTTAGTTTACATGTTTTCTCTAAGATATAATATGTTCAATTCCACTTACCAATTTGTTTGATGCATGGATGGGGGCGCGATGCCTGCAGGAAAGGAGCAACGTTAAGGACAAAGCTAGCTGAGGACCAGTTGAAGAAGGAGCTCTAGGACATCTTAGACCAAACCTGGAAGGGTGCCAACTATCCATATATTAGACTTCCTTTATGTTTATGAATTTTGTTTTTAGTTTAGTGTGAGTTCTATGAGAAAGTATAGAATGGTTAAGAGTAAACATGCTTAGTTATATTCATTTATGGGTTATGTTGAGGACTTGAGTATTAGAACTGTTATTTTATCATGTGTTGGTATATATGAACTTTATTTTTATGCAATGATAATCATTTTTGTGACATCCCAATGAGATATATGCTTTCGCTTAATGTTGTGCATGTTTTAGAAATTGGGGTGTTACAATATGGTATCAGAGAAAAAAATATAGTTGGCCACCAGGCTTTTCTCAAAATCTCATATAGTTTATGTTCCCTCTTGTAGATGGCTCCCAAGAAGAGATTTGATAAGGGCAAGGAGCACATAGATGGAGAAGGAAGCTCTTCCAATGGAGAAAGTGATCATAGTGCTTCTGTAGGGGCTAACCCTAATGGTAACCCTAATGCACCTCTAGAAGTACTTATCAAGGCTCTAACTGATGCTATCACTGGACAACAAGGAAGACCGCATCAACCGAGGAACCAGGAGTTGACCTTAGTTGATTTCTTGAAGATCAAGCCTGATTCTTTTACTAGAGAGGAAGAGCTGGATGTGGTGGGCAAAGCTGAAAGCTGGTTGCATAACATGGAGCATTGTTTTCGTGACCTAGATTGCTCTAACCCATCTAGGGTTTGTTTTGGGACTCACATGCTCAAAGGTGCTACTAGGACTTGGTGGGAGAACCTGCTAGGATCACGTGAAGTCAATGCTCCTCCGCTGTCATGGGAGGAATTCACATAAGCCTTTAAAAACCATTACATATCTGAGGCTATGATTGAGAAGAAAGAAGAGGAGTTTCGCAACCTTCGTCAACGTGGTGATGTGACAGTCACACAATACGCCATGAAGTTTAGGATCTTACAGAAGTATGGATATGATTATGATGAACGACACAAGGAAAAGAAGTTCATTAGGAGTCTCAAGGAGGATCTTAGCTTTGCTTTGTCTGGACGGGGACACCGCACCGTACAAGGTGCCCTAGATGCTACCCTTGAACTAGAAGACCTCCCAGGAAGAGCATGGAAGAAGGACAACCACTCCAACATCAACAACAACCACCATAATGACAAGAAGATGAAGGCTCCAGCTGAGGTTGTTGTGAATCAACCTGCCAAGACCCAATGTGCCAAGTGCTCCAAGTATCATCTTAGAAAATGGAGGTTTGGAACCAAAGTGTGCTATGCATGTGGTGAAACATGCCACATTAGACCCAACTAACCCAATTTTCCAAAGAAAGGGCCCAAGGTCAATGAAGCACCTAGAGAGAAGTGACATGCTAGAATCTTCACCATGGTGGATGACGATGATGATGATAAGAATGAACAAGGTATGGTTTAAGTTATTAAATCTCTTTGAGGTTATAGTTGTAGTTAGTCTCATCTTATGTATGAACATGTGTAGAATTAAAAGTTAATCCCATTCATGTTAAGGATAAGGAAAACCCTAAGGTGGGTAGTACCCTAAAAATTTCAAGGAAGAAATTTTTTTAAGGTGGGTAGAATTGTAACATCCTAAAATTTTGAACCTTATAAAATGAACCCCAACTTGAAACCCTAATTTGTTTTATTTTGAAATTGATGATTGAAACATATAATAATGTGATGATGCTTCCCAAATATGTTACATAAAGCAAATACAATAATTTTATGCTAAACTAAAATTCAATATCATCCATTTAGCCCTAATTAATGAATAAGTGACATTTAGGGTTTAACATGAAATTTACCCAATAAACATTCTTTTTATGGCCTAATAAATTTATCATAAGTTGGTGTTGATAATGTAATGGTTTACCCAATTTGTACCCTCAAAATCATTTTTAGTAATCCTATATGATTAATTAAATGTTTATCCTTAAAAGAGAAATATAATGATCTAGGTGGGTCAAATTAGGAAACTAACTAGAATTTTGGATTCCTTGTGGAAAAATTAGATAGTATCTTAGTTTTCATCAAATTTGAAGAACCCTAGCTCCCCCAATTTATTTAAGAAAGCTTCTATATAATTTACTATGGTTTTTAATCAAATATTGAATGATTAGGCAATAAACTTCAATTTTGGTTTTCATCGCGTGTCACGCGGGTCGTTGGTAAAGTCTGGGTCTGAGTTGAACTGTGGACCTGGGGCACTTCTCTTTCGCCCGACTCCCTAAGACAACGGGAGTCTACTGTGAGCAGGATCCTCCTCCCGGTTCTCTCACCCTCTCTGCTAAGCCCCTATGCTATCTAGCCTCCTTTGCACCATCCTCGCATTCTGGTGAGTCTCCAGACCCCTAGCACCATGGGACTCTATGCCCTAGTCTCCCGATCAACAAAGAGCCTTGCTTCCTCCTCTATTTCCCATCTCGACAGGGACTCCAGCCCTCCTAGGGCATCATCTATATAAAGAGCCTCGCAAAAATGATCATATTCCATCAAGGAACTGAAATCTACCACCCCTTTTGCTCTCTAGCACCTCCGCATTTGCTTTGCCTACTCGACTTGGAACATATCCCCTCTGACAAGTAGCAGCATCAATTCAGACCACCAAGGCTTGGGTTTCTACTTTAGAGCATCGCCCTTGACCGCTTAGAACATCTTCTGATCTTCAATTTCACCAAGTACAATAGGTATCTTGCTTTCCCAATTTTCCCCTCTTTCCATTCAAAGCTCGTAATGTTTGCAAATTCGCTATCAGTTTGGCATTTTGGTGATGGTTCCTTCATAGGAACTTTGCTATTTAGCTATGCCAGGGTGCACCGAGTTGATCGGAATTGTTTTCACTGGTCCCTATTTAGCTTGTGTCTCTATCGCTTGGTGATCTTTGACCATTTGTCCATGGCGTCAGGACAGTCTCTGTCCTAGACCATTTGTCCACCGCTGCTCGCAAACTCGAGCTTGTTGACTTCAGATGATGACGGGGAACTTGTCCTTGGCCTTAGTGTCTCGCGAGGAGCTCGCTTGATCGATCTGTAGTCAATGCTCCCGTTGGGTTGTCCTCCTGTTCGTGGATGAAGCAACCACTAGTACATAACTGACCTTTAGTGTCGGTTATTTAAGGCCTTTAGTGTCGGTTTCTAAGAGACACCTATGTGGGAGACGCTAAAAGCCCAACCGTTACGCGTCGGTTCAAAAATCGACGCCAAAAACCTTCGCGCGCCACCAAAAATGCGTCAGCAGGGGACTATAGGTGTCGGTTATTAGATGAGAAACCAACGCCATATACCTTCGCACCACAGAAAGGGCGCCATCTGGGGCACTATCAGCGTCGGTTATTAGATAAGAAACCGACGTCACATCACCCCCAGCACGGCTGTGGTGTCTGGTACACTACCACGGCCGTGCTGGCCAGCACGGTCGTGGTGTCTGGTCTGCTGCCACGGCTGTGCTGGCCAGCACGGCCGTGGTGTCTGGCCCGCTGCCACGTCCGTGGTGTCTGGCCTCATATAGGTGTCAGTTATTAGCTAAGAAACTGACGCCATATACCCCAGTACGGCCGTGGTGTTAAGGCAATATATGTCAGTTACGAGTATGGAAACCGACATTGTAACTATGTGGCGTCGGTTTTATACAAATAACCGACGCCTATTGTTTTTTTCTGTCAGTCTGCAGACCTGTTGTGGCTGGTCACAGGATGTGAAACCTACAGTTCAGTTATGAACTGTAGGTTTTACGACATCCATTGATATCAGCCAACAACAGGCCACAAACCTGCAAAATTAACAACAAAAATATTCACACATTTAGCAACCTGCAGTTCCATTTGATTTTCACACATTTAGAAACATTCATGTATCTAGCAATCTGTAGTTCCATTCATTTTCACATTCACACATGTAGAAACATTCATATAGCAACCAACATTTTGATTCATTTTCACTCAGACACATGTAGAAACATCCAGACATGTAGAAACATTCACACATATATTATAATTCAAAAATTCATTTACAAAATATAATTCTTTAGTCATTATCCGCTATCAACATCCCAATTATATTTTAAAACCCCCACTACTTGTATGGTTGTTGCCCATTCTTCTCTTACTTCATTTAATTCTCCCATCGTATAGGGAGCATGTACATCTGGTAAGGCCTTTCCTGTAGTGTGGTCAGTTTTAAACACATGTAAAGAGAATGATGTATATATATAATTAATGAGCTATAAATAAGATTGATATATTTCATATTATCTAATGAGACTATATAATACCTCAGGAATAGTATTTATGTCCACTGCAGCATATTTGATAATCATGTGCATAAATCGCATCACATAGTATCCACATGCCCATCTGTTGTCTTGTGTAGCACACTATAAATTCAAACATACAAAATATTAAAAAATACAACTAATTAAGCATTGTTCACATAAATAATATATATATATTGCAGTCAGGAACTTACTTTCACGTTCGTCCAAATTATCGGCTGGTTCTTTTTCATGGGGACCTTTCCTCCAGCCTTTTTGAACTCATCTAAACCCCTACATGTTAATGTAACACAGTACATTGCATAATTAAATAGTAATGTAATAACATATGTTAACGGATATGAAAATAAAATATTTCTCACTGGAATAATGCCATTTTCATTTTGTGTCCATATTTTGAATTCAATTTACTCCCCTTAGGATCTAGATAATAAACAGTGAACATCTCGGGGACAATAACTAGTAACTCCCAATGCATACCACTAGAGGTAAAAAAGTTAAAAATTAATAACTCAAAATCCACAATAAAAATGTAATTTTCTTAAGTCTAAATTATAATAAGCAAAGTAAACTTACTCTACATTGAATGGAGCTATTATCACCGTCTTCTTATTTTGAGCAAAATTTGTAAAAGCCTCACAGCAGTATTGTTGAACTGACGGAGGGTCTTTAGCTACTAGACTAATCAAAGATGGAATCAAAAATCCTACATGCTCGAATGCAAAATCTGTACATATCTTGTCTAAGTAGTTGCAAAATATGTATTAATTACGCATGCATTAATAAATAAGAAACCAGATCACTAGATCCTATACAAGGTATATGGATGTATAAAGAAGATCTCACCTTATCCATAGCTCTATCACAGATGTATTTAGCCAATCATATCGAAACAACTCCAAAATATCTTATATAAATAGTTTGCTTTCGTATGATTGACCTACAGCATCTGAATCTATAGAAATAGTTATAGGGCAATTTATATCATGTTCACCTAATCATATTGCCATACCCCTACAGTTAGGACCTAACGGGACAGGTAGGTCCTGTGGAACCCAACTGGGTAATGTAGGAGGTGGAAGTGGAGGTCTAGATGTTGTGGGTTTCTTCTTTTTAACCTGTATATATATATAATTTCAGATCAACTGACATCATATACACACACTAACAATTTAACGTAATGTAAATTTACCATATAGTTTCAGTAAAGAGGACATCCGCTTTTAGCCACAATATCACTCCGCCTTCTGCCTCACCAAGCGTTTCACAATCTGGGTGGGCATATGGCAATGGAAAATCCATCCACTTGGAGAATATATGTACCGGGCTCACACGAATCCAACCAGTTAGTAATGGAGACCTGTGAAATATTTCCCCTGGTAGGGATGGGTAAGTCGACGCCTCTGCAACGACATATTCTTTACTTTTTAGACGACATGGCTTCAACCCCTACAAATTTTTGTGTAAAGAATGTTATATACATGTATACATATCATCTTTTTTTGAAACGACTACAATTTCATATATACATATCATCTTGAAAACATATCATCTTGAATTAAAAAACTAGTTACTATGTCATAAAAATACTTACAGCGGATGTGCTAGGTGGTGGGTCTACAGGATTACTCCCAACCTCTGCAATAGGAGTAGAGCAGGATGCCATAATAGGTACTATCTGCTGAGTGGCAGTCTGAGATGTCTGCCACTTTTTCAGTACTTCTTCGAGTTTCCTATCAACTAGCTTATCTACCTATACATGGATAAAAGAAACGTTAGCTTCTAATTATTGAATTCTCTTTTACAGTAACATTACAAAGAAAGAATATGTTACCTCTTCTTGTGAAAGTCCCACTTTTGGGACATGTTTGTGCTGGGATGGCCCAAAAAAAGCTTTGATGCCCGCACCAGCGCCTACAACCCTAACACGTCCAGGATGCTCTGGGTTACCCAAAGCAACTGTCAATTCATCCCTTGTGCCCTCAGGGATGAACTTGCCTTGTTTCCTCAGCTCGTGCAGCTCCCGCTAATCGCCAAAACAAAAATTTGTAATTAAGTAAACACCACAAATAATCAATATTCAAACGATTGCTGTAAGAGTTGTATTTTACCATTTTTGCATCCGCCTCAGCAGTTGCGAGCTTCCTTATTTCTCCCTTCTTATTTTGCCTCCCAGCTATCCAGACATCATGGTGAGGCAGAGGTGTGCTACCTATAGTAGAGGACTCCTGAGTAGCAGTAGACTGAGCAGTAGCCTCAGACTGTAGTCTTTGGTGAATGCATGCATACCCCTTTGGACCCATTGTGTGGTCATGCACATTCAGTGCACGCCTTGATTTTTGTGCCTCACTGAGGGCCTAGTTAGTATGCACATTAATGATTTGGTTAGTAACACTAAATGTTAATCTTGAATAGGTGAATACAACATATATTAATGAGATTGGGACTGACGCCTAATACCTTGAATTCATCTGGTTGTCTTGAAGCAACAAACGGTCCCATTCTTCTTTGTCCAGGAAGTTCCATTGTTTAGTGGTTGTCTTCTTCCTCTTGTCACCTTCTTTTATGTATTCTCGGGTGAGATTTGTCCTATAGTTCCTTAGGACTCTTCCACAGCGTTACATCACGCATTTATGATGTAGTTTTTCATCCAATTCAAATATACTCTACAAAATAGAATTTCTATTAACTAGTATCCAAAAAATTAGTAATCTACAAAATAGAATTGCAAATTAATAATAACTCACGCATAAATCCTTCCATATTACGTATTTCTTCTCCTTAGGAACTTTATGCCAAGAATCTATCTTACAACCGCAATGGTTATGAGTAACATACCCAAGATATGAAACAAATGAATTGCGATTCACACCAGATGCATTTCCTGCATTATCAAAATCCACAACAAGTTTGGGTCCATTGCCCTTTTGCGCTATTAACTTCTTCATCGTAGTGATGCCCCTTCTCTTGTCAACTTTTTGGTGTTGCTGATCAAGTGCCTCAAGTGCTTCAGATGGTACATGTGCATCATCAACCTAAAATTTGACAAAATAAACACATTTACAAGATATAACTATAAATGGACATATAGATATAAATATATGATATATTTTTAAAACTTACATTGTGAGGCGACGCATTGATGTCCTCACCCTCACGGTAATCATCAGCACGGTCATCAGGAGAATGCTCAGCCATTTGAAAATTCACATTCACATTGTAAAGTAATTCAAATTGTAAAGCTCACATTGTAAAGTTCACATTCACATTGTAAAGTAATTCACATTGTAAAGTTCACATTATAAAGTAATTCACATTATAAAATTCACATTGTAAAGTTCACATTCAAAAAAATAAAACATATAAAAAATATAAGCATGCCTCTAATATTGCGATTTTTATCAATTAACAATCCTTCATTGTGATCTCCGCGCACATACAAGTCATCATTAGCTTCAATATTTGCTGGTGTTGGCAACCCAACTGAGAATGGACTAGAGTCATCATACTTATCATAGTACTGTTCTTCATCTATAAGATCTTCAATGAACTATCTTTTACCATGAAGAACAACCGACCATTTATCATTTGTAGGATCATCGATATAAAATACTTGTTTCACCTGTGATGCCAATATGAATGGTTCACCCTTCTCGCCAATCTTTTCAAAGTTCACTAAAGTGAAATCCAATTCATCCACTATAACTCCTTTGGTGTTATCAACCCAATTACATTTGAAGAGTGGAATTCTAAAATCTATGTAGTCAAACTCCCGTATGTCTTCAATGACACTGTAATATGACATTTTAGCTTCACGTGGACTCTTATCCTTTGCACTTGCAAAAAACATAGTCGATGCTTGAAGGGTGACCCCACTATTTTGGAAGACACTCTTATCATCTTGGCGCTTTGTGTAATATGTGAATCCATTAATGTCATACCCTTCATAAGACATAACAATCAATTTTGGTTTAAAGGTGAGGCATTTGATAGTTTCAGTAATATCATCTGGTGTTTGAGATAGTTGATGTAAGACTTTATCTTCAAACCACTTAATAAATGTCTTGTTATGCTCTCTAGCAAGCCACATTGTATTGGCTCGAGGATATTGTCTCTTGATGAAATTGGTATGTTCCTCGATATAAATGTTCACTTCATCCATGTTGTGTAAAATATACAAGTGACCTTGTTCCAACTGCTCACGGCTGATTACTTTCACACGTGATCCCAAAATTCCTTTGCCAAATTGCTCATCAATATTCTTGTCATTATCAGGAGTGTCATTACCACTGAGAAAGTCATTGCAAAAATCCATAACCTCTCTCGCCACATAGCCCTCAATAATACTCCCTTCAGGCCGATAACGGTTTCGAACATCACTTTAAAAAATGCTCATGTATCTTTCAAAGGGATACATCCAATGCAAGAAAACTGGTCCCAACATTTTCACTTCCCTAGTCAAGTGGACAACAAGATGTACCATGATATCAAAGAACGATGAAGGAAAATACATCTCAAGATGACATAGGGTAACAACCACTTCTCTTTGCAATTTATCGAGAGTATCATGGTCAATAACTTTGCTCCACATACTGTTGACAAAGAAACAAAGTCTGGTGATTGCAAACCTTACATGCTTCGGCAATATAGATCTAATTGCCACAGGCAATATTTGTTGCATTAGAGTGTGACAATCATGAGATTTAAGACCTATCAACTTCAGATCTTTCATTGATATCAATCTACGGATGTTGGATGAGTAACCCTGTGGCACCTTAACATTTACCAAACATTCACAAAAAGCTTTCTTCTCCTTTCTAGACAATGTGTAACAAGCGGGAGGTAAGTATGTTCTCTGATTTTCCATTTCACGAAATTCTGTTGATTCTGACCTTATTCCCATTTCACGTAGGTCCAGTCTGGATTTTATCCCATCTTTAGTCTTACCTGGTATATTCAACAAAGTACCAATGACACTATCACAGACATTTTTCTCAACGTGCATGACATCGATACAATGCCTGACTGTCAAAGAACTCCAATAAGGAAGATCCCAAAATATTGACTTCTTCTTGAATAAAGATTTGTCACTCCGTGTGGCCATAGTACATTGTGATCTCTTACCAAATTCATTGACAAAGTCTTTTACTCTTTCATAAACAACCTCCCCTGGTATAGGTTTAGGTGCACTCTGTTCCTCATTCAATTCATTGAATGCTTTGCGCTTCCTACGATACGGATGGAATTTTGTAAGAAATCTTCGATGACCGAGATATACAGTCTTACTGCCATGTTTTAGTCTTGTTGAATCAGTGTTGTCTTCACATATAGGACACGCTTTAGCTCCTTTGACACTATATCCAGACAAATTCCCATATGCTGGAAAGTCATTAATAGTGCAAAACAACATAGCATGCAAATGAAATGTCTCTCTTCGTGAAGCATCATAGGTCATCACACCTTCACCCCAGAGTTTCTTTAAGTCATCAATTAGAGGTTCAATATAAACATCGATGTCATTTCCAGGTTGTTTAGGGCCCGATATCAACAATGACAGCATTACGTACTTATTTTTCATACACAGCCAGGGAGGAAGATTGTATATAACAAGCATGACTGGCCAAGTGCTATGTTGGCTGCTCAATGTCCCGTACGGATTCATCCCATCTGTACAAAGCCCAAGTCTTAGATTCCTGACTTCTTCACCAAATTCAGGGTACAATAGATCAATCTTCTTCCACTGTGGGGAATCATACGCATGTCGTAGGATCCCATCATTACTTTTCTTAACATCTGCATGCCACCTCAAATTCTTCACATCTATCAGATTGGCAAACAAGCATTGAAACTGTGATATTATAGGTAGATACCACATCACCTTGGCAGGAGAACCAGTTTTGGACTCCCCCGAAGTCATCAATTTATACCGTGACGCACCACATTTTGGACAATCTTTCAAATCCACATAGTCCTTTTGAAATAATACACAATCATTCGGGCATGTGTGTATCTTCTTGGCATCCATTCCCATTGGGCACAACAATTTCTTTACCTGGTATGTTGAGATTGGCAGCTTGTTTCCTTCAGGAAGCATTTCTTTCAACAAAGACAACAATGACGTGAAGCTTTTGTCGCTCCATCTATTGTTATCTTTCAGCTTATACAATCTCAACATAGTGCTAAGCTTCATAAACTTAGTACAACTTGTGTATAACGATATCTCAACATCATGCACAATGTTTCTAAAAATGGGAGGTGGATCGGTGTGCTCTACCCCACAACTATCCAGCATCACATCAACGATGTCTACTGGAACTGGTTCATTCATATCTACGTCATCGTAGGCAATTTCTTCTTCCACAAAAGCACTGCTATCGACATCCACTGGTTTCGGGTTTGAAATTTCTCCATGCCAGTGCCATTCTGTATAGCCTTGTATAATTCCATTGCACATGACATGACTTTTGATTTCGTCACCGGTGCTGACTTTCAAGTTGTTACCGCAATGCCTACATGGACAGTAGAACCTATCTCCAGGTTGTTTCCTATGTTCCTCGGCAAATCTAATAAACTGGTCAAGACCAGAAATTAACTCTGGGGTGCAGCGATTGCGAATGGACATCCATGATCTATCCATTCTATGATCAAAGAGAAATCAAGTATACATTACAACAAGATTAGGGTCTAGGGTTAACAAATACATGTGATGTCATTCTTATATATAATAAATATGTACCACCTATCCCATTCTTGAACACCTAATCTCACTAGTAAGTGTATAATGTGTATTGGGTTTTCAAGAAAATTTCGGCAGCATTTCCCCATTGTTCTCCAAGTACATATGTACTTAGAGAACAAACGGGGAAATGCTGCCAAAATTTTCTCGAAAACCCAATACACATTATACACTTACATCTTAAGTGAGATTAGGTGTTCAAGAACAGTCCCAAACCGGGGACTATCCAAGATTTACTCCTAATGAGTAAATCTTGGATGGGTTTCTAGGCCAACAAACACAATAATAGAAATGTACATGTTAGGGTTTCATCACAATTAATGTTAGGGTTTCATCACAATTGATGTTAGGGTTTCATCAATGTTAGGTTTCATCAAATCAAATTAGGATGCTAGAATTGACAAGTTTAAATCTTATTTCAACATGCATCAAAATTTACTGAATTAGGTCAAACATTATGATTAGAAGCACAAATATATGCAAGCAAAGGATTTTTTCATATCCTAAGATTTACATAAAGCATTACATAAAAATTTGTTCATATCCTTACCAACAGCAAGCACGGCCGTGGCTGTGTCGGCCTACCACGGTCGTGCTGGACACGGTCGTGGTAGGCCAACACAGCCACGGCTGTGGTAGGCCAACACATCCAAGGACGTGCTTGTTGTTGGTAAGGATCTAGGGAGAAGGAAGCAAAGAGGCTAGGGCTACCTGGAGCTAGCGTGGAGAAGAGCGGTGGCAGTAGTGGTGGCGAGCAGGCGAAGAAGTAGAGGGGCAGGCGGTGAAGAGTAGTGGCACCGGGAGAAGAGTAGAGCAGCGGCACACCAGCAGCAGCAGCGGCGGCGAGCACAGGTGCACCAACAGCAGCGACGGGCGGCGCGCAGCGACGGGCGGCGCGCAGCGACGGTGGAGAGTAGAAGAGCACCAGCAGCAGCGGGGGTCGTCGGTGATTTTGGGAGAGCGGCGGCGAGCAGCAGCACAGGAGAAATATCGCGATGAAACAGGAAGAAAGGGAGAAGAGCCGGGTGATCGGGTCTATTAAGTTGGTCAACGGCGTCGGTTATCTACAAAATCGACGCATATAATGCTTTAGCTTCGATTGATAGTAAAAAACTGACGTCCAACTAGACAATTTTTACCCTAAATTATTTGGCGGGAACCATTATCAGCGTCGTTTATCCAAGGATAACCGACACTGAAAGTGGGACTTTTCGTGCAAATTTTCATCTTAATTAGGTGTCGGTGCGCTAAAAAACTGACGATGTAGATGACGCAAATTTTTTCGCTCGAAAATTGGATTTCGCGGGCGATTTTAGGCGTCGGTCTGTTATATCCAGCCGACGCTGAATACAAAGCGGTACTCGTGTCTAGCTGGTTTTCGAATATAGACGTCGTTTTACCTAAATCACCGACGTCTAATATTATAGGCGTTGGTGTTCCTAAATAACTGACGCCCAAAAAAGTGACACGGAATGCTATTTCTGTAGTAGTGAATGGAAGAACAAACTCAGTGTTGTTCTTCCAGTTTGGCCCATCGAGGGTTAATTGTGTGTATCTAGGTTTTAGGGGTACTTTGGACCTTTCACATGCCTTTTTGTCTCTCTCAGTGCACATTGGTTCTGATTGATGAGGATCCACATGGCTTTTGGTGTGTGGTCCAGCTAAGTCTCGCTAGTTTTGATTTTGGATAATATGCGTGGATTTTCTGGAGTTTGTGATTGACCGACATATGAAAATTTATATCTTTTTATTGGTATGTCCAATGGGGTTAAGTCATATATGGATTTTGCTCAGTTTTTCGAGATCTACAAGATGGGATAAATTTTAGAGCATGTTTTGATGTCAATTTTCCCTGTTTTGATCAAGAACCCTAAAACCCTTGAAATTAGGTTGAATATTAATTATTAATGAATGATAATTGTTATAATAGGTTAATTAGGGTTTCTAAGCCTCAGGAATGAGATTAGGTTTTCCTAAACCTAAGGAAGCAACTAGGATCTCTTCTAAGAGAGAGGTAAGTGGTCCATGCACTTTGAACATAAATATTTGATTGATTGTATATATGTATGCATAATGAATGTTGAATGTATTATTTACTATTTTAATTATTAAAAGTTATTGAATTTATACTAAACTGAATTCCATGTTTAATGTCAATATTATTGTATCATCTTCATGCACATTAAGAGTAAATTTAAAGTTAATTTTTAAGAGAAAGTTAGGAGTTTTAAGAGAAAGACAATGATTAAAAGATAATGTATATAAGATCCTCACCAAGAGGCTCCTCGGAGCAAAACTAAGAGGCACTTAGGTGCATAAGAGAAGAGGCACTCCGATGCAACCCAAGAGGCACTTCGGTGCATAAGAGAAGAGGCACTTCGGTGCAAAACTCGAGGATTCTTATATAGGTCAAGATAAAAGGCATAATCTAAAAGCAATTGTCTCTTTTTAAATGTTTAAATGTTCAAAGTTTATTTTTCAGTTTACATGTTTTCTCTAAGATATAATATGTTCGATTCCACTTACCAATTTGTTTGATGCATGGCTGGGGGCGCGATGCCCACAGGAAAGGAGCAACGTCAAGGACGAAGCTAGGCGAAGACCAGTTGAAGAAGGAGCTCTAGGACATCTGAGACCAGACCTGGTGGGGTGCCAACTATCCATAAATTATATTTCCTTTATGTTTATGAATCGTGTGTTTTAGTTTAGTGTGAGTTTTATGAGAAAGTGTAGAAAGGTTAAGAGTAAACATGCTTACTTTTATTCATGTATGGGTTACGTTGAGGACTTGAGTATGAGAACTGTTATTTTATCCTGTGTTGGTATATATGAACTTTATTTTTATGCAATGATAATCATATTTGTGACATCCCAATGAGATATATGCTTCCGTTTAGTGTTGTGCATGTTTTAGAAATTGGGGTGTTACACAAAATGTCTAAACCAACTAATTTTGAATGATTGAGTCTATAAAATGGCTAGCATGAGTCGTATAGAAAATCCTAATAGTATCATTTTGAAAAAGACATATAGAATCTCCTATGAACATTCAGATGCTATAATAGTGGTGATATCATGAGTAATTCATTTTAGTTCTAAAAAGACCTATGTCCTATTTGATGAAACATCTTAGTGAGGAGAGTGGCATTGATATATCCTTGAATAACACCTTCTACAAATAGGGACTTACCTCAAACCTTAGCATACATAGAATGACCAACGAAGACCTCTATACCTATGAACTTTGACTTCTCTAGAACGAATCAGTTGAAGGAAGAATAGCACACCACTTTCACTTAAATCAAATGAAACCTAACAGTTAATGTGGAGAGCCATATCTGAAGTTGGTTAAATAGTCCATGTCCAAACAGTTTTAGGCTATAAAAGTCTACATCTAGAAAACATAATGACCCATTGGTTATAATCATAGAACCCATTCAGGACGTGTAGTAGTATGCTAGGAAACTTTATACCTCATATGCCTCAGAATTTGGGACTCCGTTACAAAATCGTGGACAGTCATTTTGGCGGAACATAAAAAGTGTACGCCAACAACCATGCATGTACCGTGAAACAGGGGTGTCGCAATGAGAAGACATTTGCGGACAAAATACAAGCACTATTAACTTGAGTCAGACTAAAATACACTCGAGTGTATCTGCAATATTTATTTTAAAAATTTAATTCGTTGATCTTCTTAAACATCTTGTGAATAGCTCATATGGAAAATTTGAGCTCATTTCATCATTTATAGATCATGTTATGAAAGCCACAAAAATAATATATTTTAAATTAATTTCATACGTCGATTTTGTTATCCTCAGATGAGTGACTTATATTAATCCAAATGAGTTCAAAATTTATATGTCGTCTAATTAAAGTATGGCAATGAAGATCAATGATTTAAAAATAATCTTGATATGCAAACAATTAGTGTATCGTGCGATATGTACACTTAGGTATTCTAACCTGACTCCTATTAACTCTTCTTTGGGGTAACATCATTGCAGCAGGAAACTTCTCGTGGATGGTGGAAAGAACATAGCCGCGTAATAAGGCAGGTGGTTACAAGGTTAGACCGACAAACCCATTACCATGCCCGTTGGGGCAAATGAGAAAATGTTACTAATCCTACCACTTATAAAAATTGGGTTTGGAAAACAACAATCAGTGGGGAACAAATACCTTCGCTGGCTACACAGAATGATCTAAAACGCTTTTGGGTGGAGGAAAAGATCATTTGATCTGAAGGCCCAAAACCAAGTGAACAGCACAGTCCAGTTTGATTACCAACGTAACTGCTAATGAACTTGTGCAGCATCACATCTATGTACAAAGAGAATACTCATGAACAACCAGTATTCTTTACCTCGCACTTGCTCACTTTCAAAAGTAACCCATCAAATTCGTGTAATGCAGAAGGCCAAGCCGTTATCTTAGCTATGATAGCCAATTTTTACAAACCTGACATGCAATAATACCCATTATCTTTTGAATTTGAGAAGTATAAATATAGTATACTTGGAAGGATGTGTCTTTGACAAAGCATACTAAAGTCTAAGTATACAGAAAGGAAGATGCAAAACCATAAAGCATGTATCTGGCCAGAATTGCCTTCCGGCTTAATCTACTATTAAGAAACCACAAATAACCCTTCTCAACAACAAGACAGAAATGTGAAAGTACGTTACGATGGAAATTCTTTGATTGTCGAAGTAATAAGTCGTTTTAATACAAGTCTCTATTAGATAATATAGCCATATTTTATTTGAGCGAGATATGCACTACTGGACACAGATGGCTGCTGCAAAAATCGCCCTTTTTCATTCATTTTCCGTTTCAAGTCAGGGACGGGGGGAGCAGCTTACTAGCTTTATCGCTCACAACAAATGAAAAGGACAAGTACAATTTCTTTAGTAGATAGGATAAAAGGTAGGATAAAAAAAGAAGCTGAGACAACTCTCAGTACCCAACAAAACTGTCTAGTCTTTGTATTTCATGGTGGTCACGTCAAACCCGGGCATATCGAATGAGGCGGAAAACTTCTCAACCTCGGCCTTAAGGTTTTCAATGTCCTTGTTGTTAACCAAGCCCTTGTTGAAGTCCTTGAGCAGCTTCCCATGCTCTTTTTGGATGTTCAAGGTGATAGTCACGGCCTGGTGCAGGAACTCCGCAATCTGCTCGAAGTCTTTCTCAACCAAACCCCTTGATGTCATTGCAGGAGCACCTGCAATTGCAATGCGCCATCCAATGTTAGCAAAAAAGGGAGGCATAACCTTTCAAACATAAACAATGACTCACAATCCAATTTCCGTGATCAAATCCTCTTTATCACATTCACTTTTGAGTAAATTCGTAACTCTTTCTATCTTGAACCAACTTTTCGTATTACAATAGCGCTATAAAACCTTGAGACACGAACCATAAAACGCAGTCCAAACTATTTCGATTCGGATCCAATTTTAAGAAGTACCATTCTAGCATTTAGATACACAGTCGATCATATACTTTAAAAAGAGTATGAAGCGCTAAAAACTGGCAATAGCACATCACAAGAACAAGTTCACCAACAGATGAGCTCAAAAATGAAATAACCTAAATAGGAAAAATAACGCAAAGAAATAGAATTTAAATAACATGCATATATAATTATTTAACTAGGTAATATTTTCAGCAAAAAAATCCAACCACGATTCTAAACAAAATACAAAAGATATACCATCTGCACCAAAACAAAAAAAAGATAAACCATGTGTAAATTAAGATTCTGGAGAGACTTATATCATGCCAAAGGACTCACAGTAATTGCTTCAAATACAGGTAGGACGAATGTATATGAATTCCTGACTCTTGACCTAACAACCCAAATCAGAAACCAAGTGCATGAATTACGTCAATATGTACCAAAGCAAGGAGGACCCAAAAATATAGAAAGAATTGGGCAAAATCCCTAGCCCTGGACATTAGTGTACGCCCCCAGAACAAAGCCATCAAGATGTAGAGACAATAGATGTACCACTTGCAGCTGAAAGAAGAGGCATTTACTAAAATGCAAAAGCACAACTAGAAAAGATGGTGTTTCTAATCCATCAAAAGCGATGAAATGGGTCAGTTATCTTGTTATATCATGTATAAGACAAAGGAAATCCAGGATGTAGCAGTAACGCCCAGGACTAGGTTTCCCATGATCTAGAATATTAGTATATGCCCCCAGAACAAAGCCAACAAGATACTGAGACATTGGAGTCTCACTTGCAGCTGAAAGAAGAGGCATGTGTAAATAAAATCGACAATTTCAGATCATAATTAATTGATAAAAGATGAGTTTGTCATGCTTAATCAAGGATGCACCGTGATCCAGAATTAATAATTACAACTAAGAAAATATCGTTTTTCTAATTTATCAAGAACGACGAAATTGGTCCTTTATCTTGTTGTATTATGTATAAGACAAGGAAGACCAGGATGTAGCAGTAACACCCAGGACTAGGTTTCCCATGTCCTAGAATATTAGTATATGCCCCCAGAACAAAGCCATCAAGATACTAAGACATTGGAGTCTCACTTGCAGCTGAAAGAAGAGGCATGTGTAATAAAATCGACAATTTCAGATAATAACTAGAATGATAAAGATCATTTCATCACACTTACAAGGATGATCCATGATACAGAATTAACAAATGATTTAAATTTGTTGATTTGTTTAGTGTTTTTTTCCAAAAAATCTCAAATAGGCTGCCAAGGTATCAAAATCACTCTCTTGAACCAGTCGAAAAAGCAACAATTATACCTAAAATTTTCAAAATGCTAGGATAAAGAGAGCCAGATATCTCTTAACTTATAAGAAGAAGGTGGACGACACATATATCAAACGTATTTGTATATCAGGAGTCAGTGCCCAGCACCACTTTCCAGAAAACATTCGATACATAAAAGCCTTCACGAAGTCAAAGACCGGTAATACATGGCAAATTAGCAATATGCTTTCATGTTAAACTAATCAAAGAGTAGATCACAGCCAACTAAGAGGCACACAGAAACAGGAAAAGATCATTACCAATACGAACGCCACCAGGGGACAAAGCACTGCTGTCGCCAAAAACAGCATTCTTGTTGAGAGTTATGTTGCAAAGATCACAGAGCTTCTCAACTTTGTTGCCTGCAAAAAGTCGCAGTAGTCATCCAAAATGCATCATCAGAATCAGTACGTAAGGAGTAATATAATCCAAAATTAACTGTCTCCGAGTAGCAAAGTGGGGAAAAAAATCGAAGATATGTGTATATTATTCTTACCAGTCAAGCCTAGAGGGCGCAGATCCCAGAGGACAAGGTGATTCTCGGTTCCGTCTGTCACAATTTTGTATCCCTTGCTCATCAAATATTTACCGACAGTAGCAGCATTGGCTTTGACCTGTTTAGCATATGCCTTGAAGCCAGGGGTTGCAACCTGCTTCAGTGCAACAGCAAGGGCAGCGATCTGGTGATTGTGAGGACCTCCCTGGAGAGAAGGAAACACGGAAAAGTTGATGTTGTCCTCAAACGCGTACACGGCACCCTCAGGCTGGCCCTTCTTAGGAGGCTTGGGGCCCTTCCTGTAGAATATCATACCAGATCTCGGACCCCTGAGACTCTTGTGAGTTGTGGTGGTGACGACATCACAGAATTCAAATGGGTCATTAACTTCCTGCAAGAGAAAAGATAATGAATTGAAGTCAATAATAGAAGCATAGCACTGTCTGTGATCATAAAAAGACAGTCTTTCTTTATTTGCGAAATCAGATCAGCGTCTAGTATGGTTTTATACTGATAGGGCTAGCCGACAAGGCTGTAGAACAGCATTCGCAACGTCAGAGTAGATTGCCTATGATGGACGCAGTTGTTCCATCCAAAATTAATCTCAAACAGATCTAGTAATATCAGATGAATAATTTAAAGAGCGGGCCTCCAGATCTAATAGCGACATGCCAGGATTCAAGATCTAGGCTTTATGAAAAAAGTGATTAAGGAATTGAGATACTCTTAGGTACTATCATATTAGTAGATCCGGTACCTCATCCCAACCATTAGATCCAATATCATCAATACATCGCATGGTAGAGAGAATATAGTGATAATGGACAGAAATCAAGCACGTAGCTTTAGACTGAACTCAAACAGGCATATGAGCAAATACCTGAGCGGCAACGAGACCGCTGTAGTGAGCCATGTCGCAGAGAAGCAGGGCGCCACACTTGTCGGCGATGGATCTGAACCGGGCGTAGTCCCAGTCCCTGGGGTACGCGCTACCACCGCAAATGATCAACTTGGGACGGAAGTCCAGGGCCTTCTCCTCCAGTTTCTCGAAGTCGATGTACCCAGTCTGGGCATTCACCTTGTAGGGCAAGCTCTCGAAGTAGATTGATGTAGCTGAGATCTTCTTCCCACCTGCCGTGTAGTACCCGTGGGTAAGGTGACCACCTGAAGGCAGATCCAGACCCATGATGCGGTCATGGGGGTTGAGGAGGGCGGTATAGGCGGCGAAGTTGGCAGGGCTGCCGGAGTACGGCTGGACATTAACGCCCCACTTGGCCGAGTCGAGGTGGAATGCCTTGAGGGCACGGTCGCGGCAGAGGTTCTCGATCTGGTCGATGTACTCGTTGCCTCCGTAGTAGCGGTTGCCGGGCATGCCCTCAGAGTACTTGTTGGTGAGCGCGCTGCCAAGGGCCTGAATGACGGCGAAGGAGGTGAAGTTCTCCGAGGCTATCAGCTCTATGCCCCTGCACTGGCGGCGCTTCTCATGCTCGATGAGGTCGTAGATCTCCGGGTCCACTTCCTCGAGGGAGGTGTTTCCCCACTCGCGCACTGGATCCATGGCGGCGGCCTGGGTAGAAGAGTTCCGGGTGAGGATAAGAGGACGGTGGTCGGAGAAGAAAGAAGTGGAGGACGACGAGGTGATGCGAGGTAGGAGAGCAGGGTGATGGGGATATTTATAGGGCAACCGTGAACAGAGGAACAGGTGGTGGGTGGAGAGGGCCATGAGGATTGGAGAAGGCCGATGATGGTGGTGACTGGGTAGTGACCGGCCGTGCGGATCAGTTGGCCGGGGAGGCTTTTTTACTGTGCGTATCCCTGAGACTGATGACGCCTAACCTGTATTTATTTATATATCCGAACCACACTAGGGATCTTTAGATTGTAATTATTTTTTTTACGTTTCACTGTTGTCTTACAGGGTTGGAGAGGTGCTTTGATTTTGAAATGATCAAACGGTCGTCAAAAGATGATTGGCGGCTGGGAACTTAATGTCACCGCTTACCCTAAATGTGGAGTTTTATGAAGCTGCCATGGCTATAAATTTGGTTAGCCGAAATTGGGGACATTTTTGTTGATGAATGGAAGGTCTCGGATGGGATAATTCGAATCCCTATTTTCAATAGGAAGTTGATCTTCTATTGCAACAAGATAAAACATGCATGGTGCATATGTAGTAGAAGATAGCATGATGCTCAAAATCA
This sequence comes from Alisma plantago-aquatica, assembly GCA_963693085.1. Taxonomy (NCBI): domain Eukaryota; kingdom Viridiplantae; phylum Streptophyta; class Magnoliopsida; order Alismatales; family Alismataceae; genus Alisma; species Alisma plantago-aquatica. Next base: position 659,976,630 of record OY856409.1, on the reverse strand, counting down.
TTGTATATATGTATTTATATATTCCAAGCAACCATCATGCCACTTGTTTTATCATGTAGCTTGTTATTTAACATGCTTTTCACAAATGAATTTGAATAGTTGGTATTCTATCGGCACTTTTTCATTCCACCCTTGTAAAGAAGGCACGACCATCTTGTCTTTTTTTCACCTTATCTATAAAGGGAATTTATGTGTAAACCTTTAAATTGAATAAAGATTGCATATTCTCTAGCATAGTGTGTAATTTGTTATAAGAAGGTGTTGAACATTTGTCATTGACTAGAACACATCCATAATTTGACATGGTGTTGTGAGTCACTTCTATATGTTTTGTGCTTTACATAAATGTATCCTTGAAAATTCAATTGACAGACAATTATACAATCTTATATGTTAATCTTGAAGGGTTTTGCTCCTAGTATCAAAGTCCTAGAGAGAAAACTAAACGTACACAAAAATAAGTCATTTACTGCCAATGCTTCTAGGTACATTTGGATAATAAATCCATGCGTAGAAGAATCAAGTACTAATAAAACAAAAATAATGGAAGTGTACTATTGACTTAACTATAGAAAACACTCATGTATACATCAGCTTACAAAAGGAGCTCATATCTTACAGCATGTAACAAACTTTACATGTTCGAGATTTGAATTATAGCTATTGTAACTTGTTGAATTTTTCCTTCATGGCGACACATGGTGAAGAGTGGAACTTCCAAAACATCATCTTGAATTGACATCATAAAAGATCAATGGAAGACTAAATGCATGAACATCCACAATACACATATTAATTTATGCAAAGCTTGTGGCTATCAAAACTTGTGAACTATTGCAATTTATTTACAACTTAATTGTTCATATTAGAGACATACATGTACATATCACATCATGTTTGTAACAACATGTGAGCACCTATATGTTCTTGTTCACTCCATAGGTTTTGTAGTTTCAAATGCAAGAGATTTCTCATGACACCAATCAGTTGGCATCCATGGATGAGTTGGGAAAAAAGGAGTCTCCACTACATCTATAAGGGAAATTGAGGAAAACGGTGAAAATTTTCAGAAAGTGTGTGAATAAGGCAAAAGGAAAATCAAAGATTGGGAAAGGCGTCAGTTACGTGTGGGGAAGGTGTTAAGCATGTTCGTTGTTTGCCCTAGGAGCCATGATGTGATTATTGTAATAAGATATTTTATATACGATTTTATTATAAATAAAGGCAGTTCTACTTTTTATGTTTGTTTTAGTGTTGAGACAATGATTAAATATAATAATGTCATAAGAATGTTTGACTCGTTGAGATATGGGTAGGGTTGAGGACCTGAACATGAGATCATATGTGTACTTAGAGTAAGCATTCTTGTTAAGTCCCTAGTCGGATATTATTAAGGATATTCTAAGAAAAAATATTACATAAAGTAGGTATTTGTGGTGATTGATGATTGCGTCCTTATAATCATGATATTGAATATCAAAGCATACCAATAGGTACTTATTAGAGAATAAGGTGTACTAGACATACCCACCTAAGAATGACACACGAAAGCCATGTAATGGAAATCAGAGTCATGTCTTAATATAACTATGGTGACTTAGACCTGGAGTGACTACTTTAACGATATGTTGTTATGCGTACTTTAACACTACCCAACATGAGTTTGTATGAGGGTTTCCATACATATAATGATTAAGTGCATAGTGACACATGTGTAATATTGTGGATATTATAGATGGAATTTGTCCTTCCTATTGGAATGATATCCCGACCACTTGATAAGTGAGACTATGAAATGCATTGCCATGTTTAGTGAGTCAATATATGATATTGTGCTCACATAGTCTCAACAGTTTACTCTACTTCGAGGAATGTAGATCAAATGGTAAGAGGATGACTACTCCATGCCTTGAGTATAATTTGTATATCTATAAAAAAGGAATTATATAATGATGCTAACATTGGTCACTTACAGGTGAAGTTATTCTCAACTAATTATAATTACTCTATAGCAATGATGTTTCTCTAGATTCCCATCTTTGATTGTGAAGTCTTTGACATCATTGCCAATGTAACGTGGAACCTATAAGGTTATAAGAATGATTAAGGGAAAAGAAGTTTGCAATGGCATATGTAATTAGAATCATTTTAATTATGTATGAATTGATTTTCGATCCAGTTGATCGACTGATTAAGTTGGTTGATCGATTGAATGGTTCGAGAAACTAATTGATTGAGTGTCAATCAGTCAACTAATATCATTGAAGAAAGTGACCTTCTGATCAACTGAGCCAATCGATCAATTGACTGGACACTCCCAGTTGGAAAATTAAAAGAGTAGGAAGTCAATCCCAGTAATCAATTAAATTGGAGCCAAAATAGTCCAATCAATTGATTGTGGTTCCTAGACCATTGACTAGATGTTTATATGAGTTTTTCTACTTTGAGTATGTCTATGAATGCTGAATAGGAAAGATATTGGGTTTATGAAACCCTACCCTTGACCCCCCCTATATAAAGGGTGGACGTCCGCGGGATGAGAACACACTAGTTTCCCACAAATTCTTTTTCTCTTGGAGAGAGAGAGAGAGAGAGAAATCAATCCCAAAGACATCACCCATGATAGGAGAAAGAGATGAGAGAGTGATGTTAACACATCAACAACTCTTCTTTGACTTCCTCTTGGTAGACAAGTTGGTTTAGAAAGAGTTCTTGCACTGTGTATACAACATAGAGGTTGAGGCTTTTGTGTAGAGGCTTGAGGAAGAGCTTATTTTCCAAATAAAGGATGATTTCTTCAAAGTGCAACTGTGAGGAGGAGGACTAAGTGATTACACAACGACGACGACAACTTTGAATGTGGATGCAAAACTGGTATTGAGTTGAGACATGTATAGTTGTTGGACAACTAGTTTGTACCAAGGTATATATATATTTTTTTTTTGGCCAAACGATACCCTTTATTCATTAATTTCCTCTACTCCGCTATTACAATGCAATCTATCAAAATCCAACATAGCCTTAAGTTCAGTAGGGCATACTAACAAGCTTCTATCCGGATCAGGAATCTTCAGAAACCACTTCGCTAGTTTATCAGCAAGCTTATTGCAGGTTCTCTTGATTTTCTGAATCTTTATGTTCTGACTAGATATATTCAACAGAATCCCAGTCACCAAGTTTTTAAACTTTGGGGGGATCTCAGCAGTTCCGTTCATATACTCTACTTCTAACTTGGAATCTGACATGATCTCCACGCATGGCCACCTCCTCATCACACATACATCCACAGCTTTTGCAATGGCCAACAACTCACCTTCTAGAGGGTCCGTGCCCATATGTTTCCATGTACCTCCCTCGATCCACTGTCCATTTTCATCCCTAACAATGAAGCTCGTGCTCTGTGTGGAATCCCCGATCCTCTGTGCCAGGTCCACACAGATTTGAAGCACTCCCCTCCGCGGAGCTTTCCACCTTTCAGTAATAATGATGTGCACATTGTTGCTCATACCGGAGATCCCATTCGAGATAGTGTTAAGAACATTCATCCACGCCTGAACCTCCGTGGCCACTCGAGTGAAATCCCTGGTCGAATGTCTGAAGATGATCTCATTCCTTGCTTTCCACACCTGCCAAGAGGTGATGGCAAACCGCTGACGCCACCCCGCCTGCAACATATTCTCCCAGAACCAGTTGGTTCCATTCTGCGAGAGGTGCCTGTATTCCTGAAACCCTGGAGTGTTATCCCAAATTTTACTAGTTTTGGGGCAGAGCTGGATTGTGTGCAGCAAATCCTCCTCTTCTCCATTGCATAACGGACAGATCTTGTCATCCGACAATCCCCGCCGGTGTCTTTCGACAGTAGTCAGCAAGCAATTGTGTCCAGCCAGCCACAAGAACAACTTGACTCTTGGGGGCACCAGAGTGCTCCAGATAAGATCCCAAGGGTAGGACACTTCTTCCTCCTGTAGGTAAGTATCCTTATAGAAGATCGCCATAGAAGGTCTCCCACCTTGCGCCGTGTCCCAGTAGAAAACATCCGGATGAGGTTCCGGCAATGGTGGTCGCATACCTCGTAAGCGATTCCTAGATTCAGCATTGAAATAGGACTCCACGAACTGCCAATCCCAATCTCCATCAAGGTTTATCATGTCTGCTACCTTCAGGTGTTCGAGCTCAGGCGGGATCAAAATATCCGTCCTGGGGATTGGACACACTCCTCCTCGCAGCCACCTATCTCTCCAAACATTCATCCTCCTTCCATCCCCAATCGCGATGGCCATATGGTTTCTTATATACTCTCGGTTTCCAAGGATACTTCTCCACACCATAGAACCGGACTGTCTGATACGAGGTCCCTTCGTGTATTTCGCCTGCATGAGGGACTTCCACACCGGAACCGCGTCTGACTCGAAGCTCCAGGCCTGCTTCCTCATAAGAGCTATGTTAATTCTCCTGGCACATCTGATGCCCAGACCTCCATGCTCCTTAGGCTTGAGAATGGTCTTCCAAGCTACGAGATGAATCTTCCTCCTATCATCCGTAGCCCCCCACACAAAGTTCCTGGTTATCTGGTTAAGTTTGTCCGTGATAGAGGCAGGTAGCTGTACTGCTTGCATCAAATGAGTGGCCGTATTGGTCAGGGCTGCATTCACCAACGTGACTCGCCCAGCCATAGACAGCCTCTTATTGCTCCACGCATTCACCTTATTCTGAAACGAAGCAACCAGGTCAAGATACAGATGTTTCGAATTTCTTTTGTGAATTACTGGGATACCGAGATGCTTTCCTAAATCATCCGTCTGTCGAATACCCAACCTTCTGCTGATCCCCCTTGCAATCACCGGTGTAGTGTTCTTCGAGAAAAACACCATGGATTTCTCCAGCGCAACTTCCTGTCCAAAGACTTGTCCTAATTCCTCCAGAACTCTCCGCATCACCCCTGCTTGACGAGCCTCCGCCTCCGCAAAGAGGACTAAATCATCTGCAAAACACAGGTGAGTAAATTGGACCTTGTGTCTCGTGAAACTCGCTGGTTTCCATGCTCCGAGATTGACTTCCCGTTCAATTGCCTGACTCAGACGATCCAGGCATAACACAAAGATGTAGGGCGATAACGGATCTCCCTGCTTGACGTCGCGAGAAGGTTTAATAGGAGGGATAGTTTCTCCATTGAAGACAATGGTAGATTCACCTGTGGTAAGAATTTGCATAATCAAATTAATCAGATTGGTAGGGATAGCCGTACGCCTGAGGGTGTCTTCTATGAACTTCCAGCTAAGCCGATCATAGGCTTTAGAGAGATCAATCTTAACTGCCATACTTTGTTTTCTCGAATGGACCTTCTCCATGGAGTGTATGATTTCCTGTAACAGTATTGTATTATCGTGTATCTTCCTCCCAGGAATGAAACTGAGTTGCATCGGGGAAATCCACCCATCAAGAAACGGTTTGATTCTATTGACAATGATCTTCGACATTAATTTAATGCAGACATTTTTCAACGAAATTGGTCTAAGGTGTGAGCACTTAGTAGGGTGTTTTAATTTTGGAATAAGAACGACTGTAGAATCTGTAGATCCAGTAGCAAGAGGCATGCCCGAGAAAGCTTCCTTGACTTCCCTAACCAGACCCTCCTCCAGTACCGACCAATTGAACTTCAGGAACCCTGCATCAATCCCGTCTGGCCCCGGTGCCTTGATAGACTGCATAGCATTCAGATTAGTGAAAATCTCTTCTGCCGAAGGTATCCCACTCAGCTGTTGAGTAACTCCCCTGGACAAATGAGGAAAAACACCAATGTACCCCTGAACATTTGCCCCACCCTGAATCAGCATAGAATCAGTAAGTAAGTTACTGAAATAATTCCGCACCATCTCTTTAAGCTCAGTGCTTTGCGTAATCCAATTGCCATCATCATCCTGGAGCCGGGTGATCTGATTCCTCCATCTTCTGCTCTTCACCGACGCATGGAAGAAGGCGGTATTAGAGTCGCCTAATTTCAACCAAGTACATCTCGCCTTCTGCCTCCATTCAATCTCTTCCCTTCTCATATCTTCAAGAATTTGTTCTTGTACATCCAGCATCGTGTTTTCCAGCTCTGGTGTGTAGTGCCTCGCCATCTCCTCTTGAATCAGCAGCAGACGGGTTTTGAGTGCTCTAGTCGATCTCCTTTCTTTCTTATGGACCTGATCATCCCACTTCATAGCTATGTCCAGGAACTTCCTTGACGCTATCAAGAAAGGTAGATTAGTATCCCAATTCTGTTTTAACAACTCCAGAAAATTGCTCCTCTCATGCCACACATGTTGGGTCCTTGGTACTCTAGTGTATACCTTTCTAGCACCATAAGCTGATACCAGGATGGGCGAGTGATCGGATTTCAACCTCTCCAACACCTGCACAGACGAATTACCGAACTCCTCCCGCCATTTATGGTTTCCCAAGGCACGATCCAGTCGCATTTGAAGCATACCCCGCCTAAACGTCATGCAAGGTCCACTTGCTTCCAATTCAGTAACATTACACTCCGCCAAAGTAGAAGCAAACTCATAGAAGCTTCTAGCATCCAGAGTACGACCTCCCGTCTTCTCCTCCGGCGTCAGATGAGCATTAAAATCCCCTGCTAGCACCCAGGGTAAGATCATGTTGCCAGAAATCTCTCGCAACCTATTCCACAAATATCTTCTTCCCGAACGGGTCGTGTGTCCATAGACACTAGTGACGGCAACCCGATCGTCTACTTCGATATGAACAAACTGTTGATGGCTCCAGATGACCTTGACGTTGTGAATCTCTTCCCTCCATAAAAGCCAAATCCCTCCCGAAAACCCCACTGCCTCCACTCTGTGGGAGCGTGAGAACCCCAGGCTCAGGATAATGTCTTCAGCCCGCTGTCCACTGGTTCTGGGTTCAACTACTGCTAGCACCGACACCTTGTATTTCCGCACCAGATCTCGTAACACATCTTGGGTATCCTTATCGCAGATACCTTGCACATTCCAAATCATGTAAATCATTAACCAACGATTGGTTGTTGTTCAGATCTCTCTTCTGCAGTTCTTCCCCTATCAACATCTTCGTCCTCCTGAGATTGTTTCCCCCGTTTCCTTGACGTAGACAAAGGCGGGGGGGTTTGTAGACAATTCGTCTGTTCCGCAGATGTACCCCCACTCCTGAAGAAGACGCACCTCTCGTAGCTTGTTGCCCCTCCGTCCAGCCCATTCTGAACTCCATATGAGTGGTTGAAGAACTTCGGAACCCTTGTCCTTCCACTAGGTTATCGCCTGTCACAATGACAGCTGAGTGTGTATCTTTCCTTGTCGGTGTTTGCTGCTCTTGCTGTGTCCTCTGCGTTTCTTGTGGAACCTCCTCATTGCTTGCACCATTACGGGTTTGTTTGGCTTTCTGTTTCCTTGCCCTCCAATCCACATTGTTTGTGATACGGGACGCCACTTCCTCTGGCTGCACTTCCGTATTCCCATCCTCCTCCTCCAAATCCTGTAGGTTTTCAAACCTGTTCCTTTGTACATCCCTGTTCGTCTGCTCCTTATCTCTGTTAAGGGTATTCCTCCGATTCCTTCTTCCCACAGGTCTTGCGAAAATTTCGACCGAGTACTCTGGTCCTCTGGGAATCACTTGATCCTCCTGACTTCCATCTGCCACAACCATGTTGTCCCCCTCTGTAGGTTCCTTAGTTACGCATGAATCTGCCAAATGACCGACACGCCCGCATTTGATGCAGATATTAGGCAAATTTTCGTATTGGATAAGATACCTTGTGTCGTCCAAGAAGAAAGCAGGCAATAATGGTTTTGTAATGCATACTTCGACCGCGATTCTAGCAAATCTCCCCCGCTTCTGGGCCGACGTATTGGTATCGACTCTCACGGTCTGACCGATCAAATCTCCAACAGTCGATAAGAACACATCATTGTATAGATGAATTGGGAGATTCGGAATCCTCACCCAAACCACAATCTTCTCAGGAGGTTTGTTATGCGGAACAAAACACGGATCCCATCTGTGCACCCATAAGTACGATCCAAACAGAGGCCATGGTCCTCCCAGTAAAGCCTGAAGATAATCATCCTTGCTCTGCATCTGAACCAGGAAAAAATCATTGTCCAAATCGATCAGATTGAATTGTCCTTTAGGTTTCCAAAGAAGTCTAATCTTATCTCGTAGCGTCATATATCCTATCTCCTTCCCCAATAGTTTAACAACTACAGTATGCTCCCATGGTAGAAGTAGATCTCTCTTTGCCGAATCTGAAATAGAAACCACCGGCCCTCTCACAGTCTGTTTGACAGTGATATCTTCATATGTCAGCGTCCGTCTACGATCATTGACTCCAGTACCCCCTTCCAGAGCACTTTTGTACGACCCCTGTGCCATACCGGTGGTCGGAATAGTTTCCTGAGCGGCGCTAGCCGGATCCGGGGTGAACACTGCCTCACCTTCTCTTGGACTGCTGATTTCCATGGCGGCATCGTGGAAAATGTCACCGTTCTCGCTACTCGCATCTCCCTTGTAACTTCCGTAGTTCAGGTTAATCCCCAGGTTATTAAGAATCTTGTTCGAGTTACTCTCCTCCTCCGGCGGGCGCCCATCCGGAGGTCTCGTCCCTCGTCCTCCTCCGCTTGTTCCCGTACGACCGCCGCCACGGGCGCTTCCAAACCCTAGCACCATGGGTTCATCTTTTGTACCAAGGTATATTCAATATTCCTTATATATATATATATATATATATATATATATATATATATATATATATATATATGTGTGTGTGTGTGTGTGTGTGTGTGTGTGTGTGTGTGTCTTTTCTATGTTGTCATTTTATGGCTATGACAAATCAATTGGATAAGAGTTTTGTTGGTATTTTTCTATATTTATGTTTCACCCCCTCTCACAAAACTACTATAGTGGTGTCAAAATCGATGTCTTACACCTCTCATGGGGTATGGGCTTTGAAATGAAACATCGTCATTGAAGATGTGTGCAATATGTATCCACATAAATCACCAACTATTATAAGTGATATGATAGTATATTACATAAACTAATATGCCACCTTAAAAATCAATTTATTTTGTGGATGTAGATATGGTAATTGTTTTTCTTGTGGCGAATACTTGTGATCTAAAATGTGTAATATTGTGGTTTTTTATAATAATCCAATGCTTGTAACATTTATATGGCTTGTGTAAGGAGTGAGATTCATGAGGGGGTCCACTCATTACTTATTGAGGAATAAAACCATCTAAATCCTAACACACAATTATGTATGATGGATAATATGTATTTTTATTTCATAATAATATGATACATAAAGCATGGTAATTATTTTGTAGTGGAAAATTTAACTATTTCATTATTACAACTTCTTTGCAAAATTCCCCGTCTCAAGGGTGGTATATATTACAATAGATAAGAGAACATCTAATTATTACAAAGGATCGATGTAGAAGAAACATGTCCATATCAATATATCCTTCAAAGTCCAAATTCATGGTTCATGGTCCTCCTAAGTCATTATTATCTAAGTTATCTACAATTATGTTGTTTGGGAACAACACCTAGAAGTGTATAAATGACGAAAGTTGTGTATAAATGTTGGTATATGTGCATTAATTAAATATTTAGGCATTAAAAGGATGTAAGGACAAAAGTAAGGGTGTTTCCAATCAAAGGAGGGCTACAAAATTGGTAACCTTCAATGGAAAGTATAACAAAAGAGTAGTAATAAGAGATTTAGGCATTCATATGATGTGAATAATTAAATAAAGCTCCTTTGAATTTTGAATGATTCCACACACACAAGTAAATAATGAAATTCATGTTGATTATAATATATACTAGCATAATCTAAAAAGCAGGATTGGAACCCATAAATTTCAAACCAAGGATAGGAGGATTAAAACCTTAGTGCCAAATAAATATATGATGGTTGGAAGACTAAAACCTCGGTGCCTAGAAGGAGGACTAAGATCTCAATTACTATGATATAAGTATGATAGGAGGACTAAAACCTCAAAACTCAGCATGAGGACTAGAACCTAAGTACCTAAAAATATGGTGTATCTACTTCTAGATATGATTAGTCAAAACCACACATGCGTAAATCATGAAGGCAAGTCATAAGTTCAGTCCAAATAATATGCAAGTACAAACTGAATGAAACCAATAAACATATAGAAATTGGGGTCAAAGGACCCATACATAGGGGATGTAAGATTTCAATAACAATCGTGGAGGAATCACTTTATGGCAACTGATGTTCCCAAATGACTTAAAGAGATTCAAAAAGAGGAGTGTGACACAAATATGCCTTATATTTTGAAATAAAATTGAGAAGATGTCCATACTTGATCCTCACTGCTAAATGTTAACTCTATTTGTTAAATGTGGTCCACCAAGGCAAGTTTTCGCCCTAGATGCATGTCAGTGAAATCAAAACAAACACATGTATAAATTCCTCGTGTAGGTATATTCTTATCCTTGTCTTGATCACTTAAAGACATATTATGGGTTTTAGTCTAATTTAGCTAATATATGATTTATTGGATATTTATTCCATTCTAAGATCCATCTTTAATCACATATGTTTAAATATTTCTAGGTTACATATATGTGGGTTATTATATGCATTCATTCATTTCAAATCTGGTGATGTTATTATCTCTTTATATATCCATATTTGTTAAAATTGATCTCTGTGTATCCTAGTTACACCTATGTGAGGTAATCAATATGTATTCTATAGCTTTTGTCTTCTAGTGTTCTTCTCATTTTCCATTATATAAGGTACCATTTATCGAACTACTAGCATTTGTAGTCCACATACATTCATATATGAATAAGTTAGTACTCTCATGCTTAACCGTAGGTGCTACTTGTATGTATGATTACAAGTATGTACCATATGAAAACATAATAGATTCATATATAGTACAAACTAACATGCCATCTAGTGTCCTTTTTATTGGATTATCAATTCATCCACATATATGTTTGTTGAAGCACTTTCTTGTATGTTGTCTCTCTGTATACCTTTTAATTCATACAAGGCAAATACCGACACATGTAATTCCTAGTATCATCATAAAGACATATGAGAAGTGATTTTCTTATCCCTAGTGTGAGTTTGGAAAATTTTGGTAAGATTGTTGTTGTTGTTGTTCTCTTTGGACTAAATATAGGGAGAGGTGCCATTAATTAGTCTAATAGATAAGGAGTGAGGCATAGAATATCATGTAAAATCGACTGGGATTTATCAAAGAAGCTTGGGCATACACCTTGCTTGATGCATTCATGAAACTAAGTGCACACACATTTCATGATCACGCTTGGATGATCATCAATATCAAGAAGGAAATCAAAACCCTTAAACTATTTAGACTTATGTTTTGGTCTTCTTGGCTTGGGTTAATGTTACAAATATTTTGGGTAAATTTGTGAAGGGAAAATCTTGTATGTTGAAAACAAAACTTAAAAACACAAAGGTGGCTCTTAAAATTGTGAGTGAAAGATAATGTTAGCATAAAGTAAAGCTAGAACCACATATGAGAATGTAGATGCAACATATAGTATCAACCCCTTGTTCCCATTATCTATTGAAAATGAAAAGGAGGTTGAAAACAAACTCAAAAGCATTGAAATAGCTGAAGAACAAAACTTTCGGCAAAGACGCCATGTGAATTGGCTTAATGGTGGTGATGCAACACCACAATTTATCACTTTACATGCAAGAATAAGGAGCTTAAAGATCAAACTCACTCCCTTATCAAGGATTATGGATCCACATGCAAGGGTGCTTGCTTGTTTCCTATGATGATGTATCTCTTTACCGTTGCTTGTACAACCAACATATTACTATGATGAGTCCCACGCCCCTTCCCACCCGTGTGGATGTATCTATTTACCATAGCTCGTACAACATACAAGGGTACTTTTGGAACTAAGATTAGAATTAGGTTTAAACTATATTTTATTTGTATTCCTCTCATTTTGTTGAGAAGTTTTTCTTATATGATTTGTCTTAATCTGATTGTCCTAGTAATTACTACAATTTTTGTAAGATCAATATTATTGAGCCAATCAAATTTGGCTACATCAGCCTAGCAAGTATTATCTACAAAGTCCATGTGGCCAGGACTGCCCAATTGTTACGACCCCATCTGAGCTTAATTGGTAAACTAGGGTTTACCTAGACAATTGCAAAGATTAATTGGAATAATCATTCTTGAAATCTAATTAATGACGATAATACAATTAGGATGTTTTAAATATGATAAGAAGTCTAAATGTTCTTTTGTCTTGAGAATTAGGGTTTGAGAAGCATAAACCCTAATCGGCCCAAATAGGGTTTTGATGATACATGAATACAGAATTTGATAAGTAGAATGTCTCACTAAATAATTTTTAGTATTTTATGTGTAACTCTGATTTACTTAAAATTTGGATATGATTTGGATATATAAAATTTGAACAATATTGGTAAATATCAGAATTTTTGAAGAATGTTCTGACCTGTTTATAGGTCGAGTTTCAAACTCGGCCGATCACATTTCCAGAATTATACAGCAGTGCGGTAACTGAATTTTATCTTTTTATTGGTATATCCAATTGATCTCAAATTTTAAACGTGCTTGAAAAACACAGTTTTAGACACTCTTTTAAATTGGCATAATTTTTGGATGACTTTTGAATCCCTACAGTAAGGGTGTCGGTCGAGTTTGTGCAGGACAAACTCGGCCGAATATATTGCTAACTGCAACATAGCAGTGCACTGTTCTATTTTTAATTATTTATTAGTAACTAAAAATGATCTCAAATTTTAACTGAAGCTTTATAGATCAATTATAAACAACTTTATAAATTCCCATAATTGTTGGAGAATGTTTGATCTCCGAAATAAACGAATTATAGTAACTTTTGTATAACTGAATATTCAGCCAATATAATTAAAGTTAAGTGTTGGGTCACTATGCAATTGACCCAAGCAGCTCAATTGACTTATATGAGCAACCACACACACAAGAAGCTCTCATTCTTCGTCATTCACTCCAGAGAAACGAAAATCTAGAGAGAGAGGGAGAGTTAGGGCTTGAGTGGAGAAAGTGGGGGAATTGTTGAATTAGGGTTCTGCGGTCCCAAGAGTGGTGAAATCAAGTAAGTTTGGATCCTTTGCATAGACTTTTATGGTGGATCTTCTCTCTCATGTCAAGATTCCGTCCATGCTCTGATTTGATCCAAGATGATGTCGAAATTCCCTCTTTTCTCACCCTTTCTTCATAATCCCTCATTTTCAAGGTTCCCGAGTTAAATGGAAGAAGAATTGGGAGATTTGCTAGGGATTTGATAGGAATTCGAGATTCCCTGAGTTGAGCTGCAGTTGTGAGGTGTTTTCACACCTTAGGGTGAGTGGGTTCTTCCTTCAAACATTCTAATGCACGAATTTGATTATAACATCCAAATCCCTAAATGCTTAGCATGTGAATTCTAAAACCTGAAATGTCCGTTTGATTTAAGTTATTGTAAATTGATATGATACAGATTCCTTCTTTGTTTGAATGACTTTTTGATGGTAGATTCATATCAGATACGTATACAACACTTCTTAGTGAGAATGCTTTTCAGATTTATATCAAATGATGTAATTAGGGTTTAACCTAATTGAGACATCACTAGTGTTTCAACCTTATTGAAAAGGACTAGTAATCCTATAATTGGTTAGGATGTATCTCATGGGTTATCTTAATTGAATTTTATTCTTGATAAATGATATCTCGGTAAATGATATGGAAAATCTAAATTTAGTTAAGTTTCCATGATTTCATATCTATATTGATTATATAAGATTTGTTGGAAACAGTCTTTATTTAGTGAATGCTTATATCTTATGAGATCATGATAAGAGCCATGTGACAAGTGAATGAGGCAAATGCAACCCTAAGAGTAGGGTGTTGGCATGTGATGAATGAATATGGCGAATGAAACCCTAAGGATGGGGTGTTCAATGAATCATGTTATGGTGACATGAAAGGTCTCGATATGAGATGTGGTGATACTTAACTGTTGAATTGTATATTTCTAGTGCATTTAATTTTATATGCTTGTTCTCTCTGAGTTGATATCTACATACTGCAGGGCTTCTTATTTTCAATACATATCTCGTAAATTGCAGGTAATGAGATATGACATGCCCTAGAAAGGGATGTTACTGAGACATGGTATATGTTGAATACATGAGCTATGATATTTATATGTTAACTAATTAATAGACTTAGGTGCCCTAACACCGTAGAACCCCTCGTGAGGTCTGCACCTTGGGGTGAAACGACCTACCTAGCGTGTGTCTAGATGGTTGGTGACTCGTGTTCAACAATAATCCGTGCGTGTGTCACGGTGGCACGAGGGCAGAAAAACAGTGTTCAACAATAATCCGTGCGTGTGTCACGGTGGCACTGGGAAAAGAAAAGAAAACACGGTTATCTAACACCATTCGTGCTTGTGTCGCGAAGGTAACCCTGTGAGACTCTCCGCCTGTGTGCTCAGGTTAAAGGAGGAGTCTAGAGTACACTCTTTTGAGAGTGCAGTGAGGCCGTGTGAGCCTGAGAGTCCTGTAGCAGACCAGGACAGCAGTCAGACTTAGCATTTCCCGGGTGTGTCGCTAAGTCTTGTACGGTGGGACCGTAGCATGGACTTGTTGCGGATCTTTATATGCAGAGTACACTGCATATATTTAGGGCATAATAATAAAATAAGTATGTAATCATATAGGATCACAGTAAATTAAAGTATTCAAACATGTGTGCTATTTCTTTATATCTGATTATCTGTTCAAATTATGTGCTATTGCATGGAAATGTGATTATATTATGCAAATTTGTTATGTTATTAGAACTGCCTTGCTTAGTTCTGCATTTATGTTAAATTTTATATCATTTACTCAAAATTATATCTGTAATCTCATTAGTGCATTAGTCTGTTTCCTTGAAGTACTCATTCACTGAGCGAGTAGGCTCACCCCTCTACTCAAACATTTTAGGGTTAATCGCGTGGACTTGAAGATGATCAGAGCGTCAGAGTAGATCTGCCACAGGAGTCAAGTATGAGATTAGTTGAGTCAGTCGGTCCTTGTCACTCTAGGTCCTCAGTAAGAGATAAGAGAGAGAGTTGTAAATACGATGTGTAATGTTGTTCCTCTTTGATAGGTATGCTAATTAGCTAGTTTCATATGCATAATGAGTGAGAGACATTATGAATGTTTATACATGTATCTTTTCTATTAAAGTCTGATTAGTAGAAGAAATGTTCAGATTCCTTGTTAAGATGTTATGTGGTTCAATGCGATGAAACAAGAGTTTAAAAGAAAAGAAAAAGTTAAGGGTGTTCTTTGTGTTAAATATAAATCCTATCTTACGCCCTAATCTCATGATTTGAGGAAATTGTGAGATCGGGGTGTAACAGCTTGGTATCAGAGCTTAGGATGAGTTGTCAAGGACCATTAAGTTAGTAAGTTAGAGTCCTATGTGTGGCAGATAGGAGATGTTTGATGTTAGCTTTGGGGATTTGAGTATTTGGATATCCTGGCCCGATATCTGAGTACTTGGATCAACCAGTACAAGCTACTCTGTCTATTCTCTCACGTATACCCTGGCCAGGTATACAGTGGAAGAATGGGCTAGAGAGGAACCCTAGAAATGTTAGGGTTAGAAAACAAGAAAAGAAATAAGAATTAAGAGCATAAATGTAAAAGGAGATAGAACTTACATTTCATAATGTTGTTTTTGTTGGAAATGTATAGAAATGCTCTTATATGTTTGAATTGAAATATTCAATACTTTGAAATATGGGTCTTTAATATCTGTTGTACACTATGCAATTGTAGCATTTATTGATTTCACTCTTTGTAACAAGTAGACTAGAATTGACCTTTGAATGAGCTTTTGTTTCTATAGTTTTGCCCGCTGATTCGAGTGAAATTGACATCAGCAGGTCTGTTTAGGTTTTCAGTCTGTACGCGATTCGGCCGAGTTGTATGTGATTCGGCCGAGTTTCCTTAATAGGAAATCGAACAGCAAACTGATCGGCCGAGTTGTATGTAATTCGGCCGAGTTTCCTTTTTCAGGAAATCAAACGACAAGTTGATCGGCCGAGTTTCAAGCGGATCGGCCGAGTTTCTGACCAATCGGCCGAGTTTCTGAGCTGTGAGTGGCAGTTCAGGAAGAATGTAATCCTTTGTAGTTCTTGGCTTCAGGACTTCAGGTTTGACCTGGTCCGGTTGGCAGGATGCGTTACTAGGATCTAATGAATCCTATCAATAGCATAATAAGAATAGAATTTGAATAATTAGACCCACATCAGAGTAAGAATGTACATACAGTAAGATGTTGAAACATATGAGCAAGATCATAACAACTAAGAATTAGTTGAAACTGATATCTGAGGTTTAACTTTGGGGTCTCAAATGTGAAACCCTTAATTGGGAATAATAGAACATGATATGAAGCTCATAATCAGTTTATTGGTTAATTTTGCATGAACTATACATATGAAATATAGAAAAGATATGTGAAATGTATGTATGTATGGTTCAAGATAACAAGAATCAATCATGAAGAATGAATCATATAATAGAGTATAATGCTTTTATGAACTCTAAAGTAAAGGCTAAGTAGAGAATAGGGTTGAGAATTCAATAGGTCCATAAAAGTAAAGAGGATCATATGATCATATAATTCATAAGACTAGAACAACAAACTAATTCCTAAGTGAAGAACATAGGTGTAGTTTAACGAATGAATAAGTCATACAAAGGTGGACTGTATTCAGAAGAGAAAAACTTGATTGAAAGAGAAACTATGTTTGACCCATACATGATCCACTTGATTTAAAAATGAAGAATATGTAATGTATTCAACATGAGGAAAAAAACTAATAGAAGGGCTATTAATTTAGAACGTTAACTTCACAATAGTATAATGATAAAGGAGGAAATATGTGCAACATGGTATACATGACCATACATATGAATAAGCAACATGGTCATAAGAGAAAAAAATTTAGAATTAAAGATGACGGATTAAAGAGTAGTATATGGTAAGAGGACTATGGAACATAAGAAAGGGTTTGAAATATGATGGAGAAATTATAAAATAAAGAGGTTGTGAGATTCAGGCAAGTGCTAATTAATTAAATATCTCTGTTGATAACTAAGTAAATTTGCAAACGAGAATGTATTAAGGGAATGTTTGAATACAAGAATTCCAAGTCTTAAAATCATCTTCTCTTTCATATATCCCTTAATGAGAGCAAGATGGGAATGAAATGATAAGAGAAAATGAATCATATATGGTGCATAACTACCTTGGTGGGGTCATCTAGTGAATGTAATAGTGACATGTAGTATGATGAAGTGCGATAAGAAATAAATTCTTGTGTGATAGCAAGAATGATGAATAATCTATTCCTATCTTAAATGATTCTATGCTAATGATGTTTATTGTATATAATCATATGAAAAGGATAGGTAGCAAAAAGTAAAGAAGTAATGAATGAGCAGAGAGATATGAGAAAACACTAGCTTTGTGTAATATGTGAATTTGTTTTTACATGTATGATTTGTTGAAGGCATATTAAGGTATGAAGTTGGTTCTACATATGATTTCAGTGTATTTGTGCAAGCTATATGTTAAATTAAAGGTGTATGATAGTTGTAGTAATTCATACCTGATATGCATCCTAGTATTGTGTATTTGTGATATGGTGATACGGTTTGAATGATGTCAGAACACATGGAGAGATACCCTGAACAAGGTAGTCATACTTATTCACTCATATTAATAGAAAGGGATGATAATTAGATTGTTTGGACAAGTAACCCTAATGAGGTGGTAATGCTTCACCTCATGCATCCATGACCCAATGGGGATGCCAAGAGTAGTATTGTGCAATTTGTTGTTGAATCTAGTCTTTTAATTCAAGATTGTTTTGCTATTGAATAGCACTGTATTAAAGTTTAAAACAGTATGGTGAACTTGCTTTTATCACTTAAAGGTGATACAGAACAATAGAACTCTCTGAGCAGCATAAGTTGAGATAGTTGTATCAGAGTATCAGAGTTGCGCAGTGAAAGTGTGGTGGTTTATCTTTGCAATCTATGTTTGACTGTGGAATAAAGAATTTGCTTGATATCATTGAGAACTATTTGAGATATGTTGTGATTTAGTGAAGAATTAAAAGATCTAATGTTGAAAACTACATTCAGGTATGTAATACAAGAATATAATGACATGGAAGTCTTTAGAAGCTTAGAATAACCTTGAATGTATCTTTCTTGTAGGTTTATGTTTCGAGGACGAAACATTCTAAGGGGGGAAGAGTTGTTACGACCCCATCTGAGCTTAATTGGTAAACTAAGGTTTACCTAGACAATTGCAAAGATTAATTGGAATAATCATTCTTGAAATCTAATTAATGACGATAATACAATTAGGATGTTTTAACTATGATAAGAAGTCTAAATGTTCTTTTGTCTTGAGAATTAGGGTTTGAGAAGCATAAACCCTAATCGGCCCAAATAGGGTTTTGATGATACATGAATACAGAATTTGATAAGTAGAATGTCTCACTAAATGATTTTTAGTATTTTATGTGTAATTCTGATTTACTTCAAATTTGGATATGATTTGGATATATAAAATTTGAACAATATTGGTAAATATCAGAATTTTTTAAGAATGTTCTGACCTGTTTATCGGTCGAGTTTCAAACTCGGCCGATCACATTTCCAGAATTATACAGCAGTGCGGTAATTGAATTTTATCTTTTTATTGGTATATCCAATTGATCTCAAATTTTAACTGTGCTTGAAAAACACAGTTTTAGACACTCTTTTAAATTGGAATAAATTTTGGATGACTTTTGAATCCCTACAGTAAGGGTGTCGGTCGAGTTTGTGCAGGACAAACTCGGCCGAATATATTGCTGACTGCAACATAGCAGTGCACTGTTCTATTTTTAATTATTTATTAGTAACTACAAATGATCTCAAATTTTAACTGAAGCTTTATAGATCAATTATAAACAACGTGCTAAATTCCCATAATTGTTGGAGAATGTTTGATCTCTGAAATAAACGAATTATAGTAACTTTTGTATAACTGAATATTCAGCCAATATAATTAAAGTTAAGTGTTGGGTCACTATGCAATTGACCCAAGCAGCTCAATTGACTTATATGAGCAACCACACACACAAGCAGCTCTCATTCTTCGTCATTCACTCCAGAGAAACGAAAATCTAGAGAGAGAGGGGGAGTTAGGGCTTGAGTGGAGAAAGTGGGGGAATTGCTGAATTAGGGTTCTGCGGTCCCAAGAGTGGTGAAATCAAGTAAGTTTGGATCCTTTGCATAGACTTTTATGGTGGATCTTCTCTCTCATGTCAAGATTCCGTCCATGCTCTGATTTGATCCAAGATGATGTCGAAATTCCCTCTTTTCTCACCCTTTCTTCATAATCCCTCATTTTCAAGGTTCCCGAGTTAAATGGAAGAAGAATTGGGAGATTTGCTAGGGATTTGATAGGAATTCGAGATTCCCTGAGTTGAGCTGCAGTTGTGAGGTGTTTTCACACCTTAGGGTGAGTGGGTTCTTCCTTCAAACATTCTAATGCACGAATTTGATTATAACATCCAAATCCCTAAATGCTTAGCATGTGAATTCTAAAACCTGAAATGTCCGTTTGATTTAAGTTATTGTAAATTGATATGATACAGATTCCTTCTTTGTTTGAATGACTTTTTGATGGTAGATTCATATCAGATACGTATACAACACTTCTTAGTGAGAATGCTTTTCAGATTTATATCAAATGATGTAATTAGGGTTTAACCTAATTGAGACATCACTAGTGTTTCAACCTTATTGAAAAGGACTAGTAATCCTATAATTGGTTAGGATGTATCTCATGGGTTATCTTAATTGAATTTTATTCTTGATAAATGATATCTCGGTAAATGATATGGAAAATCTAAATTTAGTTAAGTTTCCATGATTTCATATCTATATTGATTATATAAGATTTGTTGGAAACAGTCTTTATTTAGTGAATGCTTATATCTTATGAGATCATGATAAGAGCCATGTGACAAGTGAATGAGGCAAATGAAACCCTAAGAGTAGGGTGTTGGCATGTGATGAATGAATATGGCGAATGAAACCCTAAGGATGGGGTGTTCAATGAATCATGTTATGGTGACATGAAAGGTCTCGATATGAGATGTGGTGATACTTAACTGTTGAATTGTATGTTTCTAGTGCATTTAATTTTATATGCTTGTTCTCTCTGAGTTGATATCTACATACTGCAGGGCTTCTTATTTTCAATACATATCTCGTAAATTGCAGGTAATGAGATATGACATGCCCTAGAAAGGGATGTTACTGAGACATGGTATATGTTGAATACATGAGCTATGATATTTATATGTTAACTAATTAATAGACTTAGGTGCCCTAACACCGTAGAACCCCTCGTGAGGTCTGCACCTTGGGGTGAAACGACCTACCTAGCATGTGTCTAGATGGTCGGTGACTCGTGTTCAACAATAATCCGTGCGTGTGTCACGGTGGCACGAGGGCAGAAAAACAATGTTCAACAATAATCTGTGCGTGTGTCACGGTGGCACTGGGAAAAGAAAAGAAAACACGGTTATCTAACACCATTTGTGCTTGTGTCGTGAAGGTAACCCTGTGAGACTCTCCGCCTATGTGCTCAGGTTAAAGGAGGAGTCTAGAGTACACTCTTTTGAGAGTGCAGTGAGGCCGTGTGAGCCTGAGAGTCATGTAGCAGACCAGGACAGCAGTCAGACTTAGCATTTCCCGGGTGTGTCGCTAAGTCTTGTACGGTGGGACCGTAGCATGGACTTGTTGCGGATCTTTATATGCAGAGTACACTGCATATATTTAGGGCATAATAATAAAATAAGTATGTAATCATATAGGATCACAGTAAATTAAAGTATTCAAACTTGTGTGCTATTTCTTTATATCTGATTATCTGTTCAAATTATGTGCTATTGCATGGAAATGTGATTATATTCTGCAAATCTGTTATGTTATTAGAACTGCCTTGCTTAGTTCTGCATTTATGTTAAATTTTATATCGTTTACTCAAAATTATATCTGTAATCACATTAGTGCATTAGTCTATTTCCTTGAAGTACTCATTCACTGAGCGAGTAGGCTCACCCCTCTACTCAAACATTTTAGGGTTAATCACGTGGACTTGAAGATGATCAGAGCGTCAGAGTAGATCTGCCACAGGAGTCAAGTATGAGATTAGTTGAGTCAGTCGGTCCTTGTCACTCTAGGTCCTCAGTAAGAGATAAGAGAGAGAGTTGTAAATACGATGTGTAATGTTGTTCCTCTTTGATAGGTATGCTAATTAGCTAGTTTCATATGCATAATGAGTGAGAGACATTATGAATGTTTATACATGTATCTTTTCTATTAAAGTCTGATTAGTAGAAGAAATGTTCAGATTCCTTGTTAAGATGTTATGTGGTTCAATGCGATGAAACAAGAGTTTAAAAGAAAAGAAAAAGTTAAGGGTGTTCTTTGTGTTAAATATAAATCCTATCTTACGCCCTAATCTCATGATTTGAGGAAATTGTGAGATCGGGGTGTAACACCAATGGTCCACATCCACTTCAGTAATGTGCTCTAGTGCGGTTGTGTAACATAACAAAAGCACTGATTTGCCCTTACCTCGGTAGATAAGCCCCCATCCCGTATGGGGTTTATATTGTCTTTTGACCCGTGATCACCTCCAACCTTGCGTAGCGTGACTCCATGCCCTATTCTCATGTGTAAGGACATGTCGCATAGTGTTGTCTCCGTCCACCTACCTCCTCTCTCTACAAAGCTACCAATTGTCATCCCTACCTTCAAGGTGCAAGCACCACCTCCTCATTCCTCCTCCCTCCTTCACCAACAACTGAACTCCCAGCCCTGTGGGTAGTGCATCTCCATGTCACCATCTATTTTAGTTGCAACGACTATTCCTCTAGCTACCTCCTCTACACCTTGGACCCATGGAGGTGCTTGGCCCATCCACTCAATGGTCAAGGTCTCAAAAGGAGGGGCGCTTAGGGTATGAGACTGCCGGCTAGTGTTGTTGGCAACATGATTCTCATCGTGACTCTGGCCAAACTTGGAGGCAGCCTACCAATTTCCTTCATGTGCAAGAAGGACAATTTAGGGCTTGGTATGGGGGTCCAGGGAAGGATATCAGTGGTGTGGGTGAAACTCAATGATGACGGTAGAGTCCTAATGTCTAGTTATGGACTATTGTTGTCGCAGCCAAGTTTGTATCATCTGAACCCACAGCTGGGGAGGATTCTCCATTCAAAAACCTTAGAGCGGCATGGATGAATAACACATAGTTAGGATGAGGATGGAAGTATGTATATCCCCTCAAGGCAATGGGGTATTCCATCCTTTTTATAGAACTAGGTGTGTGGTTCAGCAGATTAGTTTCCAAGTTTGTATATAGTTGGTAAAGCATCACTTTTAGAAGTAATTAAACACTTCCACTTTATTTTCTCTTACTTTTCCTTATATGAAAATTCTTGGCTCGTATTTTAGTAAAACCAAAATTCACAAAAAGATACTACCACAATATTACTAGGATTCGGATTTTCCAACCAAAAAGTCATTAAGGAATGCACATAACTTTATGGTACACATTGGATAACTGGTCATTAATCTTTTCAGGAAACAATTATAATTTGGGATCTCGATAGTTCCTTTAATCTCTCTCTTTTTGATATATTTCCCCAAATCAATCATCCTTACTTCTAGTAAACTCATAATTCCTTTTCCATTCTATATCTAGTAAGTTGTGATATATAGGGATGTCATTCACACAAAACTTGCTCTTTTAAACATTATTTAATATAAATACCATTATAGTGTGACACCTCGTCACACTAAATGAGATTACTCAAAATACAAAACACAATCAACTACTAATTAATCACATAGTAAAAAATGCGGGATAATTAAAACCAATTCCAACAATGTAATTAAACTCTAGAACATTAACAAAAGGTCCATCATTCCATTCTCATATATTGTAACAAGTATTTATATATGGGTCCAAAGACCTCAATCACATCCTACATACAAAATATATTTCACATGTACATGCCATATATTTATAAACATTGGCATACTACCAAAATCCCATGTCGATACAAGTATATCATCTAGAAAACACATCTCATACCTAGACCTGAGAGTACAGGGATGACACTAGGACTCTACTACTAATATCTACAACTAACCAACCTTCTGAATCTATCGATCACCAGGTTGGTTCTCTTCCACAACACGACCTCGACATCGTTGCCCGCGACCACCTAAAAAAATGTGGTGACCCACAGGTGAGACCCAGTCCCAGCGAGAGATATAACTCTCTCCAACATATATTTATTATATCATATTAATTAATAGTAAATACATTGAGCAGTTAGGGTATTGAATAAGCAATATGAATAGATTAAACATTTTAAGCATACTAAGTAGTTAAGCAAATAAGTTGTAACATCAAGTAGAATCGTACAATTTTCATAAGTTTGCATCATGTAAGAACTATGTAGTGTAAAGACAAGACAAGGGTTAATCAACCAATGTGATACATATTAAACCCTAGCAGTTATACTACACGATTGGTATCACTTCTTTTATTACATTGCCCTGAGGGATTTGAGAAATACCACTCAAATCCCAGCTGACCACTACTAAGTTGAAATTAGTTCCATACAAGATCTAGGAAGAGTCGGACTCCTAAGATCTTCTCTGCCCCTAGTCAGTACGGGTCCGCCACAACGACATATAAGGTCAAGCTACAATAACCTAGTCCGTCCTTGGTATAGGTCACGACACTAGTGAAAGGAGGTGGGTACGCATACCCTACCATCCAAGGTACAACCACAGTTATCCTCCAATCTCATCATCATCATATATATATATATATATATAATCACCGAGACACAACCACATCCGTTCTCAAACTGATGGCTAGGTATGACCACTGTCATCCTCCGTAACACTTGAATTTAGGATGACAAGCACCCCACATACTCATCAGTATGCCCTCCAAGTATCCCTTAGGAATACTCATTTTATTATCTGGAAATTTCTGACACTCAGATAGATCTATGGTACATGGAACTACATGATTAGAGTTTCACTTAATTAGTTATTCCAATTGGGTGAATTAAGGTTAAATCATACAAATGGACATTAAAACCCTAATTCTTTTCTAACAAGAGTATATGTATAACAACTTCAAAAGATATAAAACATTTTAGATATAAATCTTAATCACATTACCACATGCTATCATTCATTACAAATTAATGGACCACACTTATCTTCATACTTTTACAAAATACCAATATCTTATCACAAGTTCTAGGGTTTTAACCCTTATTGAAACATGAAGAGGATTTCACCTCAATCATGGCTTCAAACATGCCCAAAGGTCATTAAGACCATCACATTATTCATAGTAAGGTTATCATCATCATTCCATGCCTTAAACAAGGCTCAAAAGATCATTAGCACATATGTGTCCATAGATACTAACATGGTAAGGCAATATGATATTCAAATAGTACTACATTGTGGTTTCAACACAAGAATAGTATAATTCATTATCACATTAATCATTCAAGAGGTCTGATTATAACCAATCAACATCATATAATTACATTAAGGGTAGGTATAACAAGCTAGATGACATGGGAGTTACACATCCACTTATTATAGTGATTTATCAAATATAACTATAAGATGACAAAGGTAAGACTAAAAATTAATGGCATTGGACCATGAATTATCATCACTAGGACCCACATATAATACCATGTGATTTATTCTAATCTATTGGATGTGGAAGCATCCAATACTATTCATTGGATCAGGTTCATTGTTCAAGGTTATCAATTGAAGTATAGGTCTAACCATTAAATCAATTAAACCAAGGAACCATTAGTTTAAGGTTTAGTCAAATCTACAATTACATTCTTAACTAATAATATATGATGATGACATGATCCACCATTAATTGTGATCATTAGGTCACCATTGGTTGTTAGATCAGTAATACATTCAGTTAACACCATCAAATATTAAGCTAATGTCATCATCGATTGATAACATCATTAGAATACTTAGTAGATGATAATTAAATGTCTAATCGAGCCAAAACCTGACCTAAGGGGGTGACCATAGGTTGTCACCATAAATTTGACACCCTTGATCATGAACATCAGTTGCCAAGATAGCAACACCATTGGTTATTGAATGGTATGACCATCGGTGGTGTGATAGGGAAGGAAATAGCTTGAAAACCCTAATTTGAATCATCAACTATTTTGTGCTTAGCACGATAGGTTGATGCTATCAACCTATCCCAGATCATGTTACACATTAGAAAGATCATACACATGTTTACAAGTTCATATAGAACTGGAACAAAATAGGGAACACCACAAAAATGTGAAATTCTAAACAAGCATGGTTTCTTTATGCTTAGATCATCACATTAAAGCATAAACATGAACTAAAAAGCTTCTAGTAAGCAATATAAGTGAAGAATGTTATATAACTCGTCTCTATAGAGTAGATCAGATCCCAAACAGAAAGAATATCAAGCAAATGGGGCAAGAAAACCTTGGATTCAGATCTAAACTTGGCCAAATAGGTACTTCTCTCCACAAACAAGCAAAATCTTAGAAAAAGAAACAAGAAGGATATATTTTTGAGTTCTAGAGCCACTTTCACCATGGAAAAGCAAGGTTATGACCTGGAGGAAGGTCTAAGGAAGGAGAAGAGCAAGAGAAATGGAGAAGAAAGGAAGAAAACAACTTGCCTTGGTTGAATTCCCTAGAAGATGACCTTAGAAACCCTAGGTAGGGCTAGATGGAGTTCTAGGAGACCTTCTTCTCCAAAACGAGGTTGTCTTTGTTGGATAAATGGACATCATTTAAATCCCTTTGTTTTGATAATGACAAACATTTCATTCTTGTGGATCTAATGTGCTACTTGAGTGTTGCAAGAATTAGGTGGATGACAAACCCTTGGAAGATCTATATGCTCAAAATGTCTTAATTTCATGATTGTAATCAAATATAAAAACTTGTACAAGTATATAATATACAAGTACTTAGATATCATGTAGATCAAGTGTCTAGATCTTCCCTAGAAAATCACAACACTTAGATAGGTCATCCCCTACAATAGTGTCACAACTGCACACTGATACACACACTTAGTAAATAGTTTAAAACATTGAAATAGAGTCATTCTCGGTCGACAAACTTCTCGACCGAGACACTCTCGGTCGACAATCTCCTCGACTGAGAATGACCCAAGTAGCCGTTAGACACAACAGACAAGGTAGTTGGGAGTTGGAATCAAACGTTATACACACTTGCTCCAGACTGTCCCTCGGTCGACAAAGATCTCGACCGACTGGGCTCTCGGTTGACAATTCCTCGATCGAGACTATCTCTGTATACACTTTTTAGGATTAATTAACTAGTTGTTGCTAAAGCAATTAGTGGATACCTAACGGCTATTTAAGCACTAAGAACCCCCTAGAAAGTGTTTAGAACGTCCTTAAGCACTCATAAGCCATTCCTATAAATAGGACATGCCTTAGGACACCCAAAACACACTTGTGCAATACTTGAGCATACTACTTGCAATTGGCAATCATCTCTTGTGAGAAATTGAGCAACTCTAGCATTTGCAAATCCTTCCCATTACTACAATTTTGTGTCCTATAGGCTAGCATCTCCTACCCACAACACTTACACTTTCATATACATTGGTTAGGAGATCAAAACGCTTGATATAGGAAATCAAGCCTTGTGATACAATGGTAATTGTAATTTCCATTTTCCTTCTTGTTCTTTCTTATTGCTTGTACTCTCCTTGCTACTCCTAGGGTTGGAGGCTGCGGATTGGAGAAGGTTTGATCTTCTCGGTGGAGAAGGAGGACTTTGGACTACTTCAAAAAGGTTGTCTCAACGGGAAGCTACTTCAAGAGGAAGGCTACTTCAAGGGGGAGCTTGAAGTTACTTCAAGGAAGGCTGCTTCAAGGTTAGTGAGACTACTTCAAGGTGAAGGCTGTCCAAAGGGTGGTGAAAGTTTTGTAATTTTATGTAACATCCTTGCGAGGTAATAAAATTAAATACTTTCAAAATCCCAATTGGAAACAATTGGGTAGTGGACTGACTCCTTTAGTTTTTGCTAAAGGTGGAACCACTCTAAAATGCCTTGCCTCCTTCTTATTATCTCAATTGAGGTTGTTTGAGCTTAGTTATTATTAAAAAAATTATAAAACCCTATTCACCCCCCTCTAGTGGTTTTTCATTTGGTATCAGAGTAGGGCTTCAAGGAACTCTAACAAAGTCTTGAAGAATGGGTGACGGAGTACTCAACAACCTCAACTTGGAAGGGACACTCGTGGCTAGACCTCCACCTTTTGATGACACCAAATACACCTACTGGAAAAGGAGGATCCAATTCTACTTCTATGGAATTAGCTGGGATTTATGGAGGATGGTATCAAATCCATATGAATTTCCTCAAGTAGAGTATGCAAATTGGGATGCTAATACGGTAAGATCTGCCCAAATGAATGCAAAAGCTATAAGTATACTCTATTGTTCAATTTCAGTTGGTGAATTCAATAGAATATCAAATTGTGAAACAACATATGAAATATGGCATAGAATCTCCATAACCTATGAAGAACCCGTTCAAGTTAAGAATTCTAAAATCAGAATGCTTAAGCAAAAATTTGAACAGTTTTGTATGGATCAAAATGAGTCTATTAGTGAGATGTATGCAAAATTTTCTTCTATTATAAATGGTTTAAATGCTTTAGGTAAAGTGATCAGTGAAGAAGATCAAGTATCAAAAATCCTTAGGTCTCTTCCTCCCAAGTACAAGCCCAAGGTGACTGCTATTGAAGAAGCAAATGATCTCACCTGACTAAGGATGGAGCAACTCATTGGCAACTTAGAAGCACATGAGGCAACCTTGGAGGAAGAAGAAAGACGAGAGTGTGAACTTCAACAAGGAATAAAGAAATACATGGCCTTAAAAGCTTCAAAGATCATCACACAAGAAAGTGATGAAACAAGTGATGGAGAAGGAGAAGAGGCTCTAATTATTAATGGTAAGAAATATAGAAGATTTAGATCTAACAAAGTTGTTGGTTCTTATTCTTCCCCTCCTAGGTGTTTTGAATGTGGAAAGAAGGGACATCTCAAAAATGAATGTCCTAAAGAAAAGAAAGGAAAGAAAAGCTCATCCAAGAAGAAGGGAGAAAAAGCATACAAAGCTGCATGGGATGAGTCAAGTGATAGTGAAAGTGGAGAAGAGAATGTGGAGTGTCTCATGGCTAAAGAAGATGATAGTGATGATTCTCAAGAGGTAAGCCTTCTTGATTTGACAAAAGAAGATCTAATTGCTAGTCTACAAAATACTCATGACAAATATGTTGATTGCAAAAAGAAACTAAAGAAGTTTACTAGAACTAATGAGGATCTATATACTAGATTGAATAATCTTTATTTTGAAAAAGACAATATTGCTTCTAAAAATTTGACTTTGAAATCATCTTTAAATGATTGCAATATGAAGCTGCTCACTTTAGAAACAAATCATGATCTTCTTTCTCAAGAAAAGGTTGATTTGCTTGCAAAACTGAATGATTTTCAGACTCAACCTATTATATGTAATCATCTAGATTATGATGCTATTGTTAAGGAAAAAAACTCTTTATTATCTGATCTAGATCAAGCAAGGTTAGATATCAATAAGAAGATGGATGAGATTGCTAAATTATAAAGAGAGATTAATGGTTTAAGGGGTAATGGTGTTCTTGATAATATTCTGAAATATTCTTCTAGTTACAATGGAAGAAGAGGTTTAGGATATGTTTCAAAAGAAAGATCCTATCAACCTAAACCTAGGAGAACCCAAGCATCTAAGACTAAGATCATGTTTGTACCCAAGAACACATCTCCTAGAAAGAGAAATGAAATTGATTCTATTTGCTATCATTATTGCTTGCGTCTAGGACATTACTCTTTTTCATGCCCTTATAAGAAGAAGGATTCTAAATTAGTTTGGATTCCCAAACCTCAAACTTAGAAGATTTGAATGAAATTTAGTTGGGATATGATCTAACACTTCTTTTGAACATCTAAATATCTTATCTCAACTAAATAAATAGCTTCATGCATTACTTTAAATTCAAAACTGATACAAACAAATTACTGAAACAAACAGAAACATTCTCAGTCAACAAACAGTTCGACTGAGACATGCTCGGTCGAGAAAATATTCGACCGAGAGAATGCCTGTGACAAATCAAAATCTACAACAAAATTTATAGTGAAAACAACAACTATTCCGGTCGAAGAATTGTCGATCGGAGCAAAAATCGGTCGAGAAATAGTCGACCAAGTGGATTTATATTTTTGTTCAATTTTAACCTATAAAACAGCAACTTTCTCGATCGACAAATTAGTCGACCGAGACATCTGTCGGTCGAACTATTTGTCGACCGAATGAAGTTCAGTTCAGTTTACTTTGTTAAAACATGTTCAGTTTGGTATTAAATGTACCTAACCATAATGGACCATCACATGGGTACCAAAACCTATATTTTATTGCAGGATTGGGTAGTTGATAGTGGATGTTCCAAACACATGATCGGGAACAAGGATGCATTTCAAACCTTTGAGGAAAAGAAAAGTGGAACAATCACTTTTGGAGACAATGGTAAAGGTAAAATTGTTGGAATAGGTAATATTGGTACAAACCTTGAAATAAAGAATGTTTTACTTGTTGATGGTTTGCACCATAATTTGATAAGTGTCACTCAATTATGTGATAGTGGATATGATGTTTTATTCAACAAAAATTGTTGCAAGTTACTAATAGAAAATACTGCAAATGTTGTTTATGAAGGAAAAAGAGTTGGAAATCTATATATCCTTAGACCTAACTCTATGCAATCTGTAGTTGGAAAATGCTTACTTGCAAAAGAAAATTCTTTACAACTATGGCATAGAAAATTAGGTCATGGTAGTTCATATGTTATAAAAAAGGTAGTTAAATATGATCTTGTTTGTGGTTTTCCTAAGTTATCTTTTAATCAATCTAAAAATTGCGAACCATGTACTTTGGGTAAACAAACTAAAACTTCTTTTAAACCCAAAAACATGCTTAGCACCCATAGATCATTAGAACTTATTCATATGGATTTGTTCAGACCTATGAGGACACAATCTATTGGTGGGAAAAGATATTGTTTTGTTATTGTTGATGATTACAGTAGATATACATGGGTACATTTTCTTGCAAATAAAGATGATACTATTCAATTTATATACAATTTTGTTCAAAGATTGAAAATCAATTACAAAACAAAATATGCATAATTAGGAGTGATAATGGTGGAAAATTTGAGAATCATCTATTTGAAGAATTTTGCATATCTCAAGGCTACACTCACAATTTTTCTACTCCACACACTCCACAACAAAATGGCATAGTTGAAAGGAAAAATCGGTCATTGCAAGAAATGACGAGGACTATGATGCTTGAACATAATACACCTAAAACATTTTGGGCTGAAGCAGTAAACACAACTTGTTATGTGCTAAATAGAGTAACTGTACACTCTTATTTGAAGAAAACACCATATGAAATCATGCATACTAAGAAACCAAGGGTTGACTACTTTCATACTTTCGGCTCAACTTGCTATATCTTGAACACAAAAGATGATAGAGAAAAGTTTGACTCTAAATCACAAAAAGCCTTTTTCTTGGGATATTCAACCTGTAGTAAAGCATTTAGAGTTTACAACATCATCTCTAGAAAAGTTGAGGAATCTATTCACATTACTTTTCATGAAGAACTAAAAATTGAAAATCATGATATAGTTGATATTACTCATCAAGTAGAAAATCTAACCATATCAACTAAAGATGATCAAAATGATACAAATGATTAACAAGTTGAGACACAACAACCCACTCCTAGACTCATTAAGGATCACCCTCAAGAACTAATCATTGGAGATCCTAATGATAAAGTAAAAACTCGTTCAACTGTTAGAGATGTTGCAAATATGGCATTTGTATCTATAATTGAACCTAAGAAGGTGACTGAAGCTCTAAAAGATGACTATTGGATAATGGAAATGCAAGAATAATTAAACCAATTCACTAAAAATGATGTATGGGACTTAGTTCCTAAATCGAAAAATAAGACTATTATTGGAACTATGTGGGTTTTTAGGAATAAGTTAAATGAAGTCGGGGAAGTAGTAAGAAATAAAGCTAGGTTGGTAGCACAAGGGTATAATCAACAAGAAGGAATAGACTTTGATGAAACTTATGCACCAGTGGCAAGACTTGAAGCCATTAGAATGTTACTAGCTATAGCTGCCCACAAAACATCAAACGATTCCAAATGGATGTCAAAAGTGCATTTTTAAATGGAATAATACAAGAGGAGGTATATGTTACCCAACCACCTGGTTTTGAACTACCGGAAAAAGGTGACTATGTATACAAACTTAAGAAAGCACTTTATAGTTTAAAACAAGCACCTAGAAATTGGTATGAAAGGCTAAAAAACTATCTCTTTGATAACAATTTCTTTATTGGAAATTTAGATTCTACTTTATTTTTCAAAACATACGAATCTGACTTTTTAGTTGTTCAAATTTATGTTGATGATATTATCTTTGGTTCATTAAATGAATCTTTATGCAAACAATTTAGTGCTATTATGCAACAGGAATTTGAAATGAGTCTCATGGGAGAACTGACTTTCTTTCTTGGTTTTCAAATAAAGCAAACGCCCGCTGGGATTTTTATAAGCCAAGAAAAGTATACCAATGAACTTTTAAAATGTTTCTGGATGGACCATTGCAAACATGCTACCACTCCAATGGCTACCTCTACTAAAATTGATAATGATGAAATTGGGGAACCTATTTATGATTCCTTATATAGGGCTATAATTGGTAGCTTGCTTTCCTTAACCACTTCTAGACCGGACATCATGTTTTCTATTGGTCTTTGTGCTCGATTTCAATCACAACCTATGCAAACTCATTTTCAAGCCGTCAAACGGATTTTAAGATATTTAGCCGGCACTACAAGTTATGGTCTATGGTATCCTAAAGGACAATCTTTAGACTTCAAAGCTTATACCGATGCTAATTATGCTGGTTGTCAAATTGATCAAAAGAGCACAGCGGAAGTTGTTTCTTGTTAGGAAGAGCCTTAGTATCTTGGTATAGCAAGAAACAAAACATGGTTGCCCTCTCTACAACTGAAGCTAAATAAATGCCAGCCAGATCTTGTTGTGCTCAAGTGCTTTATATGCAACAAGTTTTAAATGATTATGGCTTTACTTTTTCATCCACACCTATCTTTTGTGACAATACAAGCGCTATAAACTTAGCACATAATCCTATTTTACACAACCGTGCCAAACATATTGAAATCCGTCATCATTTTCTAAGGGATCATATCTCTAAAAATCATGTATCCCTTCATCATGTTGATATGGAAGATCAATTGGCTAATATTTTCACAAAACCGCTTCCATTAGATCAATTCAATAAAATAAGGAAGCAACTACTCATTACTCCCTTAGAAGATGTTTTCTTTGACATTTGTGCTTCTTAAATCGGTTGATTTTTCTACTTCTTACATTTTGGATTTAAATGGACATCTTTTTGATTTGATGGTTATCTTTTTAAGGGGAGAACAAATTAAGGGGGAGTTTTTTAACACTTGATTTTAACGGATATCTTTTTGAAATGACAAAGGGGGATAAACAATGTAAATATTAAATAGTTGTAACTCTTAAAATACTCAATATGAGTCTCATAATCTCTTGGCTTTACATTAAAAGTTACTATATTCCCTAAGAATTGGATTTTATGTTCCATACTTCTTTGGGAATAATAAGCACACATTCCATAAACAAGAGAAGGAATTCACAAGGTAAATCTCAGGTATGAAACTCAACTCATTTTAAGACTGTTTGATTTATATCTTGGAAATGTTTGTCATCTTCAAAAAGGGGGAGATTGTTGGCTAAATGGACATCATTTAAATCCCTTTGTTTTGATAATGACAAACATTTCATTCTTGTGGATCTAATGTGCTACTTGAGTGTTGTAGGAATCAGGTGGATGACAAACCCTTGGAAGATCTATATGCTCAAAATGTCGTAATTTCATGATTGTAATCAAATGTAAAAACTTGTACAAGTATATAATGTACAAGTACTTAGATATCATGTAAATCAAGCATTTAGATCTTCCCTAGCAAATCACAACACTTAGATAGGTCATCCCCTACAATAGTGTCACAACTGCACACTGATACACACACTTAGTAAATAGTTTAAAACATTGAAACAGAGTCATTCTCGGTCGACAAACTTCTCGACCGAGACACTCTCGGTCGACAATCTCCTGGACTGAGAATGACCCAAGTAGCCGTTAGATACAACATACAAGGTAGTTGGGAGTTGGAATCAAACGTTATACACACTTGCTCCGGACTGTCCCTCAGTCGACAAAGATCTCGACCGACTGGGCTCTCGGTCGACAATTCCTCGACCGAGACTGTCTCTGTCTGCACTTTTTAGGATTAATTAACTAGTTGTTGCTAAAGCAATTAGTGGATACCTAACGGCTAGTTAAGCACTAAGAACCCCCTAGAAAGTGTCTAGAACGTCCTTAAGCACTCATAGGCCATTCCTATAAATAGAACATGCCTTAGGACACCCAATACACACTTGTGCACTACTTGAGCATACACTTGCAATTGGCAATCATCTCTTGTGAGCAATTGAGAAACTCTAGCATTTGCAAATCCTTCCCATTGCTACAATTTCATGTCCTATAGGCTAGCATCTCCTACCCACAACACTTACACTTTCATATACATTGGTTAGGAGCTGAAAATGCTTGATATAGGAAATCAAGCCTTGTGCTACAACGGTAATTGTAATTTCCATTTTCCTTCTTATTCTTTCTTATTTCTTGTACTCTCCTTGCTAATACTAGGGTTGGAGGCTGTGGATTGGAGAGGGTTTGATCTTCTTGGTGGAGAAGGAGGACTTTGGACTACTTCAAGAAGGCTGTCTCAATGGGAAGCTACTTTAAGAGGAAGGCTACTTCAAGGGGGAGCTTGAAGTTACTTCAAGGAAGGCTGCTTCAAGGTTGGTGAGACTACTTCAAGGTGAAGGTTGTCCAAAGGGTGGTGAAAGTGTTGTAATTTTATGTAACATCCTTGCAAGGTAATAAAATTAAATACTTTCAAAATCCCAATTGGAAACAATTGGGTAGTGGAATGACTCCTTTAGTTTTTGCTAAAGGTGGAACCACTCTAAAACACCTTGTCTCCTTATTATCTCAATTGTGGTTGTTTGAGCTTGATTATTATTAAAAAATTTATAAAACCCTATTCACCCCCTCTAGTGGTTTTTCAATCTTATACCTTAGAGCACTTAGTTACACAGAAAAATAGAGTGGAATCGTTGCTCTAGGTTAGAGGAAAGAGAAAGCAAGCATAGTTTTGTACTTGGGTAAGGAAGAGGTAAATATAGCCCATGGATAAGGATGGAAGCAAGCATGAGGTGTAAAAGTAGCTTCCCAATGTGTCTATGGCCTTAAACTATTAAGAATATACAAGCACACACACAAGAAGCTCCCCCACCATCCATATAGAGCTGCTTAGCTTTCCTTTGTCGAATTTCCCAGCCAATCACATAATTGATTAGTTGATAGCTACTAAAGGTAGCTCATCCATGAAGGGGTAAACCCTAATATACCCTTGAGGAAAACACCTTCAAAACATGGCTCAACTAGGAGCCCCATGGCTCAAAACACTCAAGAATGATAATATAACATATAAGGAACATAATGTATGTGACAAATTGCAAATAAACCACTCAATTGGGTAAATTGTAGAAAGTCCAAAATGTATAGAAAATTGCATAACTTGCTCAAATAGTGTCCAAATTGGACCAAATTTGAAACTTCAGCTTGTATTTGATTTCAAAACATATCAAAAGGTTATATTAGGGTTATAAGAATTCAATTATGGTAATTAATCTTATTCAACTCATTAAGCAAGTTCAGGGGCCTTACATATACCATGGAATATCCTTTTTCTCCCAATTTCTAAAATTCTCCTCCTTTCCTTATTATTTTTAAGTATACCAAAATCTAGATCAAAATAATACTAATTGATGTTTCAAAACATGTGTTGCCAAACTGGCTAGATAATTTCTCTTTTAATTATCTACAACATCACATCACTTATTTTCTTTTGGAAACTTGCATATCACCTCACATTTCTATTATCCAATAATTCATATAGCCATTAATCTTAATTTGTACAAAAAATATCTTATTACTTTGTCTTGTTCCCCAAGGACATATTTTCAAAGCAAATAGTCTCATAAGTAACATTATTGTTCTATCAATAATATCATTGGAGAGTTTTCTTATCAATTGATGGCATATATTTATGTATTTCAAATTTACTAAAATTTGAGGATATAACATTCAGCCATCCTTAAAAGGAATTTTCCCCAAAATTCCAACCTAGTAAGATTAGGTGAATGATAACTCAACTTAATTTCACAACTTAGGGTTAGCAACCCTACTTAGATTATCTTTAATCATTTTTGTTGATATGCATACTCATATTATGACTAAGTTTGATACCCAGTTCAGTTCAAGATATTTCCACATTCATACTCATTTGATAACATCACCACTTAGCCATTTCATTTTCACTTGGGTTTTCATTTTCCATTTGGTGGTTACCTTTCACCAAGGTTCCAATCTACTATTCATTTATTTCCACATAAGGGTGCGGTAACACCTCCAACCGTAGATCATATCATTAAGTTCAACTTAAGGCATTCGTTCTCATATGTCAATATTAAGCATTAAATGTGTTTACCTAATCTCTCTCCCTCATAATGGGATGAAATAAGCACTTGACTACATCCCAAATACAAATTTCATCCCATTACAAGAACAGAGATAGTGTATCCACAAGTTATCTCAAAATTTCATATTTGCAGATGAATCATTCTTAACATGACTCTAAACCATACTTTTTAGTTCCCAATATTCTTATATTTCATGAATTCAAGTGCCTTCCTCACTCTTGAGTTTGTGCACAAATCCTTCATTATTTCATGACTTCTTGTATCTTTTATATTTACAACTCATGTATTATGAGTCTTAGCCATTTCCTCAGGGTTTCTAGGGGTACATGTACTTTTGGAGTGATATCATTCTTATGCATCTAGGGAGTGCCTCTCACATTCACCCCTTGGACCTCATGAACTCATGAAGATGTCCAATCTCTTGAGTCATGGGTCTCATGCAAACATAGTTGTTCCCTCCTGACCAAAGGTATTATACATTCATGGCACATTCATATCTTAATCTCATCGGTCTTATGCACCTTTAATACTCGCTACTTGACCTCAAGAGTGACTTAGGGCTCTACCCTACCTAATGGGTTTCTCTAATGATATCTAAGATTTATTACACATTTTATGTCATCACCCCCATTTTATTTCATTACACATTTTACTTGAGTTTTCTCTAATGATATCTAAGCACATTATATGCTTTAAAAGTCTTTCACCGAATTTCCTTCATCTCTTAGGGCACACATAGTTTACTTTATG
Source organism: Alisma plantago-aquatica (assembly GCA_963693085.1). Taxonomy (NCBI): domain Eukaryota; kingdom Viridiplantae; phylum Streptophyta; class Magnoliopsida; order Alismatales; family Alismataceae; genus Alisma; species Alisma plantago-aquatica. The sequence goes on along the minus strand of OY856409.1, from coordinate 659,939,777 downwards.
CCCCTTAATTGGGATCATGGTGAACTTTTTGTCCGGTCTTGGTCCCACAATATCAGTCACTTTCATAGTGACTTCCTCATGTCCCTTATAGATGGCATACATGGGTCCACAGAATCATACTCAATATATGTGCTTTCATATTTTATATTCTTAATACTTTAGGTGACATTCGTGGTTACCTCAATTCTTCAATTGATTTATCATCTCACTCTTCTATGGAAGGTCCTAACCTAGGGTGTCATCTTGATTCATAGGAGGAGGCTAGGCTATCTAGCTGCAACCTAACCCCAAAGTCTTAGGGTTAACCCCCTCCTTAGGTCCTTTTCCCACTCTTGGGTTGACCCACCCCAAGTCAGGACACTCATCCTAAAAGTTGAATTATGGGTTTCATATTTTTGAACGTACATTTTCAGTTACAACTTCTTGACCCTTATCCTTTTTCTCTCATGGTGAGCCCTCTCTTTAGGGAAGCCTCTTTATGGGGAACCCTCTCTAAGGGTTTTAGTCCCTGTAGAGAATTTTCATAACCTCCCCTCACTCAGGCTTGGTTTTTTCCATAGGCCTTCCTTTCTGGGCTTGGCCTGAGGTGATCTTCCTTTCCGATCTTGATCACCCTTCATTCCCATAATGACTTTCTTTCACCCCAAGCTCTTTAATTCAACAGAGGTATTTCACTTGTGTTTGAGAAAGTTATATCCATAAAATGAGTTGTTCATAGGTTGCTTATGTTTCTTAAAACTATTCTCATTAATGCCATGCTCTCATGAACACATGCATGGGATGATGGGTCACCTAACTCATTTTTATCTTTCTTATTCCTTCTTCATCCTAATTAGGGTTCATATGGGTAGGGTTACTCTATTACCCACTGTAAGGACCCTGACCTGCGTTTAGGGTTTACCCTGTTTGTTTTGCTTGATCTTGGTGCTTTGGTGCTTGCTAATCACCTTTAGTGGTGATTAGGGTTTGGTTGTGCTTTGTTGAGAGTTCGAGGGGCTACTTGCAAATAACCCAAGTTTAGGGTTTTGTGGGCAAGTTTGCCATCTTGTGAGATGTTTTTCCTCTTTGCTTCCTCTAGGGTTAAGAGGAAGGCTCGGGCTTGTTGTTTGAGTCCTTTGGGCCTGAGTTGAGCTTGTTTGGGCCTTGGAGTTCCTTGTTTGGGCTTGCTTGAGCCTTGTGTCTCCCAGGGCAGGTGGTGTGTCGCCCAATTGCTTGGTGTGTTGCCCAGTTGCTTGGTGTGTCGCCCAGTAGTTCTTGTTGTGTCGCCCAGATGGCTTGGCTTGGTTGATGGACACATGGTGCACATCTTGGACAAGTGCCTTATGGCTTGCATGAGAGGTGGCTTGAATTGGTGGACATGTGTCCCTTGGGTGGGCGACACATAGCATGGTTGTACCTTAGTTTCTCCTCCCCTTCTTCCTATATAGGTAGCTCTTCTCCTTGCCTTAGTCTCCTTTGGTCCTTTGGTCTCCCCTCCACCCTTGGTGCACGATACCCCTCTCCATCTTGCTTGTGTTGGACGATATACTTCCTTGGAGCTGAAGTGGTGGCCGATACACCTTCCTGGAGCAGCCTGGTGGACGATAGCTTTGGACCTTGGAGTGCTTTGGAGCTTTGGTGGCCGACAACCTTGGAGCTTAAGGCGGGTTGCATAGTTTCTAACCCTAACTCTATTACCTCCAGTTTTAACCTTGTTACATGTTAGTAGACTAGCTTAGTTCCTTTCTTGTGCACCTTGCTTATATACCTTAGTGGCCGATATCCCTCTCTTGGGTTTTAGGGTTCCTTGTATACCTTGCTTTTTAGGGTTTGTGCTCCCTTGTGTTGGAGGTAGAAGGTGACCTAGGGTTGGGCGATACCCCTTCCTTGTGGGTGTGTTGAGCGACACCCTTGTCCTTGAGTTGAACGATATCAGTGTTCTTGGTGTTGGGAAACACCCTTCCTCTTGGGTTGGACGATAGGTTGACCTAGTATGGATGTTGGCCGACAGGGTGACCATGTTGGGCGATATGGTTCCTTGGGTTGAGCAACACCTTTGTTTTTGAGTTGGACGGCATGGTGTTTCCCCTTGGTGGATGATATGGTAGCTGGTGTTGGGTGACATGATGAGTCCTTTAGGTTGGCCGATACCCTTGCCCTTGAGTTGGGCGATAGGGTGAGCTAGGGTTTGTTGGCCGCTATGGTGAGTACCCTTGGAGATGGGCGATACTCTCTCTCTCTCTCTCTCTCTCTCTTGTTGGGCGATATGGTCTGATGGTGTTGGGCGACATGGACGTCCTTGAGTTGGACGATAGAACGGGTGCTCTTGTGTTGAGTTATCTCCTTGTCCATGTGGTGGACGATAGGGCCAAGTAGTGCCATGTTGGACGATAGGCTATGTGCCCTGATGGCCGATACCATGATGGCCGATACCATGTTGGGCGACATGCCTTGGGCCATGATGGCCGATAGGGTTAGTGTGGTGGCCGTTACCCATGTCGGGTGATAGGTTTCAGATGAGAGTTGTGAGGCTATAGTGAGGGTATGAGTTTCTTTGGTGACGGTCCCTTATGTGATAGAAGTGGATGTTTATACATTGACCAATAAAATGATGGTGGTGTTTGTGATATCATCAATATGTAATATGTTGCCTTGCAAATGATAAGGATGCTAATGATAGTAATGTATATGATGTTAGCCCTCATGTAATAGATGGATGATGTGACCCTTATGCTTAATTGTTAATGATAAAGAAGATGATGATAATTACTCTAGCAATTTGTTTAATGATAATAATGTTGGTAATAATGACGCTAAGTGACAGTTATGTTAAAGGTTGCTTCATGATAAAGATGACAACGGCTGATGGCAATAGTAATGACCTTGTTAATAATAGTGTTGGTTCTGTATACCCAACATGATTTCTATATACCCTGATTGTTTGTATAATCCTGAGATTTAGGGTAAGTATTAGTATGGTTGTTTAATGCTGTACTTAACATACTCGGTTACCAAATAAGTGTAATATTGGTAATTTAATTATCTTGAATGATATTTCATGATAGTGAGCATATTCCTTATGTTGAATCTACAATTATTGCATACCTTAACCTTGCAGGTGATGACTTAGCCATGAAAGGGCTATGTGACATATGTAATGAGTAACATTAATTTGATAATTTCTCTATAAGATTATGAATGTGATGTGTTGGTCCCATGATGATGATGTGAGCCTTAAGAGGCAGTAACAATACATGATGAAGGGTTGAGACCCTGTGGTATGTGATGATCCTTGAGATGGATCTGGATGGTTGGCAAGAGGCCAAGTGGTAACATGTGATGTTGGATCCTTAAGATGGATCAGGTTGATATGAATAGATCATAATATAATGTTCTTTACTTTCTGTTATATCTTTGCATGTTATACAACTTGGTTGAATCTTGCAATCCATCTAAAAGATACTAATTAATCACAGTGAAATATATCATGTAGTTTGCCCTGGCCATTGATCCATCATCGTCAGGACTTGGTGATGGTGAAATAGGTTTTCCTACGGGTTAACCTGGAAGCGCATATTGTTGAATATGTGTAGGTTGCTCCTAGCCTGAAAATGAGGAGGTAAGAGTGTAACTTCGGTTGCAGACTCAGATATGTGTGTAGAGCATGGTGAACAGGCCCATGGCTCAGGATATGTGATGTATGGAGCATGAATGCGTTCATGGCTCAGAGCACGGTGATCAGGCCCGTGGCTCAGTTTTACTAGCGCCGTGACCTGTACCAAGGCGGGCTAGAGAATGGGTAGCCTATGGAGCTAACCCTGTGGCTTAGACCACTTCAGCATGTGACTGCGGTCCTGCTTATGTTGTACTCATGTACTGACCATGAGGTGGGAGGTCATGGAGTCCGGCTCTTCCATTGACCTTGTATGGCACCGTCTTGGGTTTCATAACCGAAGGTTGGATTTGAACGGTACAGTTCAAATCCTCAGGCATAATAAAATGTAATACAGCCGTTTAGTATTTACTGGTCATATCAAATATGAAACATTGGTTGAGGCCTTGTTTGTGTAATATTCTATTATACCTTGCAGGTTATGTGGCAATCTATCTTATCTTGATAAACAGGTTATGTGGCATTATACCCTGTTCTAATAATCCTGTTACATGTTGATATATCTCATCTTGATAGTCATGTTCCTTTGAAAGACATCTGGTTTTACGCTTTAGTATAGCTGGTACGCTTACCGGTAAGAATGATCTTGCTATATATATATAACTGCTTCTGATATATCTGCTCATGTTATAATTGCTGTTATGGTTTATCTTGCTGAGGTTCTATGGTTGCGGTGGGGAGCTATGTTTCCCACTGGGACAATTGTTCAATTGTCTCACCCCGCTGGTTTACACCCTTTTTAGGTGGTCGAGGTAGACGTGGTCATGGTTGTGGTGTTGCGGACGAGCAGCTTGAGGAGCAGTAGAAGGCAAGCGATGGACATGCTGCTGTTTTGGATGTTTTGTAGTAGAGTCTAGAGTCATCCATGTACTCTCAGGTCCTTGGTAGTGTTTTGACGATGTTTCACAAAGATCGTTCGATGATATCTGTATATCCTGCTGTTGGCCGGATGTGGGCCTTTATGTATATATGAACAGGTGGTGAACTCATGTGATGGATGGACAGCTGTTCCTGAGCTGTGGACACGTGTCAGATCTTGTGTATGTACATATTTATATGACATGTTTCTGTGCAGGATGAGGACTGGAAAGTAATCGTTTCACAGTTTATCAGTTTTCCGCAATCGGTTTTAATTAACCCGTGTTTTGATAATCTGTGGTTATGGTGTTTTCCGCACGTTTTCGCGTAACACCTCGTTATCTGTGTGATAATGGGATGTGTTGCCACAAAGCTTGGTATCAGAGCTCTAGGTTCGCTGAGTCTACAGGGATCTAGGACTAGGTCGAGTCTGTTCTTATGAGTTTTCCAGGTTATCTTACAAAAATCTTCTGCCCTAAGCAGAAGAAAAGTCAAGATGTCTGGAAACCACGAAGAACATGCTCCTGAGCTTAGTGATGCTGCATCGGTTGATGGAGCAGATGGACGGGCACATGAAGATCGGGTGCCTGAAGGTTCCCCAACCAGACCCAGCCATACTTGAACACCCTGCCTACCAACAGCTTATGGGGCAGTTAATGGCTACGATGAATCTCATGGTTGAGCGATTACCAGTGCCTCCTCCGCGAGCACAGGTTCCCCATGGAGAAGCATCAGGTATTGGGAAGACCTTTGAGCGGCTTCGCCAAGTCGGAGCTTCGGATTATGCTGGAACAGCTGATCTAGCGGATGCAGATCTGTGGCTGACGAGTCTTGAAAAGGCTTTCCGAATCCTCGATATCCCCGAAGTAGACAAAGTAAAGCATGCTGTCTACCTTTTGAAGGGTAGTGCTGGTCACTGGTGGACCATCGAGGAAGAGAAACGGCCTGGTGAGGTGATCTGTTGGGAAGTGTTTCGGCGCGAGTTCGTCACCAGATACTTTCTGAAGACGTACCTGGATGAGAAGATCAGTCAGTTTGAGAAGTTACGGCAAGGAACGATGAACATCACCGAGTATGAAGCTAAGTTTATGGATCTGTTGAGGTTCTGTCCTCACATGGCGGCGACAGATGATGAACGGATCAGACGTTTCGAGAAGGGTTTGAGTGCTGAGTTGACAACCCCTGTGTCTGCACTGGAAAACCGAGAGCGGTTTGCTACGTTTGTGGAATCAGTTCGACGGATCGAGAGGACAATAAGGGAGAAAAGAGAGTCGGTGTCTCTTAAAAGAACTGCTCAGTTTCAAGGACGAAGGTTTGGTGGCTTCAAGAAACCCAGGTTTTCAGCACCGTCAGTGATGAGAAGTGCTGGTGTACCATCTCAGTGGTCTCCGAGTAAGGGAAAAGGTTATGTTTCTTCACCATCTAAGGTGCACAGTTCAGCTTCGGTGGCAGTGACAGGGCCATCTAGATCACGAGTTGACAATAGAGCATGTCATCTCTGTGGACAAGTCGGGCATTGGAAGTTCAATTGCCCGAATAGAGAGGTTGAAGTGACGCAACAACCGAGGCAGAGTTTCCAGAAGTCTGAGAGACCACAACCCAGTGATAGAAGAGGACGAGGACACGGTCAAGCGTCTCAAGCTGGATCGTCTGCTCAAGGGAGCAGAGGTCGTGGACAGCAAGCTACGGCTCAATTCTATGCCATGAATCAGCCGGAGGCGATAGTCAACCCGCGAGTGGTGACAGGTCAGATGGAGTTATTTCATTCTGATATGTCTTCTTCTTGCTTTATATCTGTTATGGTTGACCCGGGTGCTACACACTCTTTTATCACCTATAGTATGCTTGAAAACTGTCATCTACCTGTTAGTTGTAAGAAGGATAGCTTGTTGTTAGAAACCCCTCTTGATGGTTCCTCTTTGCTTCGAGAAGAGTGTCCATCTTGTGTCTTGTCTTTCTCGGGACACAACATTCAGGTGGATCTCATACCACTTGATATGCATGGTTTCGATGTTATCCTTGGGATGGATACCTTAGAGAAGTATAAGGTTGTCTTGGACTGTGGTTCCAAGCAGGCGGTGTTTGATGTTGCTGGAGAGAAGTGGATCTTCCAGGGAGATAGGAAGATTCTTCCGACGTGTCTGGTGTCAGCTATGGTGGCAGATAGGTTGTTGCGACAAGGATGTGAGGCGTTCTTAGCTCACATTGTGGATACCGTTGTGGATACCAAGGCGAAAGGCCTTAACCTTGAAGAAGTTTCAGTGGTCCGAGAGTTTGCAGATGTGTTTCCCGAGGAGTTTCCTGGTGTTCCTCCAGCCCGAGAGATCGATTTTGAGATCAATCTGGTTCCGGGAATGCAGCCGATTGCACAGACACCTTATAGGATGGCTCCAGCAGAGATGGTAGAGTTGAAGAAGCAGTTACAAGAGTTGTTGGAGAAAGGTTTCATCAGACCGAGCACGTCACCTTGGGGTGCTCCCGTGTTGTTCGTTAAGAAGAAGGATGGTTCGATGCGGTTGTGTATAGACTACCGACAGTTGAACAAGGTCACGATCAAGAATAAGTACCCCTTGCCGAGGATAGATGACCTGTTCGATCAGTTGCGTTGTGCTACAGTGTTTTCAAAGATCGATCTACGGTCTGGATATCATCAGTTGAGGATAAAGGCGGATGACATACCAAAGTCAGCTTTTAGGACGAGGTATGGTCATTTTGAGTTTGTGGTTATGCCGTTTGGATTAACCAATGCACCTGCTGCTTTCATGGACCTGATGAACAGAGTGTTTTGTCCGTTCTTAGATCAGTTTGTTGTAGTTTTTATAGACGACATCTTGATCTATAGTCGGAACCAGCTAGAGCATGAGCAACATCTTCGTCAAGCGTTGACTCTCCTTCGTCAACATCAGTTGTATGCTAAGTTTAGTAAGTGTGAGTTCTGGTTGGATGAAGTGACTTTCTTAGGACATGTGATATCTACTGAAGGAGTCAAAGTAGATCCGAAGAAGGTGGAATCCGTTGCGGATTGGGAACAACCGAAGACGCCGACGGAAGTTCGTAGTTTCCTTGGTCTAGCAGGCTACTACCGGAGGTTTATCAAAGACTTCAGTGTGATCGCATTGCCGATGACGAAGTTGACTAGGAAGGATGTACTTTTTGTTTGGAATGATCGATGTCAGCAAGCTTTCCAAAGTTTGAAGGAAAAGCTAACCAGTGCTCCAGTGTTGATCTTGCCAGAATCTGGAAAAGGCTATGTTGTTTTCTGTGACGCGTCCAAGAAAGGTTTGGGTTGTGTGCTGATGCAGGAAGATCATGTGGTTTCTTTTGCTTCGCGACAGCTTAAGAAACACGAGGAGAACTATCCGACCCATGACTTGGAGGTGGCAGTAGTGGTTCATGCGTTAAAGATTTGGAGACACTATCTTTATGGGGAAGTGTGTCAGATCTTTACAGATCACAAGAATCTGAAGTACATCTTCTCACAGCAAGAGTTGAACATGCGACAGCGTCGGTGGATGGAGTTGATCAATGATTATGATTGCACTATCGAGTATCATCCTGGTAAGGCGAATGTGGTAGCAGATGCGCTTAGCAGAAAGTCTTCTTCTCCCAAGAAGGCACAGATGAGTTCTTTGGTATGCCATAGGCGGGACATGTTAGTCTCCTTGCGGCAGATGAACGTACAGATGGAGGTTTCCTCGTTAGCTGGACTTTTAGCACAGATGCAAATCAAGCCCACGTTGAGACAACAGATCAAGGATGCACAACAAACAGATTGTACAGTACAGTTAATCAGATCAAAGTTTGGCAGCAAAAAGCGTGATGGGTTCCATGAGTCCGAGGATGGAGTGGTTTGCTATCATAATAGGATGGTGGTTCCAGATGCTGATAACCTGAGGAAGTTGGTGCTCGAGGAAGCACACACATCGATGTATGCCATGCATCCAGGTGTCACCAAGATGTACCATAGTCTGAAGGACTTCTACTGGTGGCCCGGCTTGAAGAAAGATGTAGCTGAGTTTGTGGCTAGGTGTGCGGTGTGTCAGCAAGTCAAGGCTGAGCATCAAAAGCTGGCAGGTACGTTGCAACCTTTGCCTATACCACAGTGGAAGTGGGATCATATAACCATGGATTTCGTAGTTGGTCTACCCAAGACAACTAGGAATCATGATTCCATTTGGGTGATAGTGGACAGATTAACAAAGTCTTCCCATTTCATACCTATGAAGACCACGTATACAGCTAAAAAGCTCGCTCGAGTATATGTGGATGAGATAGTTCGTTTGCATGGTGTGCCAGCAACGATAGTTTCTGATAGAGGTCCTCAGTTTACAAGTCGTTTTTGGGAACAGTTGCACAGGGCAATGGGAACGCAGTTGAAGTTCAGTACCGCTTTCCACCCACAGACAGATGGATAGTCTGAGAGGACTATTCAGACTTTGGAGGATCTTCTTCGTGCTTGTGTTTTGCAGTTCCTAGGCAGTTGGGACGTACATCTCAGTTTGATAGAGTTTGCCTACAATAATAGCTATCAGCGGAGCATTGACATGGCTCCCTATGAGGCTTTGTATGGGAGGAAGTGCAGATCTCCTTTGTGTTGGTATGAATCAGGTGAATATTAGCTTTTGGGCCCTAAGTTAGTACAGCAAACGACAGAAAAGATCAAGGTGATACAACAACAGTTGAAAGCAGCACAAGACAGGCAGAAGTCTTATGCAGACAATCGTCGACGACCTTTGGAGTTCCAGGTGGGAGACAAGGTGTATCTTAAAGTCTCTCCGTGGAAAGGTGTGCTGAGGTTTGGCCGGAAGGGTAAGTTAGCTCCCAGATATATGGGGCCTTACTCAGTCTTAGCACGTGTTGGCAAGGTGGCCTACGAGTTAGAGTTGCCTCCAGAGTTGCACAGGTTACATCCAGTGTTCCATGTCAATATGCTGAAGAAAAGTCATCCGGATACAGGAACAGTGATACAACCAGTTGAAGTTGAGCTTGACAAAGATGTGACTTATGAAAAGGGTCCTATGATGATCCTTGACAGAAGAGTCAAGAAGTTGAAGAGAAAGGATCTGGTTCTTGTGAAGGTCCTTTGGCATCACCGTGGCATTGAGGAAGCCACGTGGGAGCTTGAGGAAGAGATGAGGAGGAAGTATCCCTCGCTTTTCTCTTCGGATTTCGGGGACGAAATCCTTTTGTAGAGGTTTATGGCTGTAAGGACCCTGACCTGCATTTAGGGTTTACCCTGTTTGTTTTGCTTGATCTTGGTGCTTTTGTGCTTGCTAATCACTTTAGTGGTGATTAGGGTTTGGTTGTGCTTTGTTGAGAGTTCGAGGGGCTACTTGCAAATAACCCAAGTTTAGGGTTTTGTGGGCAAGTTTGCCATCTTGTGAGATGTTTTTCCTCTTTGCTTCCTCTAGGGTTAAGAGGAAGGCTCGGGCTTGTTGTTTGAGTCCTTTGGGCCTGAGTTGAGCTTGTTTGGGCCTTGGAGTTCCTTGTTTGGGCTTGCTTGAGCCTTGTGTCGCCCAGGGCAGGTGGTGTGTCGCCCAGTTGCTTGGTGTGTCACCCAGTTGCTTGGTGTGTCGCCCAGTAGCTCTTGTTGTGTCGCCCAGATGGCTTGGCTTGGTTGATGGACACATGGTGCACATCTTGGATAAGTGCCTTATGGCTTGCATGAGAGGTGGCTTGAGTTGGTGGACATGTGTCCCTTGGGTGGGCGACACATAGCATGGTTGTACCTTGGTTTCTCCTCCCCTTCTTCCTATATAGGTAGCTCTTCTCTTTGCCTTAGTCTCCTTTGGTCCTTTGGTCTCCCCTCCACCCTTGGTGCACGATACCCCTCTCCATCTTGCTTGTGTTGGCCGATATACTTCCTTGGAGCTGAAGTGGTGGCCGATACACCTTCCTGGAGCATCCTGGTGGACGATAGCTTTGGACCTTGGAGTGCTTTGGAGCTTTGGTGGCCGACAACCTTGGAGCTTAAGGCGGGTTGCATAGTTTCTAACCCTAACTCTATTACCTCCAGCTTTAACCTTGTTACATGTTAGTAGACTAGCTTAGTTCCTTTCTTGTGCACCTTGCTTATATACCTTAGTGGCCAATATCCCTCTCTTGGGTTTTAGGGTTCCTTGTATACCTTGCTTTTTAGGGTTTGTGCTCCCTTGTGTTGGAGGTAGAAGGTGACCTAGGGTTGGGCGATACCCCTTCCTTGTGGGTGTGTTGAGCGACACCCTTGTCCTTGAGTTGAACGATATCAGTGTTCTTGGTGTTGGGCAACACCCTTCCTCTTGGGTTGGACGATAGGTTGACCTAGTATGGATGTTGGCTGACAGGGTGACCATGTTGGGCGATATGGTTCCTTGGGTTGAGCAACACCTTTGTTTCTGAGTTGGACGGCATGGTGTTTCCCCTTGGTGGACGATATGGTAGCTGGTGTTGGGTGACATGATGAGTCCTTTAGGTTGGCCGATACCCTTGCCCTTGAGTTGGGCGATAGGGTGAGCTAGGGTTTGTTGGCCGCTATGGTGAGTACCCTTGGAGATGGGCGATACTCTCTCTCTCTCTCTCTTGTTGGGCGATATGGTCTGATGGTGTTGGGCGACATGGACGTCCTTGAGTTGGACGATAGAATGGGTTCTCTTGTGTTGAGTTATCTCCTTTTCCATGTGGTGGACGATAGGGCCAAGTAGTGCCATGTTGGACGATAGGCTATGTGCCCTGATGGCCGATACCATGATGGCCGATACCATGTTGGGCGACATGCCTTGGGCCATGATGGCCGATAGGGTTAGTGTGGTGGCTGATACCCATGTCGGGTGATAGGTTTCAGATGAGGGTTGTGAGGCTATAGTGAGGGTATGAGTTTATTTGGTGACGGTCCCTTATGTGATAGAAGTGGATGTTTATACATTAACCAATAAAACGATGGTGGTGTTTGTGATATCATCAATATGTAATATGTTGCCTTGCAAATGATAAGGATGCTAATGATAGTAATGTATATGATGTTAGCCCTCATGTAATAGATGGATGATGTGACCCTTATGCTTAATTGTTAATGATAAAGAAAATGATGATAATTACTCTAGCAGTTTGTTTAATGATAATAATGTTGGTAATAATGATGCTAAGTGACAGTTATGTTAAAGGTTGCTTCATGATAAAGATGACAACGGCTGATGGAAATAGTAATGACCTTGTTAATAATAGTGTTGGTTCTGTATACCCAACATGATTTCTATATACCCTGATTGTTTGTATAATCCTGAGATTTAGGGTAAGTATCAGTATGGTTGTTTAATGGTGTACTTAACATACTCGGTTACCAAATAAGTGTAATATTGGTAATTTAATTATCTTGAATGATATTTCATGATAGTGAGCATATTCCTTATGTTGAATCTACAATTATTGCATACCTTAACCTTGCAGGTGATGACTTAGCCATGAAAGGGCTATGTGACATATGTAATGAGTAACATTAATTTGATAATTGCTCTATAAGATTATGAATGTGATGTGTTGGTCCCATGATGATGATGTGAGCCTTAAGAGGCAGTAACAATACATGATGAAGGGTTGAGACCCTGTGGTATGTGATGATCCTTGAGATGGATCTGGATGGTTGGCAAGAGGCCAAGTGGTAACATGTGATGTTGGATCCTTAAGATGGATCAGGTTGATATGAATAGATCATAATATAATCTTATTTACTTTCTGTTATATCTTTGCATGTTATACAACTTGGTTGAATCTTGCAATCCATCTAAAAGATACTAATTAATCACAGTGAAATATATCATGTAGTTTGCCCTGGCCATAGATCCATCATCGTCAGGACTTGGTGACGGTGAAACAGGTTTTCCTACGGGTTAACCTGGAAGCGCATATTGTTGAATATGTGTAGGTTGCTCCTAGCCTGAAAATGAGGAGGTAAGAGTGTAACTTCGGTTGCAGACTCAGATATGTGTGTAGAGCATGGTGAACAGGCCCATGGCTCAGGATATGTGATGTATGGAGCATGAATGCGTTCATGGCTCAGAGCACGGTGATCAGGCCCGTGGCTCAGTTTTACTAGCGCCGTGACCTGTACCAAGGTGGGCTAGAGAATGGGTAGCCTATGGAGCTAACCCTGTGGCTTAGACCACTTCAGCATGTGACTGCGGTCCTGCTTGTGTTGTACTCATGTACTGACCATGAGGTGGGAGGTCGTGGAGTCCGGCTCTTCCATTGACCTTGTATGGCACCGTCTTGGGTTTCGTAACCGAAGGTTGGATTTGAACGGTACGGTTCAAATCCTCAGGCATAATAAAATGTAATACAGCCGTTTAGTATTTACTGGTCATATCAAATACGAAACATTGGTTGAGGCCTTGTTTGTGTAATATTCCGTTATACCTTGCAGGTTATGTGGCAATCTGTCTTATCTTGATAAACAGGTTATGTGGCATTATACCCTGTTCTAATAATCCTGTTACATGTTGATATATCTCATCTTGATAGTCATGTTCCTTTGAAAGACATCTGGTTTTACGCTTTAGTACAACTGGTACGCTTACCGGTAAGAATGATCTTGCTATATATATATAACTGCTTCTGATATATCTGCTCATGTTATAATTGCTGTTATGGTTTATCTTGCTGAGGTTCTATAGTTGCGGTGGGGAGCTATGTTTCCCGCTGGGACAATTGTTCAATTGTCTCACCCCGCTGGTTTACACCCTTTTTAGGTGGTCGAGGTAGACGTGGTCGTGGTTGTAGTGTTGCGGACGAGCAGCTTGAGGAGCAGTAGAAGGCAAGCGATGGACATGCTGCTGTTTTGGATGTTTTGTAGTAGAGTCTAGAGTCATCCCTGTACTCTCAGGTCCTTGGCAGTGTTTTGACGATGTTTCACGAAGATCGTTCGATGATATCTGTATATCCTACTGTTGGCCGGATGTGGGCCTTTATGTATATATGAACAGGTGGTGAACTCATGTGATGGATGGACAGCTGTTCCTGAGCTGTGGACACGTGTCAGATCTTGTGTATGTACATATTTATATGACATGTTTCTGTGTAGGATGAGGACTGGAAAGTAATCGTTTCACAGTTTATCAGTTTTCCGCAATCGGTTTTAATTAACCCGTGTTTTGATAATCTGTGGTTATGGTGTTTTCCGCACGTTTTCGCGTAACACCTCGTTATCTGTGTGATAATGGGATGTGTTGCCACACCCACACAACTCCCATTTCCCAGGATTAGGGTTTTGGGTTAGGGTTAGGGACTACTCTACCTACACCCTACATCTTAGGGTTTCTATGTCCCTTAACCCACTGGGGTTTCTCCAAACCAACCCTAATTCCCTCTACTTCTAGGGTTAACCTCATAAGGAAAAAACCATGAAACATTATTGTTTTCTTTACCATTATTTCCATATCAAGCACATGGCGGCGGGAAGTAGGGTTTGCGGGGGCTCTGGCGATCGGGGGGGGGGGGTGACAAGGGGAGCGCTGGCGGCGGCCTAACAGGAGAAGGAGACGGCGGCAAGAAAGGGGAACCAGGCGGCAGGAAGAGCACCGAAGGAGATGATCCGAACAAGAACGAGGAGGGACACACACGAGGAGCAGCGGATAGACTGGATGATCCAGGCGGAAACAGGCAGAGAGGAGTCAAGATGACCATACCGACGACAGGACTAGAACTCCAGTACGCCGGGATGAGAGGGTCCAATCGTACACAGAACCATCGGAATACAGAACAGAGCAATGAACTCCAATGCACGGGGGATGACCTGTTTCCAACCCTTCAGAGTAGCGCAGGGAGAACCAGAGATGAAACACCGGAAAGATCGAAGAAGACACAGGCGCAAGCCGCCAGCAACGCTTGGAAAGACTTCCATGGAGCGGACCTGTTCAATACGAATTATGAGAATACTACACACAATAAGGAAACGGAAGGGGAGAAAGAAGGATTTCTGAACAGCCTATACGAAAGTAGGCTAGCTGTCGCGGACGTAACGTTTAGCATAACTGATGGCAAGCCCACTCTTGATATAAATCCTGACGCGGAGGAGGAATTGGCTAAGCCGTGGCAATATACTGTCGTAACCAAACTTATTGGCTCTAATGTTGGATTCATGACAATGAGAGATAGGCTGAAAGCCCTTTGGAACCCTGTCGGCAAGTTCAATATCTACGAAGTGGACATGGGACACTATGTGGTGCAGTTTTCCTGTAAAAGAGACTTTGAAACTGCATTATTCGAAGGGCCATGGAAGCTTTTTGGTAAATGTTTGGCGGTTTGGCAATGGGAACCAAATTTCCGTCCATCTATAGAGTTGCCGAGGTACTTGGTTACTTGGGTCAGGATCTTAGATCTTCCGCTGCATCTGTATGTGCCAACACTCTTCGACTACATAGGCATGGCCCTGGGAACCTTGAGAAGGGTGGATACACACACCATGGCTAGAAGCAGAAGTAAATTCGCAAGGTTGGCGATTGAAATAGACACGAATAAGCCTCTTATCCATACCATTAGGATCAACCAGGAAATCTACCAAGTGGAGTAAGAGGTGTTTCCGGATTCGTGCGATTTTTGTGGCAGACTAGGACATGCGGAGCAGCAGTGTCCATCCAACCTGAATCCTATTGATCAGACAGAGAAAGGACAAGCAAAACCTGTTGAGAATACGTCTGAGCAGCAAGAACCCAGATGGCAGACACAAAGAAAGAAACATGGGGCGCAGAAATATAGAAACAAGAACCAGAACCAATACTCGAACTCGGGGGAAACGAGCCGAAACAGGTTTGCAAACCTGGGCAAACAAGATGAGGAAGTAGCACAGGAGACCCAAGAGGTGATGCCACAACAAACTGAAGAGAGTGGAAGAGCCCTTACAGAAACACAGAAGGCGGCAAAAATCTGGAGGAAGAAAGACATAAATACAGTAGAGAAAAAGAGGGAAGTGTTGAGAGATATCCAAGATCAAAATAACAACAAGATGGACAGAGATACCGATCATAGAGCGGTGGACCCAGAAGTCGACGAGGTTATTGTGGTTGATGGGGAAGAACGGACCTATAGGACGAGTAAAGCTGTAGAAGAAGTGAACCAGAAAACTACCTCTACACAGGAGAGTGTTGTAGTTCAAGAGGAAGCGGGAGTGACCAACATGGATGAAGTTCAGGAAATTGATATACAGAGGGGGGAGGAGCCGGACCCAATGGCTGACTCAAATTCTGTGCAGATAACATCCAGAGTGTCACAAAGCAGGAAGATTAAAGGCTCGGGGACGAAGATGAAATCGGCTAGGATCAATCCGCCTTATGAGCACAGAAGAAAGAGCCCTAGACTGCATCAGAATGGGGGTAATGAAGACACATAATTGGGTATGGAAGAGAAGGAAAATGTTGAGCCAGTCCAAGCTCAATAACTTGAGGGAACTTCTACCGTTACCTTTACCAGTGTGAATGTTAGATACAATCTGTTGGAATACGAGAGGAATCGGCAGCAAAGATACTTGCCGTGTCCTCAAAGAGATTATCTCACAAAGAAAACCTAAAGTGGTGGGCATCCTTGAACCACGCATAAGTGGGGATAGGGCGTTGAAAACTATCCAGAAGTTGGGATTCAATAAATCTTTCAGATGTGAAGCTAGAGGGTTCGCTGGAGGGATTTGGGTGTGCTGGAGAGAGGAAGAGTGTACTATTAAAATTATGAACTGTCATAGGCAATTTGTCACTTGCAAAGTGAATGACTCTGTGCTGATTACGTTCGTCTATGCTAAACCTCAGTTTCCTGTTAGGAAACTGCTATGGAAACACTTGGTTGACATGAGCAAATCCTTTGATATGCCGTGGGTGGTCTTGGGCGACTTCAACACGACGCTGCTTCCGGAAGAAAAGAGCGGCAGCAAACACTATGATTTCAGGGAAGCAGCTATATTCAATGACATTTTACTGGAGGCGGGCCTTTCTGACCTGGGTTTTTGTGGAACTAAGTTCACTTATTTTCATGGGAGACTCCAAGAACGTATTGACAGAGTGGTGGCTAATACCAACTTCATCACTTCCTTTCCTCATTTCGTGGTTGAACATCTGCCTAGAGCAAGTTCAGACCACTGCCCACTTTTGATCCAATCGACCCTTAGACGCCATGGTCCTAGCCGTTTTGTTATAAGGGAATCCTGGTCTAAAGACGCAGGATTCTGGGAGTTAATCAGTGAAGTCTGGAAGCATGACACTTCTTTCCATGAAGCTCTTGATCAAGCGCGTGGCTACATAAATAGGTGGAAAGCGTCTAACCAAAAACATAAATCTGCTGAGAAGGAGAGGGTACTAAGAAACCTAGACAATCTGCAAAAGAGTATGGCTTAGAATTACGATGAGGTGACTGCGAGTCTTATCACCGATATGGAGGCACAATATAATGAGCACCTACGAAACGAAGAGGACGACCTTATACAGAGAAGCCATATTAACTGGCTTAAGAACCGGGATACTAATAGCAAATTCTACAATGCATATGTCAAACAAAGACGTCGAGCCAACACTGTCACTATGATTAAGAATGAAAACGGATGCTGGATTACTGAAGAGGCAGACATGAGTAAGTTGGTGTATGATCACTTCAGGCGCTTGTTTACGGAAACTGCTGTCTGTGACCCGAACAAGGTGTCCAATTATACTGGGACTTTCTCAAAGTTAAACCTCACGGACAAGGCGAAGGTGGCTGCTGAGCCTACTCTCCAGGAAGTGCACAAAATTCTTACGAACTCAAACCCACATAAGGCCCCGGGCCCGGATGGTGTGGATGGGTCATTTCTCCTGAGGAATTGGCACTCTATCAAGTACTCACTACTTAATACCATGAGTACTGCGCTCAAAGGCGTAACTCTGGATAAGAAGATATGTAATGCTAGCATAGTCTTGATCCCAAAGAAAGCTAGACCGGAGACGTGTGAGCATTTCAGGCCGATCTCGCTAAACAACATCGGCTTGAAATTAACTTCCAAGATCATTGTCGAGAGGCTGAAGACTTATCTATCTAATTGGATATCTCCGGTGCAGAGCGCGTTTGTACCAGGACGGAAAATTGCTGACAACATAACGGTAGCACAAGAAGTTCTACACGTTATGAGGAGGAAGAATAACAAGCAGACCATGGCTATTAAAATAGACCTGTCCAAGGCTTACGACAAGATGACTTGGCCGTTCATTGCGGATACAATTATGAAGATTGGGCTGCCTTCTACCATATGCATTTACATCCTTAACTCTTTGGCGAATGGCGAGACTGACATACTATGGAATGGCAAAAGTGCAGGGAAATTCACAGCGACCAGGGGGCTCCGACAAGGAGACCCTCTCTCCCCCTACCTCTTTGTTTTGTGCCTCAAAAGGCTATGCCAATCTATCGAGAACCTTGTGAATATGAAAAAATGGACTCCTGTGAAATTGCATAGGAAGGGACCAGGTATATCACATCTGTGTTTTGCAGATGATATGCTCCTGTTCACTAAGGCCGATAAGAAAGAAATGAGATCCATCCTCAAGTGCTTCAAGGAGTTTGGGGAAGTGTCAGGTCAGGCCATATCAACTAGTAAATCAAGCATCTTCTTCTCCAAGAATGTTCCCAATAGTATCCGAAAGGAGATCAGCAAAATAAGCGGATTTACAGTGACTGAAGACCTTGGGAGATATTTGGGGGTCCCCCTTAACCATGGCAAAGTCAGGAAAGACACCTATAGCCATGTCATAGAGAGGGTGTCTTCATCTATAAACTCGTGGGCTGCTAGATGTTTGAGCCTCACTGGAAGAGTATGCCTGGCTAAGTCAACTTTAACTGCAATCCCTAGTTACGTCATGCAAACGACGATGCTGCCTTTGAAAATCTGTGACATAATTGACAGAAGTATTCGGTCTTTTGTGTGGGGGGGGGGAAATCATAAAACTCATCCTCTTTCCCTTGTTGCATGGAATAAAATCACTTGTAGCAAATAGAGTGGAGGGTTAGGCCTGTAGACGATGAGAGAACTGAACAAGGCTCTAATGACTAAGTTGGCATGGGAGATTGCTACAGGTAGACCATCCATATGGGGCGAGAGCATGACCAGCAAGTATAATGAATACAACAAGGGGAATAAGTCCAACAAATCGAGAATCACTAAACAGGTCCTGGACTGTAAAAGATTCATAACTGATAACTCCATGATGATCACGATGAGCAGGAAGAACACAAATGCTTGGAAGGATAAATGGTGGAGTGTGGATAGAACACTAGAAGAAGTGGTGACCAAACCCATACCTTGGGAACTACATGACCTTCAGGTTACCAGCATCGTCAACCTCACCAAAACCTGGGATAAAGACTTCCTTAACGACTGGCTGCCGTCTGATGTTGCTGAGGAAGTGTTAAAGATCGAGATACCGGATGACGAACAACAGGAGGATGTCAGAGCCTGGATTCACACTGAATCAGGAAAATTCACCACGAAAAGCGCCTACACCATCCTAAGGAAGGAGAGAGATGTTAAAGTCCCAGGGAAATGGGATATTATCTAGAGCGCTAAAGTACCTATGAAGATTAAATTCTTCCTGTGGTTGACGGGCCATAATGCGATTCTAACTAACTGCAGAAGAGTTGCACGTCAGTTTACTACAGATGCGCGCTGCCCGGTTTGTGAGAGCAGTGATGAAACTATCCTACATGCTCTGCGGGATTGCCCGCAAGCTATGGAGGTCTGGCAGAAAACTATTGACAGAAACAGATGGCTGTCGATCTTTACAGAGAATGACATTTGGAGTTGGCTAGTGGCGAACATAAAAGATGATAAAGCAGGTAGCGCAACTTTCATGATTGGATGCTGGCACGTTTGAAAATGCAGAAATCTGAAAGTGTTTGAAAAACGAAAGCAACCGAGCAACATCACTGCATATCTGATCCAAAAGGAGGTTACCCTCAATGCTATTGCACAGAGGTCAGAAACAACAGAAGGAATGAATGTGAATAGAGAGCTAACGAGATGGAAGAAACCGCCAGTTGGTACTCTGAAATTTAATACAGATGCAACATTTAAAAACAAGGACTCATTGTGTACGATTGCTGTTGTTGGGAGGGACAATGAAGGCAGATGGAGAGGGGGATGGGCTACAAAAATCAAGGCCTCAAATGCTTTAGAAGCTGAAATTCGTGCGATTGAGTTAGCTACTGTAATAGGTAGCAAACTAAAGGTAGATAGCCTCATGATTGAGACTGATTCTAAAGGAGCTAAAGAGTCTATAGAAAAAGATGTGGGTGATTACCCTAAACTAGCTAAATGGCTGGGAAGAATTAGAGGAAGATGGAGATGTCATTGGTAGTGCACTAATATCCACCGAGAAGGCAACACTGCAGCGGACAGGCTGGCTAAGCTGCACCAAAAAACCCAGGGAGAATTCTATAATTATAGAACCCCTCCTCAACCTTTGGTTGAGATCATCAATCGAGAGTCATGTAATGGTAGTAGTACTACCACATTTCCGTTCAGTAATTTGGAGTCAGTTTGTAATTTGAATTTGAGTTTGCTTGCACGAGAGGGGCGAGATGAATAAAATACCCTCTGACTTACCCAAAAAAAAATTTATTTCCATATCACATGTACATTATGATATCCACATTACATGTCCATTAATTGGTGGAGGATGTTTTAATCCTACTTCTTCTCAAAAACCTTAACCTCAGATGAGGAGAGAAATATCATTTTAGGGTTTATTAGCAAGATAATGAGAAATGGATGAAAGAGATGAAAAATCTAAAGGTATTTTACTTTAGGCACAATCTTATGACTTTGTCTAGGTAAGATGAACGAGCTTGGAAGTCCTCATAAGCCAACCAGTAGTGCAAAGGAAATTTTTTCCAGCCCCTGAGTCGTGGTCCTTTCTAGAAACCATCATCTTTAGAAAATGCCCTAATATTTCTTTCATATTTCTACAAATTACTTGAAATTAGAAACTACTAAGTATTATTTGAAAAAACTGGGGCTCTGATACCACATGTAACGACCTTGCTTTTCAACATCCCCCAATTAAGAAAAGACCCAAAAAGTTGAGAGCCATTACCTAAAATTCCTAAGGTCCAGATTTAACCAAATAACAAATAATAGTAAATAATTTCCATTTATTCAAATATTGTTTAAAAGATGCTCCTTTAAGGAGATACGTGAATTTCAATCATAAGAACTATACATGTGAGAAGAAGTAACTATCCCATCCTCCTTACTTAGCTAAATGCCTTCATGTAAATTTATATGGTTTATCATGTCTTGATATCATCTTATCTAGCATGTACCTAAAACATCATAAAACAAAAGCATAGATTAGCATATCAAAATATACTATGTATGTGGGGTACATGGAAAATTGTGCAAGTACATAACAATATATAACAATCAATTACGTGCAAATAAGAACTGGCATTTTCTTTGCATAATATTTCTTTATGTGATACTCATAGTGCATTATAATTGGATAAAATGTAAATAAACATCCAACAATTTAGTTGTTCAATCCTTGAGAAATCCTAAAAAAAAGGCAAACAATATTGCGGGTAGCCATAAGTGTAACCATGTACCTTTTTAAAACCATGCAGATCTTGTAGTCTTTAATCATATTATCCAATCAACTAAGAAAATCAAACAATCAACTTTAATCCGCATGTATGTAAATCCTAAAGTGTCACCATCACATTAATCACATTAAATCCTACTCGAGTCCTAATCTAGGGTTTAGGGTTTGGATAAGAAATAAGGGGAAAAACCCTAATTCCATCGCATTTCATGAATTAAGTGAAACCCTGGTTTCTATATACTACATATCCTTTCATTATGATCACTTAAATTTAATTAGGTTTACTAACAACATAGCAAGTTAGGACCTTTAACCCTGAATCTTCATATGCATGATTATTTGCATTAGAAACCCTAAGTATCATCATTATGGTTACAACCATGTTAAATCACCATCATATTCCATATTATGAAATTACATCTCAAAAATCATATTCAGTGTGATTAACAACTTATTTATCAAAAACTAGGGTTCAGATGCATTAATCGCCATTTTAACCCATATTTGCACCACTTTTAGAACTAGGATTAGAATTATTTTTCAACTATATTTTATTTGTGTTCCTCTCCTTTTACTGATCAATTTTCATATATGTTTTGTTTTAATCTGATCATCCTAGTAATCACTACAATTTTCATAATACCAATAACATTGGACCAACTGAATCTGGCCACATCAGCCTAGCAAGTAATATCTACAAAGTTGAGGTGGCCAAGCCCGACCGATGGTCTCTGACCACTCCAGCAACACGCTCCAGCATGGCTATAGCTTCAAACATAATGAAAGTACTGATTTTCCCTCACCTTGACGGATAAGCCCCCATCACATATGAGGTTAATACTATCTTTTGTACTATGATCGTCTCCAACCTCGCGTAGGGTGACTCCAGGCCATGTTCTCATGTAAAGTTGCATTGTACAACACCGTCTCTAGACACCCACCTCCTCTCTCCATAGAGCTTCCAATTGTCACCCCTACCTTCAAGACACAAGCACCACCTCCTTGTTCCTCCTCCCTCCTTCACTAGTGTTTGAACTCCCAACCCTGTGGGTAGTGTAGTGTCATGATGTCAATTGTTCTGGCTACAACTAGTATTCCTCTGGCTACCTCCTTCGCACCTTGGACCCCTATAGGTGTTTGGCCCATCCACTCAATAGTCAAGGTCTCATAAGGAGGGGGAGCAGAGGGTATGAGACTGTCAATTGGTGTTAATAGTAGCATGCTTCTCATCACGACTCTGGCCAAACTTGGATGTGGGCTACTAGTTTCCTTCATGCATAAGAAGAAGGAAAACATAGGGAGTAGTATGGATGAGTCATGGGAAGGATACCGGTGGTGTGGACAAAACTCGATGATAGTGGCAGAGTCCTAATGTCCGGTTATGTACTGTTGTTGTTGCAACCAAGTTCTTATCATCCAAACCCACGACTGCGGAGGAGTCTCCACTCAGGAACCTAAACCAGCATGGATGAGGGGCGCACAATTAGGATGAGGAAGGAAGTATGTATATCCCCACAAGGCAATGGGGGTATTCCATCCTTTTTATAGAACTAAGTGTGTGGTTCAGTGGATTGGTTTCCAAGTTTGTATATAGTTGGAAAAGCATCACTTTTAGGAAGTAAGTAAATACATCCTCTTTATTTTCTCTTACTTCCCTTAATTTTCCTTATATGAAAACTCTTGGCTCTTACTTTAATAAAATTAAAAGTCACAAAAAGGCACTACCATAATCTTACTGGGATTTGGATTTAGCAACCAAAAAGTCATTATAAAATGCACATAACTTTATAGTACACATTGGATAATTGGTCATTAATATTTTTGAGAAACACTTATAATTTGGGATCTAGACAGTTCCTTTTATCACTCTCTTTGATATATTTCCCCAAATCAAGTATCCTTACTTCAAGGAAATTGATAATGCATTTTCCAATCTATATCTAGTAAGTTGGGATTTATAGGGATGCCATTCACATAAAAATAGCTCTTTTAAAAAGTATTCAATATAATACCATTATCCCATGGAATATCATTTTTCTCCCAATTTCTAAAATTCTCCTCCTTTGCTTCTTATTTTCAAGTCTATGAAAGTTAGATCAAAATAATACTAATTGATGTTTCAAAACATGTGTTGCCAAATTGGCTAGATAATTACTGATTTAATTATCTACAACACCACAACACTTATTTTCTTTTGGAAACTTGCATATCACCTCACATTTCTATTATCCAATAAGTCATAAATCCATTAAAATTAATGTGTACACAAAATGTCTTACTCCTTTGTCTTGTGCCCCGATCACATATAGGCAACACAAATAGTCTCATAGGTAACATTATTATTCTATCAATAATATCATTGGAGAGTTTACTTATCAATTAATGGCTTATATTTATATATTTCAAATTTATCAAAATTTGATGATATAACATCTCTGTAGGGAACCAATGGCTTATGTTATAACATGGGTTTTCACATGTATTTACATAATTGAAATACAATTATTGGTTTGTTAAGGATGTATTAGAAAACTTACCTTTTCGATCTCCTTATCACAATAGATTTTATGCACCCTTAGAAATATTCTCATTGAGTCTGAGAGGTGAAGATGATCATGGAAAACCTTGTTTTTTCTAACTATGGTAAGATATTAAGGTTTCACCCACTCACTCAAGGAAATAGAGACAAACCCCTCGACCCTAGGTCTATATAAAGGCTATAGACCCCTCTGCGAGACCACCCACTTGACCTCCAATAAGTTTTGCTGTTCTCCTCCCTTCCCCTCTAGTACTCCGCTATGAAGTTGAACCCTAGTTCCTTTTCACCAGGAACCCTCAGACCAATCGAAGGCCACCAACAAGCTTATCAAAGCCATATGAAGGAAGTTGTACCCCAACTTGCTACTCTAGAATCCTAATTCCCAGAGTCAAAATATGATTGACTCGATTGAGAGTGAGAGCATTCCGTCGAGAGGTAGAAGAAGACCGATTAGGAAAGGAATCTCCTTCCCTTGAGTGTGCAAAATATGTCTTTTCCGCTCTTTTTCTCACCGATCTTTGCTTGGGCCATGAGAGTGCGGGCGCTGATGCAGCATGAGCTGATTGGCTCCGCCATTGCCTATGACATGCTGGAAATACTTAGTCAGACGTTGAGGTGGCAACTGATGACTGGCCAAAAATAATTAATTTTTCTAAAATCGTAGAAAAGTAAAGGATTGTCCAATGATAAAAACTAATATATGAAAGTTGATCAAAAAATACAATAATTTCAATAAAAATAGTTTTATGACCTGGATCTACTTTGAATTCCAAAACTGCCTAAAGTTACTAATTTTAATGTATTTAAAGCATGGAAACCTAATTTCTTAAGTTTAATGATCATAACATGCTTAAATAGCTTTAGTGGATAAAGTTTAGTCTTTTTGGATAAAAGGACGTCTTTTACTTAATTTGAGATTAATATAAATGCATATGACGTCAGAATTAGGGTTTGTGAGTTAAAAAGGCATTAAAAGTAACAATTAGGGTTTGGAAAGCCAAAACCCTATTGAAACCCTAATTTGACCACAAAACCCTAACTTGGAACCCAAGTCAGTCTTAATGTGGAATCATGAACAAAAATAGTATTATCTGGGTGTTATGCATTAATATTAGGGTGATTGCTTGCTTATTCTCAACTACACCTTTTTACTTGGAATTTAAGTTACATATAAAAAAGGTATGTGGTTACGCTTATGACTAATCACCTTAACCAACTATTGTAGTTTCTCAGAGTTTTCTTGAATGGATTTCAATTTAATGCTTGCATGTTTATTTACTTCCTACAATCTATAAAGTAACTATCGTTGCCATCTTATATAAATGTATCATGCTTAAACCTTGTATCATCTCTGGTGATTTAAAGAGAATGGGGTGAATAAAGTCATCATGGGGATGACTGGTGATCAAGCCCGGAAAGGAAGATCACCTCAGGCCAAGCCCGGAAAGGAAGGCCTACGTATGAAACCAAGCCGGGGAGAGGGAAGGTTATGAAATGTCCACTTCAGGGACCAAACCTAAAGAAAGGGTTCCCCATAAAGAGGCTCCCCAATAGAGAGGGTAAACCATTGAGAAAAGAAGATAAGGGTGGAGGGTTAAAATAAGAAAATTCTTGTTCAATTTTGTAATCATAGTTGTTGACATGGTTGATTATATTGTTACACCTACATGCAAATATTTTGTTTTCCTCACATACTAGTATAACTTGTTATATTGATCATTGTTTTGTTTCACAGTGTTTTAGGTTAAATTATTGTTGTTCTGGAAAATAGACATCCTGAGAAGAAGGCATCAAAAGGAAAGATACTTAAATTTACCATGTAGGATGTAGTTAGATAGATAGTTTTATTTCACATTACAAACAATATATTCCTATTTCATGTAACTCCTTATTAGAGAGTTTATCTTTCATATTATACGAAATTCTTTTCCATTCCATAAAATTATAATTATTTTTAGTTAATTGCTAAACCTCTATCCTGTAAAAATGAAAATGGCCCTTGCCCTCTCAGTCCATCTTAATTGGGGATAACAGTGGGATGGGGTGGTTACATTTGGTATCAAAGTGAGGTTTACCATTTAAAATTTGATAATTATTAAATTTTAAGAGTTATGTAGAGCCCAAGGTAATTATTAGAGTACTTTCTAAAGCCGGTGGTGTCTAGAAGGGACCATGACCTGGGAGATGGAAAAGCTTTCCTCCACACCATTAGTCGGCTTACGAGGACTCCCGGGCCCGTGCATCCTGCATGGATAAATTCGAAAGATTTTACTCAAAATTAAACACCTCTAGGATTTCTTCTTATCCAAAGTAATCACTTCTCTACCCCCTTGCTTAACTCACCAAAACTCTAAGGACATGTAACTGCTTCCTCTGTCCTTCTAATTATTAGGGTTAGGGATATTAGGGATTAAGACATCCTTTTCCAAATAATAAAATACATGTAAACAATATGTCATGCACATAATTGTATGATGCTTCAAATGCCTTAAATATGAAATTGAGATTAATAGTATATTTTTGTGAAACAACATGGCCCGTACCAAACTATTTCCATCCCCAATGACACACACATGGAATATCCAGATTTGAGTCTCTCCCGCAAGAAGAGACTGTCCTCAAAGAAGAAGAGGAGGTCCATGGAGGGTGATGTTGGTATGTATGCCTAAATAGTCAATCATATGATGATTGCAATGGGGCATTAGATACCTGATTTGATAATAATAAAGTTAATTTGTCTATCATGTTTGTCTCAATCATGAGATGATGACAAAAACATAAGTATATGTCTAAAGAATAATGTTACTCGATGACATATGTCTTTAGGTTAAGGACCTGACCAATGAGATCATATGTATGATAAAAGTACATACATTCTTGTTATGTCCCTAGTAGGATAATATTGTGGAATCAAAATAGATAGCATTAATATATAAGACTAGAGTGTGTGTTGACTAATGACATAGTCTCATTAGTCATGATATGTGATATCAAGTCAAGCACACATGTACATGTTAGAGAACAGTGTATCAGACAAACCCACCTTGACAATGGTACATGGATACCATAGAATGGTAGTCAGAATCATCTCTCACAATGATAGTGGCGATTGTGGTTCTTAGACCCAGAGTTACTACACTCATCACATATTGTACATTGAACTTTGACATCATCCAAAGTGACCTTGAATAAGGGTTACCATAAAGGTGATGCTTGGGTACTCTGTGATACATGGGGATTGAGTGTGAGTGATGTAGATGAAATGTGTCTCTCCTATAGGAGATTGATATCTAGGCCTCTTGATAAGTGAGACTAAGAAATCTATGGCCATAATCATGTGATTGAATATGTGATATGTGAACTCACATGCATCTTAGACAGTCTGCTCCAGTTCAAGGAATATGGATTGAACATTGAGAGGATGACAATTTCATGCCTCGAGTTCAATCTAGATATCAGAGATAAAGGAACTATACAATCACAACAACACTGATCAAGGATTTTAGGTTGAAGTTGTCATCCAACTTTCCAAATTACATGGGTAGGAATGATGTGTTGCTAGATACCACTCATTTCTTGTGATGTCATAAGTTGGTTATGGACATTCGCTGCCAACATAATTTGAGACCTATAGGGTCACACACATAGGATACACTTGGAATAGGAGTTTCTTCATGAATGGTGTTTAATTTGATTACTAAAATTGTTTAAGTATTCAGTTAAAAAACTGAGGTTTGAAATTGATCGACTAGACTCTGAATGGACATGTTTAAGTGTTTAATGAATCAGTTGGAGTGTCGATTCAATTAGAATCGACATTGGTTGAACAATGCCTGAACTAGGGAATGAATCAACAGGTTCACCTAGTGAACCAACCGGTTCATAGTCCCAACTGACTAGTTCATATTATGAATCACCTGGTTCAATGGTCAATTTGAGTGGATCAAAGATTGGTGCTGACGTCTGGTTGTGCATTAATAGTGCGTTGAATACCAATGTGATTTAGAATAGGAAACTACATGAACCAACCAATTCATGGCACAAATCAACCTATTCATGCATGAACCAACTGGTTGGGTTGGTGAACCGACCGGTTCGCCATATGAAATTTCTAGAAAATTTGTGAATTTTATTCTTTTAACTCCCACACAAATTGGAAACCCTGACCGTAGCCTCTCCTACCAATAGAGGGGTATTGGGGGCTTCTCAGAAATAACAATAAGCTCTGACAATTGTTGTCCTCTATGGTTGTGGTAACCAATAGAGACTCTGAGCAAGTTCTACCCGTCAAAGGGAGGAACAACAAGGGAGATATAATTGTGGCAGAGTGAATCAATCCTAGAAGATTGACGTTCAAAGGGACAACTCCTTTCCATTGGATCTGGTAGCACAACATGGAGTTCCCGATAGTCCGCGTGGACTACTCTAGAGGCGGGAGGTTTTTGCCTATTACTAGGAGGATGTCGTCAACCACCATCTGTGGTGTTGCACTAGGAGGCCACTGCTGACGACTGATTGACTTTTCTTGGAGAAGAAGCATGTTACTACATCAAGAGTTTTTGCTGGACTTGCTCCAGGTCCAGGTATAACTCTTGTAAACCTTTCTTCCTACTTACATTGTTGTTGACACGATCTTGTTGATTAGGGAACCAGGCTTGAAATTTTTGGTTCTGCTGCCTTTTCTGTCGCCTGGATTTCCTTACAAGTGAGTCCTCTAGGAAGAGGAAGAAGGAAGATGGGGCATCTACAGAGAAAGGTCCCGAGCATGAGGTTGTCCCCTTTGGCATGTTGAACCATGAAGATGGCCCTGATCCCAAAGGTGAACCTATGGTGGAAGATGAGCCCCAGGATGACCTCGACCATGCTACTGGCTCTGCACCAATAGTTGGGTAAGTAGTTATCCATACCCCTGATGCACTTTGTCTAGAGCAACAGAAGAAGCTCACTAAGGCCATTAGTGCTCTATCACTCAAAGATGTTGCCAAAGATGAGAGTGATGAACCTCTACCTATCCACCCTCATCTCAGATCCACCATACTCAACTCCGACAAGATAAATATAGAGAAGTTATGGGGTGAAGACAAGACAAAGGTAATTGACAAGGCGGACGCATGGCTCCTAGCAATGGAGAATGGTTTCCACATTCTAAAGGTACAAGCAAACAAAAAGGTTCCCTTCATCACTCACCTTCTTGAAGGAACAACAAAGACATGGTGGAAAAATTATATCATGGGCCAAGACCTGAATGAGGAACCAATGTCATGGATGGACTTTCATACCATCTTCTTCACAAGATTCATTCCTAGCGCTACCAAGAAAAAGAAGGAAAAATAGTTCATGCTCCTTAACCAGTGCAACATGATAGTGGCAGACCATGCTCAAAATTTCTATCTCCTAGAGTAGTTTGGATATATGATGACTGAAGAACGGTGAGTGGAATGTTTTGTGAGCACCTGGACCCCCTGATAAAGCCCCATGTGATGGGGAGAAAATCCCCAAACTTCACTGAGGCCCTCAAATCTTCCCTAGACATGAAGAAGACAGTCATGCCTACACAGAACCCATCTAAGGGATATCTAGGGTTCACTGAAGGCACTTTTTCCCCAAGGAATGATAATAGAAAGGGGAGAGGATAAAAAAATGAAAACAATAGGAATGGAGGAAAGGGAAAGCCTCATCAAAAGAACCGTCACCCTGAGTGCCACACCTATGGGAAGAAGCACCATGGAAGATGTTACCATGAGATGAAGGTGTGCTACTACTGCCAGCAAGAGGGACATATTAGGTCCAACTGTCCTCTTCCCGATCGAGGTCCAGGCCTAGTGGCGGCTCAAACAATGGTCACAATACCCTAAGGAGAAACCCCTCCCGCAGGAGAGCATAGACAAGCCTGAGTATTCTCTATTGAGAATGAAGAAGCTCAAGCCAATGCCAACCGTCTCATATAAGGTAACCATCCCTAGAATTCCATTTCCTATCCTTTACCATGAAGTGCATAGTCCGACTATTATAAATACGATGTAAGCGTGCTTGATATAGTGGGCCATAAGGTGAAAGATTTGTTCAACTCTGGTTCTAATAATACTTTCATCTTGAGAAATCTCACAATTATGCTTTAGAGTTCAAGGAGTTAAGATATGTCTTAGAAGTCACTACCCCTAGTGGTCGTATCTTCTCATCCCTCCTTAAGACACTGGTCATACATGTTAAATATATGAACAATGAACTCCCTACCAACTTTATCCTGCTTTATATGAATGATTTCGATGTCATTATAGGAATGGATTAGATTTATAACTATAATGCAAAAATAGACTACAGGGAAAAGAAAATAAGAATAGAGAGACCAGGTCATGAACCCTTTACCACTAGAGGTAGGAAAGATGCTAGAACTATCCTATATGTGTCAACTGTAAAAGCGAAACAGATGGTAGCTAAAGGTTGTCTAACATTCCTAGCTGTAGTGACTGAGCCAGAGAAAAACGTACAAACCTTACGGGAAATAGAGGTAGTTAGGGAGTATGCTAATGTGTTCCCAGATGATTTACTAGGCATAAATCAAGAGAGAGAAGTGGACTTATCAATAGAGCTAGCTCCTAGGACAAACTAGATTTTTAGGGAACGTTACAGGATGGCTCTCGCTAAGCTTCTTAAGTTGAAGAAGCAACTACATGAACTACTAGAAAATGGCTTCATCCGACCCACCACATCCCCATGGGGGGCACTGAATCTCTTTGTAAAGAAGAAGGACAAACCTCTATGTATGTGCATATACTATAGAATGATAAATCGGGCCACCACTAAGAACAAGTATCCTCTACCCCACATAGATGACATGTTTGACAAGATGAAAACTATTCAAGTCTTCGTGAAGATTGACCTAAGATCCACTTACCACAATGTTGCAAGTTAAGAGTGAAGATATACCAAAAACCACTTTTCAAACCCGTTATGGCCACTATGAGGTTTTGGTTATGCCTTCTGGGTTGTCCAATTCTCCAAGTGTGTTCATGAACCTCATGAATAGTGTGTTCTAGCCTTTCCTTGATACCTTTGGCATAGTGTTCATAGATGACATCTTGGTTTACTTTGATGAACTACAACAACACTGCAAACACCTAGATAAGACCCTTGATATCTTGAGAAAGAAGAAGTTCTATGTGAAATCCTCATAGTGAAAACTTTGGATAGACTGAGCTATGTTCCTCAGACACATTATATCTCGAGGAACCATTTTAGTGGCGCCTACCAAGATAGTAGTCATCTGCAAATGCCAACCCCAAATAACACATCCAAGATTCATAACTTCCTAGGATTGATGGGTTATTACCTGTGCTTCATCAAGGATTTCTCAAAAACTTCTTTGTCCTTGACCAAGCTCACTAGAAGGATGAGAAGTTTACTTGGTATGAATTCTGTGAGGCACGAATCTAAGAGTTGAAGGAAAAGCTAACCTCTACCCTATTCTGACCATACTTTCAGGTAATGAAGGTTTTATCATCTTCACTGACACATTAAATATGGGATTAGGATGCGTGTTAGATTAAAACAAGCATGTGGTCACCTTTTCTTCTAGACAACTCAAGCCCAATAATTTGAATTATCCGACCCATGATCTGAAACTTGCAACAATTGTCTATGCCTTGAAAATTTGCTGACATTATCTGTATGGGGTTACCTTTGACATCCTCACTGACCATAAGAGATTGAAGTATCTTTTGACTCAGAATGACCTAAACTTGCAACAAAGGCATTGAATGAAATGCCTAAAGGATTTTGACTTCACCATAGCTTACCATCACAGTAAGGCCAATGTGGTTTTCGATGCCCTCAGTAGAAAATGTCTCAGTTGTCCAACTAGTTTGATTAACCGGTGGAAGAAACTAGAAGACTTTGCTTGATGAGCTCTACAACCTTTGGCAAATAGGATTCGTCTTGACAATGACCAGATCACGTATGACTTGGTTATTGAGCTTGTTGCAGCCTAGCTAGCCAACCCAGAGTTAGAAAAGATGAAGGGTTTGATGGTAAATCCTCAAACACACCTCTCGGTGGGTGTGGATGGTGGAATTTGGTATAAATGTCATATTTAGCTTCCTGAGGATTCACCCTGAAAGACTTGTATCTTGCAAGAGACTCACGGATCAAAGTATATTGTACACCCAAACACCATTAAGATGTTTAAGGACATGCAATGATACTTTTGGTGGTCAGGGATGAAGAGAGACATAGCTTTTTATGTGGCTAGTTGTCTCACATGCCAGATGGTGAAGGCTAATCACCAGCAACCTGGTGGGATACTGCAATCAATTAAGATTCCTGAGTGGAAATAACACCAGATCACCATGGATTTTTTGGTGGGTCTTCCCGAGATAAGAAAAGGTTATGATGCAATATGGGTTGTGGTGGACCGCCTAACCAAGTTAGCACACTTCCTTGCCCTAAAGGTCACTGCCAAGGTATCAGACATAGCTGAAATTTACATTAGAGAAATAGTTCATTTGCATGGTGTTCTGAGTTTAATTATTTCTAATCGTGACCCTAAGTTCACTTCAAATCTATGGAAACAAGTTCAAGAAGAACTCAGTACAAGGTTGAAATTCAACACATCATATCACCCCCAAACTGACGGACAGTCAGAAAGAACAATCTGGGCCTTAGAAGATTTGTTGAGAGCTTGTATGCTAGATTGGGGTAGATCATGGGAGAAATACCTTCCCTTAGGCGAGTCTTCCTATAATAACAATTACCAATTCGGTATCGAGATGCCTCCATATGAATCTCTTTCTTGGAGGTCGTGTCGGTCATCACTTCATTGGGATGATGTTGATGAAAGGACCTTGCTGAGGTCAAAGGAACTACAAGTGTATGTTGAAAAGGTCGCTTTGATCAAACATAGTTTGAAGAGAGCCCATGATTGACAAAAGTTGTACGTTGATGCAAAGTGGATAGATTTGCACTTATGTAGATGACCATGCATTTCTAAAAATCCGAGTCCTCCCAGCTATAGCTAAAAATAGATAAAAGTTGAGTCCTCAATATGTGGGCCCATTTGAGATTCTAGAAAAAATTGGTGAGGCCACTTATCATTTAGCTTTACCGCCATAATACAATATGATGCATGATGTATGTTCCATGTGTCCAATATGAAGTGCTATGTGAAGTATCCTAGCCATGTGTTGAATATTGAGCCTATTGAACTCCAAGGGGGATTGACATATTCTCAATCACCTGTGAGGATAATAGACTCCAAGGTGAAAGAGCCCATGAATAAAAAGATAGAGATGGTAAAGGTTCTTTGGAAACACCATGGTGAAGATGAAGCCACATGGGAGCTATGAACTGACATGGAAAAGTCTCATGCTAATCTTTTTGTATGATTAGTTGAATTTTGAGGACAAAATTCCTATAAGAGGGAAATGATGTTATGACATGGTTTTTCACATGTATTTACATAATTGAAATGCAAATATTGGTTTGTTAAGGATATATTAGAAAGTTATCCATGCTTTGTTTTAAAAGTATGAATTTAATTTGCAAATTCTCCTTTTCTATAGTTTTTGTGGATTTTACTGTTATCAATAATCCAATAATAGATATGAGTAAAAGACAAAAAGAAAAGCCAAAATCAAGTGAATTACCAAAAGTAATGAGTGATTAATAATTACATATGGGATTATGTGAAATTTTCTAGAAAAGTGGTGTTGAAGGAAACTAATGGTTTGATTTCTGTTCCATATTATTTTTAATGAGAAAGGTTATCAAAATAAGAAGTATAGCCAAGTTGGGAGGAGAAAAGAATTAATTTGATGCCTTAACTAAGTAGAATAAAAAGGGAGACTTGGGGACAAATAAAAGTATCCTTACTTGTGTATTTTGGTCTCAAATCTTGCCAACTAGATATAACTACTAGAAACCTCTCTTTAAAATTTGAGAATAAAAGGATAAAAGGGGAGAGAGAAATGAATTAATTAGTTTTCCTTAAAGTGATGGGTTGAAGGAATATAGAATTAAATGTAACGCTTTAATATGATTTTAGAAAATTAGGGACTCGGCCCCTTTAGTTCGCGCATGGAATCCAAGCCGCGAATCTCAGATCCAAGGGCTCCTAGTCATCGTCTAGCTTGAGACAAAAAGGAAACTCAGAAATAGGAGTAACTCTTTTCCTTTTTGTTCTCCCTAACACAATAGATTATATGAACACTTAGAAATATTCTCATTGAGTCTGGGAGGTGAGCAAAAATTGGGAAATTTCCAATTTTTCCAAGTATGGTAATCTATTAAGGTTTGTCCCAATCACTCAAGGCAATAGAGAGCAACCCTTCGACCCCAAGGCTATACAAATGCCATAGACCCCTCTGCAAGACCACCCACTTGTTCATGAGACTCTACTATACCTCTAAACTCTCATCCTACCTCCAATTTTACACCTAAGATCTACTATTTTTCTCCCTTTACCTCTGGTGCTCCAATGTAAAGTTGAATCTTGGTTCCTCTTCACCAGGAATCCTCAGGCCAATCGATGGCCATCAACAAGTTTGTCGAATCCAAACAGAGGAAGTTGTACCCCTGCTCACTGCTCCAGAATCCTGATTCCTAGAGTCAACCTACAATTGACTCGATGGAGAGTGAGAGCCGACCGTCAAGTGGTATAAGAAGACTGATTGGGAAAGGACTCTTCTGCCCTTGAGCGCGCACTGGACGGTAAGGGTTAAGTATGTCTTCCCCCCTCTTTTTCTTGCTTATCTTCACTTAGGCCATGAGAGCGCGAGTGCTTACGTAGTGCAAGCCAATTGGCTTGGCCATGGACCTTTGCCACACTGGAAATACTTAGTCTGCTATTGAGATGGCAACTAATGATTATCCAAAAATAATTAATTTTGTAAAAATTGTAGAAAAGTATAGGATTGTCCAATCATAACAACTAATTTATGAAAGTTGATAAAAATGCAAGAATTTCAATAAAAATAGTTTTAAGACCTACATATGCTTTGAAATCCAAAACTTCCTAAAGTTATTAAATTTAATGTATTTAAAACATGGAAACCCTAATTTCTTAAGTTTAATGATCATAACATGATTAAATGACTTTAATGGATAAAATTTAGTCTTTTTGGATAAAATGACATCTTTGACTTGATTTCAGATTAATAAATGCCTATGATACCAAAATTAGGGTCCGTGAGTTAAAAAGGCATTACAAGTAATAATTAGGGGTTGGAAAGCCAAAACCCTAATGAAACCCTAATTTGACCACAAAACCCTAACTTGGAACCCTAGTCAGTCTTAATGTGGAGTTATGAGCAAAATAGTAATACTTGGGTTTATGCGTCAATTTCAAGGTGATTTCTTACTTATTCTCTACTACACCTATTTACTTGGAATTTAAGTTATGTAACACCTGGGCCCACTACCCAAGGCTCTAGTAGGGTTTCAGGAATGATAACTAGTCCCACACACCACCACTAGCCTTAACTGTGCGCTTTGTCCTCACTCACGCACTTGGGGTCAACTTCCTGACTGGTCACCCATCCTAGTAGTACTCCAAGCTAAGCATGCTTAACTATGGAGTTCTTTAGTGATGGGATCTTAGAAAAGGAGGTGCACCTTGGTGATATGGGTAGTCCAATCATTCCTTTTCAGATCATTATATCCGAGGCCTCAAATCTTGGGATGTTACAATCTCCCGCACTTAGACTCTTGACGTCCTCGCCAAGAATCAATATAGGGCCTCATAATCTCTTCCCCATTTTAGTACAGACCTAGAATGACCCATGGACACCCATCTCCCATCCATGACTACCAGCACAAGGGTGGCTCCATCTTGTATCAGTGGATAGCCCTTTTCAACTTGCATGGACCTCATGGCTTAAGACTGGCATGCCACATGTCCATGTGGGCCCCACCTACTAGAGGGGAATTGGCTCTGATACCATTTGTAACACCCGAGCCCACTTCCCAAGGCTCTAGTAGGGTTTCAGGAATGACGATTGGCCTCACAGACCACCACTATCCTTAGCTGCGCACTTTGTCTTCACTCATATACAAGTTAGGGTCAACTTCCCGAATGGTCACCCATCCTAGTACTTCTCCAATCTAAGCACACTTAACTATGGAGTTCTTTAGTGATGGGCTCCTAAAAAAGGAGGTGCACCTTGGTGATATGGGTAGTCCAATCATTTCTTTTAATATCATTATATCTGAGGCCTCAAATCTTGGGATGTTACAAGTAACTTCTGAAAAAGGTATGTGGTTACTCCTATGACTAATCGCCTTAACCAAATTCGTAGATTCTCGATGTTTTCCCAAATGGATTATAATTAAATGCTTGCATGTTTATTTACTTCCTGCAAACTATAAAGGCACTATGGTTACCATCTTATATAAATGTATCATGCTAAAACCCTATATAATCTCTGGTGATTTAAAGGGCATGGGGCAAATAAAGTCATCATGGGGATGAATAGTGATTAAGACAAGAAAGGAAGATCACCTCAGGCCAAGCCCAAAAGGAAGGATTATGTATGAAACCAAGCCGGGGTGAAGGAAGGTTATGAAATGTCCACTGCAAGGACCAAACCCTAAAGAGAGGGTTCCCTATAAAGAGGCTCCCCAATAGAAAGGGTATACCATTGAGAAAAGAGGATAAGGGTGGTGATGTTAAAACAAGACAATGCTTGTTAAATTTTCTAATCATAATTGTTGCTATGAATGATTGTATTGTTATCACTACATGCAAATATTTTGTTTCCCCCACATACCAATATAATTTGTTATACAAATCATTGTTTTGTTTCAGACATTTTAGGTTAAACTGTTATTCTGCAAATGGACATCTTGAAAAGAAGGCACAAAAAGGAAAGATACTTAAAGTTACCATGGAGGATATAGTTTGATAATTTTATTTCCAATTGCAAACATTAGAATCCCATATCATGTGACTCCTTATTGGATAGCTTATCCTTCATATTGTACCAAACTCTTTTCCATTCAATAAAATTTATAATAATTTTTGGTTAATTGCTAAACCTCAATCCTGTAAATATGATAATGGCCCTTGCCCTCTCAATCCACCTTATTTGGGGATAATAGGGGGAGGGGATTGTTATAGGTTCATCTAGTGAGTTGGAGTAGGCTGGCGTACCCAACACAAGAAGGAGGATTGGGTTTAAAACATCTTTCAAATTTAGATGAGTACCACGTATAGAAAAGAATAAAAAAGTTCTGTGATGGGAAATCAACATGGAGTTAATGGATGAGGTTAAAATATGGATATGACTTATCCTGACAACCAAATCACAATTGGGGATTTTCTAAAATATGGAGGAGAATGGTAAAAATCTGGCAAAGTACTGGGAAGATGATACAAAATATGGGACTGTTGTAGACATGTTCAAGTCAGAAGGAAAGCATTTGAGCATCTTTGGATTGCTATGCACTATTCTAGATGGAGTCTAACGACCTTCAGGGCCATAAGTGAATACCTGCCTACGAAGGAC
The DNA here is from genome assembly GCA_963693085.1 of Alisma plantago-aquatica. Classification (NCBI taxonomy): domain Eukaryota; kingdom Viridiplantae; phylum Streptophyta; class Magnoliopsida; order Alismatales; family Alismataceae; genus Alisma; species Alisma plantago-aquatica. The sequence goes on along the minus strand of OY856409.1, from coordinate 659,902,652 downwards.
AAGATATGTAAATGGAAAACTGATGTTTATCCTAACAACATTATGTTCCAATATGGTAACAAATCTACTTCTCATTTGTTTGATGAGTGTAAGGTATGGATGTACCTATGGGGACGATCCAAACTGAAGTCAAATTAGAGAAGAAAATATCCCTTATACTCATGCCTATAAGACTTGGATAGAATATGTAAATGCAATGTGACTATTGAATTGTGGGCCATCACATGGATTGTCCATATAATATGGTCTAAAAGGAATAGTAGGCAACATGAGGGGAGTGAGAATGACATCCTACACATCTTTAATATGCTTCAAAAGGAAATTCAATTGAGATTAAACATGTACAAGGACAAAATTAGAAGGATCTCTAATGTTCGTAGAAGGAAATGGGAACTATTATAAAAGGGTGGTGCTTTGAGACCTAACTATTTTATGTTTATTATTTGTAATGCCTTCAATGCTCTTAGCAAGCTACATGTTTGTATGTAGCTTGCATTTTTGTTCCCTAGTTAGGTTTGGAAATATATTTATCTAATTTTTCAAAAAAAAAAAAGATCTAAACTTGTTCATTACTTATGTGGTATTTGGATCTTATAATGTGAAATAAACTATGAAATGTGTTTTATGTAGTTTTTTGAAACTTGCTCAAATATTGATCAAATGCTACCCCAATCCATATTGTGACATCAAAATTAGCAACTTTGTAATATTTCTACCTATAAATTCTATATGGATCATTCTTGTCCCCTAATGTAACTTTGTAACCTAATCTTGACTTGAATGTGACCTAAGTGCATGTTGTAAATTTTAGGATCAAAATGTGTCTGAATCTCACCCTAGTGATCATCCATTATATTTGATGTATTTAAATCAATAACATGTTGATCCTTATGATACTAAATCAAACTTGATTTATTTTATACAATAAGGATGACTATATTGCATGATAATAGTCCAATATGACTTGAAATGACAATGTTGATGCTTAAGTTGCTTAGTCTAGCTCGAACCACATGTTTTCTCTACTAACATCATGCAACCCTATTTTGATGACATCTAATATTAGTTGTGATGTGTCACTATAGGTTCTAAGTAAATCCATGATGTATCATCTAATTTGATAATGAACTTACATGACCTCATTTGAGATACTGTAAAGAATGTCCAACTAGATGACATATGAATTTAGAAGACACATACAACAACCATGATGATGCTCAATGAGACCTAATCTTGCTTATGTTCATCAAATTACATTTAATAGTAATCTCAAGACCACTTTGTTGACTTAATTTCCAAGACCTAGTCAACTTGCTAATTATACCTTTCTAAATCAAAGGGTTAATCTTGTTCTCTAATCAAGGTAAGCTTTATCCTCCTATTGGCTAGACTAGTGATATCGAAATTGTTTGATTGTATGTATGTATGGGATTAAGAGAGGCATTCACTCCCCCTATCCCATTCTCATGATGAAGGTTGAACATCCGGGAGGTTAGTAAATCAACTTGTATGTATGTATGCTTAAATTCTTGGTGTTACAAACTTTCTTGAGCTATTTGTTCCCTAAGATAAATACCTTTGCTTTTTTAAAACAAGTTGAAAAAACCTTGAAACATAGTCATAGATGCCCATTATACAAGCCTTGTGCACCTCCATATATTCTCAGGGTAAGGACACAATGGTGGGTGCCTAACTTGAGTTGCCTAGGAAGGTGGGCCATGTTGATAGACTAAGGGTAACTGTGGCACACCATCACACTAAACAAGATAACTCAAAACCCAAAATGTGATCAATTACTACTTAAACACATAGCAGAAAAAGGGATAATTAAAAACTAAATAAACATGTCCAGGAACATTTACATATAAGTCCAACAACCTGCATAAAAGCACATACCACACCATGTATCTATACACCTGTCCAGTGGCATCAACTACAACCTATACACAAAAGCATAATCCCACATATATACATGCCATATACAACATCATTAAACTTGCAAAAACTTGAGTCAGTATACACATCATCTACAAAACATCCCCTGCTCGGACCTGAGAGTACATGGATGACTCTAGGACACACCAGAAACTAGCCAACCTTCTCCTCCCACTGATCTCCAAGTTGATCCTCTTCACTATCACGATCATTATGATGCCATTGATGATCACCTAAAAAGATGTGGTGACCCAGAAGGTGAGACCCATGTCCCAGCGAGAGATATAACTCTCAACAATATTTATTGATTACAATAGGTTAAATAATTAAACTGAGAAGCAGACAAAGCTATCTCCTTTTGAATAGTTTATTTCTTATATCATATTATATAATAACTAATCATTACAAGAACACAAGGCAAGGGTTATCGACTAATGTGAATTGTTGTTTAACCCTAAATACATGAATGAGTTATATCTTTCATTAATCCCCGGGGAGTGTGAGACATACCACTTAAACTTTCAACTGAAAACTGCAAAATTGCAATCAGTTATGTACAAAATATAGGAGATCCAAAATCCTAAGATCTCTTCCCCTCGGTCAGTATGAGTCCGCCGCATTGACATATTAGTCAAGCTACAAAATAGCTTAGTCTGCTCTTGGCATGTAGGTCGTGACACTAGAAACTAGGGTATATAACCCTATCATACGAGGTAAAACCGTATCTGTCATCAATCACATCACATATCATCATTCATTCGAGATATGACCTTGATCGTTCTCTATAACCTTGGGATCAGGATGACAAGGATACACACTCCCTACACTCATATATACTTAATATTATACGACTATGAGTTTCACTTATGGAATACTCATTTTACCATCCAGCAAGTCTTGACACAAGAATGGCTCCATGACACTGAGCACCACATGATTAGGGTTTCACTTGATTAGTTATTGACAATTAGGTGAGTTAAGATTGTATCAATCAAGTTACATACAAACCTTAAAATATTTCTACAAAAATATTGGTATATAACAACTCCAAAAGATATAAAACATATGAGACATATTTCTTATCAAAACATCACATGGTACCAATCCTTGTCATACAAAAAGATGATTAAACCTCCACTAGGGATCAATACATGTCCAAAGGTCATTAAGACCATTCACATAATCTCCTGCAAGAACATCACTATCTTACAACCCATCGTAGAAGGTTCTACATATCATCGTCATACTTGTGGTACACAAGTTTAGCATAAGATTGAATCAAACATAAGATCCATGATGTTCACAGGGTAACATAATAGGGTTACCATTATCCTGATGAGAGTTACAAATGAGCACCCATAACTAAACCATAGGTTTTTACACATACACTTAAGTAAGACAAACATGATTACACCTAGCATCCCCATCGGATCACAGATACACTTAATCCAAAACACCACCATCGGATAATAGGCTCCAAACACAAATCATCATATTCCAAATAGACAACACCATTGAGTCATGAAACTAGAGAATCCATCAGATCATGGGCCTTGTAAGGCCATCACTTACGAAACATAGGAAGACCATTGGTTGTTACAAATAGACAAACTACCATTTGATAGAACTAGCAAAGACATCGATTCTTAAGCACCATAGAAACCATCAAAACATAAACTAAGTTAAAGCCATCGATTTGCATGAGCAACCAAGCCATCGAGTCACATAGTAAGAGGGAAATTAGTCCACAACACTTAAGAAAAGCCATGATTTTCCACTACAAAGAAACATTTTCCACTACAAAGAAACCATTGATTCATGGACATGCAAGGTCTAAGAATTCTACTTCTAATGAAGAAAGGTTCACTAGGTTAAGAGGTACATCGAGGGAGATTATCTACTCAAGAACTACCACATATGCTCAAACCCTAGTCAAAGAATCAACCTTTCTATGTGTTACTATGTTTTTAGAGCAAGATATATACATAGCAAATCAAGAGTAAGAAAGAAATGTTAAGAAAGTTATATAACTCACCTCAAGGAAGGAGATGAAGATCTGAATAGCAAGGTATCTTGAAGAGAGAGAGATAAGAAACCCTATCTTGAGCACTCCACACATATAAGCTAGCTCCTTTTTCTAAGTACAAGGAAACCCTAGGGTAGAAGAGAAGAAAGATGTCTTCAACCACATGCTCAACTTCACCAAGAACACCATGGATCTGACTAAGAAGGAAGAGAGAAGAAGGAGGGAAGCAAGGAAAATGAAGAAAGAGATGGTGACCTTACTTGCTTAGGTCAAGATGCTAGCTTAGGAAGCTCCACACGATCTTAGAGATGGTAGATCCAAACCCTAAACGCACATGCAACCCAACTCGACCAAGCTTCCTCCTCTAGATATTGTCTCCTCCACCACGCAAGTGGGTCGACCTCTCTAAGTATAAAGAAGAAGAAGGTGTGTAAATAACTCATTTTGGTGAAAGGAGAGAGGTATATAAACTTAGGAAGAGAGAGAAAAGTAGGTTAAGGTGTCAAGACATGCATGCCGTGTGTCTAAAAGCCAAAACCTCACATCCATACAAACCAAGTCAACCATCAGATCTTAAATCTAGGGGGACCATCGGTTGTCAACCCCAGAAGAACCATCGATCTCAAGCATCAACTAGGTCATTAGATCTTACCCTTACTTGGCCATAAAAGCAAACCCTAGAACCTCCATTAGGTGTTGCACCTCACTTGGAGAACCATCAACCTTGTGGTGCCTCAAAGAAAACCATAAAATTTCATGCCATGCAAGATAACCATCGGATCCTCCACTCCCATAGTGGACATCGAATCCCAAGCATACAAAGGGAAACCATCGAGTTAGGGAACTTATGTGAGAAACCCCAAGTCTCAACCCTATGGTATATTACACCTCTAATATGATGGTGCAACTACGTGCCCAAAGATACAAATATATAAACCATGTTAAAAGAAATTACAAAGTACAACATACATGTGAAAAATTATAGATAAAACCCTATATATGGAGAAAATTGAATAAAAGCCCTTATAAGCACATAAATTACAAAACTTACTCCAACAATGTCCAAACTGGACCAAACTTGAATCTTAGATTTGTCACATGATATCAAATTGTGAATTAGGGTTTAAGAATCCAATTAAGATATGCAATCATGTTTAAGCCTTAAGACAGTTTAGGGGTCTTACGGTAACTATAGACTTTGGTCTTGTAGCCCCTCACATTGAAACATATGTCATTATTAGTGTTGCCCTCACTGACCCTTCCTTTGGGAAGTTGGTCAATGGCCATATTATGTTGTTAGTATAATGGAATTGAATTTAAAACACACTTAAACTTTAATAAAAAGTCTTTAATGTTGTTTCTTTCTTTCTTATTGCTATATTAAAATTTTCCAAACAATATATCTTCTCTTAAACATGCGATTTTTATGTCTTTTATAGAGTATTAAACACGATTGTGATGATGTGTACCCATTTCATATTTTAGGTAAAATGTACACAAAATTGAATTACAATGACGTTGCTTCTACTATATTATGATATTTGTTGCATATTAGTCTGTTGGAATCATCTATTGAAATGCAAATGAAACACCCACGTGGTTTGAATTCTATAAGGGTTATGGCCTTATGTTAGGTACTACTTTAGATTATTTTGATATGCCATATTAGTTAGTACCTTTTTATTCTATGTTGTTGATTGTGGTTTTATTCATGCTTACATTATGTGAGCCATTTTAGGGGTGTACGACTTGGTCATTAGAAATTTGGATGTCTAACAATTAGGAGTGAGGATTTGGATTATAAATTCATCCATGACAAATTGTATCAAAGAAAACACATATACACTATTTATGATTAAAAATCATCTTCTCATATAAGTTTTGGTAGGACCAAAGTCCATAATGGTGAATCTTTGGTGTCTAGGCTATTCAATGCAGGGAGGCCGATGCACCACTTATACACCTAGTTGTAGTGGTTGAGGTCTCCTTTGTATACCTACCTAGACAAAGTGAATCCAAGACTGGATTAAGGTTTTTTTCCTACAAATCATACAAAGTGTTCTACCATCTCATCTATTCTTTAACGACTAAACCAAGTCACTTGATTAACTGTAGATTAGTTAGCATCCTAATGTGAGCTTAATCCTATGACAAAGTGCCACACGATGTCTATATTTTGGGTAGTCTATGTATGTGGAAAATAAAATTTGGATGAATTGATAAAAGTTGATCAAGATAAAAATGATGCCATGATCGGACCATAATTTGAAACTTGATTGTGATCCATGAAAACACTATTGAAGTTAATTTCACAAACCCTAAGGTCATTCTAGATCGACTTTACCAGATCTAGACTACATGCTTCCTATGTTATAGGTAAAATGACAATGATATAGATATGATGAGACAAGGGGGATTCATACTTTATACCTCATGTTTGATGAGGTCCCTATTTTATTTAGTCGATGATGCCTTAATGTTGATCAATTGTGTAACATATTAAAGAGAAATTTCCTCTATTTGTTATGTGCAAGATTTGGAATGACTATGCTTTTGGACTATCAAAATCATGATGAAAAACTTTGATACAAGAGGAATTTTCTCTAATGACTTGTATGCCTCTTTGTAAACTCAATTTTGAATAACATGATCAATATGGATCTCAATCTTGCCCTATTATTCTATAACTCTTGAAGTGCCTAATTTGACTCCTCGATTTCCAAATGTACCCCACCTTGATCATAAAAGGAAGGGAATGAAATTATGATCTTTGTCTTGTAAAATCTTAAAACATGATTCTCTATTATGATATTTATCATTAATGTCATGACCTTATGAAATACAATTTGATAAATAACACTATCCATATCTTGAGATGCTTTATGGTTCATGACTAATGAGGACTAACATGCTATATGGGGGTGGTAATTGATTTACCCCTAACCTAGGTCACATATCTATTATGATTTCCTCAACATTTTCACATTTTTTATTATTTAGAGTTTTGGAAAGGCTACCCATTCGACATGATTTTGATTTCTTGACCTAAGTCTCTAATAGTTCATATTGACACTCCATCTTGAAGATCGATTTGATGATGATCATAAAAATGTGATAATGATGACTATAGCTTGTGGTTAAGTTCCTAGAAAGACTTAGAGATATATATCATCCATCATCCTTGAATACTATAATAATGAACTCCATAGCGATATCCTAAAATGTTGCATGAATACTACTTGAATGTCACTCGATTGTTGTATTTGGATGAATGATCACACCAATGTTCTTGGTAGGAACCTAAAATGTAGCTTTGATATTTTGGATCTATGGTTTTTGAAGTCCAAAAATCTAGACTCCCAGTTTCGATCAACAGATTCATGACTCATGGTCATTGATTTTGATATTGATTGGATTCCTTTGATCACCCTATTTGTATCTTGAGATCACCCTAGATATATGGTTGATGATTTTCATGTCCCTAAACTTTGAAAATTTCGAAATGATGATCATGTTGACCTCTCCATTAATGGATTAGGGATAATCTCTCATTTGGAATAGGGTGGGACCTTCCATTAATTTTTGTATGACAATTAGGTACTGAAATATGATTTTTCTCTCGATTATTGAAATACAAAATATTAATAATGGATGTATAACCCCACCTAGGTAAATGTAGGAGCTAGAACCCTAATTGCTGAGAATGAAAGTTGTGCTTTACTCTTGATTCGAAGATCTCTATTTGTTTGACCAAAATGTGATATCTCCAAGTTGGTGATCTATATGATGATCTCTTCAAATTATGATTCATGCGATCTTTCCAATTTGATGATCTATGTGACTATGTGCTAACTATGATACTGGATTTTCCCACATGGGGATGTTGAAATACATGATGATATCTTATGTGGAACATCAATATGATTATGATATATGATATGATGTCCTAATCTCAATTGGGTGATTTGTTTAATTTTGGGAACAAAATTCCTTTTAAGGTGGGGACGATCTAACAACTTGGATTTTTCTCACTCTTTAAATTATGATGTATAGACTCATAAGATTATCTATTACATTAAATAACTTCCCTCACCATCAATTGGATGTCTTTGAGTCACATTATACTCAATTGATGAATTAGACTTGATTAAATGTCACATTGTGCCTAATTTACTAAAGTTGAGTGTATAATTAGACTTTTGAACATGGATTTCAATTTTTGAGAACCATCAATAACATCATCTTGGATCTAAATTTTTACATAAGAATTATAGGTAAACAACAATAATTATTTTGTGAAAATTGGAGTTATAGTTGGGGAGATATGAATTTTGCAATATTTATAAAAAAAGATTTTGAAATTGACATATCAAATTTAGGGAACCACCCCTCTCCCTCTCAACCAATGAGAGAATATAGATACTAGGTCATGGATAATTGATCGACGGTAGAAGATTCATCTTCTACCTTATGCCAGACAAGGTCCAACACCCGTTGCTCTTGGCCAATCTGGCCATTTATTCCCCTTGGACAAACTTATGCCCCATTGGATTTGTTTCTTCTTCCCATTCATTTCCCATATATATTCCCCCATTTTTGCACACCCTATCACCTCCTATCTTCCTTCTTCTCCTCACTCACCCATGGTGGCACCACCACCAAGCCGCTTTGGCATCCACTATACACCCCCTCGATTGTAGTTCTCACCACCAATGAGTCTATGGGGCCAAGCAGAAGGCAACCAGCCTTGGTGTAGGGCTCGATGTGACCCTTGCTCTAGTTTAGGAACACACTGATGACCCTACTCCTCCACGGGACAATACATCATGTGGGACAGAATGTCACTAGGAGATGTCACCTGGACCAATAGTTTGGGTTGGACCAGGCCACAAACCTAGCTTACCTAGGGACTTACTGCCCCCACCCCCTCAGGAGAGGACGTACTAAGGGCAATGGGTGGACCACATCAGTCCTGCCATCCATCGCCTCCAACTTTTCCATAGTTTGGTGTCACCTCTCCCTCAATATTTTGATGCAAAGTTCTTTCATAATTTTTAGTAACCAACTCTTTATCCAAAAAGATAGACTTCTGACATGCCATCATTTATTACAAAATTAGATATATTCATTAAAAGGTTCTAGAACCTAGATTAACTTGCACTACTCTATTATCTTGAAATGCTTTCTTTTAAATCTTTTTAAGATGGTATATGCTATTTAATGCAAACTATTGATCTTTTATGCTCTGAAACTTTATATTAGACTAAGAATAGTAACTTGAACAACTTGATGCATCAATATTTGATATTTTTTTTCATCTTTTTTCCCTAAAATAATCAAGTGCTACTTAAATGACCTAATATGGGTTATTATGCAAAAGATAACCACTTTAATGCCTAATGATGAATGCATGTGTGATTGATCTAGATCAATAATCATACTCCTTATAGTACCAAGATTCTAACTTGTTCATACTTGTGCCCTATTTTGACCTTATGATGTGAAATGAATTATGAAATGTGTTTTATGTAGACTTTGGGTATTAAATGCTAAACCATGCTCAAGTATTGATTTAATGCTACTCAAATATATTATGTGACCTCAAAATTAGTATCTTGATAATCTTTGTACCCCTAAATGCTATATGGATTATTCTTGTACCCTAATGCAACCTTGTGACCTAATCTTGACATGAATGTGACTTAAGTGCATATTGTTAATTTGGGGATATGATCTTATCCAAATCTCACACTAATGTTCATACATGATATTTGATGTATTCAAAATAGTAACTTGTTTATCCTTATGACACTAAGCCAAATTTGATATTTTTATACACTATGGATATCTTGTAGGGTAGTGAGAAAATATGACTTGAAATGACAATGTTGATGCTTCTATTGCTTAATGTTTCTTGAACCTCATGTTTGCTGTACTAAGATCATGTAACCCTATTCTTATGACCCCTAATATTAGTCATGATGTGTCATCCTGGGTTCTAGATAAATCCCTAATCTATGAGGTAACTTGATAAAGGACTTACATGAACTAGTTTAAGATTTCAAAAACACTATAGAAGAAAATGATATCTAGACTTAGGTGACACATCCAACCACCATGATTATCCTTAATAATCTTGTTGATGCTCATTGAGTTACATTTACTAGTTAGATACTCTATCATTTTGTTTGATTAGTTGCCAAGATCTAGTCAAATATCTAAATATGGTTTTCAAAATCTAAAAACTAATATTTTGCTCTAATCAAGGTATGGTTTATCCTTCTATTGGCCAGACTAGTGTTATCAAAATTATTTGTACATATTCATGACTAAAATTCATGGCTTGAAATACTTGATTGAGCAACTTGCTCCCTATTATTAGAACTTTGTTTTGTTGAAATATGTGGAGAAAAGTTTGAAACATAATCATAGATGCGTGTTATACAAACCATGTGAAATTGCTAATATTCTTGGGGTAAGGACACAAGATTGGGTGTCCTACTTCATTTGTCAAGCTAGGGTGGGCCATGTTTATAAAATGGTAACTCTCTACCGTGGTCTTATAGTCCCTCATGTTAAAATGAGTATTATTAATAACATTGGATTTAATGATGCTCACAAACCTTTCCTTCCAAAATCTGGTGAATGGACATATGCTATTGTTTTTATATATAAAATGAACATAAACATGCTTTCATGTTAACACAAAAGTCTTTATTGTTATTGATCTCTTTATTGTTATTATATTAAGATTTGACAAGAAAAGTAAGTTCTCTAAAACCTATGATTTTTATGTCTTTTATAGTGTACTCAACATAGTTGTGCTGATGTGTATCCATTTTATGAATTTAGGTAATATGTAATCAAAATTACAATGATCGTTGCTTATGCTATATTATGATATTTTCTACGTAATAGTGTTGTGGAATCATCTAATGGCACAAAAATTTAGACACCCACATGGTTTGGAATCTGGAAGGGTTATGATCTTATGTTACATACTATTTTAGATTCTTTTTTTTCCGGAAAATTTAGGTAAATAAATTTCCAACCCCTAGAAAGGGGACAAAAGTTACAAGCATCATACGTACATGATGCTTACAAATTTTAGGAGCAACAACCTAAGTAGGAAACATTGGTGTTTCTCGATTAAAGCTACTAAAGATATTACATTAAGGATCAGTTCCTAATAATCAAAGGCGAAATTCCAGGGAGTTTCTTCTTATGACATTTGAACATTAGATTAATGTCCTTCTCAAGCTTCTCGAACACCATGATAGGGTCCATCTTGGGGCCATCATGCATCATGTGATTCCTTTCCAACCAGATATGTTTCACACACCTGTTAAGGCCCATAGTTCTATAACCCCATTATGCTTTGATTTGGCACCAATGCAATTAAGACATTCCATAAGGGAATATAGAAATCTTCTATTAAGTCTTAGTTGTTCTCTACCCCATAGATATTTCTAGTAGTTACATGTTTTGAATAGATGTTTAGTTGATTCTGTGTCTTTTTGACATAGTTGGCAGTAAGGATCAGGGACCATACTCCATTTAATGATTTTATTTCAGAGTGGGAAGCAAGTTCATCAAGGCTTTGTAGCTTGTAAGACTCCACCTAGGATGATGAAGTGGTAGCCATAAGTTGGTATAGGTCAGATTCACATTGAACAATTGTTGACATCTATTCCATATTGATGCAACATCAAAATCAATGAATTTATGATATATAGCTATCATTTGATGCCAACATGGAGAATGAATATAGCCTTGTTCGTTGGCAAGATTCAGTCCATATCTTCTCTACATCCAGGAGCTCCAAGTACCTGTTTTATGTAGGAGTTTTTGGATTCTCTTCAAGGTATGAAATTTAGCAAGGTCTTAAAGGCTTCTAAGGTTTAAACCACCTTCTTGAAGAGGGAATGTGAGCTTATGCCAGCTAGTGGGGTGAATGGGAATACCCCATATGAAATCAGGCATGAGTATCTCCATTTTGTTTTGAACAAAAATGAAAATTTCACCTTGTCGCATCCAATAATTGATGAGTCCCATAGCACAATACTTGACCAAAGTGATGCTCCAACCATAGATATCTTGGATCCAAGACATTTGCAGATCATGTCCCTCAAGTGATCAAGGCAATCGTTGAAGTGTTTCCTCCTTATATTTACACCTTCCATTGGAAATACTAGGTACTTGATTGGCCACTCACCTTTTGTATACCTAAGCATGCCACAAGTGAGTCTTTATTCCTCTAAGAATCTAATATGTATATATGTGTTTTGATAGCATTATAGCGCATTGCCAAAAGTTTCCCAAAATAATGGAGCAGTGTTTTGAGAAATTGTAGGCTTCGTCTTCTTCCTTCAAAAAAGATAAGAACACCGTCTATAAATATGAGATGACTAAGAATTCTTATATGCCTGATAGGATATGAATGAATCAACTTCTTCTCATGAGCTATTTCTATCATTTTGCTTAGTCCTTCCATAGCAATAGTAAATAGAAGAGAAGAAAGGGGATCACCTTGTCTATGGCCATTAGAGCTTTTTAAGAATCCCACCGATGAACCATTGATGAGCAAAGAAAAAGAAGGAGTGCTAACACATTGTTTGAAAATATTTATCCATCTTTATGAGAAACCAAGACTATACAAACATCTCCATAAGTATGACCAACGAACAGAATAAAAAACCTTGGTATTGTCAAGCTTGACACAAGCAGCTAGGGAGCTATTTTTATGATTGAAGTTGAGTGTGAACTCCACAGATAAAATGGAACAATCCTCAATATTCCTTCCTTGAATAAAAGCACCATGTTTAGGAGAAATTAACTTGGGAAGGACCTTTACAAGTTTATGGGATATGATCTTTGTTATGATTTTGTAGAGCATGGAGAAGCAAGAGATGGGTCTGAAATATGCATGTGAAGCAACCATGTTCTTCATAGGTATGAGATCCAAGAAGACATGATTAATCTGACGAACCATACTACCTCCATCAGAGAACCACATGACTGCTTTAACCAGATCATCTTTGATGAGATTCTAATTTTTTCTATAGAAGAAACCATTAAAGACATCAAGTGGTTTTATCCATGCATATGTTATGTGATAAATTCTAGGGATAGATGCTCCAATCCTCTCACCATTATCTGTAGTCTTTAGGAGTGAGGATTTCAGTAATAATCAATTTTATGACACCCAACCTTCTACATCATCTAAACAGGGCGTGGCATGTATGGGTTTTGAATTGAAGGTTAAGACCCCTTCACCCTACACGATGACCTAGATTGACCATGCAGATCAAGGGAAAGAGGGTGAAATCCCCTAGGGGATTCTTCCTCCTCAGGCTTGTGTGAGGCAGCGGCCATGAAGTCAAATATGTGATTTACTCCTACCGTTGGGTGCTAGGAACATTGACTGAAGGGTGGCTTAGCTGCTGCCAACCCTAGAGAAGTTGTTGGGTCTTGTAGCAAGTCATTAAGTTTCTAGAGGGGATATTTCTAGGTTAGGTTTGGAAGAATAAGATAGAAGATTGAAGAAAATACTTTACCAAATCTCTTGGTATTTTGAAGGTTGAGAAACCATCAGTACCACGTAGTGAACTGGGCCAGAGGAATTGGCAGAGGTACTTTATACTGGGAGGATCAAGGTTGGGCTCTCCATGGTTGAAGGTTGACCTTCAGGAAGAGGTCTCTGGGTTCCTGAGTGCAATTGAGGGTTGTGGTGGATCTCCCTGGGACCTTATATAGCTTGAGGGTGAAAATTGTGGTGGAAATATCCACCCCTAACTCCCTAGATTATCCAAGATCTTGGGCATTATCCAAATTCATGAAGATAATGGCAATATAGGGATTGGTTATGATCATTTTGGTCCAGTAGACCTAAAGGAAAAATGACCGTACAGTGATAAGATCTAGAGAGGTAGAGAGGGAGAGAGGTAGGGAGTTAGGTGGTTACCTTGAATTTGTTGGGAGAGGGACCAGATGAGGGGGGAAACTTCCTGGCTCATGGTTATGCTATGATCAAGTGTTCATTCTAGATTGGCTCTCCCATCCTTAACTATTATTCTTGTCTTTTTTAATAAAACCCAATATCATAAAAATATTTACCTCAGTCACATCATTACTTGAATTTATATCAAACTTTGGGATAATCCCTATTTTGTTATTATCTAGCCTTGGGTTATGTGAAACTTGGTTCTCAAACTATTAGAGAGATAATTCAATAATCAATTATCTAGCTTATTAAACAACTTGGATTCTTCCTGAATTTCATTTATCATCTCAATTTACATTCACTAACCAAAGAAAAGTATTATTATTATTAAATGAAAGCATACATTATTGATTTCTTCATTTTTACACCAATGACCCTATTTGTAACTTCAAAATGGTCCAATATAAGGTTTAATTGAATTCTAAAGACCATGGTTCAAACCTAGGATCACCAATGAATTCAAGGGTTTCAGAATATTCCCAAATTCACATTTAAGCCCTAACATAACATAATTGACTAAATTAAAGCCTTATCTTTATATATTAACAACTAAGCCTAACATTATTCTATTTTCTTTTATTAAAGACCCAACCAAAGTCATAAGCTCGAACTCACTAGCTAGTGACATACCGTTTCACTTGTTAATATCATTTGATAAACTTAACTTGAATCCCAATATATCATTTTGGAATTTTTGATTATTAATTTAAACTACCAAATTTTGAGGTCATCAAAAACTTGAAGTAGTCAAACCCACTTTTCAGACTTGGAGGTTGATGATTGATTACCCAAAGTCTACTTGATTTGGCATGGTCAAGTATGTTTGCTAGCTATCCAAGATTAGAGAATCCTAGTTGGTGGAATAGAATGGTCTGGTGATGGGGGGTCCCTATGATAGTGTGGGTACTTCTTGGTTGGCTTCATGAGTTTTTCATGTTATGAACCAAGCTCAAAGGGTGGCTTCGATGGAGTAGTTGAATGAATCCCAAATTGTAGTTGAATTCAGGCCAAAAGTGATTTTCTCAATAAAAATGCACAAAAGTATAAATTATCAAAATTTAGACAAATCAAAAAGATATTTACCTCTAATCAAAGGAAAAATGAATCTATTATAGTCCTGAGAACATCTAATGATAGATGATGTAACCACTTTACATGCAAATCCTGCTTATCCTCAAGTGTATTAGTTGACTAGAGCTAAGAAAAATTCTAGATGTATAGAAATTTTTTCATATAGAGAATATCATGTTATATAGAATAGATCATGACTAGTTTCTTAAAAGTTTTAAATAAAATTGAATCCTCATTTTCTTTCCACCGCATTACATTTTGTGGGGTTCTACTTAGTAGATTTATCATTTGTATTTACGTTAGTTCTTATGGAACATAAGATACTTACACTTGTCTTACCATATCGAGTGTCATAAGGTTTTGGTTTGGATCTTACAAGGTTTGAAAATCTTTAGTGAAAATATTAAGCTTTTCTAGATTGCAAGTAAAAAAAATTTGATTCCTCAGGTATACACTCTAATTGTGAATAATAAACCCCCCATATGTAGGAGTCTAATATGACTCTATTCCTCTGGCCAGACGACTTGTGAGTTAATAATACAATATACATGCCATGAATTATTCTTTTCCAAGATTTTTTTATATTTTAGAGGAGGATTTCAAGGTGCTAGAACTTTCCCTAACAAATCCAATCACTACCAAATTGGTTTATTAAGCTAGACATACACCTTGAGACTTCCGTCTTTTCATTTCTTTGCTAATTTTCTAATAAACGCTAAATTTCATTATTTTTTAAGAGGTTCTATATTGATTCAATCTTATCCAAAGTTATTTTTCCCAGGATCAAAATCTCTTTCATTTAACATGAGAAATAGTTGGAAAGAAACCACGAGTAAACTATTTCAACAATTATGATTCCCTATTGTCCAATTTCCCCATAGACAATGAAAATTTACTTCCACATAAAGTTGAGTAGGAAAATATAATCACCTTTAAGACAAGTTATATCATGTTATAATCAAGATAATATTATTCACAAACTTTTCTAAGATATTCCAGTCAAAATGCTTACTATTAGGCAAGAAGAATCAACGATGGATACCCTTTTGATAAACACAAATATCCATGGCATATCTTCTAGCATTTTTGAAAATAATTTTTTTTACCAAAGTTAAAAAATTAAAAGAAATGATGAAATATAAGACATAAAAGTAATAAATATAATGAGTTAATTGGTAGAAATAATTTTTAAGACTCAACTTGCTGTCTCCACATCTTATAATTTACTTGGATTCAAGTGAAGAAAAAAGAAAGATTGTAAAGAGGAGAGTAAAATGACGAGTTATTGTTTTGGTGCATCTGGAAGCATGAGAAACTAACTAGCTTATGGATGTCATTTCCAGTTTCATTAGAGTTGAGGGCTTACAAACAATTCTCAAAACCATAAGTAATCTTGCAATATACACAATTCTCCTCCCTTAGATCATTGGGTAGGGAATATTTGATTATGCATACTCATCAAAACATAGTAGATACACTACTCAAGAGGAATAAGGGGTATATTTGAGGTTTTTAATCTTTAATTCCTTCCTCTACTCATGCTTTGGTATTCATTTATTGAGGATAAAGAAGAATGGTAACATTCTTGTCTTTGAGTAACCAATTTAACTAAATGAAAATAGACTATGTTTATGAATACAAGATTGTGAAGAGAGGGGAAATTATAATACTTCTGACATGAGTGAAAAGATGTGGTAGACGTTACTCACTTATATTCAACTTGGTCAAATAAAACTTGAATATATATTCTATACCTACCTTATTTCTAAATTTTTTTAGTAACTTTCAGTAAATACTTGTAGGGAATATTTCCTTTTAAATATCTGGATATGTCAAACTTAATTATACTATAAAATATTATCATCAAAATAAGAGGATGTCACATTAGTTCTACAAAATTTGAGTGAGAGATAATATGATGTCTTTGTTAAATAAATTTGCACGAGTCTAAGAAAAAATGGCTCTTAAATGGTTTTGGATACACACACTTATTTATTTTTGAATTACCTTGTTCAGTTGAACTGTGTGAGTAGAGGTGAAGATGTTATCTTGAGTTCAAAAATAGCATCTTCTACTCTTCCTTCCATTTGTTTCTTTTCCTAAAATCATGCATCAAAGTATTTGTAGTCACCTAGTCAACTACTCATATATTTCAACCAATTAATTGTTGGTGGTCCTAGTCAACTAAGAAGGGAGGGCACCTATTCAGGGTGTTGGTGTAGTCACCCTCATGTACTCCCATGCAATCAACATAATTAGAGTGTGACTCAATCGTCAACATAGACACTTCATTTTTTCAGAGTGATGACTAAGGTGATGTTGTAGTGGTAGATCATGAGTGCATTTGAGTTATTCATCCACTGAATTTGGGATGATATAGTAGAAATCCACATATACCAAAATGGAAATCTTTTCCCTACTCCTTTCCTTCTACGCTTGGTATACATAAGGTTGCCCTAGAACTGGGGTGAACCATTTGTAGATTATTTGGGGGGGATGATGACTATGAAGAATATGAGCTAGAGTAATCTAGAACCATCATCTTTGACTTGATCATAGTAGGAAGGAGAAGAACATTTTGGGTTTTTATGTGCATGTTATTATCTTGTTTCTGCAAAGGACCTATATTGATATGCAAGAAATGAATCAAATCTCCTTTTTTTTCCAATTAAGGAGTTTGTGTTTCCAAAAAGAGAAAGATCAGATGTTACTTTATAAAATCATATAAGGTAATGATAAGAATGAGAAAATATAAAAAATAACTAAGGTTAACAAATTTTGTAACTTAAAAACATGAGTTTCCTTTATAAAGTGCTATTTATGGACCAGATGGACTCTTATTTGAGTGTTAAGAGGTTGGGTTGGATGAGATTGTCCGATACGGTTGAGAATCCCTTGGCCGTGTATTTATCCTATAAGAATCTTGATTAATTCAACAAGTGAGGTTAGATAATTTTCAATGTTTTTTAACTTCCAACAATTACAATCCCAACGAGAATATCAAATCTAAAGGTTAAGGTGATTACTCCTAAAAGAAGAGTTATATTTTTTGAACGTATGTGGATTTTGTTGGTGGAAATTGGAAGGGAAGGGTCTATTCTTATCTTGTTGGTATGCTAGTTTTGTGTGTTTGAATCTGATTAACAAGTACATGCTCATTCTCAATAGCATGTATATTGATATAGTAAAACCATGTATGATTGACACTAATATTTTTCATAAAGTTTACTTGCTCCAATGACTCTCTTTAAATCTGTGCATAAGTTAGCACAATGTGAGAGGTGTCTCCACATATATGACATGCATTAATTTATTCTACCTATGGGTTACAGTTTTGATTTAAGAGTTAAATTTTGGTTTTCACATTAAGTTTGTGTCAGATCCTTGACATTGCTTGATATCTCCCTAGCATGACAATAAACATATCCATATTTTTAACTTTATGGGTTCCATTCTTCTTGGAAATAGAATCTTCAATGTCTTTTACAAGCCTAGGAAATCTACTATATTGAGAGTGTTTATGTGAGGCCCCTGACCTGGCTTGATTCATAAACATACATGTTTATCTTAATTAGATTCTTAGTTTTCTAATCAAACATTAGTTTATATTTTAATATAAGTTGATAAATTCATGTTTCAAAATTGTCCCTATTAGGACTATGTTTTCAATAATTTTGCAAATTTATGTATATCTATGGGTTTATATGCAAAATTTCCCTTAGAGGAGGTGTAGATGTAAGTTCAATACATGTATATTTTGTTGAGTGGTCTATTTCATAATCTTGTAAAATTTTATTTTATTTGGATGCTTTTAAACTTTCTTGCATGAGGTACTAGTCCGTTATAGATATTAATTTGTGTGGTGCTGATATTGTTTTTCCAACCAATGGCTTTTAGTTAAGCTACCGATCAAATTTTCTTGAACGAAATTTTCATCATTTTATAGATTGATGGGATTTTGTTCCCTTTGTACATGCAAGAATATGAAGGTATGCATGCTGAAGATGAATAACAAAGCATGTTGGACGATGAAGACTAATTGCTAATGACTGAATAAATGAGTTCTTGGAAGTTGGAGTTAGGCAAATCGATGAGAATTTGTTATTACTGCCAATTTAAGAGATTTGTATTAAATAATAGAAAAAGGGGAAAGGTCATCAACTCCATATAACTTTGGCCAATAAAAAATGCATTGCTTTGGATGAACCTATGAGTATAGTGGTTGACTGATGGCACATCAGATTAATGGGTCACTAGAATTTCAGCTTAACTAACTGACAAACATGAATGCATGCAACTGATGAAGCCACATTTATGATAATTGATGGAGGATCTGGTCCAATAACTAATGAAGTCAATGGATTAGAAACTGATGAATTCTCCATCTCTAGAGATTGACGAGAATTCTAGATACACCTACATATGGGAAATCTAATTTTATTTTACTGATGAAAATACCAAGTTGGACCTTTCACTCCCTTCCAACATGTAAGTACACCCTTCAACACCCACATAATAAATCTTTTATCAAATCTCGTATTTTCTTTCGATACCAAAAAGGAGCCATTGATGGTCAACAAAAAACTTGTTGTTTATGATGCACATCTTGGATCAAGCTTCCCTAAGGTGGATCCAAGTCTTGTAGTCTAGTTTCTTTCTCCCTACATGTAAGATCTTCTCTCATAACTATCTTTATTTATATTTCTACTTACCTCTTCTACCATGACTGAAATTCATGGTCCTATGACATGTGTTTACCATGCGTTGTATACAAGGGAACGTATCGAAGTAATATAGGCTGTTTTGAGGCCCGAGTCAAACACATGGAAACGTTCTCCAGAAGACTACCACTAACTATGGTATAATCAGCCAGGCTGGTGTAAATTAATGAGTTTGATTGGATAGAAGCAAAAATAGAATGAAACAAATTTAACACTTAATTTACTCAGATTTAGGGAATTCCTTAGGATTGTATTTTCACCACAGATAACATTGCAATTCATTCCATACACCAATATCTATTACCCCTGTCCCTAGATAAAGAGCTTGTAGTCAGAACTACCCACTCCCATAGTGTAGTTCACTACCTATTCTAATGTCAATCCCATTTCCATAACAATTGGTAAATTAGTTATGTACTTTATGATTGAAATCTAGGTTTCTCCTCCCGTTTATTGTCTGTCTTTCCCAAGGGGTGCAGTAAATGAGTAAATCTATGCTCTCCAACCCTTAACCTCTCTTCCTATGATTAAAAGTCTAATAATCTATCTATGTTGATCAGGCATAAATAGGACAAAACATCCTCATAGATTTATATCTAGAAAATAAGGATAAAGATGATATTAATGCATGGAAATTAGTTACAATATATTCAGGCTACTCTCGGGTCCTAAGGAATCAAGGGGATTAGCCTCACATGGTTTTCATTGACAAATACATGGTAGAGAAAGAGAAAAATGTGGGAAACATTAGAGAAACTAAGTAACCCCTGGTGAATAGCTGCTCCAGATGATCCCCTACGACGTACGTGCAATCGACTATCTTCTGACTGTCAATTTTCCTTTCGGAGGTGCTCAGATCATCTTAGATGAAGCTTGCGGCTCCTTTATCCTCTTCTCTCTCTCTAGTGTCCTACAATGGAATACGATTGCTCTCTCTTGTCTAGTCGAACTCCCCTTAGGTGATATGAGTCACTTACGGTACGAAATTATGTCCACCGTTGGATTAATTTGCCATGAGTTTCCAAATCGGGCATACTCAGTAGTATTGACTTGGCATTCTGTAGTACTGAGATCATAGGGTAGCCGTGCCTCTAGACAATGTTGGTACTATCGACTTGTCTCGATAGCATCGAGTCTTCAGGTCGCTCAAGCATTGTCTTACTGACGCCATCTCAGTAGTACCGAGTTTGTAAATTCAGTAGTACCGACTTTTTGTGATTCATCCTTGTGCTTTACTGACGTGATTTTAATATACTGACTTGGAGTGTCAATAGTATCGAGTCTGTGCGAGTATGTTCTAGGCAACAATTGACATGAAGTAAGACCACCAACTTTTGGTGTTGGTAGTATCGACTCTGTGAAGTTCCATTGTACCTAAAAATACACAAGAACGTGGATAAATACTCAGGATAAATATTAAATTATCTTAAACAATAAAAATCAAATAATTTGATGCATTTAAGTATTATAGGACATTAATAAATGACATAACATTACATAAAATCAAGGAAAGTAGCATGTGAAAATGACTAAAAACCCATGCATCAAACTCCCCTAAGCTTAAATGTTGCTCGTCCTCGAGCAACACTACTCTTGGATCTTTTTGATGTGAGTCAACAAAAGGATACAACAAGAACTCTTTTCTTAATCATTTCTACTGGACAATCCCTAAACCGGTCTCCAATGACCACTGAACCAATAACTACTCTACAACGACCAACAAATTTCATAGAAGACATCTACCTTTTGATCAATGAACATTATCAGGAAAGTAGTTAATATCATAATAATTCAACCATTTGCTTTGTGCACTATGTGATTCCCTAATCTAAATTGCTCTCTCCTAACTACCAACTACTTGGAAGTAGATCTCTTTATAATAATGGATGAGGAGATAAATCATTTGAGTGGCCTACCAATGAGAGAAATTAATGATATGAGATGTGTGGCAATTGAAGAATCACAAGTACATCCAAATTATTTATGCAGAAAGAATGATGACCTACATGAGTGAAAAGAATGTTATGCATTAGACCTAATGCCTACTGACTTTTTCTTCTTTTTGACACATGATGCATGTATAAAACTATCTCATAACAAAAAATGAGACTGCCAAAACAAATAAATGTGTCATGTGAATTAGTTCATCCCTTTAAGAAGAATCAGGGACATACTTTCTCCTTATGAAATCTTGAGATTGATTTTTTTTTTCTAGCCCATAATTTTTCTTATCTTTGGCATGATTGAATTATGCTTGGGCTTTCACTTCATTTTTTATTTTCTTTCTCTTTTCTTTTTTATGTGGAGGTATGCCCCTGCTTCAACTTTCACAATTAGAAACTACAATCCACATGACAAAAAGGAATGAATGTGATGAAATGTATTTAATCTACATGCAATTTTAATGCAACTAAGATGGTATGCACTAAGATTGGTTGTGAATACAAATGCAACTTTTGTTTTTTGTTTTGCAATTGCATATGAGAATAAGAGCTAATCTACCATGCCACCGATCATGCCATGCAATGCAATCAAAAGAAATAAGTTGGAGCACTTGTTCATCTTGAGGTGGTGATTCAAAATTCGATGGCAATGATGGATGGAATCACATAACTAAGAGACAATGCCTTCCATTGAATTATGATATGTCCTTCTTTAATGACTTGTGCATAGGGTAATCTTAAGGTTTCTTTCTTATATTTCCATTTAAGATATCATTAAAGGTTTGATCAACTTAGGCTCAACAACATCTTCATTCACTTTCCCATTTTGATTAGATGTTCATTCATATCATATATCCTAAAGATGACTTAACTAAACACTTCCTCGATTGGTGATGCACAAAGTCACAAATTAAGCTATGAAGACACAAACATTTCATTACACTAACACCTATGACTTGACAAATGCAACCATACATCACTGCTCTACGATTACACTAGATAAGTGTCAATTCTAAAACTGCATGATTCAAACAAAAAATAAAACAACTTAAATAAAATGCAAGAAAAACTATAAAAGCTAAGATAGAATGTTGTTCCAGCACCCCCCAAGCTTGAATATGACTATGTCCACTGTTATGACCGCATCTGAGCTTAATTGGTAAACTAGGGTTTACCTGGATGATTATATGCTTAATTGGATTAATCATTGCTTAAATCTAATTAATGTTGATAATTCAATTATGATGCTTTAAACCTAATAAGAACGTTAAGTGTTCTATTGGTTGAGATATTAGGGTTTGAGAAATATAAACCCTTGTTGGCTGAAATTAGGGTTTTGATGGTACATGAGTATGAAATTTGACCAGGATAGCAATGTGGTAAATGATTTTTCATATTTTCTAATTTTTTTATTTAATTGAATTTTGGAGATGATATGGATAACTCAATCTTTCATATTGGAGAAAAATTTCAGAATATTTGAGTATTCTTTGAATGTGGTTCTTGGTCGAACTATACTTCTACCAACATGCTGACAGAGTGCTTTTCAGCAGTGTAATGTTTTTCTTTTTAATTATTTATTGGTAAAACCAAATGATCTAAAATTTTAACTAAAGATCTGAAACTCAATCATAAACAACATGTAAAATTTGCATAATTTTTGGATGTGTTTAGACCTTATCAATAGACAAATTACAATAACTGACATTTCTGTAGAATTCTGAATAGTAGTGCACTATTCGAATTTTAATTATTAATGGAAGCTTGGAATGATCTAAAATTTTAACTGAAGATTTTTAACTCAAGTATACACAATAGGATAAATTATCATAATTTTTGGAGAAGGTTTGATCTATGAAATACATGAATTTATAGAAACCTTTTTATGATAGAAAAATCTGCTGAAATAAGAAAAAGTTTAGTGAGGGATCAATGTGCAATTAACCCAAGCAGATCAATAGCTATATATGGTCAACCTAACACACAAGGAGTTCTCATAATTTGTGATTCAATACAGAGAAACGAAATCCAAGAGAGAGAGAGAGAGTTAGGGTTTGAGAGGAGAAATTAATGGAGATGCTGACCTAGGGTTTTACGGTCCGAGGAATGATGAAATCATGTAAGTTTAGCTTCTGTGGATATAGTTTCATGGTGAATCTTCTCTCACATGTCAAAATTCTGTCCCTCCTCTGATTTGATCCAAAATGGTATCAAAACTTCCCCTTTTCTCACTCTTTCTTCATAATTCCTCATTTTTAGGGTTTCCAAGTTGAAAGGAAGAAGAATTGGGTGAATTGCTAGGGATTTGATATGGATTCGAGATTTTCAGATATGGGATACGTTTTTAAGGTTCTTTCACACCTTATGGTGAGTGGGAACTTCCTTTAAATAGTATATTGAATGAAAATTGGTTAAATCAACCATAATCTTTAATTGCTTAGTATGCAACTACAAACCCTGAATTGTCTATTTGTTCTAAATTATTGCAAAATGATATGAAATGGATTCTTAATTTGTTTGAATGAATTTCAGATGATAAAATCATATTAGAAATGTATACAATGCATTCTAATGAGAATTCGCTAAGTATTCGCAGAGGTTATAAGAGTAAACTGAAATATAGGGAATTTGTCTATGACTGAAATTTGCTGTATAAGTAAATAGAGAAAGTTGCTTATCTAGATCCTCTTGGTTTTGAATGATTGTTTATCTAAATTCATAGTACATATATGTCAAATACTATCTTAAATTTTGTATAAAGTGAGTAGTGTTTGTTTGGTATCTCAGCGAAGAGGGTGAAACCCTAGATGCAAGGAAAGTTGGATATTTGCGAATAGATATCATGAAATTCATTTGAAGGGATTTTCTTGACATGATAGACTTTATTTATTCAATGTTATTATTGATGCATGATATCCCAGTGAATGGCATGGAAACCCAAATTTAGCTCAGTTCCAAGGTTTCATACATATATTGATTTTATATGATTTGTTGATAGTAGTCTTTATTCAGTAAATGTTTATGTCGCATGAAATCTTTATGGGAGACATGGGAATAAGTTGTTTCCTAGTGAGAGGTGACAAGATGTGTGATGACCTTGTGATCCATGAGAATACTTGTACAACCAGTGAAATGAATACCTTGGTCTAAGGACCTAGAGGTAATGGTTACCTCTTACAAAGGTAACAATGCTATGTGATGATTTAAGGGTTTGAATACCCAGATCCAGTAATTATGATAATGATGTGAAGGGATGAGAATACCCAGTAATGTGATAAGGGATTGAGATCCCATGTATCATGTGTTGTAAAGATTTGAAAAGTACATGATAGATGTATTATACCTTTCTTTGTAGCATTTGTTGTGATTAAATGAAACCCTAAGGGTAGGGTGTTCAATGAATCAAGTATTGTGATATCAATGTTCTCAATTATTATTAATAATTCTTGTCATGATAAGTAATTAACTCTTAATTGAGTTATGAGATGCACAACTCAAGATTTGGGTTGATATGCACGTTCTTTGAGAAATTACAGATAAGTTGCGGGTGCTATTGATGATTACTCATATGTCAAGTAATTAACTCTTATCAGTGTAATAAGATGATAAATTGCACGATTCTAGTGTGTATGCGCCAAGTGGACATGTGATCTGTTTATTTAAGAATTTTAGTATGCCTGCATGTATAGTATGTTGATTACTCTGTATATTATAGTATTTTGAATATACTGCTCTGCCAAGTTTAGAATGATATACATGTTGTATTATAACTTCAAATAAGTAGACAGGACACCATAGAGATACCAGAGTCAAGTATAAGTAAGAGAAGGGTACAATGTAGAAAAGAGCTTTCGAGGAATAATAAAATAATAGACTTAGGAGACCTGAACACCGTAGAACCCCTATGTGAGGTCTGCGCCTTAGGGGTGAAATGACCTAACCCTGGCAACGTCCAGTATACGTGGGTCAGAACGTGCTATCAGGTGGCACGAGGGACAAAGCCCTAGTGGAAGTCTCCTGAAATTATAGTTTGTAGTGTCCAACATCAACCAAAAGTCCTGGTGGCATTCGAGCACAGAAAAGCCAAGAGGTGGCTTGACTCTCTGCCCGTGTGCTCAAGTTAGAGGAGGAGTCCAGTTTAGGCCAAAGAGCCATTTCCCTATTGCAGACTATGAGAGTAGTTAGACTTAGCATTTCCCAGGTGTGTCTGCTAAGTCTTGTACGGTGTGATCGTAGTGCACTACGAGTCTTCATATGTGGAGTACACAACATATGATCAGAGCATAATAAAATGAATGAGAGGTCAAACAAGTGTGTACAGTTATTCAATTATTCTTTGTATGTTCTGAATTATTAGTTCTCTTTATGATCAATCAAGTATTTCATATATTGATCCACTCTTATAGATATTTAGAGTATCGTGCCATATTTATGATTGTCAATTATTAGACTCTTTAAAGCTTAATGCTGTTATAATTGATATCAATTTCTCAAAAGTATATATGTAATTATATTAGTGCTTTAGACTATTTCTTTGAAGTACTCATTCACTGAGCGAGTAGGCTCACCCCTCTACTCACAATTTTTAGGGAAATCACATGGACTTGAAGAAGATATCATTGCATCAGAGTAGATCTGCCACAAGAGATAAGTCTGAGTATAGTTAAGTTCAATCGGTCCTTGTCACTCTAGGTCCTTGTAAAGAAATAAGAGAGAGTTGTAAATGATGATGTATAACATTATTCCTCTTTTAGCAATATGTGTGAATCAGCAAGTCTTATGTACTTAAAAGTATGAGGAACATAATGAATGTTTATACATTCATTTTTACTGTTGAAATCAGATTAGAGAAATCAATGCTTAGATTCCCTTGTAAAGTTGGTTTATGTGGTTCAATGCAAGAAAACAAAGAGTTTTGAAAGAGAAGAAAACGTTAAGAGTGATCTTTGTATTACGTTAAATCCTCAATTTTATGCCCTAATCTCATGATTAGTGGAAATTGTGAGATCGAGGTGTAACAACTTGGTATTAGAGCTTAGGCTGAGTTGCCAGGGACCATTAAGTTAGTAAGTTAGAGTCATAAGTGTGGCAGATAGGATATGTTATGATGTTAGCTCTGGGGATTTGAGTATTTGGATATCCTGGCCTGGTATCTGAGTACTTGGTTCAACCAATATCAAGCTACTCTGTCTATTCTTTCATGTATACCCTGGCCAGGTATACAGTGGAAGGATGGGCTAGAGAGGAACCCCATAAATATTAGGGTTAGAAACAAGATAAGTAACATGAATTAAGAGCATAAATATAAAATTAGATAGAACTTTCATTTCATATTGTTGTTTTATTGGAGATGAATAGAAATGCTCTTATATGTTTAAATTCAAATATTCAGTATTTTGAAATATATACGGGTCTTTAAGATTTGTTGTACACTATGCAGTTGTAGCATTTATTGATTACATTCTTTGTACCAAGTAGACTAGAAATGATCTTTGAATGAACTTTCCTAAGTGGATATTCTTTCCACATGTTTGAGATTAATAGGAGTTGGTTAATCTTAAGTAGCTATTGGCTTCAGGACTGTAGGTTCGGCCTGGTCTGACTGGCAGGATGCATTACTAGGATCTAATGACTCCTATTAACAATATGATAAGAGTAGACTCTGGATAAATTAGACCCACATCATAGTGAGAATGTACATACACTAAGATGTTGAAACATATGGGAAAGATTAGAATAGCTAAGAATTAGTTGGAACTGATATCTGAGACCCAACTTTGGGGCCTCATATGAGAAATCCTTAATTGGGAATAAAGGAACACGATGTAAGGTTCAGATTAAGTTTAATGATTAATGTTATATGAACTCTAAATATGAAATATGGAAAAGATATGCCAAAAGTATGTAAGGGCCAAGGTGGTAACAATCAATCATGAGGAATGGATTATATAATCGAGTACAATGTTTTTATGTACTCCAAAGCAAAGGAAAAATAGAAGAAAAGAGTTAAGTATACGATAGTAAATATAAGTGAAGAGTCTTTAGAAGAGTTAAAGTAAAGAGAATTAGATAAATATGTAAATCATAAGACTAGGATAAGAAACTAAGTTAAAACAAATATAAATGTTGGAAATGATGAGCTTGATTAAGGAATGAGGGTTATAATATAATTGAGAGCATGGAATGTATACCTTTATTAATAAGTTTAATACATTCATCCTTACTACCTTTGAATTCCAAGTCTCTATAGAACAACAAACTAGTTTCTAAAAAAAAAGAACAAAAGTGTAGCTTAACAAAATGAATAAGTTATACAAAGGTAGACTATACTCAGGAAGGAAAAACTTGTTATAAGAGAAACTATGTTTCACCCATGCATGAGCCATTTGATTTAAAATGAAGGATATGTAATGTATTAAACATGAGTTGAAACTAGTAGAGAGATTATTGATTTAGAATTTCAACTTCACATTAGTATAAGGATAAAAAGAAATATGTGCAACATGGTATACATGATCATACACATGAATAAGCAACATGATCATAAGAGAAAAGTAGAAGTTAAAGATAATAGGTGGAAGAGCAGAATATGGTAAGAGGATTATGGAAAGTAAGGAAGGGTTTGAAACATGGTGGAGTAATATAGATTATAAAAGAAAGAGGTTAGGAGATTCAATCAAGTGCTAGTTAGTCAAGTATCCTTGTTGATAACTAATTAAACCTACATACAACAAATGTATTAATGGGATGAGAATTCTAAGTCTCAGAACCATCTTCTCTTCCTTATATTACTTAATGAGAAAAATATGGGAATGAAGTGATAAGAAAATGAATCATATCTGATGCATAACCACCATGGTAGAGGTGTCTAGTGAATGTAATAATGACACACAATATGATGATGAAACCCTACAAGGGTAAATTGAGAATGTAATCTATCTGAATGGCCAATTAAGATAAAGGAAATTCAATTGATAAGATAAGGAAGACTTTAGTAAACACTTGTGAGATCCAAAGTTTGAATATCAAATTAAGGGAGCAAAGTCACACCACAATAACATCATGCTACTGATAAAGGCCAAACCCTAGAATGTTTAGAGTTGTAGTAGTTCAAGGGTTTTCACTAGTGATTTGACCTTGAATACTAGCATCTCTATAAAACAATATCATGAAATTTGCACTATGAGAAGTAAACTAGCACTGATAGTAATCCTAGCTAATCTGAAAGGTAGATAAACAATATGGAAATGATTTAGAGCAAAGGATAAGAAATAGATTTGAAATATAAGAGGTGTGTTTTGAACAAAAGGATAAATACAATATGAGTGAAGTGTGATATGAAATACATTCTTGCAATAATAGAAAGAATGATGAATAATCTATTCATACCTTGTATGTTTTAATTTTAGGGATGTTTAATCTACATGATTAAAATGAGAAGGATAAGTAGCAAAAATTAAGTAGTAATGAATGAGGAGAGAGATAAAAGAAAATGGCTTTTAGTAATATGTGAATTTGTTTTTAGAAGTATAATTTGTTGAAGGTATATTAAGGGATGTAAATTGGTTCTACGTATGATTTCAGTGTACATGTGCAAGCAATATGTTAATTAAAGGTGTCTGATAGTTTAAGTCATTCATACCAGTAATCCATCTTAGTATTGTACAATTGTGGTATGGTGATATGGGCTGAATGATGATGGAACAAATGGAGGGTTACCCTGAATAAGGTAGTCTTACCTATTCACTCATATGAATAGAAGGGATGATAACCATATTGTATTGATATGTAACCCTAATGAGGTGTAGCTTGTTATACCTAGCTTTAATATAAATAAGTGATGGTAATTGGGTATGAATAGTCCTTGAATTACCAATACAATTATGGAGTACTCTATTACTATTGTTGAAACCCTAGTATGCTATAACCTGATGGTTACACCTTAAATTATGTGTGGGTTCATACTTGAGAATAATATGGAATGTGATGGTAATGCTTCACCTTATGCATCCATGATCCAATGGGGATGCCATGAGTAGTAATGTACAATTGTTGTTGAATCTAGTATTTTAACTCAAGACTATTTTGC
The DNA here is from genome assembly GCA_963693085.1 of Alisma plantago-aquatica. Lineage (NCBI taxonomy): Eukaryota > Viridiplantae > Streptophyta > Magnoliopsida > Alismatales > Alismataceae > Alisma > Alisma plantago-aquatica. The sequence continues at coordinate 659,872,864 of OY856409.1, read as the reverse complement.
TATTTGAGTAGCACAATAGTAAAATTCAAAAGAGCATGGTGAACTCTCTTTCGTGATTTAGAGGTAATACATAACAATAGTACGTATTTAGTAGTATGAATTGAGATAGTTGGATCAGATTATCAATGTTGAGGTAACACCTCAAGAGTATGAAAATATTGAAATGGTTGTTTCTCTCTCTATCCTATGATTGATTGTGGCATAGAGAATTTGTTTGTTATCATTGAGAACTATGTCAAACATGTTGTGATTTAATAAAGGAATAAATGACTTAATGTTGAAAACTGCATTCAAGTATGAAATACATGAATATAATGACATGTAATATTTCATAAGCTTAAAATAAACCTTGAATGTACTTTACTTGCATATTTATGTTTCGGGGATGAAACCTTTTTAGGGGGGGGAATTGTTATGACCACATCTGAGCTTAATTGGTAAACTAGGATGTACCTGGATGATTACATGCTTAATTGAATTGATCATTTCTTAAATCTAATTAATGATGATAATTCAATTATGATGTTTTAAACCTAATAAGAGCATTGAGTGTTATATTGTTTGAGAAATTAGGGTTTGAGAAATATAAACCCTAGTTGGCTGAAATTAGGGTTTTGATGGTACACGAGTATGGAATTTGATCAGGATAGTAGTGTGGTAAATGATTTTTCATATTTTATAAAATTTTGTATTTAATTGAATTTTGGATATTATATGGATATCTCAATAATGCATATTGTAGAAAATTTTTAGAATATTTGAGTGTTCTTTGAATATGGTTCTCAGTCGAACTATACTTCGACCAAAATGCTGACAGAGTTCTTATCAGCAGTGTAGTTTTTTTTTAGTTATTTATTAGTAATTCCAAATGATCTTAAATTTTAATTGGAGATCTGAAACTCAATAGTAAACAACATGTAAAATTTTCATAATTTTTTTATGTGTTTAGACCTTATCAGTAGACGAATTACAATAACTAACATTTCTACAGAATTCTGGATAGAAGTGCACTGTTAGATTTTTATTTATTTAATGGATGATTAGAATGACCACAAATTTTAACTGAAGATTTTTGACTGAATTATACACAAAATTATAAATTATAATATTTTTTGGAGAAGTTTTGGTCTCTAAAATACACGAATTCACAGAAACCTTTTTATGACAGAAAAATCTGCTAAAATAAGGAAAAGTTTAGTGAGGGGTCAATGTGCAATTAAACCAAGCAGCTCAATTGCTCTATATGGTCAACCTAACACACAAGGAGATCTCATAATTCGTGATTCAATCAAGAGAAATGAAATCCTAGAGAGAGAGAGAGTTAGGGTTTGAGAGGAGAAATTAATGGAGATGCTAACCTAGGGTTTTGCGGTCTGAGGAATGATGAAATCATGTAAGTTTAGCTTATTTGGATATAGTTTCAGGGTGAATATTCTCTCACATGTCCAAATTCCGTCCTTCCTTTGATGTGATCCAAAATAGTATCAAAACTTCCCCTTTTCTCACTCTTTCTTCATAATTCCTCATTTTTAGGGTTTGCGAGTTGAAAGGAAGAAGAATTGGGTGAATTGCTAGGGATTTGATATGGATTCGAGATTTTCAGATATGGGATACATTTTTAAGGTGTTTTCACACCTTAGGGTGAGTGGGAACTTCCTTTAAATAGTATTTTGCATGAAAATTGGTTAAATCAACCATAATCTTTAATTGCTTAGTATGCGACTACAAACCTTGAATTGTCTATTTGTTCTAAATTGTTGCAAAATGATATGAAATTGATTCTTCCTTTATTTGAATGAATTTTAGATGATAAAATCATATTATAAGTGTATACAATGCATTATAATGATAATTACCTAAGTATTCACATAGGTTATAAGAGTAAACTGAAATATAGGGAATTTGTCTATGATCGAAATTTGCTGTATAAGTAAATAGAGAAAGTTGCTTATCTAGATCCTCTTGGTTTTGAATGATTGTTTATCTAAATTCATAGTGCATATATGTCAGATACTATCTTGGATTTTGTTTAAAGTGAGTAGTGTTTGTTTGGTATCTCAGTGAAGAGGGTGAAACCCTAGATGCAAGGAAAGTTGGATATTTGCGAATAGATATCGTGAAATCCATTTGAAGGGATTTTCTTGACATGATAGACTTTATTTATTCAGTGTTATTATTGATGCATGATATCCCAGTGAATGGCATGGAAACCCAAATTCATCTTAGTTCCAAGGTTTCATACATATATTGATTTTATATGATTTGTTGATGGTAGTCTTTATTCAGTGAATGTTTATGTCGCATGAAATCTTTATGGGAGCCATGTGAATAAGTTGTTGCCTCATGAGAGGTGATAATATGTGTGATGGCCTTGTGAGCCATGAGAATACTTGTACAACCAGTGAAATGAATACCTTGGTCATAGGACCTAGAGGTAATGGTTACCTGTTACATAGGTAACAATGCTATGTGATGATCTAAGGATTTGAATACCCAGATCCAGTAATTATGATAATGATGTGAAGGGATGATAATTCCCAGTAATGTGATACGGGATTGAGATCCCATGTATGATGTGTTGTAAACATTTGAAAAGTATGTGATATATGTATTACACCTTTCTTTGTAGCATTTATTGTGATTAAATGAAACCCTAAGGGTAGGGTGTTCAATGAATCAAGTATTGTGATATCAATGTTCTCAGTTATTATTAATAATTCTTGTCATGATAATTAATTAACTCTTAATTGAGTTATGAGATGCACAACTCAAGATTTGGGTTGATATGCACGTTCTTTGAGAAATTATAGATAAGTTGCAGGTGCTATTGACGATTACTCATATGTCAAGTAATTAACTCTTATCAGTGTAATAAGATGATAAATTGCACGATTCTAGTATGTATGTGCCAAGTGGACATGTAATCTATTTATTTAAGAATTTTAGTCTGCCTGCATGTATAGTATGTTGATTACTCAATATATTACATTGTTTTGAATATACTTCTCTACCAAGTTTAGAATGATATACATGTTGTATTATAACATCAAATAAGTAGACACGGCACCATAGAGATACCAGAGTCAAGTATAAGTAAGAGAAGGGTACAATGTAGAAAAGAGCTTACTAGGAATAATAAAATAATAGACTTAGGAGCCCTGAATGCCGTAGAACCCCTATGTGAGGTCTGCGCCTTAGGGGTGAAATGACCTAACCCTGACAGAGTCCAGTACACGGGGATTAGAACGGGGGATGAAGCCCTAGTGGAAGTCTCCTTAAATTATAGTTTGCAGTGTCTAACATCAACCAGAAGTCCTGGTGGCACTAGAGTATAGAAAAGCCAAGAGGTGGCTTGACTCTCCACCTGTGTTCTCAGGATAGAGGAGGAGTCCGCCTGTGTTCTCAGGATAGAGGAGGAGTCCAGTTTAGGCCAAAGAGCCATTTCCCTATTGTAGACCAAGAGAGTAGTCAGACTTAGCATTTCCCTGGTGTGTCCGCTAAGTCTTGTACGGTGTGATCATAGTGCACTACGGGTCTTCATATGTAGAGTACACTGCATATGATCAGGGCATAATAAAATGAATGAGAGGTCAAACAAGTGTGTACAGTTATTCAATTATTCTTTATATGTTTATGAATTATTAGTTCTCTTTATGATCAATCAAACATTTCATATATTGATTCACTCTTATAGATATTTATAGTAGCCTGCCATATTTATGATTGTCAATTATTAGACTCTTTAAAGCTTACTGCTGTTATAATTGATATCAATTGCTCAAAAGTATATCTGTAATTTTATCAATTCTTTTGACTATTTCTTTGAAGTACTCATTCACTGAGCGAGTAGGCTCACCCCTCTACTCACAATTTTTAGGGAAATCACATGGACTTGAAGAAGATATCATTGCATCAGAGTAGATCTGCCACAAGAGTTAAGTCTGAGTATAGTTAAGTTCAGTCGATCCTTGTTAGTCTAGGTCTTTGTAAAGAAATAAGAGAGAGTTGTAAATGATGATGTATACCATTATTCCTCTTTAGCAATATGTGTGAATCAACAAGTCTTATGTGCTTAAAAGTATGAGGAATATAATGAATGTTCATACATGCATTGTTACTGTTGAAATCAGATTAGAGAAATCAATGTTTAGATTTCCTTATAAAGTTGGTTTATGTGGTTCAATGTGAGAAAACAAAGAGTTTTGAAAGAGAAGAAAAAGTTAAGGGTGATCTTTGTATTATGTTAAATCCTCAATTTATTCCCTAATCTCATGATTAGTGGAAATTGTGAGATCGGGGTGTAACATCCACACAGTCAATACTCACACTCAAGAGGTGGAACAACAGTACCAATGCTTAAAATGGAGGTGGCTGAGGCATGTCAGGGCAATGAGAGGGGAACATCCCCTGAAAAGATAGATCATGCGGTGGCATCTACTGTGGCTACAGGTACCCTCCAAAGTACCCTGGTTCTAATAGTGGTCGGAGAAGGGCTACTGGTACTGCTCCATCCGCTACAGGCACATGTAAACATTCTTTTGGTTGTCCATTAGAAGGTGTTCATTCTCGTATATCACCTGCTCATTTTGGTACAACCTTCCTTGAATGTGTTGCACACCAACCAATGTCACTTGATGCTGCTGCTACCTAGTCTGGATCTCCTACAACATGGTATTCATACCCACCATGTTGTATGGGTCTTGCTCCTCCGGGGAATGGTTCGGGGCAGAAGAAGTCGAGGAAGCATAGGTGCGGGCCCATTTGCGTGGGACTGCTCTCCCAAAGATGGGGATGGTGGGCTCAACCTCCTCAACACCATTAGAGTCATCATCACTTTGCTCCTCATCGTCATCCTGAGCTACTGCCCAGGGTGGATCTTCTGCCTCCCCCTCATTCAGTGGCCACCAGAGATGGTTCACTCCACGCAAGTTGAAGATGGGGTCAGGGAGGATCCACTCCTATTATAGTCCTCGACATGTGCAATGTGCATATAGCACATTGTGGTCGAAGCCGTGGAGGTGAGACTTATGGAAGTGTAGGAGGTCCAACTTCTTTGTATCTTCCAATGTTGCGAGGGTAGACAAATCAAGGTGAAAGTGTAAGCAATGGGGGTGATGAGACCCCCAAATAAAATCAAAAATTTCCTTATTACGTTGCGCCGAACAGAGATCATGTAGAGCAGAAGGAAGGCTCCAAAGTTGACAGTCTCTTCTTCCAGTAGCCTATAGAGGAAGTAGAGGTCTGCCTATTGAACCTTCCCTTGAGCTTGACTGGACTGAGCAAATATGGTGTTGGTGTAGAGGCGGTGAAGGATTCAATCAAAGGGGTGCTTGATGTCAGTAACATAGTTGATATGCCAGTTTATGAGAAATCCCTCTAGCACCTCAGTCAAGTGCTCCCAAGCCAAGTCAAAGTCGAAGTCAGAAGGGGCCAAGTGTTTTGGGACGTGAGCCCAGTTGAAGATGTGGTTGATGACCCACAAAGTAATGGAGTAGTTGTTGTTGAAGAGGCATAAGTTGACTCTTCCTTCACACCATTCACCTTCTATTTTTTACTTGGGAGTGACAAGAACATCTAGCGATGTGAAGAACTCAAGGATGAATTTTAGGTAAGTCTAAAAGTCACTGAAGAAAGGATTTTCTCCCTCCATGAGCTGCTTCTGACATACCCATCACATGTTTTTAGTAAAGCCCGCCCTTTCAATCAATGTGTGATCTCCATATCACGTTGGCATTATCAAACTTGTTTGTAGCTCTTCATAGACTTTCCCGATCTCTAAGGACGGATGTTGGATGCGAGTTGGTCGAGGGACCAACTCACCTTAATCTACCTACATAGAAGGGCCTCTCCTTGGCTCCATGATGCCAATGTAAGAAAAAGAATTAGGAAAGAGAAGCTCGGTGAGGATCGTCGGTGCTTGGTGCAACTCTGCTCTAAGTTCTAGGAGGAGTGGAGGAAGTGGTGTGAAGAAAATGGGTTAAACAACCATCCTTATATAGATGAGTCGGGTAGATTCGGTACTACCGATTTGTGTGTCAGTAGTATCGAGATGCATGCACACATCCTTGGTTGAGATGTATCAAACAATGATGTTTGATGATGTCCCTTATGCGGATCGATCAGAGTCGGTAGTACTGACTTGATTCGCAAATCGGTGCTACCAACAGTGCTATGAAGCTTGCATTTTCTGTTGAATCGAGCATCCACAGATTGTTGATGTCATGTGTCGATACTACCGACGGGAATGTCGGTAGTACTGAGTTGGTAGTTTTGACTCAGTACTTTCAAATTTTATATCTTGATGTTTTGATTCTGGGTTGCCAAAAAGTCGGTAGTACCGACTTGAGTGTCGATACCACCGAGAGCTTATCAGTTAACGATCGAAAATCTTCAGAGACTTGGTAGTACCAACAGGGAGAGTCAGTAGTATCGAGTCTATCGTGCTAGTACAGATGGATCGATGATGTAACCTCAGTACTACCGACTGGGTATCTTGGTAGTACTGACCTGGGAAAAATATGAACACTCCATACACGAGTCAAGGTACCATTTTTAGAAAAAAGAACAATACAAAGACAACTACAATATGAAAATGACATGAAATAAAGGAAAATGAAGGTTGGGTTGCCTCCCAACAAGCACCATTGTTTAACATCCTAGACTAGACATTCCTAAGAGCAAGAATCTAAGGGATCTTCATAAGTTGTATCTCTTCTATTCTGTGCTCCACTTACCCACCATAGTAATGCTTCAATCTTTGGCCATTAATAAGGAATGACCTAGTACCATCTAAAATCTTTACTGCACCATGGGGAAAGACTTGCTCAATCATAAATAGTCCACTCCATTTGGACCTCAGTTTTCCCGGATGTAACTTAAGTCTAAAATTAAAAAGAAGAACCTTTTATCCTGGAAGAAACACCCTATTCTCAATATGCCTATCATGAATCTTCTTTGTCCTCTCCTTATAAATACTAGAAATTTCATAAGCATCCATACTAATCTCATCTAGTTCATTAAGCTCCAAAAGTCTTTTCCTATCTACTTCATCCAATCCAAAGTTTAACTTTCTTAATGCCCATTTCACCTTATGCTCAAGCTCTACTAGTAAATGACAAGCATGACTATAAACCAACCTAAAAGGTGTCATCCATATAGGTGATTTATAGTACGTCCTATATGCCCAAAGAGCGTCATTAAGCACAAAACTCCAATTTGTCATATTAGTGGAAACTGTCCTTTTCAAGATATTCTTCACTTCTCTATTAGACACCTCCACTTGGCCTTGTGTCTGTGGGTGATAAGGAGTGCCCACTCAGTGATTCACTCCATATTTGCTAAGTAAGGCTCTGAACTGCCTATCAGTGAAATGTGATTAACCATCACTAATGATCAGTCAGGGGACACCAAACCTACAGAAAATGTTATCCTTCACTTAGATACATTGGTGCGGGTTGGAATTGCTTCCACCCACTTAGATACATTGTCAACTGTAAGTAAAATATAAAGGTTAGAATTAAACAAAAATAATGGACCCATGAAATCAATGCCCCAAAGATCAAAAGCTTCAACCTCTTGAAACACATCTAATGGCATCTCATGTTGCTTAGAAATATTACATGCACGTTGACATGCATCACAATGATGAATGAAATCATATGCATCTTTAAACAATGTTGGCCAATAAAATCCACTCTCTAACACTTTGGCTGCTGTCCTAGAGCTAGCATGATGCCCTCCCATAGGTAAAGAATGGCAGTGTGACAAAATGCTCTCTACCTCACACTCGGGTATAGACTTCCTCAAAAGTCCATCCCTACATTTTTTAAGAATAATTGGGTCATCCCAAATGTAAAACCTCAATGAGTGGAAAAATTTCTTCTTTTCTTGATACCCCCAATCCACAGACAACTCTTTGTAGGCTAAATAATTAACAATATCTACAAACCATGGATCCTTAGCTTTGATAGAAAAGAGTTTTTCATCTAGTAATCCTCAACAATGGGAATATCTACATCTCTTTCATAAACTATTTCTAGCCTAGATAGGTGATCTGCTACCACATTTTCCACCCCTGCCTTGTCTTAAATTTCTATGTCAAATTCCTATAACAATAAAATCCACCTAATCAATCTAGGTTTTGCATCATTCTTTTGTAACAAGTATTTGATGGCAGCGTGGTCAGTCCAAACAATCACCCTTGCTCCTACTAGGTAATGGTAGACCTTCTCAAATGCAAAAATGACCTCTAAGAGTTCTTTTTCTGTGGTTGTATAATTAATTTATAGATCATTCAAAGTTTGGACGCATAATATATGACGGTAGGAGCTTTATCTTTGTGTTGTCCCAACATAGCTCCCACATCATAGCCTAATGCATCACACATTAGTTCAAATGGTAGGCTCCAATAAGGAGTCTACACAATAGGTGCATAACTTGGCTTTTCCTTTAATATTTCAAAAGCATTCAAACATCGATCATCAAATGAAAATTTAGAGTATTTTTCCAAATGTTCCAACAAGGGTTTAGCAAAATTTGAAAAATCTTTGATAAACTGACAGTAAAACCCGACGTCCTAGAAAGATCCTTACGCCTTTCATTGATGTCGGTGGAGGTAGCTTGGAGATAACTTCTATCTTAATCTTGTCTACTTCCATACCCTTGTTGGACACCTTGTGTCCCAACACTATTCCCTCACTCACCATCATATGCCACTTTTCCCAATTTAAGACTAAATGAGTGTCCTCACACCTTTGTAAAGCCTTATACAAATTATACAAGCAATCACTAAATGACTCCTCATACACCAAAAAATCATCCATAAACACCTCCAACCACCACTCTAGCATATCAGAGAAGATGGCAAGCATACAACATTGGATGGTAGTAGGGGCATTACAAAGGTCGAATGGCATCTGTCTATATGCAAAAATGCCGTAGGGACAGATGAAAGTAGATTTCTCCCGATCCTTTGGTTCGATCGAGATCTGATTGTAATCAGAATACCCATTGAGGAAACAAAAGTGTGAACGATCGGTGAGCCGTTCCAAAATCTGATCAATGGAAGGTAGCGGAAAATGATCTTTTAAAGCGACGACATTCAAATGACAATAATCCTTGCAAACACACCACCTCATCACCAACCTAGTTGGAATGAATTCATTAGATGCATTGGTTGTGACAATGATCCCCCTTTCTTAGAATTAGAAATTACATAAATGTTACCTGCCGATAGGAGCTTTCCCACTTCTTTCTTCACTACCTCAGTCATGATTGAGTTGAGTTACAGCTGAGGTTGAACTATTGCTTTAGCTCCTTCTTCCAGTCGGATCTTGTGTTGACACAAACTTGTCAAGATTGTTTTGATGTCCGCTATAGACCACTCAAAAGAAGCTTAGTGGTATTCAATACAGTAAGCAATTTCCCCTCTTCTTCACTGTTGAAGTATGATGATATGATCATCAGGAGCTTTTCTTCTGTAGCCAGGAAGACATACTTTAGATGTGGCAGCAACGACTTCAATTTCAACTTAGGAGGGCTCAGTAGATATGGAACTAGTGGTGGGGGAGGTGGTCCTCAATCTTCAAAATATCTTGTGTAATAACAGGGTACCACCTTCAACATCAATACACACTCCTCCAAAGGGCGGTTGCGTGTGCAGTCATCTACTCTATTCATCAAACATGCTTCCAAAGGTAATTATGGATATGTTTGCATTAGGAAATCAACAGTGACCTCCTCTATGGTAGTCAGGTAATAGTCTTCTTCTCTATCATCTGGGTAACACATTGCTTCTTTCAATGAGATCATCTTGGCATTTTCAATTATATCAACTGCCAGAGTATCTTTTTCCACCTTGATCATCACATGAGCCATATCAATAAATGGCTTCCCCAATCACCGAGAAATCTTACCCTCCATGTGCTACATCATGTTACACTGTGCTGTATCCCCCTTTTCTTTTGAGTGTTCATGCATTTTTATTTCAAACCGGTCATCATAAGTGCCCATTGTCAGACCTCCTCTACCCATTTCCAGGATCATGTCAGCTGTGTCTTGGAATGGCCTACCTAGCAAAATTTTGTTGTCTTTATCCTCTTGCAAGTCCATTACAATGAAATCAATGGGAAAAACAAACCTATCCACTTTCACTAGGACATCTTCACAAATGCCATATGGCCTAACCACAGAGTTGTCAGCCAATTCAATAGTCATACTACTTTTTCTTATCTCCTTAAGACCTAGCCTTTTGAAGGTTGACAAAATCATGAGGTTGATGCTGGCCCCTGAGTCACGTAGGGCCTCACTAAACTTAGTCTTTCCTATGTAGCACCTGATGTTGAAACAACCAGGATCTTGTCTTTTAGGAGGTAGCATTCCCAGAATAAAAGTGCTCACCTGCTCCTTTAACACTACCACATTAGTCTCGAGTATCTGTCTCTTCTTATTGATGATGTATTTCAAGAACTTTCCATATGATGGTATTCTCAATTGCATCAATAAGTGGAATATTAATAGATAGATTTTTAAAACCTTCTAAAAATTTTTGGAACTGTCTGTCTGCTTTGGTTGCCTTCAAGCTATTTGGAAAGGGTACTGGTGTCCTCTGGTGAGGCATGACATACGCTTTTGATCTTGTATCTTCCACCTCATCAATGTGCTCTTCAGATGTCTTCTCCTGTTCCAACTTATCCTGTTCAGTTGCCTCTACTGTCACAGTCTGAGTTGTTGTTCCTATAGCTTCACCTATATATGTGGTTGCTGGTGCCTTATTCAATAGTGTCTTACCACTGTGTAGTAGGATTGCCTTGACGTGTTGATTTCCAGAAGGCATGTTTGTATTAGCTGGGAACCCCTATTGGTTTGGCTGCTTCAAGGTACCCACATCCACTACTATTTGAGAAATATGTGTTTCTATATTGCTGATCCTCTCCCCTTTGCATATGGAGTTCTCTTTGTGTTTGTCCTATCAACACTTCATTCTGATTGACCAACTTTCCATGCATTTCTTCAATACAGTCAATCTTCTTTTGTTCCTATTGATATTATGCATATCCACCGAACTATTGTGGCTTGGGTTGTTGCACCTATGATGGGTCCTGTTGAGAATTGTTAGGATCTTTCAATGAAAACTTAGGATCCTTCCTCCATGCATAATTGTTGCCCCTATATTGTTGTTGTTGGGGCACGAACTTACACTCTTCATCTTCTTCTTATGAAGGTGATCCATCATTGGCACATAACTTTTTAGCAATCAAGTCCAACTTCTCATTTAATGCAGAGATGACCTTAGACTCACCTACACCTTTGACAGTTGTCGGAAGCTCTTTCTCATCTCCCCATGATTGATTCTTAGACATATTCTTCAATATCTCATGACATCGAGCATGTTTATTGTTGAGGAAGAACCCTACTCCTGTACTATCGAGTGTAGTCCTTTCTCCCTTGTGTAGGCCATAATAGAAGATCGTTTCCTGTCCCAATAGATCAATACCATGATGAGATACTTTCCACTGCATATTCTGGAACCTCTCCCATGCTTCAGAATAGGATTCATCGACTTGTTGTTTGAAATTATGGATCTTCTTTACCAAGTCACTAGTCTTCTGTGGAGGGAAATAATGCTCGAAGAAGGCATCAATCATCTGATCCCACATTTCAATGCATCATCAAGGTCATGAAACCATGAATTTGCACTATCTTCCAATGACGACGGAAAAAACTTTAGATATATCATAGTTGCCAGTATTCTGTCTATCTTGACCATATCGCAGTTCTCCACAAAGTTGTTGATGTGCACCATCGGGTCTTCAGAAATATGACCATGGAAATCTTGGGATTTGACTAAAGAGATCAACCCTGGGTCAATCTTGTAGCTACCCACATTGATGGCTTGTCTTTTAATTGGTCCTTTTTGAGCTGTTGAGGTAGAGGCTCTGATCCTCTCCCATATTGTCTGTTCTTCTGATCCATCCTCCATTTCTGCTGCCATAGGTTCTTCTGATGTTACATGTCTCTCAGGTGGAGGTGTCAATGGTGGAGTTCAGTTGAATCTATCCATTGACCATCCAACTTCCCTCTCTATGTGAAGGAGTTCTACTTGCCCAAACCCCGGTGAAGATGGCTCTCCATAATTGTGGGGTCGAGTATGAACTATACACCAGTGCATGAAAGTAGAAAATTAATTGTCAGAGTGCAGTAGCAAAGATAGAACCAATAATAATTTTATAATTCAACTCTAAGTGAAATAAAAAAAAAACAAAAAGGGTTGGCCTAGAGTGGCATACCATAGCACTCATAGTGCTGGATGTTATCGTTTCCCTAACAATGACACCAAAAACTTGACACATGTTTACCTTTCATTGTACGTAAGTGAACATATCGAAGTAATATAGGCCCTTTTGAAACCCACGTCGAATACAGGGCAACATTCTCCAAAAGACTACTACTAACTATGGTCTAATCATCTAGGCCAGTGTAAATGAATGAGTTTGATTGGACAGAAGAAAAAACAGAAACAAACAAACTTAACACTTAATTTACTTAGATGTATGGAATTCCTTAGGATTGTGGTTTGCATATAACATTGCAATTCATTCCATACACTAATATCTATTATCCATGTCCCTAGATAAAGAGCCTGTAGTCAGAACTACCCACTCCCGCAACATAGTTCATTACCTATTCTAATGCCAACCCCATTTCCATAGCAATTGGTTGATTAGTTAGGTGCTTTATGATTGAACTCTGGGATGATCAGAGCACCTTTGAAAGGTGAATCGGCAGTCGGATGATCCCTTATGTCGTGCGTGCAATCGGCTGTCTTCCGACTGCTGATTCACCTTTCAAAGGTGCTCTGATAATCCCAGATGAAGCCTTCAGTTTGTTTCTCCTCTTCTCTCTCTCCAGTGTCATGCAATGGAATACAAATGCTCTCTCTCGTCCAGCCGAACTCCCCTTAGGTCATAGGAGTCACTTACAGTACAAAATAACATCCACAGTTGGATTAATTTGCCATCTTCAAATTTTCCAAGTCGGGCAGACTTGGTAGTACCGACTTGGAAGTCAGTAGTACTAAGATATTAGGGTAGCCATGACTCTTGAAAATGTCAGTACTATCAACTTGTCTCGATAGCATTGAGTCCTCAGGTCGCCCGAGCATTGTCTTACTGACGCCATCTCAGTAGTACTGAGTTTGTGAACTCAGTAGTATAGACTTTTTGCTATTCCTCCTTGTGCTTTACTGATGTGATTTCAGTACTAGCAACTTGGAGTGTCAGTAGTATTGAGTCTGTGTGAATCTTTTCTGGGCAGGTACTGACGTGAAGTCAGTACCACCAACTTTTGGTGTCAGTAGTATCAACTATGTGAAGTTCCATTGTACCTAAAGATGCACACGAACATGGATTAATACTCAGGATAAACATTAAATCATCTTAAATAGTAAAAATCATATAATTTGATGCATTTAAGCATCACATGCCATTAATAGCATTTCATGCATTATTAATTAGATAAATGACAAAACAACACATAAAATCAAGGAAAGTATGCATGTGAAAATGACTAAAAACCCATGCATCATCCTACTTGGAAACTTATGCATATAGTTAAAGATTCTTTTTTTATTCTCTCTTTACTTTAGATTCATCATGTTCTTGGAGAAAAGAGCATTATTAGAGCTTTCTTAGAATAAAGCTCAATTCTTTACTACTCTTTGTAGTTTATTTATTAGAATTTTTTTCTTTACCCCTAAGGCCAGTGATATAATTTTAATACATTTCTTGGTTATGTGTTACATGTATAATGTTAATATTGTTTGTATGTATGCACAGAGAGACAATTATATGATGATTATAATGGGGCACTAAATACCTAATTTGATAATGATAAAGGTAATTTTGTCTAGTATGTTTGTCACAATCATGAGATGGTGACGCATACATATTATATGCCTAAAGAATGATGTTACTCGATGACATATGTCTTCAGGTTGAGGACCTAAATAATGAGATCATATGTATGATAAGTGTACATACATTCTTGTTATGTCCCTAGTCAGATATTACTGTGGAAGCATAATAGACAACAATAATACATAATACTAGAGTGTGTGTTGACTAATGGCAGAGTCTCATTAGTCATGATATGTGATTTCAAGTCAAGCATTCATGTATATGTTAGAGAACAATGGATCAAACATACCCATATTGAGAGAGATACATTGAGACAATGAAATGATAGTCAGAATCAGCTCTCATAGTGATAGTGGTGATTGCAGTTCTTAGATTTAAAGTCACTGCACTCATCACATATCGTTCAATGTATTCTGACATCATTCAAAGTGACTTAAATAAGGGTTTCCATAAAGGTGATTCTTAGTTGTATTATGACACATGATGATTGAATGTAAGTGGTGTAGATGGGATTTTTCCCTCCTATAGGAGATTGATATCCTAGCCACTTAATCAATGAGATTGATAAATGTATGGCCATACTCATGCGACTCAATATGTGATATGTGAGCTCACATGCATTTCAGAAAATTTTCTCTAGTTCAAGGAACATTGATTAAAAATTAAGAGGATGATGATTCATGCCTCGAGTTCAATCCTGGTATCAGAGATAAAGGAAGTATATGATCATGGTAACATTGATCACATATTGTAGGTTGAAGTTGTTCTCCAACTTTCCAAACTACTTGGGTACGTAGCAATGATGTGTTTCTAGATACATCTCATTGTTTGTGATGTCATAAACCAGTTATGGAAATTCACTACCAATGTATTTTGGGACCTATAGGGTCACACACATATGATGCACCTAGAATAGAAGTTTATTCATGAATGATGTTTAACTTGATTACTAAAGTGTTTACATATTCGATTTAAACAACAATGGTTGAAAATTGGATGACTAGATTGTGAACTGACCAATTTAAGAGTTAAACCAATTAGTTGAAGTGTCAGGTCAATTGAAAATAACATTGGCTGAACAATGCCTGAATTAGGGTATGAACTGATTGGTTCAAGGTCTCAAATGACTGGTTCAAGCTGTGAACCACATGGTTCAATGATCAATACAATTGGATCAAGGATTGATGCTTACGTCATGTTGTGCATTAATTGAATATTGAATGCCAACGTAATTTGAAAAACAAAAGCAACTAAACTGGTTGGTTCAAGAGATGAACTGACTGGTTCATCATTCATAGCTTCTAGAAAATTCATGAAATTAATCTCTTCGATTCTTTGATGAACTAAAAACTCATGTGATCCTATATAAAGGGGGACAGTCTAGGCTTTCAGAGAGACAACAACAATCTCTGACAATTGTTGTCCTCTTTGGTTGTGGAAATCAAGAGAGCTTGGGCAAGTCTTACCTATAAAAGGGAGGGATAATAAGGGAGAGACAACATGACAAAGAGAATCAACTCCAATAGGTTGATGTTCGAAGGGGCAACTCATTCCCGTTGGCTTTGGTAACACAATGTGGAGTTCCCGTTGGTCAATGTAGACTACATAGAGGCATGGAGGCCATTTCCACCTATTAGGAGGACAACATCCACCACCATCCATGGTGCTACACCAGGAGGCCGTAGTCACTAGTTGTCTATGTGCACTTTATGATGAATGCACATCACCACTGCAAGAGTAGTCATTAGACTTGCTCTAGAAACATTTATATCTCTTGAAAACCCTCATTCCCATTACATAGTTGTTGATGTGATATAATATTTAAAGGGAATATGATAGTAAACCTTTTGTTTCTACTGCCATATCTGATGCCATATTTCCCAGCAATGGTATTAGAACAACATCAATTGACTATGTTTTGTAATTTAGCTGATTTGATCAGATTTTTTGGTTTTATCATTTATTGCATATGATGCAAATATTAAAGTGATTAATGTGCATATCTGATTAAATACCAAATATGATTCCAATATATATATATAGGATAACAATCTAGTAAGAAACATCCTATGTTGAGAGCATGAGAGGCATTTGAATAATTAAAAATTTGTAACTATTTTTTACAAGACAACCATATATATGGGAAAAGAATCAATTCATTTACCTTCTCACAAAAAATCACCGCAATCAGACATTGTTTACATGTCCATATGTATAATATACACATTTTGCATCCAACAGTCAGCCTAGAATTCATTATAGAGCGTCGAAAAGTATTTTGTTGTTATGAATGATATACAAATCAGATGGTGATGAAATTTTGTAGGAAGGTAAATATTAAGGTATATTTGTAGTCTATACAACAAGATTATGAAAAAATGGTCAGTGTGGAGAGTTATTCAAATGCCTCTCATGCTCTCACCAAGATATATTTGTCACTGGATCGTTAACCTACACACACACACACACACACACACACACACACACAGACACACACACAGATATATATATATATATATATATATATATATATATATATATATATATATATATATATATATATATATATATATATATATATATATATAGACACACACACACACAGATATATATATATATATATATATATATATATATATATATATATAATACATATATATAGACACACACACACACACACAAATATATATATATATATATATATATATATATATATATATGCAATTTGAACGAGTCACCCTAAAAGTGGTTTCAATGGTGTATGTT
Source organism: Alisma plantago-aquatica (assembly GCA_963693085.1). Classification (NCBI taxonomy): domain Eukaryota; kingdom Viridiplantae; phylum Streptophyta; class Magnoliopsida; order Alismatales; family Alismataceae; genus Alisma; species Alisma plantago-aquatica. The sequence goes on along the minus strand of OY856409.1, from coordinate 659,856,182 downwards.
AGCATTGTTATGGACAATAAACCCTAGATATTTGTGCTTGGTTGGATGGTTGTTACTCTTATTTTATTTCTCGATTTGTATATTGAGCCTATATCTCCTTTTCATATTGAAAATTATTAATTCTTTCTTTCATATGCTCCCCTCAAATGTAACTCAAGGTTTTCCTATTACAATGTAATACGATAAATAGGATTAGGATAGTTTTAATTCTTGTTATGACAAAGAAAATATTCTGCACCAGATGAGGTGCTCATTTTAGAAGACGAACCGATCAATTGGAGGAACAAGGAGGCCAAATGATAGGAGGAGTCGAACCGATCGTCTGGTGGCCCAATCGATCTTCTGGAGGTGTCTAGAAGGTGATTGGACCAAATATATAATGAACCCTGCCCCTATCATCTCCAATTAAGGTGGACTGAGAGGGAAGGGGCATTATCATATTTATAGGAATGAGGTTTAGTAATAAACCAAAAATAATTATAAATTTTCATTGAATGAAAAATAATTTGATGCAATATGAAAGATAAACTCTCTAATAAGGATTTATATGATATGGAAAGCTATTGTTCGCAATTAGAAATAAAACTATCTCACTAAATCCTCCTTGGTAACTTTAAGAATCTTTCCATTTGGCACCTTCTTCTCAGGATGTCCATTTTGTAGAGTAATAGTAAATTAACTTAAAACTCTATGAAACAAAAATCCGCTCAATTTTTCAAGATATACTGGTATGTGGGGGAAAAATATCCAAATGTAAATGTAACAACATAATCAGTCAAAGAAACAATTATGATTAAAAAAATTGGACATGTATTTTCTTTCTAACTTCTCAACTCAATCTCTGTGGTACACTTCCTCACTGGAGTACTCATTGTGGGTACCCTCTCACTAGGGTTTTGTCCCTGTAGTGGGCATTCTCATAACCTTCCCATTCCTAGGCTTGGTTTGTTATGATATTCTTTTCTTGGCTTGGCCTCACAATGTCCATCCTTGCCCGACTTGGCCTCATAATGACCATCCTATCCCATCTTGGTGTTATTGGAGATCTTCATATCCTAGCTTGACTACCCTTTATCATAATGACATTTCATACATCCCACACGTATCACTTAAATCCATAAGAGATAGTTAAGCAAGTTATACTTATATCATGTGATACTCATAGAGGCTTTATAGATTGTAGGAACTAAGTAAACAACCAAACTTTTATTTGTAACAAATTCGGGAAACAACATAAAACCACATAATTCATTTAAGATGAGTAGTCATAGGTGCAACCACATACCTTTCTCAGATGCAATTAAAGTCCAAGTAAACATGTGCAGTTGAGAATAAGAAAGTAATCACCCTAAAATTAATGCATAACACCCAACTACTAATATTTTGTTTATAAACTCATTATGGCTGACTTGGGTCCAAGTTAGGGTTTTGGGGTCAAATTAGGGTTTTCGCTTTCCAAACCCTAATCATCACTTTTAATGCCTTTTTAACTCACAAACCCTAATTTTGATGTTAAATGCATTCTTAAACTCAAATTAAGTCAAAGATATCCTTTTTATCCAAAAAGAATCAACTTTATCCATTAAAGTCATTTAAGCAAGTTATATTCATTAAAACTAAGAATTTAGGGTTTCCCTACTTTAAACACATTAAAGTTAGAAAGTTTAGGCACTTTTGGAATTTAAAGTAGAATTAGGTCTCAAAACTAATTTTATTGAAATCCATGCATTTTTCTGATCAACTTTCATTTATAATATATCATTATTGGATAATCCTATAATTTTCTATAATTTTAGAAAAATTAATGATTTCTGGCCAATAGGGGCTCACCACCTAGGCGATGAACCTAGGTCCTGACTGTGCCAACTATGTTGGGACGATCCAGTGGGCTCATGTCAACTACGCTTCCCGCGCTTGCGTGGATGCTCATTTGATAGAGAAATAAAAAGATAGGAAGTCTGGTTTGCCCTTTACCTTAACACAAATATTTTGGGGCAAGTGAGTCTTTTCCCTCATTTTCGTCTTCTTCCTCTCGCTTGCTCCTGAGCAGTTTAGGTGAGTCAATGAGAGCATTGACTCTAGGATTCAAGCTTCCTTAGCGATCAGGAAGGGTACCAACACCTTCATTGTGCCAACCGAAGCTGTCAGTGGCCGCAATTGGCTATAATGTGGTCAGAGTTGCGAGGACAATGCAAGTCTTTCTATGGTAGAGTGCAAGGTAGAGTATGAAAGAGAGAGCGGGGTTTAGGTTAGAATTGGAAGTAGAGAAATGAGTTTGGAATGGAGAGGATCCTCATGGATGCACTGGTGACCTTGTTGGGGGTCTCTAACCCTACTTTTATAGTCAGGGTATCCAAGATTGGGCATAGTCTATTTTGTAAATTATGTAAATCCTTAATATCCTTCCATAGGTGACAAATCCTTGGATTGATCAGTTCTATTTTATCTCCTAATCTTAATGGGATGACTTTTAGGATCTTGCATGGTTTGAGGAGAGAGGAAGGTGTGAACGAAGTAACCAGATTCACTATGCCTGGTTTCCTTTATTAGCCGAAGGTAGGAGAAGGTCTTATGACCCTCAAATACTGATCCTTTGGTTGTGATCACACATGACAGGATAAAAGGGGTGGGTTTAGTTTCCCCGTTTGATTAATATTCATGACATTTAATTTCACTTTAGGAATACTTGTTGAATTCATATCTCTTACACCTTTTATCCTTTTAATCCCAAATTTAAAAGGAAAGTTTCAATTACTTTTATTAGATATGGGTGATATTTGAAACCAAAATACGCAAGTAAAAGGTACTTTTCTTTGTCTCCAAGTTTCCCCTTATATCATTTATTTAAGGCATCAAATGAATTCTTTTATCTTCCCAACTTGGCCATATTTCATGTTTGATAACTTTCTTATTAAAAACAATATGGAAATGAGACCAATCCATTAGTTGCCTTCCACACCACTTTTCTAGAAAACTCCATATGCAAATTATTAATTACCCATAACCTTTAGTAATTCACTTAATATTGGATTTTCTCTCTTTCTTTTCCCATGTCCACTATTGAACTATTGAAAATAGTAAAAAATAATGAAAACTAATGCAAAGGAGAATTTTTAAACTAAAACCATACTTTTAAAAATAAGGCATACCAAGTTACTAATATATCCTTATTATAAAAATATTTGCATTTCAAATATGTCAATACATATGAAAAACCATCTTATAACATCATTTCCCTCTTATAGAAATGTTGTCCTCAAAATTTTCTAATCATACAAAAAGAGTGGGATGAAACTTTTCCATGTCAGTCTTTAGCTCCCAGGTGGCCTCATCCTCACCATGGTGCTTCCAAAAAACATTTACCATCTCTACATTTTTATTCCTGAGCTCTTTCACCTTGGTATATAGTGTCCTTATAGGTGACTCAGGGTATGTCAGCCACCCTTGGAGTTCTATAGGTTCAATATTCAACACATGGGAAGGATCCTTCACATAGCGCTCCAGATTGGACGCATGGAACATGTCATGCATCATATTATACTATGGCGAAAAAGCTAGATTATAAGTGATTTCACTAATCTGTTCTTAAATCTCAAACAGACCCATGTATCAGGGACTCATCTTTCCTCTATTTTTAGCTATAGCTCGGAGGGGTTAGATTTTTAGAAACACATGGTTACCAATAGTAAAGTGCCTGTCTGCTTTGCATCAACATACAACTTCTATCGATCCTCGACTCTCATCAGCCTCTACTTTTATCAAAGTGACCTTGTCAACATACAACTATAGTTCTTCTGACCTAAACAAGTTCCTTTCACCAACATCATACAAATGAATCGATGACTGATGTGACCTCCCATAAAGAGCTTCATATGGAAGCATCATGATATTGTCTTGGTAACTGTTGTTATAGGAAAACTCAGCTAAGGGCACATAATGTTCCCATGATCCATCCCAATCGAGCACACATGCTCTCAACAAATCTTCTATGGTTTGGATCATTCTCTCAGACTGTCCATCAGTCTGAGGGTGATAAGCTGTGCTGAATTTTAGCCTCATATTGAGTTCCTCTCGAACTTGTTTCCATAACTTTGAAGTGAACTTAGGGTCACAATTAGATATAATTGAACTCAGGACACCATGCAAATTTGGCTACCTCTCTAATGTAGATATCAGCTAAGTCTGACACCTTGGTAGTGACCTTTGAGGCAAGGAAGTTTGTGGACTTGGTTTGGCAGTCCACCACAACCCATATTGAATCATGCCCTTTTCTTATCTTGGGAAGACCCAATACAAAATCCACAGTGATTTGGTCCCACTTCTAGTCAGGAATCTCAATCCATTATAATAACCCATTGGGTCGTTGGTGCTCAGCCTTCACCATGTGGCACGTGAGACAACTAGCCACATATGATGCTATGTCTCTCTTCATTCCTAGCCACCAAAAGTTTCACTACAAGTCCTTAAACATCTTAGTTGTGCCATGATGTACAATATACTTTGATCCATGAGTCTCTTGCAAGATATGAGTCTTCAAAGGGGAATCCTCAGGATCCCCAATATAGCTCTTATATTGGATTCTGCCATCTAAACCCATTGAGAGGTGTGTTTGAGGCTTATCCATCAAACCCTTCATCTTTTCTAACTCTGGGCTGGCAAACTGGGCTAGTGCAAGCTCGATCAATAAGTCTGGCTTGATATGAATATTGGAAAGACGAATCCTATCTACCAAAGGATTTGGAGCCCTTTGAGCAAATTCTTCTATTTCTTCCACTAGTTAGCCAAACCAACTGCACAACTAAGACATTTTCTACTAAGGGCATTGACAACCACTTGGCCTTACTAGGGTGGTAGGCTATGGAGAAGTCAAAATCCTTTAGGTACTCCATCCAATGCCTTCGTTGCAAGTTCAGGTCCTTTTGGGTCAACAAGTAATTCAGACTCTTATGGTCATTGAGGATGTCAAAGGTATCCCCATACATATAATCTTTCCAAATCATCAAGGCATAGATAATTGACGGTGGTTCCAGATCATGAGTCAAATAACTCAACTCATTGGGCTTGAGTTTTCTAGAAGAAAAGGTGACCACATGCTTGTTTTGCACTATCACACATCCTAAGCCCATATTTGATGCATCGATGAAGATGACAAACCCTTCATTACATGAAGTCATGGTCAAGACTGGGGTAGAAGTAAGCTTTTCCTTCAAATCCTGGAATCGTGCTTCACACAATTCAAACCAAATGAACTTCTAATCCTTTTGATTGAGCTTGGTCAAGGGCAAAGTAGTCTTTGAGAAATCCTTAATGAATTAGAGATAATGCTTGACCAATCCTAAGAAGCTATGAATCTCAAATGCTCTCTTTGGGGATGGACATTCTCAAATGGACGCTACCTTGGCGGGGTCCACCGAAATGGTTCCTCCAGCTATAATGTTCCTGAGGAACATAACTTGGTCTATCTAAAACTTTCACTTCAAGAATTTCTCATAGAACATATGATTTCTCAAGATATTAAGGACCTTATCTAGGTGTTTACAGTGTTGTTCTAGGTTGTCAGAGTAAACCTTGATGTCATATATGAACAATATGACAAAGGTGTCAAGGAAAGGTTGGAACACACTATTCATGAGGTTCATGAACACATTTGAAGCATTGGACAACCTAAAAGGCATAACCAAAAACTCATAGTGGCCATAGCGGGTTCAAAAAGAAATTTTCTAGATATCCTCACTCTTAACTCACAACTGGTGGTAACTAGGTCTCAAGTCAATCTTCAAGAAGAGTCGAGTAGTTTTTTGCTGGTCAAGCATGTTATTTATGCAGAGTAGAGGATACTTATTCTTAATGGTAGCCTGATCTATCATTCTATAGTCTATGCACATGCAGGGTGATCCATCTTTTTTCTTGACAAAGAGGACTAGTCCCCTCTATAGGGATGTGCTAGGTTGGATGAAGCCCTTGTCTAGTATTTCCTATAGTTATTTCTTCAACTCAAACAACTTGACGAGATCCATCTTATAAGGTGCCCTAGAAATTTAGTTTGTCCTGGGAGATAGCTCTATTGAGAAGTCCACTTCTCTCTCCAGAGATATGCTTGAAAAATCATCTAGGAAAACATGAGCATAGTCCTTGACTACCTCTATTTCCTCTAAGGGTCACATCTTTGACTCTGGCTCTGTAACTACAACTAGGAACTCTAGACAACCTTTTTCTACCATTCATTACGCTTTCACAGCTAGCACATACATGCTGATGGTAGCATCATTCCTACCTCTAATGGTAAAGAGTGCATGACTTGGTCTCTCTATCCTTTATTTTTTCCCTACAATCTATTTTTCATTATAGTTATAAAGAGAATCCATTCCTATGATGACATCAAAATCATTCATATGAAGCAAGATAAAATTGATAAGGAGTTCATTGTTCATATATTTAATAGGGGTGATCGATGTATTTAAGAGGGATGAAAAGATAGGACCACTAGGTGTAGTGACTTCTAAGAAATATCCTAAGTACTTGACATCCTAACAAAGCATAACTGCGAGATTTCAAAATGAAAGTATTAGTAGAACCAGAGTCAAACAATGATTTAACATTATGGCCCATTATATCAAGCATGCCTACATTGTTTTCATAACATCAAAACTATTATGCACTTCATGGTAAAGGATAGAAAATAGAATTCTAGGGATAGTTACCTTCTATGAGTCAGTTAGTGTTATCTGGAGCCTCTTCATTATCAATATCAAAGACTCATAACTATCTACACTCTCCTATAGGTGGGATTTCTCCCTAGGGTGCTGTAGCTACAAATTGGGTTGCCACTAGGCCTAGATCTCGAGGGATGGTGAGAAGAAAATTGGCTATGAGATGACCCTCCTGTTGATAGAGAAAACACACCTGCTTCTCAAAGTGGCACTTGCAAGAGTACTTCCTCCCATAGGTGCAACATATGTGATTGTAGTCCTCATGATGAGGATTTTCCTTTCCTGCATTCCTTCCCTTACCATTGTTATGACCTTGACCTTTTCTATTGTCATTCCTTGGGGCAGAAGTTCCTTTTGTGGACCCTAGATATACCTTGGATGGTTTTTGAGCAGGAAAGATAGCCTTCTCCATGTCTAGGGAAAAGTTGAGGGCCTCAATGAAGTTTGGGGGTTTGCTGGGCATCACATGGGGTTATATTAGGGGGTGCATGCACTCCACAAAATGGTCCACTCGCTACTCTTTAGTCATGATATATCCAAAATGCTCCAGGTGGTAGAGTTTTCAAGCATAGTCCATCACCATCATGTTACCATGATAGAGGAGCATGAACTGCTTTTCCTTTTCTTTCTTATTATAGCTGGGTATGAATCTTGTAGAGAATATGGTGTAGAAGTCCATCTGGGTTATCAGTTATGTAATTAAATCTTGGTCGGTGATGTAATTCTCCCATGAGAACTTTGCAGCTCCATCAAGAAGATGAGCAGCAAAGAGAACCTTCTTATTGGGTTGCACCTCCAGAATGCGGAACCCATTCTCCACACCAAGGAGCTAGGAATCCACCTTGTCAACCAACTCAACCTTGTCTTCACCCCATAACTTCTCTATGTTCAACTTGATAAAGTCGAGGATGGTGGCTCCAAGATGAGGGCATACAAGTAGGGGTTTACCATTCTCATATTTGGATACATCTTTGAGTGCTAGGGCACTAATGGCCTCAATGAGCTTCTTTTGTTGCTCCAACTAGATCACATTAGGGGTGTGAACTACTACTTTCTTGACTGTCAGTCCAGAGCTGACAACATGTCTGGGGTCATCCTTGGGTTTGGCTTCATCCTCTGACATAGGTTCTCCTTTAGGGTCATCTTTTGGGTTCTGGATGTCAAAGTGGACAACTTGGGCTCAGAGCCTTCCTCAACAAAGGCCTCCTCTAACCTCTTCCATTTATTTAAGGACTCCTCATCCATAGCCTTCCTCTTCTTCTCTGAGGACTGCTTCCTTTTGTAGGAGGTCCTTGCCTTTGGGTGATCCCGTGGTGTTCGTCAAGGATGGCAGTGGTCTTGACGCAGGCCATGCTATTTCACATAAATACATTATTAATCCCAGTTTCATGTTTAGGGCATTTAAAGAATCATAAAGTTATGTGCATGACATCTTATTTACATGCATTTTTTTATTTGGCAGATGATTCCTTAATCCCTAATATCCTTAACCCTAATATTCAGAAGGGTAGAGAGAGCAGTTATCAGGTACCTAATGTTTTGGTGAGTGAAGCAAGGGGGCCGAGAAGGGATAGAATTAGATGAGAAGAAATCCTATAGGTATTTCATTTTGAGTAAAATCCTCCAAGTTTGTTCAGGCAGGATGCACATGCTTGGGAGTCCTCATAAGCCGACTAGATGTATGGAGGAAGGTTTTGCCAGGATCAGGGTCATGGTCCCTTCTAGATGCCATTATCTTTAGAAAATACTGTAATAATTCCCTTAGGCTCTATATAACTCTTAAAATTTAATAATTATCAAAGGTTAAATGGTAAACTAGGATCTGATACCAAATGTAACAACCCCCTTCCCATGTTATCCCCAATTAAGGTGGATCGAGAGGGCAAGGGCCATTATCATATTTATAGGAAAGAGGTTTAGCAATTCCCAAAAATAATTATAAATTTCATTGAATGGAAAAGAGTTTGATGCAATATGAAAGATAAACTCTCCAATAAGGAGTCATATGATATGAAAAGCTATTGTTTGCAACTAGAAATAAAGTATCTAACTAAATTCTCCATGGTAACTTTAATCATCTTTCCTTTTGGCACCTTCTTCTCAAGATGGCCATTTTGTAGATTAATAGCAGATTAACCTAAAACACCATGAAACAAAAACCCAATATGTATATCAAGATATACTAGTATGTGGGGGAAACAAAATATCTGTAGGTAAGTGTAACAAAATAAGCAGTCATAGCAACAATTATGATTACAAAATTGAACATGAATTTTCTTTGTAACTTCTCAACTCAATCTTTGTGGTACACTCCCTCACTGGAGTACTCATTATGGGGTACCCTCTCACTAGGGTTTTGTACCTATAGTGGACATTCTCACAACCTTTCTATTCCTAGGATGGATTTGTTATGACCTTCCTTTCCCCACTTGGCCTTAGAATGGCCATCCTATCTCAGCTTGGCCTCATAATGACCATCTTATCCTGACTTGGTACTATTAGATATCTTCCTATCCCGGCTTGATCACCTGTCATCATAAAGACATTTCACACATCCCACATGTATCACTTAAATCCACCAAAGATAGTTGAGCAAGTCATACTTATATAATATGATACTCATTGAGGCTTTATTGATTGAATGATCAAACAAACAAACAACAAATTAATTTTCAATCAACTCAAGAAACCTTGGAAAACCATAAAATTTGTTTAAGATGAGTAGTCATAGGCGTAACCACTTACCTTTCTCAGATGTAACTTAAAGTCCATGTAAACATGTGCAGTTGAAAATAAGCAAGTAACCACCCTAAAATTAATGCATAACAACCAAGTATTACTATTTTGTTCATAATCTCATTAAAATTGACTTGGGTCCAAGTTAGGGTTTTGGGGTCAAATTAGGATTTCTTTAGGGTTTTGTCTTTCCAAACCCCAATCTTCACTTTTAATGCCTTTTTAACTCACAAACCATAACCTTGATGTTATATGAACTGTTAATCTGAAATTAAGTCAAAAATGTCCTTTTTATCCAAAAGACTCAACTTTATCCATTAAAGTCATTTTATCAAGTTATATTCATTAAAACTAAGAAATTAGGGTCCCATGCTTTAAACACATTAAAGTTAGTAACTTTAGTCACTTTTATAATTCAAAGAAGAATTAGGTCTTGAAACTAATTTTACTATAATGCTTGCATTTTTGTGATTAATTTTCATATATAATATGTCATTATTGAATAATCCTACAATTTTCCAATATATTAGAAAAATTAACTATTTTTGGCCAATAGGGGCTCACCACCTAGGTGATAAACCTGGACACAGATGTGCCAATTAGGTTGGGCCGACCCAATGGGCTCATGCCACTAGGCTTCCTGTGCTTGCATGGATGCTTGTTAGACATAGTAAAAGAAAGAGAAAGTATGGTTTTCCCTTCCCCATCATCTTCTTCCTCTCCCTCACTCATAAGCAATTTGGGTAGGGATTGACTCGGGGATTCAAGTTTCCTCAGCAATCAATGAGGGTACCAACACCTCTGTCGTGCCCAACCAAATCTCTCGGTGGCCTCAATTGGCTAGAAGGTGGACAGAGTTGTGAGGACAATGAAGGTCTTTGTCTGGTAGAGTTCTAGGTAGAGAATGAGAGAGAGAGCATGGATGGGGTTGTAATAGGTAGCAAAGAAAGGAGTCTAGGATCAAGCAACACCTCACACATGCATTGGTGTCATTACTAGGGGGTATCTAACCCTCCTTTTATAGTTGGGTATCCAAGATTGGGCACTGTCTATTATGTAAATTAGACAAATCCTTAATAGCCTTCCATAGGTGACAAATCCTAGGATGGATCGATTTGGTTTTATCTCTTGATCTTAATGGGGTAACTTTTAGGATCTTGCATGGTCTAAGGAGAGAGGAAGGTGTGAACAAAGGAACTAACTTCACTGTGCCTAGTTTCCTTTGTTAGCCAAAGGGAGGATCTCATATAGTCTTCTTACCCTCAAATCTTGATCCTATGGCTGTAATCATAAGTGATAGGATAAAAGGGGCAGGTTTAGTTTCCCAGTTTGATTAATACTCGTGACATTTAATGTATTTCTAATTTTCCTTTCACTTTAGGAATACTTGTTAAATTCATATCACTATCTCCTTATATCCTTTTAATCCCAAATTTTAAAGGAAATTTTTAATTACTTTTATCTAGATGTGGGAGAAATTTGAGACCAAAATACCCTAGTAAAATATATTTTTCTTTGTCTCGGAGTATCCCCTTTATATCATTTATTTAAGGCATCAAATTAATTATTTTCTCTTCCCAACATGGTCATATTTCTTATTTTGATAAATTTTATCATTAAAAATAATATGGAAATGACACCAATCCATTAATTACCTTCCACACCACTTTTCTAGAAATCTCCACACAATTCCATATGCAAATTATTAATTACCCATTACCTTTAGTAATTTACTTAATATTGGAGTTTCTCTCTTTCTTTTCCCATGTCCATTATGGGATTATTGAAAGTAGTAAAAAAATCACAAAACTCTAGCAAGGGAGGATTTGTAGATTAGAACCATACTTTCAAAATAAGGCATGCCAAGTTTTAATATATACTTATTGTACAAATATTTGCATTTCAAATGTGTCAATACATGTGAAAAACCATGTTATAACAAAAGACTAGACAATCAATCTGAGAAACTAACTGACTGACCAGGAGGTGATTCGATTGGTTCAAGAGTTGAATCAATCCACTTGGACTAGTTCCAGCACAAATCTTCATCAACAACAGGTTTCTACATATGATGTGGACCTCAAGTGGTAGTAATTCCTTGTGGCTCCAAGGAATTATAATAATTTGGACATAACAATCGCTCATGTCTTATAATTGCATATTTCTCATTTATAGATATAACATGTATATCATACATATTATAAGTATGTGGTGATTGGATATGTATATGTATTATATAAATATAGAAACCATCAATCAAACATATTAAGTCTTAGATGCTTTCCATACGAAACACCCATCAAAAACTTGATTGACTAAGCATAGGTTACGCCAAAGAGTGGTGCACTGTCCATCTCGTAGAAGAGTGATGGTAGTTATGTGGGCTTTCCAAAGAAGGGTGCATTACTATCGTGTTGGGTTTTGGGTCAGACTTAACTAGGTGATGTTAATGAGATTAAGTACCTAGAAGCATGCATATGACTATGGAATAGAGTTCCACGTATCATCTATCCAAGAATTGCATAAGATGCAATTGGAAAAAGTTACCTACCTTAAATAATTGGCTATGGATGCCGGTTTTGGCAGTTAATAACTCAATTTCATTGGATCTTGGCTCACTAGAAGGTTGTACGCTGCAATCTTCTAAATTGATATGTGAGGGCTATCAATTTGAACAAAATAGTGGGAGAGGTAATCAATTAATAGACTTATTAATATCGTAAAGCTTATCAACTCAAATAAAATCAAAAATGTTTTTAACAAAGTTGCAAATTTCTTTTGTAAAATCTAAATGACAAACACAAACTCATTTTATTTGTAATCTGTCCTTTAGAAGGACAAGATCAACGGGAATAACTTCCATGAATAGTTTAGGACATTGAGAATTATTCTCACTCAAGATAGAAAACTCTATGTCCTTGAAACACGAGAGCCAAATGAACCTGCTCGCTCTACACCTAAGGCTGACAAAGATGCCTACACAAAGCATTCTGAAGATGTCATAGATGTCAAGTGCCTGATGTTGTGCTCAATGAACTATAAGTTGTAAAGACTACATGAGAACATGATGTTATTGAGATGGTAGAACATATTAAGAACATGTATCAAGACTAGGCAAGGCAAGAGAGATATGATGTCTTCAAGGTATTGTTCAAGTGCAACATGGAAGAATGAGATCCAGTGGGTCTCCATGTGCTGAAGCTTATTAGGTATGTGGAGAACATTACTAGACTAGGATTTCCCTTGGGTTAAGAGTTGGTCACATATGTGATTATGCAGTCACTACCACAGTCATACAACCAGTTTGTCATGAACTACAACATGAATGATTTTGACAAGAAGTTGTCAGAATTACTTGGCATGTTGAGAACATCTGAAGTACATATGAAGAAAGACAAACCCAAGTTTGTGGTGATGATCAACAGAGGCAAAGGGAAGTCCAAGGGTAAATGCAAATCTAAGAGTTCTAAAGCTAGCAAGAAACCTAGTTTATTTAGTACTCAAAGCAAAGAGAGGGGTGACCAAGGGAGGAATTTGTTACTACTTTCGCTATCTAGGACACTACAAGAGGAATTTCCCTCTCTACTCGGAGGAATTGAGGAAGGAGGGGATAGAGATTTCCACTTTAGGACCTGAGAATAAGTAAGGTAGAACTGTGCAAAACAAGAGTTGTTTCTTATCATTCATCTAAGCCTAGAGGGCATGTAATAAAGTTAATGAATTGCTATTATGTACCTTCCATGTATCAAAAATATCATGTATGGACAAGAATATTATGATTTCAAAGAGAAGATCTTTTATGGAAATTGATGTAATGTCTCATAGTTTATATTTGATAGTTCTAGAGATAGTTATATATACTGAATGACTCGATGACTCAAACAACAAATACCTATATCATTGTCATCTAGAACACATAAATGAGAAATGAATTTCTAGAATACATAATGATGGTTGTCTAGACTCTTTTGGTTATTGAACCAATAGAAACCATGAAAATCTTATTTATTGGGTAATATGATAAAAGCGTCTTCACTACATGTAGTGGGAGAGTGACTATTCTATTCTGGCTCATACATACTGATGTATATGGACCTTTTAGAATAAATGCTAGAGGTGGTTAATAGTGCCTCTTTATATTTAATGATGATCTCAGCAGATATGGTAGATTGTATTAATGAAATACAAATCTAAATCTCTTAAGGAGTTCAAATAGATCATGCATGAAGTACATAACCTACTTGGTATAAGTAGAAAAACACTTTGATGTGATCGATGTGGTACTTTGAACCAAGAGTTTGAGGACCATATGAGAGACAACGATAATGTATCGCAATGAGCTCCAACTAAAACATAATGATGTATCAGAAATATGGAATCACTCCCTGTTAAGTCATGGTGCGATTATCAATAAATCTTACTAATATTACAATTTCCTTGTGGGAATATACTTTACACTAAACAATGTACCCTCTAAAATGGTTTAAAAGGAAACCATATGAGATATAGAATGGGAGCTGTCCTGATATGTATTTATAAAAATTAGGATTGAAAGCTTGTGTGAGAAAATAGTTTCTTAAAAGCTTTGTCCACAAATCAAATAAATGTTGTTTTGTTGAATACTAATTTAATATTCTGATCTGACAACAAAAGTTTTTGTTTGCAGGGTGGCTGAATTCCTTTAGAGGAATATTATTTCAAAGGAATCAGTGTGAGAAAAGTAGAACTCAAAAAGTTCAAGACCAACAAGAAAACATTGAACCTAAAGAGGTACAGTAGGAACAAGTAGAATCACAAATTGTTGTGGAATCTCAAGTTCCTTATGTAACACAAAACCTTGTAGATCTAGTAGAACACACCTTGAGCTTAATAGAATATGATATCTTATAACTCAAAAAGACAGTGAGTTGGACATAAGACAATGAGCCAACAACCTGTCTAAAAGCTATTGAGGCACCAGAATCTGAGAAATGGGTAGAGGCCATGGAATCAAAGATGGACTTCATGTACACCAACAAGGTAGACCTTGCTGGATCCACCTAAAGGGATAAAACCCATAGTGTGCAATTGGGTTTTCAAGAAGAAGACTAATGTTACAACCCCAATTTTGGTTTCATATTGCTGAGAAATGTAATTTCTCATATTAAAGATAAATGAACAAATAATGATGTCTTTTGATTGAATGCATGAATCTCATTTACAATAGCCTTGATGATTGCTTTGTGGGCTTTATTGGCTATTGGGCCCAATAACTAACAAGGAAATTCAATTAGTAAATGAATAATTAAGTTTTTGAGAAAAGAAAGGTGTGGAAACCTCCAGAAGACAAACGAATATAATCCAAGGTTGGATTTCATGCCTCTTGGGTTCCTTGGGTCCCAAGGAGTCCAAAGTTGTATAGAGAATACAATAAGAAAAGGAAAGACCAATTAAGTATTTCTTTATTAAGAAAGAAATTGAAAACAATGGTAAAATGTGGAAAATAAGTAAAAAGAGGTACAATTGAGTTATCCTTAGTGGAATTTCGTATCCCAAAGATTTCTAATGATAAAAGGGATAACAATGAGAAAAATAAATGAGAAATAAAGAGAAATCCTCAAAAAGAGCTATTTTAATAAGAAATAAACAAGATAATGAGGAATAATAAAGAATAATGCATTTAGATGCATCTAGAAGGATAATGAGTATCCAATAAAATAATTTCGATTTCTTGGAGTTCCTTGGGGTCAAAGGAGCCCTAATAAAGAGGAAAGAAAGAGAAAATACCAAAATTGCAAAATAAGAGCATAATGTGATACATTATTGATAAATTAGGTGGTATTGTTAAAAAGGAAGTATTTCCTACTTGAGGAAAATATAATTTTGAAGCCAATGAATTAAAAGGAAAGAATAAAGAGAATAATGGCAAGGATTTTCGAAATCCTAATATTTGGAAGAAGAAGGAATATTAAAGAAATACTAAAGAGAGAAGGAGACTTGCTTCTTTATGAAGGAATCACATTCCTTTTAGAAAAAGGCTTTGCCAATTTGTGGATGAGTACCGTAGGGCGTGGACACCCTCCCCTTTATAAGGGGTAGGGCTTTTGGATCGAGTTTGAGAGATCCCACATGTCTCACTCTCTTCTCCTCCTTCTTCTTTGTTCAAACCCTAGTCGAAGAGAGCACGTCGAACCCTGGGGCAGCAAGGACTCGTGGGGTTGCAATAGTCTATGAGAAATGTTCCACGACGCCAAAGAGGAGCTCAGCTATCATCACCATACCCGCACCTGTGCATGACAAAGGTAGCACGGCTGCAAGAACTGCTGGTGGTCGCGGACACGGCCAACATGAACCGGCCCTCTTGGGTGCATGCTGAGGACCGCCCTGAGTGTGGGGAGAGGCGTCGAAGGTAGGGGCATCGTCCCTGGTGGTCGTCGGACTTTGGAGAGGAAGGGGCACGCTCGTGGTTGCTGCAAAATGTCGGCTAGGGCAACATGTATCGACCTGCTCAAGGTTGAAGAAAGGGAAAGTGGCGTTGGACAGATCTACCCTCCACGCTGTGCTGGGCCGGTTGGTTAAGTCAAGGGTAGAAATGTAATTTAGTTATGTTTCCCAAAAGCTAACGTTGCATGGCAAGGGTGATGTGGCGCTCCTGGATTTACTCAAGTAAGTCAAATTTGCAAAATTCATATCTAATAATTGGTAGATCAGATGGATAAGAATAATATATGCATTTTGCTCAGAAAAATGAGAGGAATCCAATAAAAATATAGTTAGAAGCTAATTACTCTTTGGATTTGAAAAGTAATAGAAGTTATCAACTTTAGTGATTAAAGATTAAGAAACCCTATTTTAATATGATTAATGTGATTAGTAGGGTTTAATGGATGATTAAAGTTGATATTAACCTATTAATCATGAAGAGTTACATTAAGATTGAAAAATATGAACTTTGCATGCAATTATTTTAATTTAGAGTTTCATGTACAAATATGTGCTTTAATGGGCCTTAAAACCCTAATAGTAGTACATGTGATTTTTTTTTTTTGCAACTACGGGATTAAGTTTATTGATCCTGCTCCCGGATACAGGTGATAAAAAATGAATGTCTACATTGGCTGTATTAAGGCAAGGAGGAGTTACATCTGAGAAGTAAATAGGGTGTGGTAGATCAATGACTTTTTTGGAAAGGGCATCCGCAGTCCCATTATGCTCTCTTAGTAGAAAGCACACTTGTGTCCCAGGTTGGTTTGCAAGAATCCTTTTGAGGCGAAGGATGTATGGTTGGTACTTTGTTGGAGCAAGTTTATTTTTCCTGATGAAAGAGGCCGCTTGCAGTGAATCAGTAAGAATGAGCCTTGTGCCCAATGCTCTATTCCTATTAAACATGACAACATTGGTAATTGCTTGGAGTTCAGCCTCAAGAGGGCTAGTGGCCGTCGTTGGAGCTACCCAACCTTGGTAGGTTGCCCCACTGTTATCAACCATGTCAATGCCAATACCAGCCCATTTTCTACTAGCATCGAAAGAGGCATCAGTAAAGATAAGGTACTCAGGTTCAGCAACTGGGCTAGAAGGGCACCGACAGGTCGAGGGAATGTGTGTGGTGCCATGGAGAGGGAGACTTGCAACAGTGGCCACTCTTGCTTTGATAAAACTGACAATCATTCTAGGATCTTTAGGAGCACCTTGGTGAAGACGATCCGTGCGGAAAGACCATATGTGCCAGCATGCGATCACTGTAGTAATGCAAGTGTGTGGGCCAACGGATGGGCCATGAATAATGAAGGAAATCCAGTCTTTCTTAGAAAGGAGGATGTGGTTTTGATCGATGCTAAGGGCCTGCCAGGAGGCTCTGATGTAAGGACAATCCCTTAGTGCATGCAGGAGTGTGTCGATGCCATTGTTGCAAATTGAACATTAAGTATCTACATCAAAATGACGACGGTGTTTCTCTTCATTCATGACCAACACACGATGAAGGAGAAGCCATAGGAAGGTATTTACCCTTCCAGGTAAAGTGCAATTCCAAATCGATGACCAGTGTTCAGATATATCCACTTCTTTACCCTGTCTGGACCAGGCGTATGCCGACTTTGAGGTGAACATGCCAGAATCTTCGAGTGACCAGCTCCAAAGGTCCTCTCCGGCATTGTTATCGGGAGGAGGGATTGCATTGATGATAGGCCACACCTTCTCAGGAATGTAGTGATGAATGAAGTCCCAGTCCCAGGGTAGTAAATGCGATTCTTAATGGCTTTAATTATTCAAAACTGTGAATAAAGCTAAGATATGATGTTTCTAAGCTATTTCGAGCATTAAAGTTCGTAATTTGTGGATAAATAACCTTAATATAGAAATTAGGGTTTTTAATGAATCAAGGTAGAATTAATGATAAATAACGTTCATATGAGTATTAGAGCATAATGAACTACAAATTGATGATAAATGAGCATAATGATCTTGTCATGGATTAAGAGGATAAAAATGGTAGCTTTAATGAAAAGAGGCTTAATGGACTTATATAATGGTTAATTATGCCTTAAATCCGAAACTGAGGATTAGATGTTGAGATAATTAAGGTTTGTGATCAATTGTGTTAAATTAGGGTTTAAAATAGTAAAAGATGAAGGGAAGCCCTAATTGCAATGGAAACCCTAAAAGTGGAGTAGAAACCCTAGGAAACGAGCTAGATTTAATAGATCTTAATGACATGAGTAATAAAAGGAAATTGTATAATTGTTTTAGGATCTTATTCAATGCTTGATTTCCTATTGGTTGATTGGAATATTTCTGTCTCACAACAACTTGACAGGTATGTGGTTACACTTATGATTATTCCACATTAGTTTTCCGAGAATTTTATCGATGTTTACATCGTGGCTTGAATTAATTGTTGGATGAATTTAATTCATGCAAATTATAATGTGAATATGACTATCACATAAGAGATGTGCCTACTAGCTCAGATCCTAGTCCCCTCTGTAGCTTAATGGGTTGACCTAGTACATGGCTACCAATGGGGTAGGCCCATCAGGTCATCAAATGACTTAGTACATGGCTACCAATGGGGTAGGACCATCAAGTCACTTGGAGTCAGAGATTGGACTACCTATGGGTAGTGCCATGTGACTCAACCGTATATATTGATCTACCTGTTAGGTAGGATCATGCGGGGTTTAATAAGGATCTACCTAGAGAGAGGTAGTATCTCAGTCCACTACAGGGACAACACAGAGACAGGGGATAGGAAAGGATTGAGTAGTATGGTTTAAAACATAATCTTGGATGTTAAATGATAATTGACTGATTACTTTGTTATTATAGTTGCACGATTATTGTTTCCCCCACATACCAGCTTCTTGCTGACCAACGTTTTGTTTGTCTGCATTTTAGGTACAATGAAAAGAACAAATAGTAAAGTGGCATATGTAGAATGAAATGAGAATTAAAGTGCAAAGGAGGATTAGCTAGATTAATATCTGTGTGGATAGAAGTTTTGAAATCCCAGTTTTAAAAGGTAAGCAATTTTTTTTACCATATTTCAGTATAGTTGGTAGAATTTAATAATTGTTAATGATTATTTGTCGAACCTTTGATCCAGGTTATTGGATAACAACTCTAATCTCTTGGTCTCCCTTAAATGGGGGTTATTGGGAGACGGGGTCGTTACAACTGACATGGATGGTAGTGTACAAACCTATGAGGGCATATTGATTGAAAAGGATTTCAAACAAGTTCCAGGTGTTGAACATGACAATATCTTTTCACCAGTTGCCACAGTTAAATCCATCAAGATCATACTTGCTATTGCAACTTATTATGACTATGAGATTTGGCATATGAATGTTAAAACTAGATTCCTAAATGGGAATAATTATGAGGATGTGTATATGACACAACTTGAAGTTTTATAAGTTCATTAATGCAAATAAAGTCTGTAAGTTGCAAACATCCATTTGTGGATTGAAGCAAACATATCAAAGAGTTGGAATCTTTGATTTGACAAAATAGTTAAAGAGTTTGACTTAAGTTGAAATGAAGGTGAAATATGTAATTACAAAAGTTTGTGGAAGCATATTTATATTCCACATAATGATGGGGAATAACATCCTTATACTAGACATATTTAAAACCTAGAAAGGAAAGTATCTTCTCTGTGAAGGGTTTAGGAGAAGCATCCTATGTGATAGGAATTGAGATCTATAGATAGATCTAGAAAGCTTCTTGACCTAAGAAAGAGCACATACATTGGCAAGATGTTGAAGGGGTATAACATGCAGGACTCAATGAGAGAAAATCTATCCATGTTCTATGGGATTTGTCTTTCAAGAGCCTAGTGTCCCAGTTCTGGTGAAGAATGGGAAAACATGAGTGAGATGACATAAGCATTCACTATTGGATCTATCATGTATGAAATGTAATGTACACATCTCATTCTCTTGTATGTATTGGACATGATGAGTGGATATCTGTAAGATCCCAGCGAAAGTCACTGGATTGCCATAAAGAACATCGTTAAGTACTTGAGAAGCACTAAAGGATCCATTCCTTGGTTATGGTAATAACAAGGAGTTGGGTATAAAGGGTTACACCGATGCAAGCTTCTAAAAATTGACAAAAAAGTTAATGATCGCAATATAAATTTGTGTTTGACCTTAAAGTGAGACTTGTAAGTTGGAAAAGTTCCAAGCAAGAGATATTTATTTAAGCTACAATAAGAAGATGAGTATATTGGTGTTATAAAAACAACAAAGGATATTGTATGGATCAAAAAGTTCATATAAATGAACTTTTGAGAGGTTCCAACCATTGATGACATGGTTTAAATACTATGAACACAATGGATCTACTAGAAAGGCAAGTAATCTCAAATAGCATACTTCATCAATCCCATCTCTAATGAAAATTTGTACAACAAGGAGATGTGAAACTTGTAAAATACCAACTAGAAGCAAACATTGCTAACCCACTGTAAAAGTGCTAATGCAACAGAAACATGATGGACATTTTAAGATCACTTGGAATAAGATTCATGGGGGATTGGCTCTAAGTACAAGCGGGAGTATGTTGGTATGCATGCATAGAGAGCCAATCATACAATGATTGTAGTGGGGGATTAAATACCTAACATTCACTAAAGAAAGACTACTTTCAACAATTCATATACAACAAACATATATATGAAATCCTACAATTGAGCTAAATTAGGGTTTCCTCACCATTCACTAAGATATCATGAATCAAGAATAACAACAAATAAATAAAGTCTATGATGTCAAGAAAAGCACTTCAAGTGGATTTCACAATATCTATTTGCAAATTTCCAACTTACACTCATCTAGGCTTTCACCCTCTTTATTGAGATATCAAGAAAACACTATTCACATCACATGAAATCCAATATGGTATCTAACATTTATGTATCACCCATTTAGATAAACAATATATTAATAACCAATGAGATTCCTATAGACAAATTTCTCTATTTAATTATATAGCAATTTCAATCATAGCCGAAAACCTTGAATTTCAGTACATTCATGTAACCTCTATGATTACTTTAATAATTATCATTTATATGGATTGTAACCATTTCTAATGTTATTTCATCATCTGAAATTAATCACAACAGAGAAATAATCCATTTCATATCATCTAGCAAAAGCTAGATCAAAAAGACCATTTAGGGTTTGTATTCACATACTAAGAAATTGAAAATTATTTATGATTTAACTCATTTTCATGCAATATACTATTTAAAGGAAGTGCCCACTCATCCTAAGGTGTTAAACACCTTAAAAATGCAGCCCATCTTTGAAAATTTTGAATCCATATCAAGATCCTAGTAAAATCAGTGGTTTCTTTTTCCTTCAACCCTAAACGAGGTCTGCTGTAGGTAGAAGATGAAGATCATAGGTTAACCCAAATCTCAAATTCGATGTATCAAGGGTTCTAAGTAAGGGGAAATGAAGAGAAGGAAGAGTCACAATTAAAACTATTTACCAAGTCAAATATATGACAACCCACTTTGGATTTCCATCGTTCTTCACGTCCTTCCAAAACATCGCCCCAAAAATCACCTTATAGGTCACCCTCTCATTGAGAAAGGAGTCTAATATGATAGAGGATCCAATCACGGTTCCAACACACTTCATTTCACTGAAAATGGAGTAGTATAGCCCGAGATATGATCATTTTATGATTGGCTGTCCTGGGCGACACCAGTCACGGTCACGGGACATGACACATCATCACGGTCACGGCATAGCGTCACGGTCGTGACACATGATGCAGCGTCGTGGCATACGATGCAGCGTAGCGGTCACGACACTCTGTACATGTTTACTAAAAATGGAATAACTCTCTCATTTTAACTCTGATTTGGTTTTTTTTTTCATTCATAATTGAATTCTCTACAATCTTACAATATTATTTTGATAATAGTCTGAGAGGAAAAATTATTTATTAATTATTTCTCCAATATCATTAACTCTCTTCTTGCATACATGTATGGGATAATGCTATATTAACTCCAACTTGAATCTTTATAGTATGCTTAAGTCACGATTATGATTTGCCCAAATAAGTATTTAAGGTTATCAAAGTTAATATAAAGTACAAGATAAAATATTACTAACAAAAACATGACAATCATTAAGATTATCTTAAATCTCTAGGATTACCAGCAAAGCTAGGAATGGGTTGTAACAATTCTCCCCCTCTAATAAAAAAATTTCGTCTCAAAATTTCTAAAAGATGAAAGGAAACTTATTAAACATCTTTGACTCTACTTCCATAGTAGCTTCTTCTACACCATGATTCATCCAAAGAACCTTTATTAGGGATATCTCTCTCTTTTTAAGCTTTCAAATTTTGCAGTCTAGAATTTTATTTCCAACATTGAGTCATTTGTTTCTCTTCTAATCACAACAGATTTTTAAATAAGCCTTCTCAATGATAGTAGAAGAATTTTCTATGTCAAAATCAATAATAGGAAAGAGAAAGATAAACAACCATTTTTAGTCATGTCATACCCTATTGAGGTGTTACCTCAGTACTGGTAATCTGATCCCACTATCTTATTTCATACGTCTCAATATGTACTATTGTTCTATATTACCTCTGAGTCACAAAAAAAGGTTCTCCATGTTATTTTAAATTTTACTATGGTGCTACTCAAATAGCAAAACACTAATGAGTTGGGAGACTAGCTAGATTCAACCACAATTGTACAATACTAAGATGGATTATTGGTATGAATGGCTAGAACTATCAGACACCTTTAATTAACATATTTCTTGCACATGTACAATTGAAATCATACGTAAAACAAATTTACATCCCTTAATATGCCTTCAAAAAAATGTACTTCTAAAAACAAAATCACGTCTTACTAAAAGCCATTTTTTTCTCTTATTTCTCCCCTCATTCATTACTACTTACTTCTTGTTTATTATCCTTCTCATTTTGATCATATAGAATAAACATCCCTAACATTGAAACATTCAAGGTAAGAATAGATTATTCATCATTCTTTCTATCACTGCAAGAATTTATTTTAGATTACACTTTGCTCATGCTACACTTCTCCTTTTGTTTAAATCACACCTCTTTTATTTCAAATCTATTTCTTATCCTTTGCTTTGAATCATTTCCATATTGTTTATCTACCTTTCAGATTAGCTACCTTTAAACCTTGGATTATTATTAGTGCTAGTTTACCTCTCATTGTGCAAATCTCATGTTCTTGTTTTATATAGATTCTAGTATTCAAGGTTAAATCACTAGTGACATCCCTTGAACCACTACAACTCTAAATATTCTAGGGATTGGTCCTTATCAGTAGCATGACGTTATTGTGATGTGACTTTGCTCCCTTAATTTGAAATTCAAACTTTGGATCTCACAAGTTTTACTAAAGTCTTGCTTATCTTATCAATTGAATTTCCTTTCTCTTACTTGGCCATTCAAATATATTACATTCTCAATTTACCCTGCTAAGGTTTCATCATCATATTGTGTGTCATTATTACATTCACTAGATGTCTCTACCATGGTGGTTATGAATCCATTTGACTCATTTTCTTTTCACTTCATTCCCACGTTGCTCTATTAAGTAAAATATGAAAGAGAAGATGATTTTAAAACTTAGAATTCTCATCGTCAAACATTCCCTTAATACATTTCTCATATGTAGGTTTAATTAGTTATCAACAAGGATACTTGACTAACTATCACTTGCTTGAATCTCCTAACCTCTTTATCTTATAATCTATATTACTCCATCATGTTTCAAACCCTTCCTTACTTTCCATAATCCTCTTATCATATACTACTCTTCCACCTGTCATCTTTAACTTCTAATTTTCTCTTATGATCATGTTGCTTATTCATGTGTATGATCATGTATACCATGTTGCACATATTTCTTTTTATCCTTCTACTAATGTGAAGTTGAAATTATAAATCAATAATCTCTCTACTAGTTTCACCTCATGTTTAATACATTACATATCCTTCATTTTAAATCAAAGGGCTCATGCATGGGCCAAACTTAGTTTCTCTTTCAATCATGTTTTTCCTTCCTGAATATAGTCTACCTTTGTATGACTTATTCATTTGTTAAGCTACACTTTTGTTCTTCTTTTAGAAACTAGTTTGTTGTTCTATAGAGACTTGGAATCCAAATGTAGTAAGGATGAATGTATTAAATTTCATAAATAAGGTATACATTCCATGCTTTCAATTATATTATAACCCTCATTCCTTAATCAAGCTCATCATTTCTAACATTTCTCTTTATTTCAACTAATTTTTTTATCCCAGTCTTATGATTTACATGTGCATCTAATTCTCTTTACTTTAACTCTTTTGAAGACTCTTGACTTCTATGTACTTATCATATACTT
The DNA here is from genome assembly GCA_963693085.1 of Alisma plantago-aquatica. NCBI lineage: Eukaryota > Viridiplantae > Streptophyta > Magnoliopsida > Alismatales > Alismataceae > Alisma > Alisma plantago-aquatica. The sequence continues at coordinate 659,831,845 of OY856409.1, read as the reverse complement.
AACTCTTTTCTTCTATTTTCCCTTTGCTTTGGAGTACATATAAGCATTTTACTCGATTATATGATCATTCCTCATGATTGATTCTTACTATCTTAGACCTTACATACTTTTCTCATATCTTTTCCACATTTCATATTTAGAGTTCATATAATACTAATCATTAAACTTAATCTGAACCTTATGTCAGGTTCCTTTATTCCCAATTAAGGGTTTCTCATATGATGCCCCGAAGTTTGATCTCATATATCAGTTCCAATCGATTCTTAGCTATTCTAATATTTCCCATATGTTTTAACATCTTAGTGTGTACATTCTCATTATGATGTAGGTCTAATTTATCCAAAGTCTACTCTTATTATATTTTCAATAGGAGCATTAGATCCTAGCAACGCACCCTTCCAGCTAGACCAGGCCGAACCTGTAGTCCTGAAGCCAAGAACTACTCAAGATTAATGAACTCCTATTCATCTCAAACAAGTGGGAAGAATATCCACTTAGGGAAAACTCATTTAAACATAACTTCTGGTCTATTTGATACAAAGAATAACTAAATCAACTTCATGATACACAACAATCTAAAAGAACCATACATATTCCACAAACTGATAATATGAATTCATATATATAAGAGAATTTCTATTGCTATCCAATCAAAGAAGCAATATAAAACAAGATTTGTATCACATTATATTCTTATGCTCAATCCATTCATTTCTTTCTAGTCTTCTAACCCTAATATTTCTAGGGTTTCTCTCTAGCCTATCATTCCACTGCATGCCTGGCCAAGGCATCCAGAGAAGACACAATAGAGTAGCTTGATATGGATCAACCTAAGTATTCAGATACCGAGCCAGGGTATCTAAATACTCAGACCTCCTAGAGCTATATACACATCACCTCCTATATACCACACTCATAACTTTGACTTTCTATCCTAATCATCTCTGACAACTCACTCTATATTTGAGCTTCACATAGGATCACTTTATGTTAGGACTTCACATAGAATCACCCTGTATTAGGGTTTCACATAGCATTACCTTGTGTTAGGGTTTCACATAGCATTACCTTGTGTTAGGGTTTCACATAGCATTACCCTGTGTTAGGGTTTCACATAGCATTACCTTGTGTTAGGGTTTCACATAACATTACCCTATATTAGGGTTTCACATAGCATTACCCTGTATTAGGGTTTCACATAACATTACCCTGTATTAGGGTTCCACATAGCATTACCATGTATTAGGGTTTCACATAGCATTACCCTATATTAGGGTTTATTATATCCTATTACCCAATTTAGGGTTAGGATGCACTATTCACATCAGATTAGGGTTTATCATGTCCTTTTTCCCAAATTAGGGTCTACTGTAACATTACATAACATCACCCTGGATTAGGGTTTTGTATCACATTAATCACCCTATATTAGGGATTTACACATCATTACCCTGAATTAGGGTTTCACTCAGAATTGTCCTGAATTAGGGTTTCTCATGTCATTTCCCTAAATTAGGTTTACATCATCCCTCTAGATTAGGATTTCACAAAGCATTTCCCTAAATTAGGGTCAGGGCTCATCAACCTTCTCAATCAGGGTTTCATGATCTCTTTATTAAGGATCATACCCTAATTACATACTCTATTCATGTTGAAAGTGTTGAGGTTTAATCATTACATGATTGCCATTCATGTAGAAATTCCTCTCTCTTTCATCCTCTCTAGGATGTCAATTATTTCAATCTTAATTGGATTAGGTCCAATCAACTTGAATGAAAGGTTGTCACAACATATTAAGTCATTGCTTTCATAAGCATCAAGGTTTCACCACTCAAAAGGTACTAATTACCCTAGTACCTCAAAGGTATAACCATTGTAATCACCTTTGATTTACATCATTAATAATCAAGTAGTTAATTGACCTTTATTCACATTAGGTGTTCAAATGGTTTGACCAGTTGAATCTCAAATGGTCTTGATTACTTAGACCCCAAACGGTCTTGGTCACTTAGATCTCAAATGGTCTTGGTCACTTAGACCTCAAACGGTCTTGGTCACTTAGACCTCAAACGGTCTTGACCAATTAAGTTCAAATGGTTTGAAACCGTTTAGCAAGGTTGGTGCTTGAAACTGTTTAGCCAAACCAAGTTGAAACCGATTGAACATATAAAACCGTTTAGACAAAACATTTTGAAACCAAATAAACTTGGGTCTCCAAACGGTTGGTCCAAACCCTCTCAAAACCGAATGGACCAAAAAGATATCCATCAACTAAATTGATTTCAGGGTTTCACCTATTGAATCCACCTATCAATTGAAACATTGAATTAACCTTAATTGAACCATTAAACCACCCTTCAATTGAACCATCAATTAGGGTTTTAAATTTAAGAAAGGCTTTGATACCAAGCTGGTACACCCACATCCCACGATTACCATTAATCATGAGATTAGGGCATAAGTTTGAGGATTTTACTTAATATAAAGTTCACTCCCAACTTATTTTCTTTTGTTTCAAACTCTTTGTTTTCTCACATTCAATCACATAATCAAACTTTCAAGAGAATTAAACTTTGATTAGTCTAATATGATCTCAACATTAATGATACATACCATACATTCATTCTGTTCCACACTCTTCCATGTACATACTACATGATAACCAAACATATACTCTATTATTAAAGAAACAAGTTACACATTATCATTTACAACTCTCTCACAACTCTATACAAGGATCTAGAGTGACATGGACCGAATGAACTCATCTGATTCTGATACTTAGCTCTTATGGTAGATCTACTCTAGCAGTTACATTCTTCAAGTCCATGTGGTCATCCCTAAAAATTGTGAGTAGAGGGGTGAGCCTACTCGCTCAGTGAATGAGTACTTCATAGAAATAGTTTAAATCACTTATATAATTATAGATATATTGTCAAGCAACTGATGTCAATTATAACAACAATAAGCTTTAAAGAGTCTAATAATTGACAATAATAAATATGGTAGGATACTTTAGATATCTATAAGAGTGAATCAATATATGAACATGCTTGATTGATCATAAAGAAAACTAATAACTCAGAAACATACAAAGAATAATTCAATATCTACATACACCTTTTTAACCTCTCATTTATCTTATTATGCCCTGAACCCACATGAGGTGTACCACAACATGTGAAAGAATCATAGAAAGCTATGATCTCACTGTACAATGCTTAGAAGCATGCCTGAGTTCCTAAGCCTATATCTTGAGTAAGACCCCGTCTACAGTGGGCCTCTACATGTCTGCCTCTCGGTGGCTACTGGGAGTGGCCTGATATCTTAGACTCCACCTATCAACCTGGGTACTCAGGCAGTGAGTCAAAGCCCTCATGCTTATTGTACATTAGTGGACCTACTGACCACTGATCACTCAACATGTAACACAGGTACCACCGACATCCTCAGTTGGTGTTGGGTACCACACAACTGTAAGGAGTCTATCCTACTAGTCAAGACGCCTGCACCCTACTAGTGCACTCCAGCTTACCTCTATCTGGACTACCTCCAATCAGGGAATCATTTCCTCCTCACAACGCAAGCCTCATCCTGCAAGGATTCTATAGTGTTCAGGGCATGTACATGTCTAATTCACTCTTTACATTCACAATTCAATCATCACATCAACATATCTTCATTCAACTTTGTAAACTGTTCATTTCATACACCATCTGATAACATTTACCACAACTGAACATTTAAGCATCACCACACCTCAAACTGAGAAACATTGATATCACAATACTTGTTTCACTAAACACCCTATCATTAGGGTTTTATTTACCTCATTCACTTATCACATGACACTCATAAGGACTTAATGTTTCATAAACATTCACTGAAGAAAGACTGCTTTCAACAATTCATATACAATAAACATATATATGAAATCCTACAATTGAGCTAAATTAGGGTTTCCTCACCATTCACTAAGATATCATGCATCAAGAATAACAACAAATAAATAAAGTCTATGATGTCAAGAAAAGCACTTCAAATGGATTTCACAATATCTATTTGCAAATTTCCAACTTTCCACTCATCTAGGGTTTCACCCTCTTTACTGAGATATCAAACAAACACTATTCACATCACATGAAATCCAAGATATTATCTAACATTTATGTTGAAACCATTCAGATAAACAATTCCTCAATAATCAATGAGATTCATATAGACAAATTTCTCTATTTAATTATACATCAATTTCAATCATAGCCGAAAATCTTGAATTTTAGTACATTCATGTAACCTCTATGATTACTTTAAGAATTGTCATTTAGATGGATTGTAACCATTTCTAATGTGATTTCATCATCTAAAATTCATCACAACAGAGAGATAATCCATTTCATATCATCTAGCAAAAGCTAGATCAAAAAGACCATTTAGGGTTTGTACTCACATACTAAGCATTTGAAAATTATTGATGATTTAACTCATTTTCATGCAATCTACTGTTTAAAGGAAGTATCCACTCATCCTAAGGTGTGAAACACCTTAAAAATGCATCCCATCTATGAAAATCTTGAATCCATATCAAGATCCTAGTAAAATCGGTGGTTTCTTCTTCCTTTCAACCCTAAACAAGGTATGCTGTAGGTAGAAGATGATGGTTAGAGGTTAACCCAAACCTCAAATTCAATGGATCAAGGGTTCTGAGTAAGGGGAAATGAAGAGAAGGAAGAATCATGGTTAAAACTACTTACCAAGTCGAATATATCGCAACCCCTTTGGATTTCCACTGTTCTTCACATTCTTCCCCAAAAATTGCCCCTGAAATCACCTTCTAGGCCACACTCTCATTAAGCAAGGAGTATGAGATGATAGAGGATCGAATCATGGTTCCAACACATTTCTTTTCGTTGAAAACGAATAAGTATATCTCGAGATATGATTGTTTTACGATTGGCTATCTTGGGTGGCATCGGTTGTGGTCGCAGCACACGATGCAACATTATGGTCGCGACACATGACACAACGTTGCGGTCGCGGCATAGCATCACAGTCGCAGCACACAACACAACGCCGCGGTCATGACACTCTGTACATGTTTACTAAAAAGGGCATAACTCTCTTATTTTAACTCTGATTTGGTTCATTTTTTGTTGGATTCATAATTGAATTCTCTAAAATCATAAAATATTATTTTGATAATATTCTTAGAGGAAAGAATATTTATTAATTATTTCCTCTAATGTCTTTAACTCTTATCGTACATACATGTATGGGTTAATGCTATATTGATTCCAACTCAGATCTTTATAGTATGCTTAAGTCATGATTATGAGTTTCCCAAACAATTATTTAAGGTTACCAAAGTTAATATAAAGTATATGATAAAATATTACTAAAAAAAGCATGACAAGCATTAAGATTATCTTAAATATCTAGGATTACCAACATAGCTAGTAATGGGTTGTAACACCCACCTTGAGAGTGATACATGAAGACCATGGAATGGTAGTCAGAATCAACTCTCATAATGATAGTGGTGATTGTGGTTCTTACACCTAAATTCACTGTACTCATCACATCTTGTTTGATGTATTCTATCATCATCTAATGTGACCTTGAATAAGACTTTCCATAAAAGTGATGCTAATTTGTATTATAACACATGAGGATTGAGTGTGAGTGATGTAGATGGGATTTATCCCTCCTATAGGAGTTTGATATTCTGGCCACTTGATAAGAGAGATTGAGAGATATATGGTCATACTTATGTGACCCAATATGTAATATGTTAGCTCACATGGATCTTAGATAGTCTACTCTAGCTCAAGGAACACGAATTAAACGTTAAGAGGAAGACGATTCCATGCCTCAAGTTTAATCTGGGTATTACAAACAAAGGAACTATACAATCATAGTAACACAAATCATGAATTGTAGGTTGAAGTTGTTCTCCAATTTTCAAAATTACTTGGGTAGAAATGATGTATTGCTAGATACCACTCATTGTGTGTGATGTCGTAAATCGGTTATAGACATTCACTGCCAACGTAATTTGAGACCTATAGGGTCACACACATAGACGCACTTGGAATAGGAGTTTATTCATGAGTGATGCTTAACTTGATTACTAAAGTGTTTAGGTATTCAATTCATACAAAAATGGTTGAAAATTGGTTTACTGGATTGTGAACCAACCAATTCAAGTGTTTAACCAATCAATTCAAGTGTTAGGTCAATTAGAGACAACATTGGCTGAATAATGCCTAAACTAGGGCATGAACTGACAAGTTCACTCAGTGAACTGACTAGTTCAAGGTCTCAAATGACCGGTTCAAGTTGTAAACTCCCGATTCAATGATCAATGTGATTGAATCAAGGATTGATGCTGACATCATGTTGTACAATAATGGACTATTGAATGCAAATGTGATTTGAAAAAGGAAAGCAAATGGACCAACTGGTTCTAGGGTCGAACCAACAGGTTCACCTGTGAACTGTGTGGTTGAACAATTTACCGACTAGGTTCACCATTTGTAGCTTCCAGAAAATTCATAATATTCTATCTATTTGACTCTCGAATGAATTGGAAACCCGAATCTCGCCATCCTATATAAAGGAGGGAGTATAGGCTTTCTGAGTTACAACAACAAGCTCTGACAATTTTTATCCTCTATGGTTGTGGTAAGTAAGAGATCTCGAGAAAGTCCTACCCCTAAAAGGGATGGATATCAAGGGAGAGACAACAAGGGAGAGAAAATCAAATGTTACAGGATGATGGTTGAAAGGGCAACTCCTTCTTGTTAGTTTTGGTAGTGCTACATGGAGTTTTTGGTGGTCCACACAGACTTCACAGAGGCGTGGAGGCCGTTGTCACCCACTAACAGGATAACATCCAATACTATCTATGATGATGCACCAGGAGGATGTAATCACCAGTTGTCAGTGTGTAGTTTGTGAAGTGTGCACATCGTCGTTGTAGGAGTAGTCACTGGACTTGCTTCAGAACCAAGTATATCTCTTGAAAACCCTCATTCCGATTACATAGTTTTTTATGCAATCAACTGTTTAAAGGGAATATGGCAGTAATGTTTTTTTTTGCTACCGTATTTGATGTCATATTTCCTAACAAATATTGCTCTAAAAGCCCCTAATATGCTAAAGATGATGTTTTAAGGATTGTTTGGTAAGACCAAAATGGAGATATGATTTTTTTGTCTTTTTTAATCCCTAAAATTATTCTGTACTATGAATCTAAGTGCTCTCTTAATACATGCATGGACTGAAATTCGTAATATGTGTGTAAATGTTTCTTAAAATGTCAATTTTATGGAGATTTTATACCATAATATAAGAAATAGACCTACATGCCTTCGCATACTATTTTTAGGATGATTTTATAATGATTTCAAGACTTTTCATATCCATTATACTATTGAAGGTTTGGCTAGACAAACTCATCTATGCTAAGTTTTTGTGTATTTATTCCTAAATTTTGAAAATAACATAACTTTTGCATGTGTTAAAATTTTAATCTAAAATTTAGATAGTTCCTTGTAAACATGTTATGAAGATTTATACAAAACTCTGAATTCTAATAAGGTTCCTATGAGAAGTAATCACTATTATGGTCCCAATGATAAATTGGATTTCTATGTACCCTAATCATAGGTTTGGTCCTCTTTATGACTAAGGATGGATAGGTTTATCATGATTGAGTAACATGGAAATATTTTATAAATTTTATACCTTCTAAAGTTACAATACATGATTTATTTCACAAATACATCTAGGTTCTTTGTACACAACAATTTATGTAGTTGAAAAGTATCAAACTATATGAGTAAATCAAATATAACCCTAGTCACATAGTGCCCTGTGGCCGAAAACTATCTCACTGTTAAACCTTACTGAATAGTGAAATAAGTAATTCTTATAGAAACTTTAGTTGTGAGAAGGAACTCAAAGTTGTATATGATTTAGTACATGCAAGAGCTGAGCAGTTTTATCTATGTGGTCTAGTTTTAAAGGTTGTTGAGAACTCTTAAGGCCATGTCTCTAGTTTTATGAAATGAGAACAACTATATTTGTAACTTGGATTGAGGGTTTATACCCTAGTTTTTGGTATCGTGGCATGTATACCTAGGATGGACTATTTTTTAGTAATATTGTTGTTGTGCCCCTACTTGTAGGCTGGACCATTGTGCCACTATAGAGTTTTACTCATACTGACTGAGGAGAAAATAACTTTATGATTACTCTCATCCTAAGGTCATATAAGGGGTTGATTGCATCTTCATAGTGCTCAGATAGTAGTTTGAGTGGTATACCTTAAACTACCTATGGATTAATAAAATACATAATTTAGTCATGTAGGGTACATGTTTGTATGCTAATTATTGCTTTACTATTCTTTCTAGTATCATATGTGATCCATTCATTTACATGTCTAGTTCTCTGTATTTCTATGCTTATATATACATGTTCATTACATAGACTTGATTAGTTCTTTGACCTATTCTATTATCTACTTTAACTGATTTAATGGCATAACATGCTTGTCAACAATAAATGTTATCAACAGTTACATCATATTGTTGAGACTTGGGGTCCCACCCCATGATTTTTCACATATTTTAGGTGAACAATAGTGCAATCATACCTCTGGTAATGAGGAGTCTTAGTATTGAGATCAGTAGAGCTAAGAGGTTAGCGTGGTTTTGTTTAGAGTCCTAGAGTTGTCCCTATACTCTCAGGTCTAGGGGGATTCAGAAATGATGCATACCAACTTGAGTTTTTGGTTGTAAGCCATGAACAATGTCTATGTTTTAATTATCTGGCAATATACCTTTTGTATACATGTTGTGTCTAATTCCACCAAGTTCATGTAAACTTACCTTTTATAACATCTCTGTGTGTGTGAAGTTTAGGCCTTTGTGCAAATATTCATATGGAATGTTTGGAATTTTTATTTGGTTCTAATAATGTGTCTTTTTGGAAATATGATAAATTAGTGTATGATCGACATTTTGGTTTTGTGAAATCTCATTTTATGTGGTGAGTTTTCACATTTGATGTTATTAGAGCTTTATATTCATTAAGTCTATAAGTACATCAGACTTAAGTTGGTTTTTGTGTTCTTATGTATCAATATATGTAACCATGGTTTATGGTTATGAATATATGTCTGGAGAATGTGAAGAACATGCATACAATAATTATGTGATGTCTGGAGGTGGCGGGTACCAGTGGGTGGTGTACCCAAGATGGGATCTAAATAGCTCGTGTCACATTCTTTTTGTAACATCCCTGACCTGGGTTTAGGGCTAACCCTAGTTGTTTGACTTAAATAAGTTGCTTAGAACTTTAATATAATTATCTAAAGTGTTTTGTTATTAGGCGACAAACTTATGTTTCAATTTTGTCATGTTTGAAAGATGTTTGAGCAATGCTCCCTTGTTTTGGACCAAAATGCAATTTACCCAAGATAAGGGGTTATATTGAAATATATCACATGTTAAATATACCTCATGTGTTTTAGCATCATAAGAGAGAGAATGATGCTAGGTGGTGGCTTGTGGAAATCCTAAATTCCAAGTTTGAGCTTGTTTGAAGAATGTTAGTGCCTTGTGTACCAATTTTGGTACAAATTGTAATTTACCCAAAATATAGGGTTGATATGCAAATTACCACCTCTATAGTGTCCCTACAACCTCTATGTATAATTTATAGGAGAGATAAATAAGGACACACCATGCTTGAATCATCTTTGAGTGATGGTACTCTTGGTGATGAAAAGACCAAGAAAGGGTTGAATATGAAACCCTAACTTGGGTTGTATCGAGTTGTAGAGCTGCCATGAGAGTGACTATCAGCCAAGGAGCCATAGGGGGAGTCCCATATCGGTTTGTGAACTATTGGCATTGTCCATGATGGGCTAAGAACCTCAATGAGGTGGAGTATATTGGTTTACAACTTCCTTTAAAAAGTTGTATCAGGTTGTGAATAAAGTGGTGATTGAGTTGATATATCTTATCCAAAGAGATAAGTGATGGACAAAATATTATCTATAGATTATCCTCAAGTGTTTTTCATGTCAAGATAAATAATAGTGCATGCATGTACATGTGTAAACCATGCATGGGCACATGGCACCTAGTAGTTTAAAAAGATGACACCTCATATACACTCTTTTTCATGAACCTCAACTATATATATCACTCTTTTCACCTATTAGTGAAATTTTATTACCCTCTTACGCTTAGATATCATGCATAGTGTCTTGTAATCATGCATAGGTGAAGGAGTATTGTGCATAGAGCCTTGGTATCGGCCATAGTGAAGTGATATGGGCCATAGCAAAGTGATATCGGCCAAGTGAAGGAATATCATCCACAAGTGAGGGATATCGACCATAAGTGGTGAGGTATCATGCATAATACTGAGGAGCTCAAGTCTTGGACCTTTGATAAACTCATCTTCAACCTTAGGAACGTGAATCTTTGGATCTGATAGCTTTGTAGTTGTTCTTGAGGTGGGTTATATAACTTGAACCCAATTATGTTATTATTCACCTTTAATTCTGTTATACTTGTTGAGCTACTTTCAATTTTGAATTCTCTTGCATAATTGATGAATCAATGAGTTATATTAGTGACATAGGACTGTTTTACATAAACTAGAATACTGAGAACAAGATTCTAGGGGTGGATGATGATGACATCATCATGGCCCAACCCGATATTGGGTTGAAGCACCTCTAAACCGATATGGTGATGTGAATAAACCCCTAGCACAATACAATGAGGATATATACACCTTATACATGATATGATGATGAAGAATACACCTTGTGCATGATATGTTGTCAAGCATACACAATGTGTACGATATGAGGTCAAGTATACACCTTATGCATGACATAGAGTCAAGTATACACTCTAATCCGATATGACAAACCCTAAATGATGGGTAACTCGATATAATGATGAGTTTATACCTCATGGATGATATGAGTGACACACACATACACCTTGTACACAATATAGTATCAAGCATACACCTTGTGCATGATATGAGGTCAAGCATATATCTTATGCACGACACAGTGTCAATTACACACCCTAACCCGATATGGTGTTGAAACCCTAGATGGTGATATGAAACCTGATATACCTTGGAACCCCACACCCCTATCATTTTATATAATGGGTTGATTGTGAAGGGTTCAACCAGTTGTATAGCCTATCACTCAATACATGATAGTATTGATTCCATGAAGGTATGAATATTTATGAGCATAAGGGTCTAACCCGATATGCTAATCCGATATGGTAACCCCATATGGTAACTCGATATGGTGAGGTGAATGTCCCACTAACACGATACCAAGATGAAGCACATACCTTATGAATGATATGATGGTAAAGTGCACACCTTGTGTACGATATGATATCATGTATACACCTTATACACGATATGAGGTCAAGCACTCATCTCATACATACATCTAACTTGAGATGACAAACCCTAAATGTTGGGCAACCTGATATGGGTGCACGATATGGTAATGGGGGATACACCTTATACATGATATGGTAATGAGGATATACCTCATGCCTAATATAGATGCATGATATAGTGATGAGGTTACACCCAAGCACGATATGAAAGCATGGTACGGTGTCAAGTACACACCTCTATACCCAATATGATGGAAGCATCTCAGTTCAATGTACTTGATGGAATAACACATGAATCGTGTTATGTCAAGTAGTACATTAAGACATAAAGTGTTTAATGCAGTGTGTTAAGTGTAGGCCAATGTACCTTGAGAGAAGGATTGAGCCAATTTAAAAAATTATGATGCAATCAACATCCTAATGAGGATAAGAGAGAAACTTTTACATGTGTGATAATCATGTTGATAAGCATGCATTGATACTCCTAAAATGAATGGAGTATGAATTAGGGTTTGATTCTTGATAATATGATCTTGAATCCTTAATTTGTTAATAAGGGGAACACCCTAACCCTAATGAAGGGTGATGATTTGATTTGAAACTCTAATTGGTTAATAAGGGGAAACCCTAACCGTAATGAAGGGTGATGGTATGCACTTGAAACCCTAATCGATTAGAATGAGAAACACTAACCCTAATAATGGGAAGGATGCATTTCTCTTATATCACATAGTGATGATGTGAATCTAAAAACCTATTCTGTTAGAATGGGAAATCCTAACCCTAATAATGGGAAGGATGTATTTCTCTTGCATTGCATGGTGATGTCATATACTGCTAGTGTTTTTATCATGAAGTGCTAACCAAACCATGCAGGAATCATGAGATGATGAGCAGAGCCAGGTATGAGCTATGATGTTTTATATGATACATATTTAAATGGGATTTGTGAGCCATGTTAAATACTTGTACAACAAGTATAATGTTTATATAGTATGATATCTTAAAAGATAATTGTTGCCTAGTGAGAGGTGACAAGATATTTAATGGACCTTGTGAGCCATGAGAAATACTTGTACAACAAGTATAGTGTTTATATAGTCTGATGTCTTAAAAGATAGTTGTTGCCTAGTGAGAGGTGACAAGATGTTTAATGGGCCTTGTGAGCTATGTGAAATACTTGTACAACAAGTGTAATGAATACCTTGGTCTGAGGATCTAGAGGTAACAGTTACCTATTAAAGAGGTAACAATGTTCAGTGATGAACTGAGGGTTTGAATACCCAAATCTAGTAATCATGATGATGATTATGTTAAGGGATGAGAATTTCCAAAAATGTGGTAAGGGACTGAGATCATGAGTGTCATTCATTCAATGTGTTCCAAAGATTATAAAAGTACTTGATAAATGTATTACACCTTTCTTTGTAGCATCCGTTACTCAAGGTACATTGACCTACACTTAACACACTGCATTAAACTCTTTATGTCTTAATGTACTACTTGACATAATACAATTCATGTATTACTCCATCAAGTACATTGAATTGAGATGCTTCCATCATATTGGGTTTATAGGTGTGTACTTGACACCATATCATGCTTTCATATCTTGCTTGAGGTGTAACCTCATCACTATATAGTACATCTATATCAGGCATGAGGTATATCCTCATCACCATATCATGTATAAGGTGTATCCCCCATTACCATATCACGCGACCATATCAGGTTTCCCAACATTTAGGGTTTTTCATCTCAAGTTAGATGTACTTAGCTCCATATCGTGTATGAGATGAGTGCTTAAACTCATATCATGTATAAGGTGTATACATGATACCATATCATGCACAAGGTGTGCACTTTACCATCATATCATTCATAAGGTATGTGCTTCATCATGGTATCGTGTTAGTGGGACATTCACCTTACCATATCTAGTTACCATATCATATTAGCATATCGGGTTAGACCCTTATGCTCATACCTTTTCATACCTTCATGGAATGAATACTATAATGTGTTAAGTGACAGGCTAGACAACTTGTTGAACCCTTCATAATCATCCCATTTTACAAAACGATAGGGGTGTGGGGTTCCAAGGTATATCAAGTTTCATATCACCATCTAGGGTTTCAACACCATATCGGGTTAGGGTGTATAATTGACACCATGTCATGCATAAGATATATGCTTAACCTCATATCATGCACAAGGTGTATGATTGTAACCATATCGTGTACAAGGTGTATGTATGTGTCACTGATATAGTCCATGAGGTACAAACTCATCACTATATCGAGTTACCCATCATCTAGGGTTTGTCATATCAGATTAGAGTGTATACTTGACTCCATGTCATGGATAAGGTGTATACTTGACCTAATATTGTGCACATGGTGTATGCTTGGCAACATATAGTGCACAAGGTGTATTCTTCATCATCATATCATGTATAAGGTGTATACATCCTCATTGTATCATGCTAGGGGTATATTCACCTCACCATATCGGGTTAGAGGTGCTTCACCCCAATATTGGGTTGGGCCATGATGATGTCATCGTCGTCAACCCCTACACTCTTGTTCGTACTATTCTAGTTTATGTACAACAATCCTATTTCACTAATAGAACTCATGGATTCATCAATTACATAAGAGAATTTGAAATTGAAAGTAGCTCAACAAGTATAATAGAATTAAAGGTGAATAATAACATAATTGGGTTCAAGTTGTATAACTCTCCTCAAGAACAACTTCAAAGCTCTAAGATCCAAAGATTCATGTTCCTAAGGTTGAACGTGAGCTTATCAAAGGTCCAAGACTCTAGCACCTCAGCACTATGCACGATACCTCACCACTTGTGGCTGATATCCCTCACTTGTGGTCGATATCCCTTCACTTGGCCGCTATCACTTTCCTATGGACTATATCACTTCACTATGGCTGATACCAAGGCTCTATGCATGATACCCCTTCACCTATGCACGATACCAAGACACTATGCATGATATCTAAGTGTAAGATGGTGGTAAAAATTTACTAATAGGTGAAAAGAGTGGTATATATAGTTGAGGTTCATGAAAAAGAGTGTATATGAGTTGTCATATTTTTAAACTACTAGGTGCCACATATCCATGCACGGTTGACACGTGTACATGCATGCACTCTTATTTATCTTGACATGAAAAACATTTGATGATAATCTAGAGATAATATTTTGGCCATCACTTATCTCTTTAGATAAGATATATCAACTCAATCACCACTTTATTCACAACCCGATACAACTTTTTCAAGGAACTTGTAAATCGGTATAATTCACCTCCTTGAGGTTCTTATCCCATAATGGACAAGGCCAATATTTCAAAAATTGATATGAGACTCCCCCTATGGCTCCTTGGTTGATAGTCACTCTCAAGTGAGCTCTACAACTCAATGCATTCCATGTTAGGGTTTCACATTCAACCCTTTCTTGGTCTTTTCATCACCAAGAGTACCATCACTCAAAGATGATTCAAACATGGTTTACCCTTATTTATCTCTCCTCTAAATGATACATAGAGGTAGTAGGGACACTCTTGAGGTGGTAATTTGCACATCAACTCTATATGTTGGGTAAACTACAATTTATACCAAAATTGGTACACAAGGCACTAACATTCTTCAAACAAGCTCAAACATGGAATTTAGGCTTTCCAAAAGCCACCACCTAGCATCATTCTATCTCTTATGATGCTAAAACACATGAGGTATGTTTAACATGTGATATATTGCAATATAACCCCTCATATTGGGTAAATTGCATTTTGCTCCAAAATAAGAGAACATTGCTCAAACATCATTCAAACTGGACCAAATTGAAACATAAGTTTGTCACCTGATAACAAAACACTTTAGAGAATTATATTAAAGTTCTAAGCAACTTATTTAAGTTAAATAACCAGGGTTTTCCCTAAACCCAGGTCAGGGATGTTACAAGTTATAAACACCTGACAAGGATTTCATCCCTGAAATCCCAGATGAAGGGAGACAATTGTTATTCATACATCATATCATCAAGCCTCCACATAACATCTTGATGTCATGGAGATGCTATAGAAATTTTACCAGCACAAAGTCTTTCCATACAGGGTCATCATATAATCTATCATATAGGACATATACTCAACTGTCCTTTCCGTTAATGATTGTAGTGTCAATTCTGTATCAAGTAACACTTTCGAAGTCAGAGAAGTACTATTCAAACTTTGAAGAAAAAATTAGGTATCAAACCTTATTAACTGGTCACCTTATCAACTTACATCTTTTATGTAATAAGATTCTTGACCTTGGGAGTCTTCCATTCTCCTCACTTAGTTGAGCATTTCACCTCCAAGGAAAGACCAATGTTTCATTCTGTCACCCATTTGGGACTATAAGTCTTATCATGCTTCTGTTGTGCCACTCTAATCTGTTGACACAATACTAAACTTACTTATGACTTCTACCAACTATCTCGTTAGTTGTTTATTTTCTTGTCATAAGGAGAGGCTACTTATCAAAGAAGAACTATCTCAGAGGTATCTCTAGATGTTATTTGTATAAGCTGCCTCAACAGGTCTAGGTAGGGATATTCTAAGGAATTATATTTAGCTTGATAAGATATATCCCAAAATGATTCTACAATTGTTCCTTCAATTAATAAATCCTTATCAATGTTATGTTTATGCAGAGCATAAACCCCTAACATATTGTATCCATATTAGACTAATCTCAAAGTTGGCCCTTCTAGGTAACCAAACATTAATCATCTTATCAAGAGTCATGTTCTCATTTTCTCATACTATTGAAAGGTCTTGGTTACTAGGATTCTTTTCCTTGGTATCCGTTACATGTGCCAAAAACACATCATATCCTCACCATTTCCATCTCTCTATTGTTATTACCAAAGCCAAACATATAGTAAGACCTTTCTTTCATCTTGGGACATTACTTATCACATAAAATCTTTTCCTTGGAACCAAAATCCAAGACTAGATGATACTTTTCAAAGTACCCATCTATGGATTACTTCTAATCCACTCTCATCAAGTGTCATAAGACTTAGTTAATTGTCATGTCTCTACAAGGAAAGAACACAAGGAAACATATTCCTTTATATCGCCCCATCATTATCCAGGGTTGTTTATCAAAGAAAAGAGATTATCACCTTGTTTGATTATTGCATGAACTTTCAACTGTTCATGTGTCATTCAATCTTGTTTCATCTTAGGTTCCTTGCCATCAACATAGGAATTATAAAGATGATTACATGTCATCATTCCTTTCTTTGTTATTTTCTAGTATGCTCATCAACATTTTCTGATTTTTATTTATATTCACATCATGGAAAGATCTTTATCCTTCACAAATTCTTTATTGAATAGGGATCATGTCCCTTGTTCCCTTTCTCTTATCATGAGAATTGTACTTTTTTACTTTCTCATACACATGGATTGGTTTGAGATAAACTCAGTTTCTATTTCATTGTAGTAAGGATGTGATAGAAATATCCATGCCATATTTTCACTTTCATTATGCTCTTTAGATAGTCTTAAAATGACTACTTGATCAGAGTAATCAGAAAGATAACAATCTAAGAGTCCCATACTTACCTTGCCTTCAATAGATGAATACCTGGCCAGGGTATACAAGTACTAATATTAGGTAGTATGCACCTTGTTTATACCATATACCTTTCTTTTCATATCATCCAAATCATAGGACTTAGAATCCATGGATTTCTCAAGGCATCTCTCTTACACCTCATCCTCTTTTATACAGACAAAAGTAATTATAAAACATTTTAAAGATTACTGGATAGAATTTAAGTTCTCATCCTTTTTATCTCTTCCTTGTGCTCTCATAGGAATAATAAAAGGAAGCTCAACAACAACTACTTTTCTTATAACTAAGAAATAAAAATCAAGAGAAGACATATCAGAATGAAACAATTTCATCTAACCTGTCTCAACTCGTGGATCGATTACTGCCTCAGGCTGATTCATTGCATAGAATCTTGCCGTTTCCTATTTCCAACGTCGTGCTCTATCATTTGGTGCATATGGAATTACTTGGGATGCCTGTCCACATCCTCATGTGCCACTACTAAACCATTGCATTTGAGAGTCTTGTTGACTCTACCTCAGTGGTTGGGTCATTCCCTTCTTTCTTTTCAAATAAAAGGATCTAATATGCCCAACCTTTCCACATTTCTGACATGTCTTACACACACTCCCTGGTCTTGTCGACTTTATAATTGATGTAGAAGCTAAGTTAAGAGTTTTGACTGGTGGAACATTAGGTACTTTGCCCTTTCTTGGTAGCCATTGCCCTGGTGCACTAGGTGTTTGTTGCATTGGTAGCACCAAAAACTTCCCCTTTTTAGAGCTACGAGACATCTGTTCCCGAGTTTGGACATATCTTTTCTTAATTTCTACCTCATTATCCTTTACTGGATAGTCTTTTATAAAATGTCCTTCTTTCCTACACTTGTAGAAGACTATGATCCCGTGCCGTATCCTAATCCTTTCGACATTTTCTACTGCTCCAACATAACTATGTTGATAAGAAATCCTGCTAGAGCCCAAAATTTCATCACTGGGGACTAGTAATCTAGGTTGTATTGCTCATATCGGATCCTCTATATGTGTCAATGCTATCATAACTAGTTCAGTGAGAGCATTAAAAGTAGGGTTCTCTATCATGGATGGATCAACCTGGGGATTCTCAGGCAGTCATTCTTCTCTCACCTGATCCCTTGCAACTTCTCCTAGTGCAACAACATTGCTCTCAACAATGTGTTCCTCATGTTCTCTAGACATGTTTAAGCTTTACCCTTTCTTCTGCATAACCAAAAGTCACTATAAGATATACCGGAGGATACTAGATTAGACTCAACACCTTAGTCCTATGTTTCTATAGACTCAGCAAACCTTAGGCTCTGATACCAAAACTTTGTGATGACCCAACATCGAATCAAATCAAATCACCACCAGTAATAATTGTAGAATAATCATAAGCAGCGGATTAACAAAATCACTAAAAATTAAAACAATTTTGCAAAGAGATCCATTTCCAAGAAACTCTTACATAAAGAAACACAACTTTATATACATAATGGTTCACATCATACATACATTGCACCATCTCATCTCGAGGATAACATATAACAATTGCTTTGCCAAAACCTATATATAAGCAACATAAAACCCTCAAGAAAATCAAGAAAAAATCTTAGATTGTTAATAAAATCATTATGTACTAACACTAAGTATCTAAGAGTACAGAGACAACACATAGGACTTCTATCTACAAGCCATGATGGATAGTACACTCAACTTGAGCTGTTACTGCCACCCCTGCTACTGTTGTTCTCCCTATAGAGTAATGTCTCTACCTCCTCATCCGCGTCCACCTAAAAATTGTGGATCCCACAGGATGAGACAATTGTCCCAGAGAGAGATACAACTCTCTGCCAATAATATTATTATCACAGGTAAATAGTATAAAACTGAGCAGTGGATACTTTATATAAATAAGAAAGATTAATCACTATTTATAAGCAGAACAGAGCAATCCCATCCTTTAAAGTAAAGCAACTATCTTTGATAGAGCAATAAATCATCTATTCACTTTATAGCGAATATGAAGAAGATGTATAACATCTGCCCATTTAAGATGTGTAAAAGAAGACTCTAAAGTTCTTCAAAGTGGTTTTTATTGACCAAACTTGTTCAAAGATTCTAATGATATTGTAAGGCTTGATTGAAGTGCTATAATGTTGGTTATCTAAAAAAGGGACATAATGCCTCTATCACCTATTATAGTGGTTGAGGTGTTTTATGTTTGGGGGTATTGACTTCATGGGACTATTTCCCCCCTCTTTTGGATGTGTACATCTTGCTGGCCATAAACTGTCTCTCCAAGTGGGTTGAAGCAATTTCTACAAGGACAAATAATCACAAGGTAGTATGCGACTTTGCCAAGTCTAACATATTGAACCACTCTGGTGTGCCAAGGGCACTGATTAGTGATGGTGAAATCCACTTCATTCATAGAACTTTTGAAGGATTACTAAAAGGACATTATATGAACCATCGTGTGGCTACTCCTTACCACCCCAAAACTAGTGGTCAAGTTGATTTGGCCAATCAAGAGATAAAGCTCATTCTTGAGAAGATAGTGAGAGTGGACCACAAGGATTTGTCTCTACATCTCAATCAAGATTTATGGCCATACAAAATAGTGACAATGGGCCACAAGGATCGGTATCTATGTTTCAATGAAGCTTTATGGGCATATAGAATAGCTGTCAAGGCCCCAATTGGCACCACACTGTTCAAGCTTGTATATGGTAAGAGTTGTTATCTACCTATTGAGATGCAACACAAGGCACTATGGGCTTTGAAATCTATGGACATGGATGTGGTCATCACCAGAGTAAAAAGGAAACCACAGCTTCATGAATTGGAGGAGATGAGGCATGACGCTTATGAATTGTCAAAAAGCTATAAGGAAACAACAAAGTTCTTGCATGACAAGTTGATCAAGAAGAAGAGTTATGAGCCTGAACAATGGGTATGGTTATACAACTCAAGGATGAAGCCTTTTCCCGAAAAGCTTTAGGTCTAGATGGGAAGGAACTTATCAAGTCAATAGTGCATATCCCTCCGGTGCCATCCTTATATGTGAAAAGAAAGGTGCAAAGTAATTTGTTGTTAATGGACAAAGATTGAAGGATGTTGTTGAAGGTTGTCTAGACAAGGCAAACCAAAGTTTTGACATTGTTATGTTAGTTGAGAAACTCCTCATAGATGAAGAGATGTTCTTGAATGCACATGATAGACACATATACTAGAAGGATGCTTTGAAGGTCCCAAGAGGAAGAATGATCCAAGAATCAATAATTTTAGCTAAATGCATAAAACATAGCACTAGTGGGAGGCAACCCATGTTGGTTTGAGACTCTTGATCTCGAAAACCCTTACTTTGCATTTGTTTTTCACATTCCAAAAAAAAAGACACACATGCACACTTTTGTTTGAGAGTTTTGTTTTAGTTTCCTTATTGTGACAGGAGAAGCAGGTTGACGCTCGAGTAGAAGGGTGAAATTTAATGGAAAATATTGATAAAATGTCAAGTGTATCAAACTTATTGTTTGGAATATGAATGATTGACAAGTTTGAGAACTTCGGAATAATTTTGCACTTGGAAGAGCCAACACGGTCGTGCTGGTGTGGAACTGTCATGCTGGTAGGGTTGTTTTATATTAAAAATTTCAATTTTGGGTCCGACCAGCATGACCGTTCTGACCAACATGGTCGTTCTAGTGCTACGCCAATACGACCATGCTGCCCAAACGTTCCACTTAAGTTCTTTGATTTTCCTCTCTGTAGCATGACTGGACGCTCACTACACTCACATAGAACATCTCTCTGTGTGGTTTGGCATCTAGGGTGACTCCATATTTCCCCAAATATGCACCTCTTCCTCCCAATCTCCACATTCAAGATTCCTCAACCTTCTTAAGTCCTTCCTATACCTCCAACTCCCTTTTCCACCCTCCCGCGACCTCAATTTCTTTACATCTAAGAAGTTTCTACCTGAACCCTCCAAAAATGCGAAAATCATTGTTTCTCTTTAGTTTTCAACCGCCTCTGTTACAAATATGAAGAAGGCTAGAAAGGCAATCAAGAAAGGGTTTGAAGGTGACATCAACACCATCATGGGGGAAAGAGTCATACAAAGAAGAGCTCCAATGTTACTTCATCGTCACACAACCCAATGTTGTCACCATCAAATTCCATTTCTGACTCTTTTCAACAGTCGACATCGATGAGTGGCTCTCATCTCGAATCCTCCTCAAGCCACCACACATCGGATCCAAGCTACAATAACCCCAATGAAGAGGAGGAGGAAAAAGATATGGAGAATCTGATTGAATAGATTGAAGTCAATGCTCCATTCTGAGAGAGAAGGGCCAAGAATGTTGCTACTGCCTCATCCTCACGCTTGCCTCTACGGCCTACTCCAGTAAGGCACTTCACATTCTCGGCCCAACCACATGTTGTACAACAAACCTCAAGATGGAGGTTGTTAGTTTAAGAGGAAGATGATGATGATGTACTAATTGAGATGGTGCCTTTGAACTTGGATATAAGTTCGAGGTAACACACCTATCGAGTGGAAGAAGCGGGCAACACTAAGAGCGAAGAGGTAGAAGAGGAACCCGTTGATTTTTTGACAAGATTTGAGGAGTAAAGAATGAAATGGCCAAGAAAACCACCTGAAGAAGTCACATATGACAGAGGGACATAAATAAGAGTGTTTGTGAAACCTCTCCACCCCGAGTGCACTACATGATAGGTGATGCCTACAAGGTATGCATGTGTGCACACCATGCAAACTTAGGAATTTTTAGCTATTTCATACATGGCTTGACTCTTTATGGGTTGTACAAGCTATTGAATGAGGTCCAAGAGACCTACATTGAAGCAACCCAAGAGTTCTTCGGATCCTAAGAGAAGGTAAAGTATCTAGGTGAGGATGTCATCCGTTTTAGAATTAATGATTCCACCCATGTTTTGACTGCTTCTAAAATCAACAAAATTGTTGCACCAACACCAGAAATGGCACATAAATTTGATGATGATAGGTTTGATAGAAGTGGAAAATGCAATTATTCCAAAATGTGGAGAACTTTCATTGGGCAAACACCTTTTCAACATGGGAATAAAAAAGTAAAATATGCAACCCCAGTATGAGGTACATATAAAATTTTCTAGCTAACATTATTTTTGTCTGGTATGACAATCAAGAATGTTTCTCACAGAAGGATTTGTTTGTAATGTCTTTCATTGTGAGTCTTGTTAATGTAAACTTAGGAGCAATGATGATTGATCACTTAAAAACAATCCCTTCGAATAGACAAAATCCTTTCATAATGGGGGAATTGTGACCATCATAGCTAGAGCTCTTGATTGTGATCTTGAAGGCCTCATAATAGTGGAGGGAACCAAGTTGGTTGACTTGATCTATCTAGCAAGGTCCCAAAGGATTTTAGTTAGAGAAAAAAATTTCATCTATAAAGTCAATCCCAGATACCCTGGCATAATTCTAGAGTTACCTTATCATTATTTTGTCCTACTTCATGACATAGAGCCAATGAAAGATTTTCAAGTGAGACTAGCCAACTGGGAAAGCCAACATCCTAGAGAAGAGTATAGAGAACTTCCAGTGGATTTGAATGATGGAGTAGGAGATACAGACAATCAGAGTAGGAGTGCATTCTAGAGTAGCTTCACTGCACTTGTATGAGAGAGGATGATTTTGATGCGCAGCTGCCTCCAACAAATGCATATGATTTGTCAGCCATTCATGCATAGTTGGAGGGGATACAACAGACACGTCAAACCATGTGGTTTGACCAGTAGAAGATGCATCACCAGATAAACCACATGTACTGCTACCAGCATGCGCTAGTTCAGAGAAACTTCTAATGGGGGGAGGACTTCTAGGGAGCACTATCTAGCTACCAGGAGACATACCCACCCCCATAGGTGGATTACTGGGGCAACTACTACCAAAACCCTCCACCATAGGGGGTCCATTGCAGGATCCACTGGGACCATGCTCATCTACCCTATCATCCCTAGACTTTAGTGTCATGTTGACGACAACATGATTCAAAAGTTTGGGGGTGGTAGGGAAGTATGCCCTTTTTCCTCAGCTTATTTTGATTACACCTGTTTCACTTTATCCGACCCATTTTGTGATGAAATTTCCCTATCTAGCATAGAGTTATTTTTGTTTTCATACGTGCATATTATGTAATTCAATTTCATGCATTTTGCGTAATTTTTCAAAAAAAAATCTTTTCCTTCCATGCATTCTTTTCATGTAGATTTTTGGTGATTTTGTATGTTTTTGCTAGAATTTGTTGCTTTATGCTTTCTATTCCCTAAAGATAGTTTATATGTGATTAAGTGCAAATTGGATCCATTTTGGCCAATATTCCCCAAATTTGGAACTTCTTTCCTAAAATCTTGTTTTGACTTAATCTCCACTTTTTGAATTGAAAATCTTGAAATTAATATGAATACATGATGCATTCCTATGTTCTATTACTAAATCATTTTAATTGTTGACTTTCTATACATGAATCACTTCTCTTGTGTTTGTGAATGGTTTTGTTGAATTGTGATTTGAGCAAGCTCTGAACACTTACGGTTTTTGGAATCTCATGATAGAAGTGTGATTTTCATACATGTCATTCATGTGGTGTGACATTATTTGATGAAGTGTTGGAATAATTTTCATATAGGAGATATTATGTCAAAAGCCATACTAGTTACCCCCCTTTGACCTAATTTTTCTTTCTTCGTCTTCTTACCTCTCCACCTCATGAAAAGATGCCAAAGTGTTCATATTCATCCTTGGCCACCTCTAAAACTTTGGGGTGGCCATATCTATATCTCCCCACTTTACTCTCACCACCATATGCCCTATCTACACCAAGGGCAAAGAAAAATAAAATAAAAGATGCTCCTATGGAATAACATCTAAATAAAGAAAATATGTGTGGTGTTGTGTAATAGCACTCCAAACTTTTACCACAACCCTTTCTTCTATTTCCATACCCATTGATCTAGGAAATATCAAACCTATCTCACTTCACCCTTTTTCCGCAGTCATGTGGGTCACAAAGTGTGATTTGAAGTATAAAATTGAATGCATGAAAGTGAAACAACACTTCTAGTCATCATTGATTATCACCACCATAAAATAGTTTACCTAGAGCTACATGAAACCCATATGTATTGATTGTGTGTTTTATGCCCTATAATTGAAGTTTGTGTGCACAATGCTCTTTTCATGATTAGTTGTGAAAGTGGAGAGGAGAGAGGTGGAGCGCATGTACTTAGTCTCTATTGAGACCATTTAGTCAATAACCATCTATAGCAATGCATTTATCATTCTTGGTTGTGAAAGAAAAAGAGAGATTAAGTTGGAACATACTCGAGGGCAAGTATGTTTTAAGTTTGGGGTGGTGATGCAGCCCCATTTTAGGGCTCCATATTGTGTATTTTTGCATCTTAATCACACCTTTTTTGTTTCCCATCTTAATTACATCTAAACATATTAGAATTCAAGTTAGTTCCCCTAATGCACACTTTCATATCAAATGCACTTATGTACATGACATGTTTTTAGGTACTTGGACCATGCCTTGGGGCGAGTAGGAAGGTGTTTTAGGATTCCTCCACACATAAGGGGTCCAAAGAAAGTCCTAAAGCTCCTCCAACCTACCCGTAGTAGCCAAGGGTCGAGATGAAGCAAAGGTGTCCATGAAGATCCAAGTTTGATGCTCAAAGTGCAAGAAAAACACCCAGTACAATTGTGGTGACATGGAACTGTCGTGATGCAAATGTCAAAAATCACATGTTGATGCAAGAATTGACAAGCTGCAACAACCTTAGAAAAATGTTCATGCTAAAAAGCATGACCATTCCAAAGAGCCTCTACAACGGCCTTGCCAGCTAGCACAGTCATGGTGCAAACGATAAAAATGAGTGTAGTGAAGAGAACGATCTCCATCCAACACGCCCACCACGGCCATGCTACACAACACGACCATTCTACCTAGCCCCCACCATAGTGTGCTACCAAGAACGGCCATGCCACCAGCCTCCATTTTCCCAATTTTGACCTATCATTTTCCACTTCCTCTAACTGGTGATTCCCTCTCAGTACGACCATGCTACCTCTTACCCACCATGACCGTTTTGCCACTAAAAATCCTACTTTTTCTGCATTGTTCTACCCAAACTACCCCCATTTAACCTAGTGCTTCCCACCACCTATATATACTACATTGGTGGCTATAACACAATGGTTAGTCACTCTACAATCCCCTAGCATTCATTTCTACTTCCCTTAGCATCGAATAGCACCCACTCCATTTCCACCTTCTTCCACCTCAAAACCTTAGTTTTCTAGAATTTCCACCACAAAACCTCGCCTTTCCATGCCATCTGCCTACTTTAGAGGGAGGTTCTCAAGCTACTTCATCTAGGAGGCGAAGAAAGGGGATCTTCCATGATATTCCATGACCAACTTCTTATTTCTCATTTCACTTTTGCTATTTTGTTTGAGCATGTGTAGCTAAGCCACCTTGATGGGCTATTTGGGGATTAAATGTCACATTGATACTATGTTGGGGGAGTATAACTTGTAACAAAAATATTTCATTCTATGATGATTTTCTCTTTCTTCTGTCTTATTTCCCATTATTCTACTTGTGATTTATGCTTCTAAAAATGGATTGCTTGTTGTCTGATGCTTGAAAACACCAAGATTCTAGGAGAAAACGAATTGTATGTGGCTATCTTAGGAAATGCTCCTTGGTCCAAGTAGTCAATCCCTAGATAGCACCCTTTCTTCCTATATACAAATTTCTTCTCCTACAACTAGGTGTGAGATTGAAGTATCTAGTGTAAAAGTGATTAGTATAATTAACTAGAGTTTTCTAAAGGCTAGATGGTGAGCAACATGAGGTGAAACACCCTCATCTCTACTCCCCCTTCCAACCATGGCTCTCAATTACCCTAATAACACTTACCCTAGAAACCTAGACTTTCCTAGTCCTATTGGAATTACACCTAAGCCCTAGTTCAATTGAGCCTTGTAAGTTTGGATGTGGTGTGCAAGGGTGTAGTTCCCCTACAAACACTCCATACCACCCATGTACAACTAGTAGCTTAGGGTAACTAAAACAACACTTATCTTGTTTTTTGATTTGGAAATCAAGAATGAAAAGATAGGATTTCCATGTTATATCACCCATTGACTTGGATTCATGTGACATTCCCCAAATGGCCCACTCTTCCCATAACTTATTTAAAATCTTAATTGACTTTCTTGCTAGTTCATGCTTGCTAAGATGAATTACTTCTTAGTCAATTTCCTTGTCCTTGGTAGTAAATTCTTGATAGGGTATCTAGTGCTTCTTTGTGCCTGTTTAATATAGTTAGTAGTAATTTAAGTCTATAATTGATTTAGTGCCTTAATTACAGTCTAATGTAATCTTGTGCTCTTGCTTAAGTGGTTCTTCCTTTGTTAATAAGAATTTCTTATTTAGGTCTAAAGTAGGGTTTGCTTGTCTTGATTGTCTTACTTCCTCTCTTGTTTAATTGCTTGCATCTTAGTGTAATTGACCCCAAATCAAGATTAAACCCTAAAAACCCTGATCTCCTCTTTAGGAACATAGATCATGCTAACTAAGCTCTAGTGTCCCATCTCTCCCTACGGTTCAACACTTATCTTGCCCCTTTCCTATACTATAACATGACCGTGTGCACTTGCGGGTGAAGTGTGGTTAGTCTATGTGAGTGTTTTAGACTAGGTCCTTACAAATTTCAAAAGATCCAAGTTTGTTCAAGCCCTAGAGTCACATCTAATCTAACTCAAATGGTTAGGTGTAACCCAAGGCAATGAAAAAACACACCAAGATTTTAGACGACTTGCTGCATTTTTTTTCCTTGCCTTAGGTTACACCTAACTAGTTGAGTTAGATTAGATGCGACTCTAGGGATCAAACACACTTGGATCTTTTGAAATTTATAAAGACCTGGTCGAACACACTCACTTAGACCAATCACACTTCATCCGCAAGAACACAAGGTCATGTTATAGTATAGGAAAGGGGAAAGATAAGGGTCAATCTGTAGGGAGAGGGGGGAACTAGAGCTTAGTTAGCACGAGCTATGTTCCTAATGCATAGATTAGATTTTTTTAGGGTTTACTCTTTATTTGGGGTTGATTACACAAGGATGCAAGCAATTAAAAAAGAGAGGAAGTAAGACCAGCAAGACAAGCAAGCCCTATTTTAGCCCTAAATAAGAAATTCTAATTAACAAAGAAAGCAACTACTTAAGCAAGAGCACAAGATTACACTAGATTGGCAATTAAGGCATTAAAGTGATTATAGACATAAATTACTACTTACTAGATTAATCAAGAACAAAAAATCATTAGATACCCTAACAAGAATTAACTACCAAGAACAAGGTATTTGACTAAGAAGTAATTAAACTAAGTAACTAAGCAAGCATGAACTAGCAAGAAACCAAGTTAAGGTTTTAAACAAGTTATGGGAAGAGTGGGTCATTTGGCAGAATGTCACATAAATCCAAAACAAGGGGTGATACAACATGCAAATCCTATCTTTTCATTCTAGATTTCCAAACAAAATAACAAAATAAGTGTTATTTCAGTTACCCTAAGCTACTAGTTGGACATGGGTGGTATGGAGTGTGTGTAGGGGAACTACACCCTTGCACACCCCCATCAAACCTTACGAGGCTCATTTGAAATAGGGATTAGGTTTAATTCTAATAGGACTAGGGAAGTCTAGGTTCCTAGGGTAAGTGTTATTAGGGCAATTGAGAGACAAGGGTAGGAAAGGGGAGTAGATATAAGGATGTTTCACCTCATGTTACTAATTGTCTAGCTTTTAGAAAACTCTAGGCAATTATACTAATCACTCTTACACTAGCTACTTAGATATCACACCTAGTTGTAGGAGAAGAGATTTTTGTATAGGAAGATAGGGTTCTATCTAGGGATCTAGTAGTTGGAGAAATTTCTAAGATAGCCACATACAATTCCGCCCCCTAGAATCTAGGTGTTTTCAAGCATCAAACAACAAGTAATCCATGTTTAGAATCATAAATCATAAGTAAAATAATGGGAAACAAGATAGAAGCAAGATACAATCATCATAGAATGAATTTATGTCCTTTACACGTTATATCCCCCAACATTGTATCAAAGTGACATTTAATCCCCCAAATAGCCCATGAAGTGGGCTTAGCTACAAATGCCCAAAGAAAATAGAAAAAGATAAAGGAGAAAGTATAAGATGGCCATGGAATCTCATGGAAGCTCCTCCTTTCTTCACGTCCTAGTTGAATGAGCTCAAGCACCTCCCTCCAAAGTAGGTAGATGGCATGCAGAGGTGAGGTTTTGTGGTGGAAATCCTAGAAAATTAGTGTTTTGGTGTGGAGGAAGGTGGAAATGGAGTTGGTGTGGATGGGGGTAGATGAGAGCTCATTCAATGCTAACGGAAGTACAAATGAATGCTAGGGAGTTATAGGTGGCTAACCTTTATGCTACAACTGCCACCCTAGTATATATAGGTGGTGGAGAAGCACTAGGTTAAGTGGGGTAGTTTGGGTAGAACAGTGCAAAAGAAGTAGTGTTTTGGGTGGCAGAACAGCTATGCTAGGAAGTATGGTCATGGTAGGTAGGAGTAGCACAGACATACTAAGTGGGAATGAGCATTTTGAGAAAGTGGAAAATGATAGGTTGAAATTGGGAAAATGGAGGTTGGTGGCATAGCCATGTTGGGCAACATGGTCGTGGTGGGGGCTAGGTAGAACGGTCGTGCAAGGTAGCACGACCATGGTGGGCGAGTTGGATGGATGTCACTCTCTTCAATATATCCATTTTGATCTTTGGCAACATGACCGTACTGGTTGGCACGACTATTTTGGAGGCTCTTTGGAATGGTTTTGCTAGCTAGCACGACCGTTTTGTTGAGTTTGTTGTATCTTATCAATTCTTGCATCAACCTATGATTTTTGGCATTTACAACATGGTTGTTCCTTGTCACCACAGTCATGCTGGGGGCTTTGCTTGCACTTTGAGCATCAAACTTGGATCATCATGTACTTCTTTGGTTCATATCAACTCTTTGCTAGTGGGGGTATGTTGGGGGAGCTTTAGAGCCTTCTTTGGACCCCTCCATGGGTGGAGGAATCCTAAAACACCTTAATTCTCTTCCGTCCATCCAAGGCGTGGTCCGAGTGCCTAAAATACATGAAAAAAGTGTCCATAAGTGCATTTGATATGAAACCACACATTACGGGAATTAACTTGCATTCTAAAATGTTTAGATGTGATTAAGATGCAAAAAGACACAAGATGGAGCTCTAAAATAGGGTTGCATCACATGACATTGGCAAATAAATCTCACATCAAAGAAGAATGAACTCCTTAATCTACCTAAGCTAGGGGCGTGTACCATCACCTAGAAAGGATAGAAAAGAAAAGAGATTATTGCATGTATCTTTCATTAGGACATTGTATTTTTTTTCTATAAACTTCTTAGGCATAAAGGGAAGTCTTTGGAACTACTAGATTGATATAGTGTGTGTGGTGGACTTGTCCTCAAATACAGATAGCATTTTCATACAATGTTACATCCTACTTCGAAATCCTACTAATGTGATTTTCACGACATCATAGGAAGGTCAATAAGCCCATACTTCGTCCGGTCATGCAAAATCAATTCAGATGGATGAGGGTAGCAGTATGGAAGGCTAATCTTATGGCATCACAAAGGGTGATGCTAACCACAACCAGAAAGATAAACATGTGTGAGGTGAAAAGCACAAAGAGGCCATTGAGATGCTAGAGATGCATGTCTCTCACGAAGGTCCTCAATAATGCTTGCCAGAGATGTTGACTAACATAATCTTTACACCTCCACCAAGCTCATGATACATATGAGAGTGGAATTATCTAGGATACACCAAATAAGGAGATGTGTATCCATTCCTCTTGTACAACAGGTGGGGTTTCCACCCACCTCAACCAAAATCATTTCACCCAGGGCCCTACCAGGGTCCACCATTTGTGAATGATGGGGCAATCCCAATAACTCATGAGGTAGTGACATCCGTCTTGAGTCCTGGAGGAGGAACTGAAGAGAAAAGGAAATAGGTTGAGGTATCATCCACAAAAGTAAATCTTAAAGAGGCCGAAATGGCCAACACTATAATGAAGATTCAACCACAACACCTGAATGGACGAGGACCCATTCCTAGCCTACATTCTCTATATCCACCACCCTATTCCTAGAACAACATGTATACAAGATGAGGGTATAGATTTCTACCACCCATATACATAAATCCTACAACAAAAATCATACTGTCAATGATACCAATGGTTGGCACACGCTAAGAGTATGTTATTGTAGAGTCTTATATTATAGACCCCTTATTGGTAGAGTTCTTACAAAAGATCAAACTTTTAGAGGGGAAGAAAGATAATTGGATAACAATTAGTGACTTTGTTACTTCCCAAATACCATTCTACCAAAGAACTTCAACATGCCCAAGTTCCATGAGTACTCTAGGAAAGGGGACCCCATGACCCACATCAAGTAGTGGTTAGACATGGTAGAGGTCCAAGACGATGATAAAGTCTCAATATGTTACATTGTAGGACTCTGATTGGGCCCACACTATCATGGTACAACAACCAAGATAGGTCATCCATCACCACTCAGGTCAAGATGATCGAGAAGTTTGTTGATAAGTATGCTTGGAACCTAGACAAGGTTCCAACCAAGGATGACTTGGAGGCACTACAATAAAAACCATCTGAAAGCTTCTTCGAGTTTGTAGGAAAATGGAGGTATCTGGCTACCTAGATGGAGTTTAAGCCCACAAATAAAGTGGCTCTATACATGGTGATCAAAGTTGCCACACACCTTCCCAAAACACATATAGGAAGGATTGTGGATAAAAAATCCATCAAGAGGGGGTATATTAGAAACATCACATTCTAGCCACAATATACCTTTGAAACAACTACTCGGAAGCCTAATTTGACCAAGGACAAAACCATAGATTAAATAGTAGGGGCAATGCATGTTCCTATGGGAGCAACAAGTGACAATCGCTGACTATCCAGATTTAGTTGGTTCATAGGTTAGCAAATTAGATAGCCCATGCTCCAATACACCAACAACAATAGACCCACATGGTGTTGCTCAACTATCAGCCCCATTACATGCCCAAAATGAAGTACTCATGGCCCTCGAGAAAAATGTACCACCACCTTTTCAACTACCTATACAACAAGCGGTAGCAAGCGCTCCTCTGACATTGAACTACCTGACACCTCAAGTAAAGTTGGATACTATAACTCCATCTTTTGAAGTACCTTCCAAGATAAAAAGTAAGTTCATTCCCTTGTGATATTCCCTTAGTACAATATTGTTGGACATCAAGCACCTAATGAAGTTCTCGACCTTAAGGGTTTCACCAAATACCCTGCCATGGCAATGCCTTTTGTGACTTTCACATGCCAAATGGAATAATAATGATTCATGAATTGTTCTTAAGCATGCCTTATAGGACTTGATAGAATCTGATGAGGTTAGCAAAATCACATGAGAATAATTTCAACAACACCTAGGATTGCTACACTAAAGTAGAAAAATATTACATGTACTTGATACATGCAATGAAAAAGCTTCACCACTACCTAAAGTTGTATTTTCTAAAAATAATCTCCAAGAATGATCCCTTCTACTATTTATGCAATCTCTCAACACTGAGAAGATGATGCTAAATGGCAGGTAATGAGGTTAGAGTTTAATATTATTTATCTTCCAATGAAAGCATTCAAAGAATAAGCTTTTTCTAATCAGCTGGTAGACTCCCTAGTCCTAGAAGAAGCAAAACATGAATACAAGTTCCCAGACTAAAACATTAGGAAGATTACTCCACCAGATGCACAAAACCTTTGCAATCATAGACATGTGGAAAATATTATCTGATGGAGTCATAAATTAAAAAATAGTCAGAACAAGGTAGTCCTTTAGAACCTCCAAGGAGAACACATGTTAGTTTCAAGACGAATGGTGTTCAACACCACCAACATTTTGGCCGAGTATGAAGCTTGCATATTAGGACTCCGTCCCTCCAGACATCAAGGGGCACACCATCTATATGTCTATAGTGACCCCTTCTTCTAATATCTCAAGTTCATAACTATAGGAAGACACAACATCATAATCTGGTTCCATATCAAGAGCATATGTGATTCTTTGGCTCAAAACTTTGAGTACATCTCATCCACTTCATCAAAAGAGAGAAAAACACATTATTTATGCTATGTCATCTCTACTTCTTGGGTCGACATCCAAAAGGATGAGATCTTCTCTTATGAAGATCAAGCACTCTCTCAACCTACTTATTACATGATCATCAATGACACACCTAATGACCAAGAAAAGACTTGGTTCCATGACATCGAGATGTATCTATCAAATCAAAGAATTCTTGAAAGTCTCAATTGCAGATAACAACAAGCTCTCAAATGACAAACCACACAATATATCCTAGGGGAAAAAACGTATTGCAGATCCCACAACCAGACTCTTCTTCGAGGCACTGGTAAGACAAATGCAGAAACTCTCATGGAGGAGGCCAACTTAGGATCATGTGGAACACATATGAATGGAGTCATGCTAGCCAAGAAAATACAACTCCTGGAGTATTATTGGGACACCATGGAAACATATTGTTGTCAATATGTCTGCAAATGTTGAGCCTACCGAATATGTGGTGACTACATTCATTT
Source organism: Alisma plantago-aquatica (assembly GCA_963693085.1). NCBI lineage: Eukaryota > Viridiplantae > Streptophyta > Magnoliopsida > Alismatales > Alismataceae > Alisma > Alisma plantago-aquatica. The sequence goes on along the minus strand of OY856409.1, from coordinate 659,798,919 downwards.
TCCTGCCAATCAACTCAACAAAACGGTTATGCCTTGGCCATTTTTAGCTTCAGGAATTGATATGCTCTGGAAAAATAATATTAAGGAATCTAACAAGAATTGCTTCATTTTAGTTGTAATTGACTACTTAACCAAATTGGTGGAGGTAGTGTCCATCACTAATGCATCATCCCAGAAAGTCATCAAGTTCCTCAAGAACAAGGTACAAATTTCATCGCCAAGATGGTCAAAGACTATCTAAGCTCTTTGGGCATCAAACATCACCAAACACCACTCTACCAACCCCAGATGAACGCAATCATAAAACATGTCAACACAAACTTGATACATATTTTGAAGAAGATAATCAACTCTCATTCCAACTGGAACAAACACCTCCTAATGGCCTTATGGGCCTACCACACTTGTATAAGGACATCTACAGGAGCCACACCACACTCGCTAGTATATGGGATGGAAGCAATCTTGCTAGTTGAAATCCAGACCCCTTAACTTTACATACTACAAGAGGCAAATATTCCCATGGAAGAATGGCTTCAAGATTGAATTTACTATTACAACACTCTTGAAGAACAGAGGATAAAAGCTCAACACCATTCACAATGTTAGCAAGCAAGAATATCTAAAACATTCAATAAGAGGGTTCGACTCTACAATTTTCAAAAAGGTGACTTGGTTTTGCAGGTAATTTAGAATGCCAATTCCAGGGGCAAGTTTAACCCTATTTAGGAAGGGCCCTACATTGTCCATGACATCTACAAATGGGGTGACTTGTTCCTAAAGGACATGGATGAAGACATTCATCTTCATCACACAAAATCCCCCCTCGTCAAGTGCTACTATTCCTAATGATCATGATTCAATGAAAAAAAACTAAAATCTACTTAAGTACCTGATTGTGTCCCTCATGCACCCTAAATTGGAAAGGTAAAAGTAGAGACTAGGGCCTAGGATGGAAGGAACATGATTGTTATTATGAGGCCCTAATGGTTAGACCACCTACAAATAATTCCCTAAAGTAGGCCAACTTTAATAAAGTGCACTAAAAATGTTCATGATTAAGGAAAAGGTAGGGGAAGCCCCGTGATCAACATCATAAGAGGATTACAGAAGCTACAAGTCCTCAGAGGCAAGTTAGCATTGATCCTCACTGTGGGATCTGATCTCCAAACCACGATATAAATACGATTCAAACTTAGCGGAAGCGATTCGATTAACAGCGGAAGACAAAAATCACGGGAAATTAAAACTTTTCGAGACAAGAGCTTGAATCCATAAAAGCTTCTTTCATAACAAGAGATAAACTGTTTACATCTCATGATAATTACTTCTTGAGTAATTATATACAACAAGACACAAAATCTCAAGAACTCATAACAAAAGACTCCAAGACCTGAGAGTACAGAGGACACATAGGACTGACTCTAACTACACCACATGGCAGGATAAATCTCCACCTGAGATTTATTGCTGCTCCTGGTGCTGCTGCTGCTGCTGGGACTGGTCACCTGTAGACCGGTTCCTCCGTCTTCGACGTCCACCTAAAAGTTGAAGTCTACGGGGTGAGACAATTTTACACAATTTTCCCAGCAAGAGTTATAACTCTCCGCCAGAAGCTTTATTATAACATCAAAGAATATCTTAAGCAGTAAAACTTTCAAAGTATTCAATAGCAGTTGCAGCTATAAACAAGCGCTCAACATTTATGAGACATGAAGAATATAAGCACTATTATAGTGTATCATCAATCAACTAACTCGTAGTTATCTCTAACAAGTATACTACGCGGTTGATTATGTTTTACAACCAATATTATGCCCTGTGGAGATGAGGCATACCACTCATACTCCAACTGATCGCTAAGAAGTCACATCAGTATCATACATAGGTCATTAAGAGAGCCAGATTCTCATGACCTTCACCTTCCTCAGTCAGTAAGAGGATCACTTGTAGGACATCTTGTGTCTCTACTATTATAGCTCACCAGGGTAAACTGGTCCTTCGCTATTTTAGAGTTACAGTGGCGTTCTGTACTCTCTTCGTCATCAGGATATTTCATGTTTATCTCCACTGATACGGATATCTATGTTCTCTTCGTCATCAGGAGGTTTCATGTTTACCTACTACTGATACAGTATGGGATTGTAGTGAAGGATTGACGGATTACATATCTACATCAAATTCCTACACTAGGATGTAAGGTTCTACACATCCATATACCCCACATACTCAATAGTATGTGATCCAGGAGTTCCCTTAGGAAAACCTGTTTCACCATCATTTGATCTCTGACAATGATGGGTCTATGATCAGGGATCTACATTATACTTGATTAGTTAGGTACATTCAGTATTCATTTAACATCACACATTGTTCTTCAAACAATAACAGTAGCATAACAGCTATAAAAGGAGAATACTAAATGTAACAAGCCTAACTCACATCAATCATCATTTCTCATTATACTCATCACAAGTCATCTCTAAAGCATGACCTTGATGGTATTCATGGCTTTCACAGCCCATTATTATCATAGAATGCCACTGACAAGGCATCAAGATACTTTACTTATTCATAAAGCTATCAATATGCCTTTAGTGAATATAGTATCATCATCCATACCTGGGTATGATCACCTCCATATCAGAACATGCTTGGTTAATTCAACTAATAAAGGTAATTCAAAACAATGATTATACTTTCCACTCTTGTCATAAGAGCTAAGTTCTTTGATTCTTATCAAATAGAGTTTAATACTCATATAACATGTCATCACCTTTGAATTAGGGTTTACTATTCACATCACATGTCATTACCCTTGAATTAGGGTTTACTATTCATATCACATGTCATTACCCTTGAATTAGGGTTTACTATTCACATCACATGTCATTACCCTTGAATTAGGGTTTATTATTCACATCACATGGTGAAATGAACTCATAACATCATCATGTATGAGGAACATCATCATTGATGCTATCAGATTATCTTAAGATTCATCATATATCATAATTAGGGTTTCCATGATCTCACATAGGTGGATCATACCTTAATCATGCACATTCATGTGTATTGAAGGTTCTTTACTTGAGTTTCCACCCTAAAAGGGTACTTTCTCTCTCTTAAGGTACTTTCTTTCTCTTAAGATACTTTCTCTCTCCTCATACTAGTAGATGGTGATAACACCACTCTAGATCAGGTTGGATTAAGTCCTCATGGGCTAACATAAGCCAAAACATCACTATCATGTGATTAGGGTTTGATTTGAACAAGGTTTTACTCAATTGAACCCCTCAAGGGTATTTTGGTAATTCACCCCATTGATCACCATCATGGGTTAAATCATTAGTCACTTAGTCCCCTAATGTCCTAGGTTACCATTAGGGTTTATATTTGAGCATCATTGAACCATTTACATCTTCCAGTGATTAAGTGAAATCAGCCTTTGAAAACCTCAAACGGTTTCAACCTTCAACCTCCAAACGGTTTGAAACCGTTTGGATGAGTTGACCGTTTGCTAGGGTTGACTCCAAGACCGTGTGACCTTCAAGGTTGTTTTCCCAAACCGTGTGAGGGTGTAGACCGTTTAACAAGTTTGACTTCAAGACCGAGAGGGCTTACACGGTTTGAGATCGTTTGGTGTCTCTCGATCTTGAGATCGTTTGAGTCCAAACGGTCTTGAGACCGTTTGGCCCCAAATATTCTTGAGACCGTGAGGCCTCACACGGTCTTGAGACCGTGTAACCTCAAACGATCTTGAGACCATGAGGTCTCAAACGGTCTTGAGACCGTGTGACCTCAAACGGTCTTGAGACCGTTTGGTCCACTTGGTCTCAAACCGTTTGGACCTCCAACATGGTTCAATGATTTCAATCGTTTATGATTATCAATGTTGAAGCCTCCAAATGGTCAAAGCCATGGTAACCACTTATAGATTGAGTTAATTAGGGTTATGCTTAACCAATTGGTCACTCAATTGACCCTCAATTGTTATCCAATTAGGGTTGAAGTTGGTTCAATTAAGGTCCATCAACGTTCAACCATCAACACTCAACAATGTGAATCAACACAAGGTTGAACCCTTCAATTGAGCTCCAATTGGGCCCAAATATGGCCCAAACGGTCTTGAGATCGTGTGGATGAACTCCACACGGTCTTGAGACCGTTTGCCCAAGATTTCATCAAATTCTAATGTGATTTGATAGGAGTTGAACCTTGATTGAGTCTCAAATCAGTATTTTGATTAATTCAATAACCTATTGCAATTGGGCCCTCAATTGATCAAATTACCTTAACCCTAGACCTCCACACGGTCTTGGGTTGTCACCACACGGTCTTGAGACCGTTTGGATGAGTTCCAAACGGTCTTGAGACCGTTTGCCCATCAAACGTTTGTATTCTAGTGTAAATTCTTCAAGGTTGGATCTATTGAGTTAATTATCATATCAATACTTAATTGCAATGTAATTTGGTATCTTTGTACTTTCAATTGGTCAACTATACTTGACCCCAGACCTCCACACGGTCTTGGGTGATTCCCCACACGGTCTTGAGACCGTTTGATTGATCTCCAAACGGTCTTGAGACCGTTTAGGTTAATCAACCCAAAAACACTTAATCAAATCATTAAGATTTCAGTACTGATTTCAATTAGGGTTTGCCCTAGTAATCATCCTTCAACTCTTAGATCGTTTGGAATTAGTCCATAAAATTTGGTGAGTTGTTAATCAACATTATTTTGAACAGTAATCTCATACGGTCAATGCTTGGTCAACGTTCTTACACGGTCTTGAGACCGTTTTCCCAAAAAGGGCGATTTCAACAGATTGGAAATCAGGAGTAAATTCAATTAAAGTTGTTGATTAAAAAGGCCATATCTCACGATTCCTTTGGAGTTATCATCTCAAATTTTGTGGGTGATTAGCCTACATAATTATGAACAGAAATCTTATACGGTCCACTCTCGGTCAACGTGGCTAAACGGTCTTGAATACCGTTTTCCCTTACACGGTCCTGAGACCGTTTGCTCACTACACGGTTTTGCAAACCGAGAGAGCAATTTGTGGAGACCGTTTAATAAAGTGAAAAGTAGTGGATTAACTTTGGAAATAACGTATTCATCTCCTAGCTCAAGAATAGAAAGGATTTCTCACGGATTTGCTTGCAAGGTAGCAAAGGAAGGTAGAGAAGAAGAAGAACTATCATCTAAAAGCATAACGATATGTATATAACAAAGCATAGGTTTAGAGTTATAAAACCCGCCTAAAGCTTGCTCCTTGAGCTCCAAGCTTTCGAGCTACAAGCTTTTAATGGCGTCCTTGAGTTTCCACAGGTCGGCTAAGGTGATCCTTCCAAGGAAAGTCGAGAAGAGATGGCTAGAAAGGTAGAGCTATGTGAGCTAGCCATCAATTTGACCTTGAATTTGAGTTCTAACCATGAACTTAAGCAAAAGTGAGGATTCAAACCTACCTTGCTCTACTTGGTCATCCTCCTGAGCTCCACAGCTCCTATTTAGTCGGTTTGGGTGAATAGAACAGTGAAAGGAACGAAGGGAGGGTTTCCTTGCTAAGTGAAGTAGAGAGCTTATATACTTGGGATGAGGTTTCAACATAAGCTCATAAGTTCTCCATATTTTCAACTTAGTCCCTCCATCCTTCTTTGCTCGTCCCTTCTTATTATTTCTAAGGACAACATTCTTTTAAGGTCAAGAAATGAGGGCAAGGAAGATCAACCTATTAGTTAAGCATACACATGAGGGCAAGGAAGATCAACCTTCTTTGCTTCCACAGTTGCACCTTGGTGCCCAAGCTTGGGAAATCCCTCAAACTTCATCATAATGATTCTCATGATGTCTCAACATCAGAGGAACATCTCAACATGTGCAAATTGCAAGTTAACCCTTCTAACTGGGTAAATTGCACATAGGTCCCTGTATAACAAAACAATGCTACAATTTTATATAAAAAGGAGCAAAAACTGAAATATATGATTCTGAGAAACTTAATTACATGCCCAAAATTAATCAAAAGGATTTAATTACATAGTTAGGAAAAACACCTAGGGTTAACTCATAACCCAGGTCAGGGATGTTACAAATTATCCACCCCTTATAAGGATTTCGTCCCCGAAATCGATAAAACATACTAAGAGAAAAGGGCAGGATACTTCCTTCTCATCTCATCCTCTAGTTCCCATGTGGCTTCTTCAACACCACGGTGATTCCAGAGGACTTTCACAAGACTTATATCTTTCTTCTTTAACTTTTTAATTCTGTTATCAAGGATTGACACTGGTCCCTCCTCATAAGATACATCTTCATTCAATTCTACCTCCATAGGTTGTAGAATTGACTCAGTGTCTGGGTGACATTTCTTCAGCATAGAAATGTGAAACACAGGATGTAACCTCTGTAACTCTGGTGGTAGCTCTAGTCTATATGCTACCTTTCCAATCTGTTTAATGATTGGATAAGGCCCCATAAATCTAGGAGCTAACTTCCCTTTCCTTCCAAAACGACGGACCCCTTTCCAAGGCAAGACTTTGAGATATACTCTGTCTCCAACCTGGAACTCTAAGGGTCTACGACGTTTGTCACAATAAGATTTCTGCCTATCCTGTGCAGTCTTAATCTTTTGTTGTATTACTTTAATCTTTTCTGTGGTCTGCTGCACAAGATCAGGACCTAACAACTGATGCTCACCAGTCTCAAACCAACACAAAGGTGATCTACAACGTCTACCATATAAGGCTTCATATGGTGCCATATCAATACTATGCTGATAGCTATTGTTATAGGCAAACTCTATCAAGCTTAGGTGTAGATCCCAACTCCCAGTAAACTGGAGAACACATGCTCTCAAAAGGTCTTCTAAAGTCTGTATGGTCCTTTCTGACTGTCCATCAGTCTGTGGATGAAAGGCCGTACTAAACCTTAGCTTGGTGCCTAAGGCTCTGTGTAACTGTTCCCAAAAACGAATTGTAAACTGAGGACCTCTGTCAGAAACTATTGTGATAGGAATTCCGTGCAAACGCACTATCTCTTGCACATATAACTGTGATAACCTTTCAGCAGAATAGGTTGTTTTGACAGGTAAGAAGTGCGCTGTCTTTGTCAACCTATCAACAACTACCCAAATGGAATCATGTCCTTTGCTTGTCCTGGGTAGGCCAACAACAAAGTCCATGGTCACATAGTCCCACTTCCACTGTGGTATGGGTAAAGGTTGCATTGTTCCTGCAGGCTTCTGGTGTTTAGCTTTAACTTGCTGACACACAGGACACCTCAGAACAAACTCTGCAACATCCTTCTTCATTCCAGGCCACCAATACAGATCTTTCAAATTCCGATACATCTTGGTTCTCCCTGGATGCATAGCATACATGGAAGAATGAGCTTCTTCTAGGACTAACTTCCTCAAGTTATCCACATCCGGCACTATCATCCTTCCATTATAACATGCTACTTGGTCATCTGAGTCATGGAAACCATCTCGCTTCTCATTTCCATACTCAGATCTAATCTGCTGAACTGTAGCATCACCTAGTTGTGCTTCCTTAATCTGCTCTCTTAGGGTAGGTTTAATATGCATCTCAGCTAACAACCCGGCTAACAATGACATCTTCAACTGTACATTGTCTTGCCTTAAAGAGATAAGCATATCTCTCCTAGAGCATACTAAATAGTTTAGTTGTGCTCTATTCATGGTTGATGTTGCTGATTTCCTACTCAAGGCATCTGCAACAACATTGGCCTTGCCCGGATGGTAATCAATTGTACAATCGTAGTCCTTGATTAACTCCATCCAACGACGTTGCCTCATGTTAAGCTCATGCTGAGAGAAGATATACTTAAGGTTCTTGTGGTCTGTGAAAATCTGGAATGTTTCTCCGTAGAGATAATGTCTCTAGATTTTCAAGGCATGAACCACGGCAGCTAACTCTAGATCATGTGTCGGATAATTCTCCTCGTGTTTCTTAAGCTGTCGGGAAGCAAAAGAAATCACTTGTTTATCCTTCATCAACACACATCCTAGTCCATTCTTGGAAGCATCATAGAAGACTACATATCCTTTTCCTTGTTCAGGTAGCACAAGCACAGGTGCACTTGTCAACCTCTCCTTCAACAACTGGAAAGATTGTTGACACTTATCACTCCAAGAAAAAGGAACATCTTTCCGGGTCAACTTGGTCAAAGGTAAGGCTATAGAACTAAAGTTCTTAATGAACCTTCGATAATAGCCAGCTAACCCCAAGAAACTTCGAATCTCCATCGGTGTCTTCGGTTGTTCCCATTGTAGAACAGATTCTACCTTTGTAGGGTCAACACGAATTCCCGAGGCAGATATCACATGTCCAAGAAAAGATACCTCCGGCAGCCAGAACTCACACTTGCTAAACTTAGCATACAGCTTGTGTTCTCTTAGCAAGGTCAAAGCTTGGCGAAGATGCCACTCATGCTGCTGAGCATCCTTACTATAGATCAGAATGTCATCTATGAAGACGACAACACACTGATCAAGGAAAGGTCGAAAAACTCTATTCATGAGTTCCATAAATGCAGCTGGTGCATTGGTTAGTCCAAACGACATAACCGTGAACTCATAGTGACCATATCTTGTCCTAAAGGCAGACTTGGATATGTCACTATCCTTAATACGAAGTTGATGATATCCAGACCTCAAGTCTATCTTGGAAAAGACGGTTGCACCACGCAACTGGTCAAAGAGATCATCAATCCTCGGCAGAGGGTACTTATTCTTTATTGTTACTTTATTGAGTTGTCTGTAGTCGATGCACAACCACATTGACCCATCTTTCTTTTTAACAAACAAGACTAGAGCACCCCAAGGTGAAGTGCTTGGTCGGATAAATCCCTTCTCAAGTAACTCTTGAAGCTGTTTCTTGAGTTCTGCCATCTCGGCAGGCGCCATCCTATACGGAGTCTGGGCTATGGGTTTCGTATCTAGGATCAGATTGATTTCAAAATCAATCTCCCGAGGTGGTGGTATACCAGGAAGTTCTTTAGGAAACACATCCTCGAATTCCCTGACTATGGGAACTTTAGCAGGATTGGACCTTTCCTTGGTAACATCTACCACATGGGCTAAGAATGCATAACATCCTTGCCTCAACAACTTATCAGCAACCATAGCTGACACAAGACAAGTGGGCAGAATCTTTCTTTCTCCTTGAAAGATCCATGTGTTGCTTTCATCAGCAAACACAGCCAACTTGGATTCACAATCCAGGACAACTCTATACCTCTCTAAGGTATCCATCCCGAGGATTATATCAAATCCTTGCATATTAAGTGGTATAAGATCCACTTGAATGCGATGGTCAGAAAAGAAAAGGATGCAGGGAGAGCATACCTCCTGCAAAACGGCAGACCCACTCAACGGAGTCTCCAACAACAAACTATCTGCCCTATGACTAACAGTCACATTGCAGTTACAAATCACTCTATGAGTGATGAAAGAGTGCGTAGCACCCGGGTCAATCAGAACAGATACTACACAGGAGGTAGACATATCAGAATATAAAGTTTCATCTGACCTGACACTACCCGTGGATTGACCACTGCTTCAGGTGGGTTCATAGCATATAACCTCGCTGTTGCCTGGTGTTGAGGTGGTGCTGATGATCCAGCTTGAGATGCTTGTCCACGTCCTCGAGCTGCTCCTTGATGTTGTCTATTCTAAGATCCTTGTTGATTCTATCTCGGAGGTTGTGTCACACTGACAGGCCTAGAACGACAATCCTTCATCAGGTGTCCCACCTTACCACAGTTGTAGAAACTCCTCTCCTGTTGTTGTGGTCGGGGTGGTCCAGTAACTGACATTGATGCAAAACTATGCGTCCTTTGAGGCGGTTGACTCCGTCCTCTACCTCTGCTTGGTGTCCATTGAGTTTGAAAACTCGATCTGGGTGGTGGAGGGTTAGGTGCAGAGAATCTAGGTTTCTTGGAATCCCTAGATGAAGAACTCTGGAACTGTGGATATCTTTTCTGAGTTTGTCTCTTCTCAACCACAGATCTCTCTATCCTTCGGACTGACTCAACGAAGGTAGAGAATCTCTCTCGGTTTTCTAAGGCAGACACAAGGGTTGATATATCATCATTCAAACCCTTCTCGAATCTTCTGATTCTTTCCTATTCTGTGGCAGCCATTGATGCAGCCCTGTTTTAGGGCTTCATCTGGTGTTATATTGCTCTTCAATCACATCTATACCTGTTAGATTGCATGTCATTCCCCCTAATATGCTTATTTGTATAAAATGCACTTATGGACATCATTTGCGTGTTTTTCAGGCATTTGGACCACACTTGATGGAAGAGAGAGAGAAGGAGTGATCCTAGGGTTCCTCTGCCCTTGGAGAAGACCCAAAGTGAAGTCCAAGGCTCCCTCAACCTACCCTTAGTGGACAAAGATCATTTGAAGCAAAGATGTCCAAGAAAATCCAAAGATCCAAGTCAAAGTGCTGCCCCAGGACTCAGCACGGTCGTGGTGGAACAAAACGGCCGTGCTAGGTCACTTAGAAATCCACAGGCTCAACCTCCAAATCAAGTAGAACTCTACCACGGCCGTGCTACGCAGCACGGACGTGCTGCGACCACCCACCACGGTCGTGCTACCAGATCCCACCACGGCCGTGCTACGCAGCACGGCCGTGCTACCAACTCCCACCACGGCCGTGCTACGCAGCACGACCGTGCTACCCTCAACGCACCATGGCCGTGGTGACCACCACGGTCGTGGCCTTTTCAGCCCAAATTTGACCACCAACCTGACATTTAGCCATTTTAATTCCCACGACCGTGCCCATACACCACGGCCGTGGCCTACCCTACCCACCACGACCGTGGTGACCCCCCACGGCCGTGCTACTCACAAAATCCAGCCACTTTTTCACTGTTTTGCCCATTTTGCCCCTAACTTAACCTAGTGCTTCCCCCACACCTATATATACCTAGGTGGCGGCTGGGGCACGAGGCGGGCTACCTTCTACCCCATCCTAGCTCCCCAAATCGCCACCCACTCCATTCCACTCCAAATCCACCTAAAATCCACTCCATTTCACCATTTCCACCACATAACCCCCCATATCTAAGCCTTCCATCCACTTCCCACCATCATCCCACTCCATTCCATCCAAGAAGAAGAAGGAGGACGATCTGCTACTGCTGGAGGGAGGATTGACAACCAGTACTTCGAGCTCCATGGCCACTTCCATCTTCTTCTTCTCCCTTTTTGTATTTTCCATGTATATGAGTAGCTAGGCTCCTTAGGTGGGCTGTTTGGGGTCAAATATGTTACTTTGATACCATATTGGGGGAAAATGACATGTAAACTTTGTAATTCCATTTGTTAATGATTATGTTCTATTTGCATCTCATTCTCCATGGATTGCTTGTTGGTTTGTGTGTGAAATCACTTAGGAATTTAGGCAAATTGCTTATATGTGTGAATTTTGGGATTTGCCCCTAGGTCCAATTCTTGGATCCCTAGGCTGCCTCCCATCTTCCTACATCTTAATCAATCTCCCTAATCCTAAGTGAGAGATCTAAGTAGCTAGATTGGATAATTCTAGTGCAATTAGCATGGAGCCTTCTCAAGGCTAGAATGTGGGGGAATTGGGGCCCAAAACCCTAATTTCACCCCCCCATTACTACCCTCGGCCCCTAATTGCCCTAGGAATGTCTAATGTAGAAACCTAGACTTGATTAGACTCTAATTGGATTGAACCTAATCCCTAACCCAATTGAGCCTCGTAAGGGTAGTAGGGGGTGTTAGGGACTAGTTTCCCTATACACAACCTAGCATATCCATGGCCAGTTAGTAGCTTAGGTTAATCCATTAGACTCTAACTTGTTGTTTGGTTTGGATAATCTAAATGGAATCATAATGTTCACATGTCACCCCCCAAATTAAGTGATAAGTTCATACCCCTAAACAGCCCACACCTCTCTTTATTGCTTAAAACCCTAGTTCTGTGCTTGCTTAGCTTAGTTAGTTCTTTTCTTGCTTAGTTAGCTTCTTGCCTTGCTCTTTCCTTATTTATGCTAGTTTAGTTCTTTAATTGCTCTTTTGCTTTTCTCTTTCTTGCCTTAGCATAATTTGTCTTTTCATACCTATCTTAGTCTTTTCTTTGACTAGAGGCGCTCGGCCTAGCTAGTTAGTTTTTCTTTGACTTTTCCTACTGCCCTCATCATTGCTATTCTTTATTCATTACTCTTTGCATTCTTTGTGTATATTGGTTTGCTAACTTGCTTTCTTTTGTTTGGTTGTGCCTTGTGCATGTGACAAGCCACTCGGAGAAGACAAGATGGAAGGCCAAAATGCACAAACCCATCCATTTCCTCCACCACCCTACCTCCAAGGCTATCCTAAGCCTTACACACCTCCACCACCTCCATTTCCGCAACCTTCCCACCACTTCACTTTCCAACCTCAATTCCCTCCTCCACTACCCTACCTCCAAGGTTATCCTAAGCCTTACACACTACCACCACCTCCATTTCCACAACCCTCCTACCAGTTCACCTTCCAACCTCAATTCATTCTACCACCTCCATTGCCACAACCCTCCTACTAGTTCACCTTCCAACCTCAATGCCATCCTCCACCTAAAGTCCAAGGGCCATCGACACCGATGCCACCACCACAACTATCACATGCTCCCCCTACTTCCCATGAACAAATGGATATGATTGAGACCCCTCTCTTTGGTGCCTATGAAGACTCGTTCCTCAAGAGAGACAAAACCTATGGCATGAGATTTCTGAGGGTCTTAAGGCTTATTAAGATCTATGATGATGATCCCCAAGGAGAGAGAATTGCTGAAAAAGACTTACGAAGCTCGCATGACCCTTGGGAGGAAGATCAATCAAGGAAAGCATTTGAGAGGATTGCTTATGATGGGGGTGCAAACATTTTGTTTTTGGACCATGGTTGATGGTGAAAGAACAACAAGCCTGGCTGAAGGCATGAAACTTAGCGCTTGTGGGAGGCAACCCACATAGGTTTGGGAAATTTTGACCCAACCTTCACTTTTTGATACAATTGCTTTGTTTTTACATTTTCCAAGAACACACACACACTTGTTTTTAATAATTTTTGTCTAGTTTTAAGATGTGCAGGTGGTAACATGGTGAAATGAAGGAAATTCGAGTACAATTGAGAGAAGGATTCAAAGAAAAATCACTTTGGGTCAAGTTTTTGAGTTTGATGTTCCTCATTTTGAGAGTAGCAGCTACAGGGACCACCACGGGCGTGGCACATCAATACGACTGTGGTCATTTGCATGAAAACACACCAAGTCCCTGGATTCAAAAGCAAAATTGAGAAAAGTTGCCAAAGGATTGCACCACGGTCGTGCCAGGCAGCACGGCCGTGCAACTTGAAGCAACCACGGCCGTGCTACGCAGCACGGCCGTGCATCAGACCAATTTCAGCCACTCAAGGCAGATTAGTGGGGCAGCTACTACGCATATCCTCCACCACAGGGAGGAACACCGCCAAAGCCTTGAGAGAGCCATGATCGTCTACCCTATCATCCTAAACTCTAGGATCATGCTGAGGACAACATGATTCAAAAGTTTGGGGTGGTAGGGCAGGTATGCCCTAGTTTCACTTTGCATTTCACCTGCCACATCCACTTTTGTTTTCTTGCTTTTGCTATCTACCTTAGTCATCTTTACTGCTTTGCATACCTGCATGCCATGTCGTTTACTTTCTTGTCATTTTTGCGTAATTTTAAAAAAATTTGCTCTTTTGCCATGCATTGCATACCATGTAGATTTTTGGTAATTTTTGCATGTTTTAGTTAGGATTTGCTTGTTTACTGCTTTAAGTTCAATAATATATGTTTAGATGTGATTGGAGGCAACTTGGCACCATTTTGGCCAATTTTGCCCAAATTTGGAACTTCTTGTCTAAAAAGTGTGTTTTGACCCAATCTCTACTATTTTGAGTAAAAATGTTGACCTTTGACAAATGCAAGTGAATTATCATTGTTTGTTTCTAAGTGGTATCAATGTTCAACTTTTTACATGTGCATCACCTCTCTTAGGATTGTGATTGATTTGGTTGAATTGTGAAATTGAGCAAGCTTTGAACGCTTAGTGTTTGTGGAATTACTTGTTTGATATATCAATTTCATTTTGTTCATTCATGTGGTGTGATATCGTGGATGAAGTGTTGGATTAATTCTCATGCAGGATGTCTTATGTGGAAAATCATACCAGTGACCCCTCTTTGACCCGACTATTCTTCCACCATCTTCATACCCCTCCGCCTAATAAAAAGATGCCCTAGTGCACATAATCAGCCTTGGCCACCTCCAAAAGTTTGGGGTGGCCATATCTTTATATCCCCGCTTCACTCTATCCACCATATGCCCTATCTACACCAAGGGCAAGAAAAAGAAAAGGAAAAAAAGGAAAAGCAAAATAAAATAAAAGGATGCTCCTGTTTAAGAGCATTCAAATCAATAAAAGATGAGTGTGTAAAAACACTCCAAAAATCTTACCGCAACCCTTTCTTCCGCTTTCATACCCATTGAGCTAGGAAACATCAAACTTAGCTCATTCTACCCTTTTCCGCAGCCATGTGGGTCATTTGGTGTGATTTGAGATATAAGACTGAATGCATGAATGTGAAACAACACTCCTAGTCATTCTTGATTAACGCCACCATGAAACGGTTTACCCAGAACTTAATGGAAGAAATATGGATAACTTGTGTATTCTATGCGCTATATTTGAAGTTCATATGCTTTGTGCTCTTTTCATGATTGGATTGTGAAATAAGGAGAGGAGAGAGGTGAGATGCATGTACTTAGTCATCTTTGATCCCATTCAGCAACAATCGTCTTTTATATTGCATTTGTCATTTCTTTTTGTGAAAGTTTGTAGAGAGATTGAGTTAGAGCATACTTGAGGACAAGTATGTTTCAAGTTTGGGGTGGTGATGCAGCCCTGTTTTAGGGCTTCATCTGGTGTTATATTGCTCTTCAATCACATCTATACCTGTTAGATTGCATGTCATTCCCCCTAATATGCTTATTTGTATAAAATGCACTTATGGACATCATTTGCGTGTTTTTCAGGCATTTGGACCACACTTGATGGAAGAGAGAGAGAAGGAGTGATCCTAGGGTTCCTCTGCCCTTGGAGAAGACCCAAAGTGAAGTCCAAGGCTCCCTCAACCTACCCTTAGTGGCCAAAGATCATTTGAAGCAAAGATGTCCAAGAAAATCCAAAGATCCAAGTCAAAGTGCTGCCCCAGGACTCAGCACGGTCGTGGTGGAACAAAACGGCCGTGCTAGGTCACTTAGAAATCCACAGGCTCAACCTCTAAATCAAGTAGAACTCTACCATGGCCGTGCTACGCAGCACGTCTGTGCTGCGACCACCCACCACGGCCGTGCCACACAGAACAACCGTTCTACCAGATCCCACCACGGCCGTGCTACACAGCACGGCCGTGCTACCAACTCCCACCACGGCCGTGCTACCCTCAACCCACCATGGCCGTGGTGACCACCACGGTCGTGGCCTTTTCAGCCCAAATTTGACCACCAACCTGACATTTAGCCATTTTACTTCCCACGACCGTGCCCATACACCACGGCCGTGGCCTACCCTACCCACCACGACCGTGGTGACCCCCCACGGCTGTGCTACTCACAAAATCCAGCCACTTTTTCACTGTTTTGCCCATTTTGCCCCTAACTTAACCTAGTGCTTCCCCCACACCTATATATACCTAGGTGGCGGATGGGGCACGAGGCGGGCTACCTTCTACCCCATCCTAGCTCCCCAAATCGCCACCCACTCCATTCCACTCCAAATCCACCTAAAATCCACTCCATTTCACCATTTCCACCACATAACCCCCCATATCTAAGCCTTCCATCCACTTCCCACCATCATCCCACTCCATTCCATCCAAGAAGAAGAAGGAGGACGACCTGCTGCTGCTGGAGGGAGGATTGACAACCACTACTTCGAGCTCCATGGCCACTTCCATCTTCTTCTTCTCCCTTTTTGTATTTTCCATGTATATGAGTAGCTAGGCTCCTTAGGTGGGCTGTTTGGGGTCAAATATGTTACTTTGATACCATGTTGTGGGAAAATGACATGTAAACTTTGTAATTCCATTTGTTAATGATTATGTTCTATTTGCATCTCATTCTCCATGGATTGCTTGTTGGTTTGTGTGTGAAATCACTTAGGAATTTAGACAAATTGCTTATATGTGTGAATTTTGGGATTTGCCCCTAGGTCCAATTCTTGGATCCCTAGGCTGCCTCCCATCTTCCTACATCTTAATCAATCTCCCTAATCCTAAGTGAGAGATCTAAGTAGCTAGATTGGATAATTCTAGTGCAATTAGCATGGAGCCTTCTCAAGGCTAGAATGTGGGGGAATTGGGGCCCAAAACCCTAATTTCACCCCCCCATTACTACCCTCGACCCCTAATTGCCCTAGGAATGTCTAATGTAGAAACCTAGACTTTATTAGACTCTAATTGGATTGAACCTAATCCCTAACCCAATTGAGCCTCGTAAGGGTAGTAGGGGGTGTTAGGGACTAGTTCCCCTATACACAACCTAGCATATCCATGGCCAGTTAGTAGCTTAGGTTAATCCATTAGACTCTAACTTGTTGTTTGGTTTGGATAATCTAAATGGAATCATAATGTTCACATGTCACCCCCCAACTTAAGTGATAAGTTCATACCCCTAAACAGCCCACACCTCTCTTTATTGCTTAAAACCCTAGTTCTGTGCTTGCTTAGCTTAGTTAGTTCTTTTCTTGCTTAGTTAGCTTCTTGCCTTGCTCTTTCCTTGTTTATGTTAGTTTAGTTCTTTAATTGCTCTTTTGCTTTTCTCTTTCTTGCCTTAGCATAATTTGTCTTTTCATACCTATCTTAGTCTTTTCTTTGACTAGAGGCGCTCGGCCTAGCTAGTTAGTTTTTCTTTGACTTTTCCTACTGCCCTCATCATTGCTATTCTTTATTCATTACTCTTTGCATTCTTTGTGTATATTGGTTTGCTAACTTGCTTTCTTTTGTTTGGTTGTGCCTTGTGCATGTGACAAGCCACTCGGAGAAGACAAGATGGAAGGCCAAAATGCACAAACCCATCCATTTCCTCCACCACCCTACCTCCAAGGCTATCCTAAGCCTTACACACCTCCACCACCTCCATTTCCGCAAGCTTCCCACCACTTCACTTTCCAACCTCAATTCCCTCCTCCACTACCCTACCTCCAAGGCTATCCTAAGCCTTACCCACTACCACCACCTCCATTGCCACAACCTTCCTACCAGTTCACCTTCCAACCTCAATTCATTCTACCACCTCCATTGCCACAACCCTCCTACCAGTTCACCTTCCAACCTCAATGCCATCCTCCACCTAAAGTCCAAGGGCCATCGACACCGATGCCACCACCACAACTATCACATGCTCCCCCTACTTCCCATGAACAAATGGATATGATTGAGACCCCTCTCTTTGGTTCCTATGAAGACTCGTTCCTCAAGAGAGACAAAACCTATGGCATGAGATTTCTGAGGGTCTTAAGGCTTATTAAGATCTATGATGATGATCCCCAAGGAGAGAGAATTGCTGAAAAAGACTTACGAAGCTCGCATGACCCTTGGAAGGAAGATCATTCAAGGAAAGCATTTGAGAGGATTGCTTATGATGGGGGTGCAAACATTTTGTTTTTGGACCATGGTTGATGGTGAAAGAACAACAAGCCTGGCTGAAGGCATGAAACTTAGCGCTTGTGGGAGGCAACCCACATAGGTTTGGGAAATTTTGACCCAACCTTCACTTTTTGATACAATTGCTTTGTTTTTACATTTTCCAAGAACACACACACACACTTGTTTTTAATAGTTTTTGTCTAGTTTTAAGATGTGCAGGTGGTAACATGGTGAAATGAAGGAAATTCGAGTACAATTGAGAGAAGGATTCAAAGAAAAATCACTTTGGGTCAAGTTTTTGAGTTTGATGTTCCTCATTTTGAGAGTAGCAGCTACAAGGACCACCACGGCCGTGGCACATCAATACGACTGTGGTCATTTGCATGAAAACACACCAAGTCCCTGGATTCAAAAGCAAAATTGAGAAAAGTTGCCAAAGGATTGCACCACGGCCGTGCCAGGCAGCACGGCCATGCAACCTGAAGCCACCACGGCCGTGCTACGCAGCACGGCCGTGCAGCAGACCAATTTCAGCCACTCAAGGCAGATTAGTGGGGCAGCTACTATGCATATCCTCCACCACAGGGAGGAACACCGCCAAAGCCTTGAGAGAGCCATGATCGTCTACCCTATCATCCTAAACTCTAGGATCATGCTGAGGACAACATGATTCAAAAGTTTGGGGTGGTAGGGCAGGTATGCCCTAGTTTCATTTTGCATTTCACCTGCCACATCCACTTTTGTTTTCTTGCTTTTGCTATCTACCTTAGCCATCTTTACTACTTTGCATACCTGCATGCCATGTCGTTTACTTTCTTGTCATTTTTGCGTAATTTTAAAAAAATTTGCTCTTTTGCCATGCATTGCATACCATGTAGATTTTTGGTAATTTTTGCATGTTTTAGTTAGGATTTGCTTGTTTAATGCTTTAAGTTCAATAATATATGTTTAGATGTGATTGGAGGCAACTTGGCACCATTTTGGCCAATTTTGCCCAAATTTGGAACTTCTTGTCTAAAAAGTGTGTTTTGACCCAATCTCTACTATTTTGAGTAAAAATGTTGACCTTTGACAAATGCAAGTGAATTATCATTGTTTGTTTCTAAGTGGTATCAATGTTCGACTTTTTACATGTGCATCACCTCTCTTAGGATTGTGATTGATTTGGTTGAATTGTGAAATTGAGCAAGCTTTGAACGCTTAGTGTTTGTGGAATTACTTGTTTGATATATCAATTTCATTTTGTTCATTCATGTGGTGTGATATCGTGGATGAAGTGTTGGATTAATTCTCATGTAGGATGTCTTATGTGGAAAATCATACCAGTGACCCCTCTTTGACCCGACTATTCTTCCACCATCTTCATACCCCTCCGCCTCATAAAAAGATGCCCTAGTGCACATAATCAGCCTTGGCCACCTCCAAAAGTTTGGGGTGGCCATATCTTTATATCCCCGCTTCACTCTATCCACCATATGCCCTATCTACACCAAGGGCAAGAAAAAGAAAAGGAAAAAAAGGAAAAGCAAAATAAAATAAAAGGATGCTCCTGTTTAAGAGCATTCAAATAAATAAAAGATGAGTGTGTAAAAACACTCCAAAAATCTTACCACAACCCTTTCTTCCACTTTCATACCCATTGAGCTAGGAAACATCAAACTTAGCTCATTCTACCCTTTTCCGCAGCCATGTGGGTCATTTGGTGTGATTTGAGATATAAGACTGAATGCATGAATGTGAAACAACACTCCTAGTCATTCTTGATTAACGCCACCATGAAACGGTTTACCCGGAACTTAATGGAAGAAATATGGATAACTTGTGTATTCTATGCGCTATATTTGAAGTTCATATGCTTTGTGCTCTTTTCATGATTAGATTGTGAAAGAAGGAGAGGAGAGAGGTGAGATGCATGCACTTAGTCATCTTTGATCCCATTCAGCAACAATCGTCTTTTATATTGCATTTGTCATTTCTTTTTGTGAAAGTTTGTAGAGAGATTGAGTTAGAGCATACTTGAGGACAAGTATGTTTCAAGTTTGGGGTGGTGATGCAGCCCTGTTTTAGGGCTTCATCTGGTGTTATATTGCTCTTCAATCACATCTATACCTGTTAGATTGCATGTCATTCCCCCTAATATGCTTATTTGTATAAAATGCACTTATGGACATCATTTGTGTGTTTTTCAGGCATTTGGACCACACTTGATGGAAGAGAGAGAGAAGGAGTGATCCTAGGGTTCCTCTGCCCTTGGAGAAGACCCAAAGTGAAGTCTAAGGCTCCCTCAACCTACCCTTAGTGGCCAAAGATCATTTGAAGCAAAGATGTCCAAGAAAATCCAAAGATCCAAGTCAAAGTGCTGCCCCAGGACTCAGCACGGTCGTGGTGGAACAAAACGGCCGTGCTAGGTCACTTAGAAATCCACAGGCTCAACCTCCAAATCAAGTAGAACTCTACCACGGCCGTGCTACGCAGCACGGCCGTGCTGCGACCACCCACCACGACCGTGCCACACAGCACGACCGTGCTACCAGATCCCACCACGGCCGTGCTACGCAGCATGGTCGTGCTACCAACTCCCACCACGGCCGTGCTACCCTCAACCCACCATGGTCGTGGTGACCACCACGGTCGTGGCCTTTTCAGCCCAAATTTGACCACCAACCTGACATTTAGCCATTTTAATTCCCACGACCGTGCCCATACACCACGGCCGTGGCCTACCCTACCCACCACGACCGTGGTGACCCCCCACGGCCGTGCTACTCACAAAATCCAGCCACTTTTTCACTGTTTTTCCCATTTTGCCCCTAACTTAACCTAGTGCTTCCCCCACACCTATATATACCTAGGTGGCGGCTGGGGCACGAGGCGGGCTACCTTCTACCCCATCCTAGCTCCCCAAATCTCCACCCACTCCATTCCACTCCAAATCCACCTAAAATCCACTCCATTTCACCATTTCCACCACATAACCCCCCATATCTAAGCCTTCCATCCACTTCCCACCATCATCCCACTCCATTCCATCCAAGAAGAAGAAGGAGGATGACCTGCTGCTGCTGGAGGGAGGATTGACAACCACTACTTCGAGCTCCATGGCCACTTCCATCTTCTTCTTCTCCCTTTTTGTATTTTCCATGTATATGAGTAGCTAGGCTCCTTAGGTGGGCTGTTTGGGGTCAAATATGTTACTTTGATACCATGTTGGGGGAAAATGACATGTAAACTTTGTAATTCCATTTGTTAATGATTATGTTCCATTTGCATCTCATTCTCCATGGATTGCTTGTTGGTTTGTGTGTGAAATCACTTAGGAATTTAGGCAAATTGCTTATATGTGTGAATTTTGGGATTTGCCCCTAGGTCCAATTCTTGGATCCCTAGGCTGCCTCCCATCTTCCTACATCTTAATCGATCTCCCTAATCCTAAGTGAGAGATCTAAGTAGCTAGATTGGATAATTCTAGTGCAATTAGCATGGAGCCTTCTCAAGGCTAGAATGTGGGGGAATTGGGGCCCAAAACCCTAATTTCACCCCCCCATTACTACCCTCGGCCCCTAATTGCCCTAGGAATGTCTAATGTAGAAAACTAGACTTGATTAGACTCTAATTGGATTGAACCTAATCCCTAACCCAATTGAGCCTCGTAAGGGTAGTAGGGGGTGTTAGGGACTAGTTCCCCTATACACAACCTAGCATATCCATGGCCAGTTAGTAGCTTAGGTTAATCCATTAGACTCTAACTTGTTGTTTGGTTTGGATAATCTAAATGGAATCATAATGTTCACATGTCACCCCCCAACTTAAGTGATAAGTTCATACCCCTAAACAGCCCACACCTCTCTTTATTGCTTAAAACCCTAGTTCTGTGCTTGCTTAGCTTAGTTAGTTCTTTTCTTGCTTAGTTAGCTTCTTGCCTTGCTCTTTCCTTGTTTATGCTAGTTTAGTTCTTTAATTGCTCTTTTGCTTTTCTCTTTCTTGCCTTAGCATAATTTTTCTTTTCATACCTATCTTAGTCTTTTCTTTGACTAGAGGCGCTCGGCCTAGCTAGTTAGTTTTTCTTTGACTTTTCCTACTGCCCTCATCATTGCTATTCTTTATTCATTACTCTTTGCATTCTTTGTGTATATTGGTTTGCTAACTTGCTTTCTTTTGTTTGGTTGTGCCTTGTGCATGTGACAAGCCACTCGGAGAAGACAAGATGGAAGGCCAAAATGCACAAACCCATCCATTTCCTCCACCACCCTACCTCCAAGGCTATCCTAAGCCTTACACACCTCCACCACCTCCATTTCCGCAACCTTCCCACCACTTCACTTTCCAACCTCAATTACCTCCTCCACTACCCTACCTCCAAGGCTATCCTAAGCCTTACACACTACCACCACCTCCATTGCCACAACCCTCCTACCAGTTCACCTTCCAACCTCAATTCATTCTACCACCTCCATTGCCACAACCCTCCTACCAGTTCACCTTCCAACCTCAATGCCATCCTCCACCTAAAGTCCAAGGGCCATCGACACCGATGCCACCACCACAACTATCACATGCTCCCCCTACTTCCCATGAACAAATGGATATGATTGAGACCCCTCTCTTTGGTGCCTATGAAGACTCATTCCTCAAGAGAGACAAAACCTATGGCATGAGATTTCTGAGGGTCTTAAGGCTTATTAAGATCTATGATGATGATCCCCAAGGAGAGAGAATTGCTGAAAAAGACTTACGAAGCTCGCATGACCCTTGGGAGGAAGATCAATCAAGGAAAGCATTTGAGAGGATTGCTTATGATGGGGGTGCAAACATTTTGTTTTTGGACCATGGTTGATGGTGAAAGAACAACAAGCCTGGCTGAAGGCATGAAACTTAGCGCTTGTGGGAGGCAACCCACATAGGTTTGGGAAATTTTGACCCAACCTTCACTTTTTGATACAATTGCTTTATTTTTACATTTTCCAAGAACACACACACACACACACACTTGTTTTTAATAGTTTTTGTCTAGTTTTAAGATGTGCAGGTGGTAACATGGTGAAATGAAGGAAATTCGAGTACAATTGAGAGAAGGATTCAAAGAAAAATCACTTTGGGTCAAGTTTTTGAGTTTGATGTTCCTCATTTTGAGAGTAGCAGCTACAGAGACTACCACGGCCGTGGCACATCAATACGACTGTGGTCATTTGCATGAAAACACACCAAGTCCCTAGATTCAAAAGCAAAATTGAGAAAAGTTGCCAAAGGATTGCACCACGGCCGTGCCCGACAGCACGGCCGTGCAACCGGAAGCCACCACGGCCGTGCTACGCAGCACGGCCGTGCAGCAGACCAATTTCAGCCACTCAAGGCAGATTAGTGGGGCAGCTACTATGCATATCCTCCACCACAGGGAGGAACACCGCCAAAGCCTTGAGAGAGCCATGATCGTCTACCCTATCATCCTAAACTCTAGGATCATGCTGAGGACAACATGATTCAAAAGTTTGGGGTGGTAGGGCAGGTATGCCCTAGTTTCACTTTGCATTTCACCTACCACATCCACTTTTGTTTTCTTACTTTTTCTATCTACCTTAGTCATCTTTACTGCTTTGCATACCTGCATGCCATGTCGTTTACTTTCTTGTCATTTTTGCGTAATTTTAAAAAAATTTGCTCTTTTGCCATGCATTGCATACCATGTAGATTTTTGGTAATTTTTGCATGTTTTAGTTAGGATTTGCTTGTTTACTGCTTTAAGTTCAATAATATATGTTTAGATGTGATTGGAGGCAACTTGGCACCATTTTGGCCAATTTTGCCCAAATTTGGAACTTCTTGTCTAAAAAGTGTGTTTTGACCCAATCTCTACTATTTTGAGTAAAAATGTTGACCTTTGACAAATGCAAGTGAATTATCATTGTTTGTTTCTAAGTGGTATCAATGTTCGACTTTTTACATGTGCATCACCTCTCTTAGGATTGTGATTGATTTGGTTGAATTGTGAAATTGAGCAAGCTTTGAACGCTTAGTGTTTGTGGAATTACTTGTTTGATATATCAATTTCATTTTGTTCATTCATGTGGTGTGATATCGTGGATGAGGTGTTGGATTAATTCTCATGCAGGATGTCTTATGTGGAAAATCATACCAGTGACCCCTCTTTGACCCGACTATTCTTCCACCATCTTCATACCCCTCCCCTCATAAAAAGATGCCCTAGTGCACATAATCAGCCTTGGCCACCTCCAAAAGTTTGGGGTGGACATATCTTTATCTCCCCGCTTCACTCTATCCATCATATGCCCTATCTACACCAAGGGCAAGAAAAAGAAAAGCAAAATAAAAAAAAAGGATGCTCCTGTTTAAGAGCATTCAAATAAATAAAAGGTGAGTGTGTAAAAACACTCCAAAAATCTTACCGCAACCCTTTCTTCCACTTTCATACCCATTGAGCTAGGAAACATCAAACTTAGCTCATTCTACCCTTTTCCGCAGCCATGTGGGTCATTTGGTGTGATTTGGAGATATAAGACTGAATGCATGAATGTGAAACAACACTCCTAGTCATTCTTGATTAACGCCACCATGAAACGGTTTACCCGGAACTTAATGGAAGAAATATGGATAACTTGTGTATTCTATGCGCTATATTTGAAGTTCATATGCTTTGTGCTCTTTTCATGATTGGATTGTGAAAGAAGGAGAGGAGAGAGGTGAGATGCATGTACTTAGTCATCTTTGATCCCATTCAGCAACAATCGTCTTTTATATTGCATTTGTCATTTCTTTTTGTGAAAGTTTGTAGAGAGATTGAGTTAGAGCATACTTGAGGACAAGTATGTTTCAAGTTTGGGGTGGTGATGCAGCCTTGTTTTAGGGCTTCATCTGGTGTTATATTGCTCTTCAATCACATCTATACCTGTTAGATTGCATGTCATTCCCCCTAATATGCTTATTTGTATAAAATGCACTTATGGATATCATTTGCGTGTTTTTCAGGCATTTGGACCACACTTGATGGAAGAGAGAGAGAAGGAGTGATCCTAGGGTTCCTCTGCCCTTAGAGAAGACCCAAAGTGAAGTCCAAGGCTCCCTCAACCTACCCTTAGTGGCCAACGATCATTTGAAGCAAAGATGTCTGAGAAAATCCAAAGATCCAAGTCAAAGTGCTGCCCCAGGACTCAGCACGGTCATGGTGGAACAAAACGGCCATGCTAGGTCACTTAGAAATCCACAGGCTCAACCTCCAAATCAAGTAGAACTCTACCACGGCCGTGCTACGCAGCAAGGCCGTGCTGCGACCACCCACCACGGCCGTGCCACACAGAACGGCCGTGCTACCAAATCCCACCACGGCCGTGCTACGCAGCACGGCCGTGCTACCAACTCCCACCATGGCCATGCTACGCAGCACGGCCGTGCTACCCTCAACCCACCATGGCCGTGGTGACCACCACGGTCGTGGCCTTTTCAGCCCAAATTTGACCACCAACCTGACATTTAGCCATTTTAATTCCCACGACCGTGCCCATACACCACGGCCGTGGCCTACCCTACCCACCATGACCGTGGTGACCCCCCACGGCCGTGCTACTAACAAAATCCAGCCACTTTTTCACTGTTTTGCCCATTTTGCCCCTAACTTAACCTAGTGCTTCCCCCACACCTATATATACCTAGGTGGCGGCTAGGGCACGAGGCGGGCTACCTTCTACCCCATCCTAGCTCCCCAAATCGCCACCCACTCCATTCCACTCCAAATCCACCTAAAATCCACTCCATTTCACCATTTCCACCACATAACCCCCCATATCTAAGCCTTCCATCCACTTCCCACCATCATCCCACTCCATTCCATCCAAGAAGAAGAAGGAGGACGACCTGCTGCTGCTGGAGGGAGGATTGACAACCACTACTTCGAGCTCCATGGCCACTTCCATCTTCTTCTTCTCCCTTTTTGTATTTTCCATGTATATGAGTAGCTAGGCTCCTTAGGTGGGCTGTTTGGGGTCAAATATGTTACTTTGATACCATGTTGGGGGAAAATGACATGTAAACTTTGTAATTCCATTTGTTAATGATTATCTTCTATTTGCATCTCATTCTCCATGGATTGCTTGTTGGTTTGTGTGTGAAATCACTTAGGAATTTAGGCAAATTGCTTATATGTGTGAATTTTGGGATTTGCCCCTAGGTCCAATTCTTGGATCCCTAGGCTGCCTCCCATCTTCCTACATCTTAATCAATCTCCCTAATCCTAAGTGAGAGATCTAAGTAGCTATATTGGATAATTCTAGTGCAATTAGCATGGAGCCTTCTCAAGGCTAGAATGTGGGGGAATTGGGGCCCAAAACCCTAATTTCACCCCCCCATTACTACCCTCGGCCCCTAATTGCCCTAGGAATGTCTAATGTAGAAACCTAGACTTGATTAGACTCTAATTGGATTGAACCTAATCCCTAACCCAATTGAGCCTCGTAAGGGTAGTAGGGGGTGTTAGGGACTAGTTCCCCTATACACAACCTAGCATATCCATGGCCAGTTAGTAGCTTAGGTTAATCCATTAGACTCTAACTTGTTGTTTTGTTTGGATAATCTAAATGGAATCATAATGTTCACATGTCACCCCCCAACTTAAGTGATAAGTTCATACCCCTAAACAGCCCACACCTCTCTTTATTGCTTAAAACCCTAGTTCTGTGCTTGCTTAGCTTAGTTAGTTCTTTTCTTGCTTAGTTAGCTTCTTGCCTTGCTCTTTCCTTGTTTATGCTAGTTTAGTTCTTTAATTGCTCTTTTGCTTTTCTCTTTCTTGCCTTAGCATAATTTTTCTTTTCATACCTATCTTAGTCTTTTCTTTGACTAGAGGCGCTCGGCCTAGCTAGTTAGTTTTTCTTTGACTTTTCCTACTGCCCTCATCATTGCTATTCTTTATTCATTACTCTTTGCATTCTTTGTGTATATTGGTTTGCTAACTTGCTTTCTTTTGTTTGGTTGTGCCTTGTGCATGTGACAAGCCACTCGGAGAAGACAAGATGGAAGGCCAAAATGCACAAACCCATCCATTTCCTCCACCACCCTACCTCCAAGGCTATCCTAAGCCTTACACACCTCCACCACCTCCATTTCCGCAACCTTCCCACCACTTCACTTTCCAACCTCAATTACCTCCTCCACTACCCTACCTCCAAGGCTATCCTAAGCCTTACACACTACCACCACCTCCATTGCCACAACCCTCCTACCAGTTCACCTTCCAACCTCAATTCATTCTACCACCTCCATTGCCACAACCCTCCTACCAGTTCACCTTCCAACCTCAATGCCATCCTCCACCTAAAGTCCAAGGGCCATCGACACCGATGCCACCACCACAACTATCACATGCTCCCCCTACTTCCCATGAACAAATGGATATGATTGAGACCCCTCTCTTTGGTGCCTATGAAGACTCGTTCCTCAAGAGAGACAAAACCTATGGCATGAGATTTCTGAGGGTCTTAAGGCTTATTAAGATCTATGATGATGATCCCCAAGGAGAGAGAATTGCTGAAAAAGACTTACGAAGCTCGCATGACCCTTGGGAGGAAGATCAATCAAGGAAAGCATTTGAGAGGATTGCTTATGATGGGGGTGCAAACATTTTGTTTTTGGACCATGGTTGATGGTGAAAGAACAACAAGCCTGGCTGAAGGCATGAAACTTAGCGCTTGTGGGAGGCAACCCACATAGGTTTGGGAAATTTTGACCCAACCTTCACTTTTTGATACAATTGCTTTGTTTTTACATTTTCCAAGAACACACACACACACACTTGTTTTTAATAGTTTTTGTCTAGTTTTAAGATGTGCAGGTGGTAACATGGTGAAATGAAGGAAATTCGAGTACAATTGAGAGAAGGATTCAAAGAAAAATCACTTTGGGTCAAGTTTTTGAGTTTGATGTTCCTCATTTTGAGAGTAGCAGCTACAGGGACCACCACGGCCGTGGCACATCAATACGACTGTGGTCATTTGCATGAAAACACACCAAGTCCCTGGATTCAAAAGCAAAATTGAGAAAAGTTGCCAAAGGATTGCACCACGGCCGTGCCAGGCAGCACGACCGTGCAACCTGAAGCCACCACGGCCGTGCTATGCAGCACGGCCGTGCAGCAGACCAATTTCAGCCACTCAAGGCAGATTAGTGGGGCAGCTACTACGCATATCCTCCACCACAGGGAGGAACACCGCCAAAGCCTTGAGAGAGCCATGATCGTCTACTCTATCATCCTAAACTCTAGGATCATGCTGAGGACAACATGATTCAAAAGTTTGGGGTGGTAGGGCAGGTATGCCCTAGTTTCACTTTGCATTTC
This sequence comes from Alisma plantago-aquatica, assembly GCA_963693085.1. Classification (NCBI taxonomy): domain Eukaryota; kingdom Viridiplantae; phylum Streptophyta; class Magnoliopsida; order Alismatales; family Alismataceae; genus Alisma; species Alisma plantago-aquatica. Next base: position 659,770,860 of record OY856409.1, on the reverse strand, counting down.
ACCTGCCACATCCACTTTTGTTTTCTTGCTTTTGCTATCTGCCTTAGTCATCTTTACTGCTTTGCATACCTGCATGCCATGTCGTTTACTTTCTTGTCATTTTTGCGTAATTTAAAAAAAAATTGCTCTTTTGCCATGCATTGCATACCATGTAGATTTTTGGTAATTTTTGCATGTTTTAGTTAGGATTTGCTTGTTTACTGCTTTAAGTTCAATAATATATGTTTAGATGTGATTGGAGGCAACTTGGCACCATTTTGGCCAATTTTGCCCAAATTTGGAACTTCTTGTCTAAAAAGTGTGTTTTGACCCAATCTCTACTATTTTGAGTAAAAATGTTGACCTTTGACAAATGCAAGTGAATTATCATTGTTTGTTTCTAAGTGGTATCAATGTTCAACTTTTTACATGTGCATCACCTCTCTTAGGATTGTGATTGATTTGGTTGAATTGTGAAATTGAGCAAGCTTTGAACGCTTAGTGTTTGTGGAATTACTTGTTTGATATATAAATTTCATTTTGTTCATTCATGTGGTGTGATATCGTGGATGAAGTGTTGGATTAATTCTCATGCAGGATGTCTTATGTGGAAAATCATACCAGTGACCCCTCTTTGACCCGACTATTCTTCCACCATCTTCATACCCCTCCGCCTCATAAAAAGATGCCCTAGTGCACATAATCAGTCTTGGCCACCTCCAAAAGTTTGGGGTGGCCATATCTTTATCTCCCCACTTCACTCTATCCACCATATGCCCTATCTACACCAAGGGCAAGAAAGAGAAAAGGAAAAAAAGTAAAAGAAAAATAAAATAAAAGGATGCTCCTGTTTAAGAACATTCAAATAAATAAAAGATGAGTGTGTAAAAACACTCCAAAAATCTTACCGCAACCCTTTCTTCCACTTTCATACCCATTGAGCTAGGAAACATCAAACTTAGCTCATTCTACCCTTTTCCACAGCCATGTGGGTCATTTGGTGTGATTTGAGATATAAGACTGAATGCATGAATGTGAAACAACACTCCTAGTCATTCTTGATTAACGCCACCATGAAACGGTTTACCCGGAACTTAATGGAAGAAATATGGATAACTTGTGTATTCTATGCGCTATATTTGAAGTTCATATGCTTTGTGCTCTTTTCATGATTGGATTGTGAAAGAAGGAGAGGAGAGAGGTGAGATGCATGTACTTAGTCATCTTTGATCCCATTCAGCAACAATCGTCTTTTATATTGCATTTGTCATTTCTTTTTGTGAAAGTTTGTAGAGAGATTGAGTTAGAGCATACTTGAGGACAAGTATGTTTCAAGTTTGGGGTGGTGATGCAGCCCTGTTTTAGGGCTTCATCTGGTGTTATATTGCTCTTCAATCACATCTATACCTGTTAGATTGCATGTCATTCCCCCTAATATGCTTATTTGTATAAAATGCACTTATGGACATCATTTGCGTGTTTTTCATGCATTTGGACCACACTTGATGGAAGAGAGAGAGAAGGAGTGATCCTAGGGTTCCTCTGCCCTTGGAGAAGACCCAAAGTGAAGTCCAAGGCTCCCTCAACCTACCCTTAGTGGCCAAAGATCATTTGAAGCAAAGATGTCCAAGAAAATCCAAAGATCCAAGTCAAAGTGCTGCCCCAGGACTCAGCACGGTCGTGGTGGAACAAAACGGCCGTGCTAGGTCACTTAGAAATCCACAGGCTCAACCTCCAAATCAAGTAGAACTCTACCACAGCCGTGCTATGCAGCACGGCCGTGCTGCGACCACCCACCACGGCCGTGCCACGCAGCACGGCCGTGCTACCAGATCCCACCACGGCCGTGCTACCAACTCCCACCACGGCCGTGCTATGCAGCACGGCCGTGCTACCCTCAACCCACCATGGTCGTGGTGACCACCACGGTCGTGGCCTTTTCAGCCCAAATTTGACCACCAACCTGACATTTAGCCATTTTAATTCCCACGACCGTGCCCATACACCACGGCCGTGGCCTACCCTACCCACCACGACCGTGGTGACCCCCCACGGCCGTGCTACTCACAAAATCCATCCACTTTTTCACTATTTTGCCCATTTTGCCCATAACTTAACCTAGTGCTTCCCCCACACCTATATATACCTAGGTGGTGGCTGGGGCATGAGGCGGGCTACCTTCTACCCCATCCTAGCTCCCCAAATCGCCACCCACTCCATTCCACTCCAAATCCACCTAAAATCCACTCCATTTCACCATTTCTACCACATAACCCCCCATATCTAAGCCTTCCATCCACTTCCCACCATCATCCCACTCCATTCCATCCAAGAAGAAGAAGGAGGACGACCTGATGCTGCTGGAGGGAGGATTGACAACCACTACTTCGAGCTCCATGGCCACTTCCATCTTCTTCTTCTCCCTTTTTGTATTTTCCATGTATATGAGTAGCTAGGCTCCTTAGGTGGGCTGTTTGGGGTCAAATATGTTACTTTGATACCATGTTGGGGGAAAATGACATGTAAACTTTGTAATTCCATTTTTTAATGATTATGTTCTATTTGCATCTCATTCTCCATGGATTGCTTGTTGGTTTGTGTGTGAAATCACTTAGGAATTTAGGCAAATTGCTTATATGTGTGAATTTTGGGATTTGCCCCTAGGTCCAATTCTTGGATCCCTAGGCTGCCTCCCATCTTCCTACATCTTAATCAATCTCCCTAATCCTAAGTGAGAGATCTAAGTAGCTAGATTGGATAATTCTAGTGCAATTAGCATGGAGCCTTCTCAAGGCTAGAATGTGGGGGAATTGGGGCCCAAAACCCTAATTTCACCCCCCCATTACTACCCTCGGCCCCTAATTGCCCTAGGAATGTCTAATGTAGAAACCTAGACTTGATTAGACTCTAATTGGATTGAACCTAATCCCTAACCCAATTGAGCCTCGTAAGGGTAGTAGGGGGTGTTAGGGACTAGTTCCCCTATACACAACCTAGCATATCCATGGCCAGTTAGTAGCTTAGGTTAATCCATTAGACTCTAACTTGTTGTTTGGTTTGGATAATCTAAATGGAATCATAATGTTCACATGTCACCCCCCAACTTAAGTGATAAGTTCATACCCCTAAACAGCCCACACCTCTCTTTATTGCTTAAAACCCTAGTTCTGTGCTTGCTTAGCTTAGTTAGTTCTTTTCTTGTTTAGTTAGCTTCTTGCCTTGCTCTTTCCTTGTTTATGCTAGTTTAGTTCTTTAATTGCTCTTTTGCTTTTCTCTTTCTTGCCTTAGCATAATTTTTCTTTTCATACCTATCTTAGTCTTTTCTTTGACTAGAGGCGCTCGGCCTAGCTAGTTAGTTTTTCTTTGACTTTTCCTACTGCCCTCATCATTGCTATTCTTTATTCATTACTCTTTGCATTCTTTGTGTATATTGGTTTGCTAACTTGCTTTCTTTTGTTTGGTTGTGCCTTGTGCATGTGACAAGCCACTCAGAGAAGACAAGTTGGAAGGCCAAAATGTACAAACCCATCCATTTCCTCCACCACCCTACCTCCAAGGCTATCCTAAGCCTTACACACCTCCACCACCTCCATTTCCGCAACCTTCCCACCACTTCACTTTCCAACCTCAATTCCCTCCTCCACTACCCTACCTCCAAGGCTATCCTAAGCCTTACACACTACCACCACCTCCATTGCCACAACCCTCCTACCAGTTCACCTTCCAACCTCAATTCATTCTACCACCTCCATTGCCACAACCCTCCTACCAGTTCACCTTCCAACCTCAATGCCATCCTCCACCTAAAGTCCAAGGGCCATCGACACCGATGCCACCACCACAACTATCACATGCTCCCCCTACTTCCCATGAACAAATGGATATGATTGAGACCCCTCTCTTTGGTGCCTATGAAGACTCGTTCCTCAAGAGAGACAAAACCTATGGCATGAGATTTCTGAGGGTCTTAAGGCTTATTAAGATCTATGATGATGATCCCCAAGGAGAGAGAATTGCTGAAAAAGACTTACGAAGCTCGCATGACCCTTGGGAGGAAGATCAATCAAGGAAAGCATTTGAGAGGATTGCTTATGATGGGGGTGCAAACATTTTGTTTTTGGACCATGGTTGATGGTGAAAGAACAACAAGCCTGGCTGAAGGCATGAAACTTAGCGCTTGTGGGAGGCAACCCACATAGGTTTGGGAAATTTTGACCCAACCTTCACTTTTTGATACAATTGCTTTGTTTTTACATTTTCCGAGAACACACACACACACTTGTTTTTAATAGTTTTTCAGCCACTCAAGGCAGATTAGTGGGGCAGCTACTACACATATCCTCCACCACAGGGAGGAACACCGCCAAAGCCTTGAGAGAGCCATGATCGTCTACCCTATCATCCTAAACTCTAGGATCATGCTGAGGACAACATGATTCAAAAGTTGGGGGTGGTAGGGCAGGTATGCCCTAGTTTCACTTTGCATTTCACCTGCCACATCCACTTTTGTTTTCTTGCTTTTGCTATCTACCTTAGTCATCTTTACTGCTTTGCATACCTGCATGCCATGTCGTTTACTTTCTTGTCATTTTTGCGTAATTTTAAAAAAATTTGCTCTTTTGCCATGCATTGCATACCATGTAGATTTTTGGTAATTTTTGCATGTTTTAGTTAGGATTTGCTTGTTTACTGCTTTAAGTTCAATAATATATGTTTAGATGTGATTGGAGGCAACTTGGCACCATTTTGGCCAATTTTGCCCAAATTTGGAACTTCTTGTCTAAAAAGTGTGTTTTGACCCAATCTCTACTATTTTGAGTAAAAATGTTGACCTTTGACAAATGCAAGTGAATTATCATTGTTTGTTTCTAAGTGGTATCAATGTTCGACTTTTTACATGTGCATCACCTCTCTTAGGATTGTGATTGATTTGGTTGAATTGTGAAATTGAGCAAGCTTTGAACGCTTAGTGTTTGTGGAATTACTTGTTTGATATATCAATTTCATTTTGTTCATTCATGTGGTGTGATATCGTGGATGAAGTGTTGGATTAATTCTCATGCAAGATGTCTTATGTGGAAAATCATACCAGTGACCCCTCTTTGACCCGACTATTCTTCCACCATCTTCATGCCCCTCCGCCTCATAAAAAGATGCCCTAGTGCACATAATCAGCCTTGGCCACCTCCAAAAGTTTGGGGTGGCCATATCTTTATCTCCCCGCTTCACTCTATCCACCATATGCCCTATCTACACCAAGGGCAAGAAAAAGAAAAGGAAAAAAAGGAAAAGCAAAATAAAATAAAAGGATGCTCCTGTTTAAGAGCATTCAAATAAATAAAAGATGAGTGTGTAAAAACACTCCAAAAATCTTACCGCAACCCTTTCTTCCACTTTCATACCCATTGAGCTAGGAAACATCAAACTTAGCTCATTCTACCCTTTTCCGCAGCCATGTGGGTCATTTGGTGTGATTTGAGATATAAGACTGAATGCATGAATGTGAAACAACACTCCTAGTCATTCTTGATTAACGCCACCATGAAACGGTTTACCCGGAACTTAATGGAAGAAATATGGATAACTTGTGTATTCTATGCGCTATATTTGAAGTTCATATGCTTTGTGCTCTTTTCATGATTGGATTGTGAAAGAAGGAGAGGAGAGAGGTGAGATGCATGTACTTAGTCATCTTTGATCCCATTCAGCAACAATCGTCTTTTATATTGCATTTGTCATTTCTTTTTGTGAAAGTTTGTAGAGAGATTGAGTTAGAGCATACTTGAGGACAAGTATGTTTCAAGTTTGGGGTGGTGATGCAGCCCTGTTTTAGGGCTTCATCTGGTGTTATATTGCTCTTCAATCACATCTATACCTGTTAGATTGCATGTCATTCCCCCTAATATGCTTATTTGTATAAAATGCACTTATGGACATCATTTGCGTGTTTTTCAGGCATTTGGACCACACTTGATGGAAGAGAGAGAGAAGGAGTGATCCTAGGGTTCCTCTGCCCTTGGAGAAGACCCAAAGTGAAGTCCAAGGCTCCCTCAACCTACCCTTAGTGGCCAAAGATCATTTGAAGCAAAGATGTCCAAGAAAATCCAAAGATCCAAGTCAAAGTGCTGCCCCAGGACTCAGCACGGTCGTGGGGGAACAAAACGGCCGTGCTAGGTCACTTAGAAATCCACAGGCTCAACCTCCAAATCAAGTAGAACTCTACCACAGTCGTGCTACGCAGCACGGCCGTGCTGCGACCACCTACCACGGCCGTGCCACACAGCACGGCCGTGCTACCAGATCCCACCACGGCCGTGCTACCAACTCCCACCACGGCCGTGCTATGCAGCACGGCCGTGCTACGCAGCACGGCCGTGCTACCCTCAACCCACCATGGCCGTGGTGACCACCACGGTCGTGGCCTTTTCAGCCTAAATTTGACCACCAACCTGACATTTAGCCATTTTAATTCCCACGACCGTGCCCATACACCACGGCCGTGGCCTACCCTACCCACTACGATCGTGGTGACCCCCCACGGCCGTGCTACTCACAAAATCCAGCCACTTTTTCACTGTTTTGCCCATTTTGCCCCTAACTTAACCTAGTGCTTCCCCCACACCTATATATACCTAGGTGGCGGCTGGGGCACGAGGCAGGCTACCTTCTACCCCATCCTAGCTCCCCAAATCACCACCCACTCCATTCCACTCCAAATCCACCTAAAATCCACTCCATTTCACCATTTCCACCACATAACCCCCCATATCTAAGCCTTCCATCCACTTCCCACCATCATCCCACTCCATTCCATCCAAGAAGAAGGAGGACGACCTGCTGCTGCTGGAGGGAGGATTGACAACCACTACTTCGAGCTCCATGGCCACTTCCATCTTCTTCTTCTCCCTTTTTGTATTTTCCATGTATATGAGTAGCTAGGCTCCTTAGGTGGGCTGTTTGGGGTCAAATATGTTACTTTGATACCATGTTGGGGGAAAATTACATGTAAACTTTGTAATTCCATTTGTTAATGATTATGTTCTATTTGCATCTCATTCTCCATGGATTGCTTGTTGGTTTGTGTGTGAAATCACTTAGGAATTTAGGCAAATTGCTTATATGTGTGAATTTTGGGATTTGCCCCTAGGTCCAATTCTTGGATCCCTAGGCTGCCTCCCATCTTCCTACATCTTAATCAATCTCCCTAATCCTAAGTGAGAGATCTAAGTAGCTAGATTGGATAATTCTAGTGCAATTAGCATGGAGCCTTCTCAAGGCTAGAATGTGGGGGAATTGGGGCCCAAAACCCTAATTTCACCCCCCACCATTACTACCCTCGGCCCCTAATTGCCCTAGGAATGTCTAATGTAGAAACCTAGACTTGATTAGACTCTAATTGGATTGAACCTAATCCCTAACCCAATTGAGCCTCGTAAGGGTAGTAGGGGGTGTTAGGGACTAGTTCCCCTATACACAACCTAGCATATCCATGGCCAGTTAGTAGCTTAGGTTAATCCATTAGACTCTAACTTGTTGTTTGGTTTGGATAATCTAAATGGAATCATAATGTTCACATGTCACCCCCCAACTTAAGTGATAAGTTCATACCCCTAAACAGCCCACACCTCTCTTTATTGCTTAAAACCCTAGTTCTGTGCTTGCTTAGCTTAGTTAGTTCTTTTCTTGCTTAGTTAGCTTCTTGCCTTGCTCTTTCCTTGTTTATGCTAGTTTAGTTCTTTAATTGCTCTTTTGCTTTTCTCTTTCTTGCCTTAGCATAATTTGTGTTTTCATACCTATCTTAATCTTTTCTTGCCTGCTTAGTCTTAATCTAGTCTAGGGTTAACTTAGATTTCATTCCTGCCTTTAATTGCTTGTTTGTTCATAAGTAGTTTAACAATCAAAACAACCCACCTTTAAACCCTTAACCCTAGTCTCCGCAGTAGGAACCCAACAAAACTAATCTAGCTCTAGCGCCCCCTCTTTTCCCTGTGGATCGACCCTATACTTGCCACCTTCCTATACTATGACACGACCCCGTGCGCTTGCGGGTGTAGTGTTTTAGTAGACATAGGTAGCTATTTTAGGTTTATAAATTTCGAAAGCACAATCCCATCCACCGTGCGCTCTGACCTCGTGGGGTGTAAAAACACCACTAGCGGGGACGCACCAGCCATGTGCGGACAGAACCACATCAACTCCATGAACTTAGCTTCATACTCGCTAATGTTCATCATACCCTATCTTAGTCTCTCAAACTGAGAGATCTTCTCATCTAGGAAGGTCTTCGGAAAATATCTATTGATAAATTCCCGACGAAACTCTTCCCATGAGAACTCTACTCCAGGTCTCTTCTACTCTTCCATGTTCCACCAGTGACCATCACTGCCTTTGAGAAGATAGACAGCATGTCTAACCTTCTCAGCTTCCAGGATAATAAGAATCCTGAAAGCCTTCTCCAACTCTGTCAACCATAGGTCAGCATCTGCGGGGTCGGCAGTCCCAAAGTACTCGGTAGCTCCGACACGACGAAGTCGTTCGAACGTCTTACTGATACCTTGTGCTTCAGGCTGGACAGGTGCCCTCGGTGCAGGCATGGGCATCCTGTCGGTTATGTGTGTCATGGCAGTCATGAACTGCCCGAACATTGTCTGTACTGCTGGGTTACCCATGTCAGCTGGGTCTAACTGGGTTGGCTCTCTTGGTGACTCAGGTGCAGGCTGTTCTATTTCTGGAACCCTTGCACCGCCTCGAGGTGCACTAGCACTACTCTCTACCACATACTCATCATGTGGCTCTGCCATTCCTATGTATCTTCTTCTCCTGAGGAGTAGAAGATTCTATTAGATAGGGAAATAGTACTAAAGATAGACTCGACATCCTAAGTCCTATGCCTCTGTAGACTCAACTGACCTAGAGCTCTGATACCACTAATTGTGGGCTCTGATCTCCAAACCACGATATAAATACGATTCAAACTTAGCGGAAGCGATTCGATTAACAGCGGAAGACAAAAATCACGGGAAATTAAAACTTTTCGAGATAAGAGCTTGAATCCATAAAAGCTTCTTTCATAACAAGAGATAAACTGTTTACATCTCATGATAATTACTTCTTGAGTAATTATATACAACAAGACACAAAATCTCAAGAACTCATAACAAAAGACTCCAAGACCTGAGAGTACAGAGGACACATAGGACTGACTCTAACTACACCACATGGAAGGCTAAATCTCCACCTGAGATTTATTGCTGCTCCTAGTGCTGCTGCTGCTGCTGGGACTGGTCACCTGTAGACCGGTTCCTCCGTCTTCGACGTCCACCTAAAAGTTGAAGTCTACGGGGTGAGACAATTTTACACAATTGTCCCAGCGAGAGTTATAACTCTCTGCCAGAAGCTTTATTATAACATCAAAGAATATCTTAAGCAGTAAAACTTTCAAAGTATTCAATAGCAGTTGCAGCTATAAACAAGCGCTCAACATTTATGAGACATGAAGAATATAAGCACTATTATAGTGTATCATCAATCAACTAACTCGTAGTTATTTCTAACAAGTATACTACGCGGTTGATTATGTTTTACAACCAATATTATGCCCTGTGGAGATGAGGCATACCACTCATACTCCAACTGATCGCTAAGAAGTCACATCAGTATCATACATAGGTCAATAAGAGAGCTGGATTCTCATGACCTTCACCTTCCTCAGTCAGTAAGAGGATCACTTGTAGGACATCTTGTGTCTCTACTATTATAGCTCACCAGGGTAAACTGGTCCTTCGCTATTTTAGAGTTACAGTGGCGTTCTGTACTCTCTTCGTCATCAGGAGATTTCATGTTTATCTCCACTGATACGGATATCTATGTTCTCTTCGTCATCAGGAGGTTTCATGTTTACCTACTACTGATACAGTATGGGATTGTAGTGAAGGATTGACGGATTACATATCTACATCAAATTCCTACACTAGGATGTAAGGTTCTACACATCCATATACCCCACATACTCAATAGTATGTGATCCAGGAGTTCCCTTAGGAAAACCTGTTTCACCATCATTTGATCTCTGACAATGATGGGTCTATGATCAGGGCTCTACATTATACTTGATTAGTTAGGTACATTCAGTATTCATTTAACATCACACATTGTTATTCAAACAATAACAGTAGCATAACAGCTATAAAAGGAGAATACTAAATGTAACAAGCCTAACTCACATCAATCATCATTTCTCATTATACTCATCACAAGTCATCTCTAAAGCATGACCTTGATGGTATTCATGGCTTTCACAGCCCATTATTATCATAGAATGCCACTGACAAGGCATCAAGATACTTTACTTATTCATAAAGCTATCAATATGCCTTTAATGAATATAGTATCATCATCCATACCTGGGTATGATCACCTCCATATCAGAACATGCATGGTTAATTCAACTAATAAAGGTAATTCAAAACAATGATTATACTTTCCACTCTTGTCATAAGAGCTAAGTTCTTTGATTCTTATCAAATAGAGTTTAATACTCATATAACATGTCATCACCTTTGAATTAGGGTTTACTATTCACATCACATGTCATTACCCTTGAATTAGGGTTTACTATTCACATCACATGTCATTACCCTTGAGTTAGGGTTTACTATTCACATCACATGTCATTACCCTTGAATTAGGGTTTACTATTCACATCACATGGTGAAATGAACTCATAACATCATCATGTATGAGGAACATCATCATTGATGCTCTCAGATTAGCTTAAGATTCATCATATATCATAATTAGGGTTTCCATGATCTCACATAGGTGGATCATACCTTAATCATGCACATTCATGTGTATTGAAGGTTCTTTACTTGAGTTTCCACCCTAAAAGGGTACTTTCTCTCTCTTAAGGTACTTTCTTTCTCTTAAGATACTTTCTCTCTCCTCATACTAGTAGATGGTGATAACACCACTCTAGATCAGGTTGGGTTAAGTCCTCATGGGCTAACATAAGCCAAAACATCACTATCATGTGATTAGGGTTTGATTTGAACAAGGTTTTACTCAATTGAACCCCTCAAGGGTATTTTGGTAATTCACCCCATTGATCACCATCATGGGTTAAATCATTAGTCACTTAGTCCCCTAATGTCCTAGGTTACCATTAGGGTTTAGATTTGAGCATCATTGAACCATTTACATCTTCCAGTGATTAAGTGAAATCAGCCTTTGAAAACCTCAAACGGTTTCAACCTTCAACCTCCAAACGGTTTGAAACCGTTTGGATGAGTTGACCATTTTCTAGGGTTGACTCCAAGACCGTGTGACCTTCAAGGTCGTTTTACCAAACCGTGTGAGGGTGTAGACCGTTTAACAAGTTTGACTTCAAGACTGAGAGGGCTTACACGGTTTGAGATCGTTTGGTGTCTCTCGATCTTGAGATCGTTTGAGTCCAAACGGTCTTGAGACCGTGAGGCCTCACACGGGCTTGAGACCGTGTGACCTCAAACGGTCTTGAGACCGTGTGACCTCAAACGGTATTGAGACCGTTTGGTCCACTTGGTCTCAAACCGTTTGGACCTCCAACATGGTTCAATGATTTCAATCGTTTATGATTATCAATGTTGAAGCCTCCAAATTGTCAAATCCATGGTAACCACTTATTGATTGAGTTAATTAGGGTTATGCTAAACCAATTGGTCACTCAATTGACCCTCAATTGTTATCCAATTAGGGTTGAAGTTGGTTCAATTAAGGTCCATCAACGTTCAACCATCAACACCCAACAATGTGAATCAACACAAGGTTGAACCCTTCAATTGAGCTCCAATTGGGCCCAAACATGGCCCAAATGGTCTTGAGATCATGTGGATGAACTCCACACGGTCTTGAGACCGTTTGCCCAAGATTTCATCAAATTCTAATGTGATTTGATAGGAGTTGAACCTTGATTGAGTCTCAAATCAGTCTTTTGATTAATTCAATAACCTATTGCAATTGGGCCCTCAATTGATCAAATTACCTTAACCCTAGACCTCCAAACGGTCTTGGGTTGTCACCACACGGTCTTGAGACCGTTTGGATGAGTTCCAAATGGTCTTGAGACCGTTTGCCCATCCAACTTTTGTATTCTAGTGTAAATTCTTCAAGGTTGGATCTATTGAGTTAATTATCATATCAATACTTAATTGCAATGTAATTTGGTATCTTTGTACTTTCAATTGGTCAACTATACTTGACCCCAGACCTCCACACGGTCTTGGGTGATTCCCCACACGGTCTTGAGACCGTTTGATTGATCCCCAAACGGTCTTGAGACCGTTTAGGTTAATCAACCCAAAAACACTTAATCAAATCATTGAGATTTCAGTACTGATTTCAATTAGGGTTTGCCCTAGTAATCATCCTTCAACTCTTAGCTCGTTTGGAATTAGTCCATAAAATTTGGTGAGTTGTTAATCAACATTATTTTTAACAGTAATCGCATACAGTCAATGCTTGGTCAACGTTCTTACACGGTCTTGAGACCGTTTTCCCAAAAAGGGCGATTTCAACAGATTGGAAATCAGGAGTAAATTCAATTAAAGTTGTTGATTAAAAAGGCCATATCTCACGATTCCTTTGGAGTTATCATCTCATATTTTGTGGGTGATTATCCTACATAATTATGAACAGAAATCTTATACGGTCCACTCTCGGTCAATGCGGATAAATGGTCTTGAAGACCGTTTGCCCTTACACGGTCCTGAGACCGTTTGCTTACTACACGGTTTTGCAAACCGAGAGAGCAATTTGTGGAGACCGTTTAGTAAAGTGAAAAGTAGTGGATTAACTTTGGAAATAACATCTTCATCTCTTATCTCAAGAACAGCAAGGATTTATCACGGATTTGCTTGCAAGGTAGCAAAGGAAGGTAGAGAAGAAGAAGAACTATCATCTAAAAGCATAACGAGATGTATATAACAAAGCATAGGTTTAGAGTTATAAAACCCGCCTAAAGCTTGCTCCTTGAGCTCCAAGCTTTTGAGCTCCAAGCTTTTAATGGCGTCCTTGAGTTTCCATATGTCACGCCCCGATCTCACATTAACCACAGACCACAAGATTAGGGCGCGACAGGATGGGATTATCATATAAACAAATCACTGCGAACTTTTTCTTTTTAAAACCTCGTAATGACATCCGGATTATTGTTGTAAACTAAAACATAATAAACTATTGCGGAAGCATTTCAATTAAACTGGCTAGAGAAAGTAAACAGAGTTTACAACATGTAACATTGTTTAACAGAAAGTAAACATAACAATTAATTTACATCTTTATACACATTACACATACACACTCTCTCTCACCCACACCATGTCCCAAAGACCGAGGGGAAGGGACTAAGAGACCACTATCTAACTAAACTAATTACATATACCTTCTACTGATTAAGCGTTAGGACGAAAGGATCCTTCAGATTCCTGCTGCTGACGATAACCTGAAAATGTTTTGAGTAGAGGTATGAGCCTACTCGCTCAGTGAATAGCCTTTCATTTAGCTATCACTAAACAACTCATCAGGTTTATAGAATTGAAATAAACATAAATACAGTACAAGCTGGGCAGTTCTAATGACATAGCAGACTACAAAATATAATCACATTTCTATGCAACAACAGGTAATGTAAACCAATAAACAGATATAATGAATTGGCACAAAAGTTCATATATATTAATTTACTGTGATCCTATATGATTACATAATTATATTATTATTATGCCCTAAATATATGCAGTGTACTCTGCATATAAAGATCCGCAGCAAGTTCATGCTACGGTCCCACCGTACAAGACTTAGCGACACACCCGGGAAATGCTAAGTCTGACTGCTGTCCTGGTCTGCTACAGGACTCTCAGGCTCACACGGCCTCACTGCACTCTCAAAAGAGTGTACTCTAGACTCCTCCTTGAACCTGAGCACACAGGCGGAGAGTCGGGGTTACCACCGTGACACACGCACGGATTATTGTTGAATAACCCCCATATACTCCAGTGCCACCGTGACACACGCACGGATTATTGTTGAACACTGCCTTTCTGCCCTCGTGCCACCGTGACACACGCACGGATTATTGTTGAACACGAGTCACCGACCATCTAGACACACGCTAGGTAGGTCGTTTCACCCCAAGGTGCAGACCTCACGAGGGGTTCTACGGCGTTAGGGCACCTAAGTCTATTAACTGATTAACAAATAAACATTTAAACAGGAATATCACATTTACTGATTTCGTATCAAATCACAATACACTGTCATTCTAAACCGACAGAGCAATATATTTCAAATCATTGTAATTTCTGATAAAGTCTCATACCATGCATTCAAGCAAATTAGAAATGCATAAATATCCCAACTTATTTCAATTTGGCACATACATAGTGAATTTACGTAATTGAACATCTTATTGCACAAATTAAAGAAATTTACTTCACATATGAGAATCATACTCAACAATTATCAATTCTCTAAATTTCTCGAAAAACGTGCACATTATCCCAAATCCTGGTTTGTGCATCACTTAACTCAATTAAGAGTTAATTACCTATCACAACACAATTTAATAACAATACTTGAGAATTTCTGGTAATATTTCAGAGAAATGTGCCATTTCATGTAAATATCAATTTACACATATTAACGTCAAAAGATATATACAATTTAGGGTTTTATTGCATATTTTATTTATTCATATCAACTTTGAAATCGTACATCTGATAATTTATCAGAAATCCTTATTGTCTGGGTTCATACCCAATCCATACCATTTTTAGACATAAATTTCTAATTTCAACATTCAAATAAGCAATTTAGGTTCCAATGAACCATATAAATCTACCGATTCAATCCACACTGATCAATTGCTAAATTTAATCATATAACAGCGTCTAGAAGCAATTTATGAAATAAAAAGTCGGGCGACGCCAAACGCTGCCCGACGCCTGATAACGCCTGTTATCAGCGTAATTCGCGCACATAACTGGAAATATTCAAACGCCTGAGTTTATTAATGATAATTAAACGAAACGCTACTCACAGCGATTTGGTCTATCTGGATTCGTCCGAAGATGTATCCAGGGCCAGATTCTGGGCGAATTTGGATCGTCTTCTATCTTTGAATTATCTCTGCTACAGTGACGCTTGTTTACAGGTTGACGGGAAGAGCTTGGACTCTTGACTGGAGCTAGCTAGAAGCTTCGCACCCTTGCTTGGTCCCCAAAACAGAGCTAAGGAAAGCTCCCTTTCCTGCTGCTGGCGCCCCCACGCTCCCTTCTAGCTGCTGCTGCTCAAGAGCAGCCATGGCTGCTGGCCATTGGCCAAACAGCAGGTGGCCGCTGGCCACGGAAGGAGGAGGTAGGGGAAGGGGAAGAGAAAGAGAGGAAGAAGAAGAGAGGAGAGGAGGAAGAAAGGAAGAAAGAAAAGAAGAAGGGGAGATGGCTGCTGGAATCAGCTAGGATCGCCCCTGCGATCTCCTGCGGAAGTCGGCCCTTGCGCCGCTTCAAAAGGTTGGAGAAGATAAGCGTGAACTGAAAAAGAAATAAAAAGATCGTTTATAAGTAAGAATTTTTTTGGGAAAATTGCCAATTTGACCCCAGGAACTGAAAATCCTCATAACTTTTTCCTCGGAGGTCCAAATAGCGTGATTTCTTTTGCATCTTTTCGAGTGCAAGATACTCTACAAACCCAAGGCATAAAACAAACTAATTACACTGTTTTGCTGATTCAAAATTCCAATTGCATTCAATTATCACTTTACTCAATTTGATCATCTTAATTATGCACCAATCAATCTTATGTGCTTGATTCAACTAAATCAAGTTAATGATTCACTAACTACCTCATGAGCACATAAATTAACTAAAATAACTTTAATTAGGCTCAAATTATAAAGCTTACCAATAAACTTTGGAACAGGTCATAACAATCTCCCTCCCTTATAAGAATTTCGTCCCGAAATTCCTAAAAGAGAAAAGGAAACTTGTTACGCATCTCAGATTCAAGTTCCCACGTAGCTTCTTCTAGATTATGATTCCTCCATAGAATTTTCACTAATGGTATCTCACGATTCTTAAGCTTCTTGATCCTCTGATCAACTATCTGGATTGGTCCCTCAACATAGGACACATCTGATCTAAGTTGTGCAGGTTCTGGGTCAACTATCTTTTCCGTACCAGGGTAACATTTCTTAAGCATAGACACATGAAACACATCATGAAGATTTGCCAACTCAGACGGCAAATCCAACTTGTAAGCTACAGGTCCAATCCTCTCAACAATAGGATATGGGCCCATGTACCTAGGGGTCAACTTACCCCTCTTGCCAAACCTTAACACTCCCTTCCATGGTGAAACTTTCAGATAAACTTCGTCACCAACCTCAAACTCAAGAGGTCGACGTCGTCTTTCTGCATAACTTTTCTGTCTGTCCTGAGCAGCTTTCAACTGCTCCCTGATCACAGATATCTTCTCTGTAGTCATATCGACTATCTCAGGTCCAAGAATTTCTTTCTCGCCAACCTCGTACCAACAAATTGGTGATCTACACTTCCTGCCATATAGAGCTTCATATGGGGCCATTCCAAGACTAGAATGGTAGCTGTTGTTATATGCAAACTCTATCAGGCTTAAGTGTTCTTCCCAGTTACCTCTGAACTGCAGAACGCATGCTCTCAGCATGTCTTCAAGAGTCTGAATGGTCCTCTCAGATTGACCATCTGTCTGCGGGTGAAACGCTGTACTAAACCTCAGCTTTGTGCCCAACGCACGATGTAACTGATTCCAGAATCTAGATGTAAACTTAGGATCTCTGTCAGAAATAATGGAAACTGGAATTCCATGTAATCTGATTACCTCATCCACATAAATCTTGGCCAGCTTTGGAACATCAAAGGTCGACTTGACAGGGAGAAAGTGAGCAGACTTAGTTAGTCTATCCACAATCACCCATATCGAGTCCGAACCTCGAGGCATTCTGGGTAACCCTACCACAAAATCCATCGTGATGTGTTCCCATTTCCATTCAGGTATAGGAAGCGACTGCAAGGTACCAGCAGGTTTCTGATGCTCAGCTTTAACCTGCTGACACACTCCACATCTAGCCACGTACTCAGCCACATCTCTTTTCATACCAGACCACCAGTACAGCTCTTTGAGATTCCTGTACATTTTCGTGTTACCTGGATGCATAGCATACATAGAAGCATGCGCTTCTTCAAGAATCTGCTCTTTCAGCTCACTGTTCCCAGGTACACACAACCTGTCATGAAGATACAACACACCATCGTCAGAGAACCTGAATTCTGACCTTTTACCTTCCGACATATCCTGGATAACCTGCCACAATTCGTTATCACTCTGTTGCAACACCTTAATTTGATCATAGAAAATAGGTTTGACTTGCATCTGAGCAATCAACCCACTCTGTCCTGTCACATCCAAGTCTAAGTTCAATTTTCGCATATCTACAAGCAAGTCTCTCTTGAAACATGCCATAGAAAATGCATCTGCAGTTGAACTTGACTTTCTACTCAAAGCATCTGCTACAACATTCGCTTTACCAGGATGGTAATCGATTGTCACATCATAATCTTTAATCAGCTCAAGCCATCTGCGCTGTCTCAAATTTAAATCCTTCTGAGTGAAGATATACTTCAGGCTCTTATGGTCTGTAAATACCTGACATGTCTCACCATATAGATAGTGACGCCATGTCTTAAGAGCATGAACTATGGCAGCTAACTCCAGATCATGAGTAGGGTAGTTCTCTTCGTTCTTCTTAAGCTGTCTAGATGCATAAGCCACAACTTTGCCTTCCTGCATCAGCACACAGCCCAAACCTCTCCTGGAAGCATCGCAGAACACTGTATAACCTTTATCTGCCTCGGGCAAAACCAACACTGGCGCTGTGGTCAACTTCCTCTTCAAGATCTGAAAACTCTTCTCACAGTTATCAGACCAAACAAACGGTGCATTCTTCCTCGTCAAACGTGTCAAGGGTGATGCTAGCACACTAAAGTTCTGTATAAACCTTCTGTAATAGCCTGCTAAACCCAAGAAACTTCTGATCTCAGTAGGAGTCTTAGGTTGTTCCCACTGAAGCACAGAATCGACTTTCTTAGGATCAACACTAACTCCATCTCTCGAGATAACATGTCCAAGAAATGCTACCTCAGCCAACCAGAACTCACACTTGCTAAACTTAGCATACAGTTGGTGTTGCCTCAACAACTGCAACACTACTCTCAGGTGTTGCTCATGCTGTACATCGTCTCTGGAGTAGATCAGAATATCATCTATAAAGACTACAATAAATTGATCTAGGAACGGTTTGAAAATCCGGTTCATCATATCCATAAAGGCTGCTGGGGCATTGGTCAGCCCAAACGACATAACCAGAAACTCATAATGCCCATACCTGGTTCTGAAAGCTGTTTTGGGAATATCAGAAGCCTTTATTCTGAGCTGATGATATCCAGATCTCAAATCTATTTTAGAGAAGATCGTCGCTCCACGTAACTGATCAAACAGATCATCTATTCTTGGCAATGGATACTTGTTCTTAATAGTGATCTTGTTCAGTTGCCTGTAATCTATACAGAGACGCATGGTACCATCCTTTTTCTTAACAAACAGGACTGGAGCACCCCATGGTGAAAAACTGGGTCTAATAAAACCCTTATCCAGCAATTCCTGCAGCTGCACCTTGAGTTCCTTCAACTCTGCAGGTGCCATTCTATAGGCTGGCAGTGCTACTGGATGACTATCTGGATATACCTGAATTTCAAAATCCAGGTCTCTGACAGGAGGTAAGCCTGGCAAATCTTCTGGAAAAACATCAGAAAACTCACTAACTACCGTCACATCATAAACACTGGTGGTGTTCTTTTCTGCTCTAGTGTCAACCACATGAGCAAGGAACGCTTCACATCCTTTCTGTAGCATCTTATCAGCTACTGCAGCTGATACAATGCACGTAGGCAGAACTTTCCTGTCTCCAGTAAAGACACAAGAAAATTCACCTAGTTGAAAGGTAGCTTCCTTCTTCCAACAATCGAGTTGCACTCGATATGTCTCAAGACAATCCATACCCAAGATGACTTGAAAAGTATTGACATCCAAGGGTATGAGATTAGCAGCAAAGGTGTAACCTCCAAAAGATAACAAGCATCCGGGACAGAACTCAGATAAAACTGTTGGTCCACCTAGTGGAACCCTCAACACTAACTCATCTATCAACTCTTGAGTTAACATATTAAGTTCACCAACTAAAGAGCGTCGTATGAAAGAGTGAGTAGCACCCGGATCTATCAAAACTGAAACTGGTATACTATTAAACAAAAGCATTTCTCCTGTAACAACTTGTGAAGAGATTATACCTTCCTGAGGTGTCAAAGAGAAGAAACGCGCTGAAGCTCTCCCTCTGCCACGCTGTCCTCTCTGACTACTTCTGCCACTGGGCACACCACCACCTCTAGAACCAGAAGCCACAGAAGAACTCAATCCTTCCACTGGAGGTTGTCTCTGGACATCATGAAACTGGGGCTGAAAAACTGGTGATGCTGCTGGTTGAAGCTGAGGGCAAAACTTCTTTTTATGTCCCATCTGACCACAATGATAACAACCTCGAAAGTCCGAACCCTGACACTGACCAGAGTGTGATCTTCCACAAGTATTACATACTCGCGTTTCCTGCCTCAGTGGACCAGTCACAGAGGTAGATGATCTAGATGGCCGCCCATAAGAAGAAGATGTCATCTCACCAGATCTTGGTCTGCTGAAACAACCAATACTGCGTCCCAACTTGGAGAAGAAACCTCTACCTCCACCTCTGTACCCACTACTGGACTGTCTTCCACTAAAGTCCGCAAATCTCTTCTTAGACTCAGGCACCTTATCCGCATTCACAGATTCTTCAACCTGTCTAGCAGCCTCAACAAACTCACCAAAGTTCTCCCTGTTCCTTCTGCTAGTAGCAGAAACTGTATGCCGAATTTCTGGCCTTAGCCCTTCCTGAAATCTTCTGCATCTTTCTATGTTGTCGGGAACAAGCTGCGGACAGAAGTTCGCTAATCGGGTGAAAAGCGCTTCATACTCAGTAACTGTCATGTTCCCCTGCTTAATGTTCTGTAATTGCCTGATCTTCTCATTAATGAAGGTAGGTGGATAAAACTTAAGATGAAACTCTTCAGAGAAATCCTGCCAAGAAAGCTCTGTACCTCTCCTCTTTTCCTCCACACTATGCCACCACAACTCTGCATCGCCTGTCAAAAGATAGACTGCATGATTAATCTTTTTCTCTTCTGAAAGCTCCATCAAGCGAAAGACCTTCTCTATCTGTCTAAACCATTCATCAGCCTCTGCTGGATCTGTAGTGCCACTAAACTCAGTGCCACCAAGCTTCTTTACAAGCTCATAAGATCGCATCAGATCCTTGCTGCTAGTAGAAGTAGAAGCTCGCCTATCAGCCTTGTACCTCTCTTTGGTTTCCAGAAACATCCTGTACATCCGGGATGCTTCATCCACGTGGTCACCACCACCTGGACCCAAGTACAGCGGATCAGGGCCAACATGGCTCTCGGCCTGATCATCACGATCAAAGCCTCTTCCTGCCATCTGCAATGATATAACAGAATATTTCCTGTTAGAAAACTACAGATAGAAGAAAGACACCTAAACCTTAATCCTATTGGTCTCTTATCGTCCCCTGACCTGGACTCTGAGTAACTATGTACTCAACCTAGGCTCTGATACCAAAATTGTCACGCCCCGATCTCACATTAACCACAGACCACAAGATTAGGGCGCGACAGGATGGGATTATCATATAAACAAATCACTGCGAACTTTTTCTTTTTAAAACCTCGTAATGACATCCGGATTATTGTTGTAAACTAAAACATAATAAACTATTGCGGAAGCATTTCAATTAAACTGGCTAGAGAAAGTAAACAGAGTTTACAACATGTAACATTGTTTAACAGAAAGTAAACATAACAATTAATTTACATCTTTATACACATTACACATACACACTCTCTCTCACCCACACCATGTCCCAAAGACCGAGGGGAAGGGACTAAGAGACCACTATCTAACTAAACTAATTACATATACCTTCTACTGATTAAGCGTTAGGACGAAAGGATCCTTCAGATTCCTGCTGCTGACGATAACCTGAAAATGTTTTGAGTAGAGGTATGAGCCTACTCGCTCAGTGAATAGCCTTTCATTTAGCTATCACTAAACAACTCATCAGGTTTATAGAATTGAAATAAACATAAATACAGTACAAGCTGGGCAGTTCTAATGACATAGCAGACTACAAAATATAATCACATTTCTATGCAACAACAGGTAATGTAAACCAATAAACAGATATAATGAATTGGCACAAAAGTTCATATATATTAATTTACTGTGATCCTATATGATTACATAATTATATTATTATTATGCCCTAAATATATGCAGTGTACTCTGCATATAAAGATCCGCAGCAAGTTCATGCTACGGTCCCACCGTACAAGACTTAGCGACACACCCGGGAAATGCTAAGTCTGACTGCTGTCCTGGTCTGCTACAGGACTCTCAGGCTCACACGGCCTCACTGCACTCTCAAAAGAGTGTACTCTAGACTCCTCCTTGAACCTGAGCACACAGGCGGAGAGTCGGGGTTACCACCGTGACACACGCACGGATTATTGTTGAATAACCCCCATATACTCCAGTGCCACCGTGACACACGCACGGATTATTGTTGAACACTGCCTTTCTGCCCTCGTGCCACCGTGACACACGCACGGATTATTGTTGAACACGAGTCACCGACCATCTAGACACACGCTAGGTAGGTCGTTTCACCCCAAGGTGCAGACCTCACGAGGGGTTCTACGGCGTTAGGGCACCTAAGTCTATTAACTGATTAACAAATAAACATTTAAACAGGAATATCACATTTACTGATTTCGTATCAAATCACAATACACTGTCATTCTAAACCGACAGAGCAATATATTTCAAATCATTGTAATTTCTGATAAAGTCTCATACCATGCATTCAAGCAAATTAGAAATGCATAAATATCCCAACTTATTTCAATTTGGCACATACATAGTGAATTTACGTAATTGAACATCTTATTGCACAAATTAAAGAAATTTACTTCACATATGAGAATCATACTCAACAATTATCAATTCTCTAAATTTCTCGAAAAACGTGCACATTATCCCAAATCCTGGTTTGTGCATCACTTAACTCAATTAAGAGTTAATTACCTATCACAACACAATTTAATAACAATACTTGAGAATTTCTGGTAATATTTCAGAGAAATGTGCCATTTCATGTAAATATCAATTTACACATATTAACGTCAAAAGATATATACAATTTAGGGTTTTATTGCATATTTTATTTATTCATATCAACTTTGAAATCGTACATCTGATAATTTATCAGAAATCCTTATTGTCTGGGTTCATACCCAATCCATACCATTTTTAGACATAAATTTCTAATTTCAACATTCAAATAAGCAATTTAGGTTCCAATGAACCATATAAATCTACCGATTCAATCCACACTGATCAATTGCTAAATTTAATCATATAACAGCGTCTAGAAGCAATTTATGAAATAAAAAGTCGGGCGACGCCAAACGCTGCCCGACGCCTGATAACGCCTGTTATCAGCGTAATTCGCGCACATAACTGGAAATATTCAAACGCCTGAGTTTATTAATGATAATTAAACGAAACGCTACTCACAGCGATTTGGTCTATCTGGATTCGTCCGAAGATGTATCCAGGGCCAGATTCTGGGCGAATTTGGATCGTCTTCTATCTTTGAATTATCTCTGCTACAGTGACGCTTGTTTACAGGTTGACGGGAAGAGCTTGGACTCTTGACTGGAGCTAGCTAGAAGCTTCGCACCCTTGCTTGGTCCCCAAAACAGAGCTAAGGAAAGCTCCCTTTCCTGCTGCTGGCGCCCCCACGCTCCCTTCTAGCTGCTGCTGCTCAAGAGCAGCCATGGCTGCTGGCCATTGGCCAAACAGCAGGTGGCCGCTGGCCACGGAAGGAGGAGGTAGGGGAAGGGGAAGAGAAAGAGAGGAAGAAGAAGAGAGGAGAGGAGGAAGAAAGGAAGAAAGAAAAGAAGAAGGGGAGATGGCTGCTGGAATCAGCTAGGATCGCCCCTGCGATCTCCTGCGGAAGTCGGCCCTTGCGCCGCTTCAAAAGGTTGGAGAAGATAAGCGTGAACTGAAAAAGAAATAAAAAGATCGTTTATAAGTAAGAATTTTTTTGGGAAAATTGCCAATTTGACCCCAGGAACTGAAAATCCTCATAACTTTTTCCTCGGAGGTCCAAATAGCGTGATTTCTTTTGCATCTTTTCGAGTGCAAGATACTCTACAAACCCAAGGCATAAAACAAACTAATTACACTGTTTTGCTGATTCAAAATTCCAATTGCATTCAATTATCACTTTACTCAATTTGATCATCTTAATTATGCACCAATCAATCTTATGTGCTTGATTCAACTAAATCAAGTTAATGATTCACTAACTACCTCATGAGCACATAAATTAACTAAAATAACTTTAATTAGGCTCAAATTATAAAGCTTACCAATAAACTTTGGAACAGGTCATAACACCATAGGTCGGCCAAGGTGATCCTTCCAAGGAAAGTCGAGAAGAGATGGCTAGAAAGGTAGAGCTATGTGAGCTAGCCATCAATTTGACCTTGAATTCGAGTTCTAACCATGAACTTAAGCAAAAGGGAGGATTCAAACCTACCTTGCCCTCCTTGGTCGTCCTCCTGAGCTCCACAGCTCCTCTTTAGTCAGTTTGGGTGAATAGAACAGTGAAAGGAACGAAGGGAGGGTTTCCTTGCTAAGTGAAGTAGAGAGCTTATATACTTGGGATGAGGTTTCAACATAAGCTCATAAGTTCTCCATATTTTCAACTTAGTCCCTCCATCCTTCTTTGCTCGTCCCTTCTTCTTATTTCTAAGGACAACCTTCTTTTAAGGTCAAGAAATGAGGGCAAGGAAGATCAACCTATTAGTTAAGCATACACATAAAAGGGCTATAGCACATACACCTTGATTATTCAATCACAAAGGTGTTTTTCATTATATGATTATTCAATTAAAGTGACCTTGTGGGCTCCGATCTCCAAACCATGACATAAACACGATTAAAACTTAGCGGAAGTGATTCGATAAACAGCGGAAGGCAAAAATCACGGGAAATTAAAACTTTTCGAGACAAGAGCTTGAATCCATAAAAGCTTCTTTCATAATAACAGATAAACTGTTTACATCTCTTGATAATTACTTCTTGAGTAATTATATACATCAAGATACAAAATCTCAAGAACTTATACAAAAGACTCCAAGACCTGAGAGTACAGAGGGCACATAGGACTGACTCTAACTACACCACATGGCAGGATAAATCTCCACCTGAGATTCTACTACTGCTCCTGGTGCTGTTGTTGCTGAGACTGGTCACCTGTAGGCTGGTTCCTTTGTCTCCGACGTCCACCTAAAAAGTTGAAGTCTACGGGGTGAGACAATTTTACATAATTGTCCTAGCGAGAGTTATAAATCTCCGCCAGAAGCTTTATTATAACATCAAAGATTATCTTAAGCAGTAAAGCCTTCAAAGTAATCAGTAACAGTTGCAGCTATAACAAGGTCTCAACATTTATGAGATATGAAGAAATATAAGCACTATTACAGTGTAACATCAATCCCCTAACTTGGAGTTATCCCTAACAAGTATACCACGTGGTTGATTATGTTTTACAAACAACATTATGCCCTGTGGAGATGAGGCATACCACTCATACTCCAACTGATCGCTGAGAAGTCACATCAGTATCATACATAGGTCATTAAGAGAGCCGGATTCTCATGACCTTCACCTTCCTCATTCAGTAAGAAGATCACTTGTAGGACATCTCGTGTCTCTACTACTATAGCTCACCAGGGTAAATTGGTCCTTCGCTATTCTAGAGTCACAGTGGCGTTCTGTACTCTCTTCGTCATCAGGAGATTTCATGTTTATCTCCACTGATACGAATATCTGTGATTTCTTCGTTATCAGGAGGTTTCATGTTTACCTAGCACTGATACGGCATGGAAATATAGTGAAGGATTGACGGATTACACATCTACATCACATCCCTACACTAGGATGTAAGGTTCTACACATCCATGTACCCCACATACTCAAAAGTATGTGCTCTAGGAGTTCCCTGAGGAAAACCTATTTCACCATCACTTGATCTCTGACAATGATGGATCTATGATCAGGGCTCTACATTATACTTGATTAGTTAGGTACATTTAGTATTCTTTAACAACATACATTGTTCTTCAAACAATAACAGTAGCACAATAGCTATAAAAGAAGAATACTAAATGTAACAAGCCTAGCTCATATCAATCATAATTTCTTATTATACTCATCACAAGTCATCTCTAAAGCATGACTTTGATGGTATTCATGGCTCTCACAGCCCATTATCATCATAGGATGCCATTGATAAGGCATCAAGTTACTTTTCTTATTCATAAGGCTAACAACATGCCTTCAATGAATATAACATCAACATCCATACCTGGATAAGATCACCTTCATATCAGAACTTGCATGGTTAATTTAACTGACAAAGGTAATACAAAAGTAAGTAATACATTTCCCACTCTTGTCATAAGAGTTAAATCCTCTGATTCTCATCAATTGGAGTTTAATACTCATTTGCATGCCATTACCCTTGAATTAGGGTTTACTATTCACATTACATGTCATCACCCTTGGATTAGGGTTTACTATTCACATTAAGGTGAATTGAACTCATATCATCATCATGTATGAGTAACATCATCATTGATGCTCTCAGATTAGTTAAAGGTTCATCATTTATTATAATTAGGGTTTCTATGACCTCTCACAAGTAGATCATACCCTAATTATGCACATTCATGTGCATTGAAGATGCTTTACTTAAGTTTCCACCCAATTAGGGTTACTTTCTCTCTCTAGGGTACTTTCTTTTGCTAGGGTACTTTCTCTCTCTAAAGTACTATCTCTCTCTTCATACTAGTGGTTGCTGATAACATCAGACTAGATCAAATTGGATAGAGTCATCATGGCTAACAACATCATTCTCATGTAATTAGGGTTTAATCTGATGAAGGTATTCACTCAATTGACCCTTCAAGGGTAATTTGGTAATTCACCCCATTGACCACCTTCATGGGTCCAATCATTAGTCAACTGATCCCTTGATGTCCTAGGTTATCATTAGAGCTTAGATTAGGCATCATTGAATCATGATGGTTTCAAGACCGAGAGGGCAAGTTGGGTTGAGGTCGTTTGATGGCTCTCGGTCTTGAGACCGTTTGATGGCTCTCGGTCATGAGACCGTTTGATGGCTCTCGGTCATGAGACCGTTTGATGGCTCTCGGTCATGAGACCGTTTGATGGCTCTCGGTCTTGAGACCGCGAGCCCTCTCACGGTCTTGAGACCGCGAGCCCTCTCACGGTCTTGAGACCGCGAGCCCTCTCACGGTCTTGAGACCGTTTGCCCAAAAAGGCAACTTCAGACCGTTTGAAAAATCAGGAATAAATTCAATTAAAGTTGTTACTTAAAAAGGCCATATCTCCCGATTCCTTTGGAGTTAACCTCTAAATTTTTGAGGGTAATTAGCCTACATAATTAGGAACAGATTTATTATACGGTCCACGCTCGGTCAATGGGGCCAAACGGTCTTAAAGACCGTTTGCCCTGTCGCGGTCTAGACACCGTTTGCTCACCTCGCGGTCCTGAGACCGAGAGAACAAGTTGATGAGACCGTTTAACAAAGTGAAAAGCGGTGGATTCTTCTTGGAATTAACGTCTTCATCTCCTAGCTCAAGAAAAGGAAGGATATCCAACAGATTTGCTTGCAAAGTAGCAAAGGAAAGTAGGGAAGAAGAAGAACTATCATCTACATGCATAATCAAGATGTATATAACAAAGCATGGGTTTAGAGTTATAAAACCCGCCTAAAGCTTGCTCCTTGTGCTCCAAGCTTTCGAGCTCCAAGCTTTAATGGCGTCCTTGAGTTCCCATAGGTTGGCTAAGGTGAAAACTCCAGGAAAATCCAAGAAAAGATGGCTAGAAAGATAGGGTTTCGTGAGTTAGTCATGAAATTGACCTTGAATCCGAGTTCTAACCATGAATTTAGGCAAAAAAAGAGGGTCCCAAACCTACCTTGCTTCCCTTGGTCGTCCTCCTTAGCTCCAAGGCAGTCCTTGGTCGTCCTTGGTGAAATGAAACAGTAAGGGAACGAAGGGTAAGTTCCCTTGCAACTAAGGAAAGGAGAGCTTATATACATGGGGTAGGATTTTCAACATTAGTCCATATGTTTTCCATAATTCCAACTAGGTCCTTCCTTCTTTACTTGCTCGTCCCTTCCTCTTTATTCTAAGGACAAACCTTATCTCAAGGTCAAGAGAACGAGGGCAAGGAAGATCAATCTAATACTAAGGTACATTCATAAAAGGGATATTGCACATATACCTTGATTATTCAATCACAAGGTATATTTCATAACTTGATTATTCAATTGAGGTGACCTCTTCATCATTTCTTCTCTAAATGATGGCAAGAGTCTTAAAAGATACATTAGATGATATATTTTACACATAGCATCCCTTAATTTGGGTAAATTGCATTTTACCCCAAATTAGGGTTTCAAGCACCGGGATTGCTTCCACAGTTGCACCTTGGTGCCCAAGCTTGGGAAATCCCTCAAACTTTATCAAAATCATTCTCATGATGTTTATACATCAGAGGAACATTTCAACATGTGCAATTTGCAAGTTAACCCTTCTAAATGGGTAATTTGCACATAGGTCCCTGTATTACAAAACAATGCTACAATTTTATATAAAAAAAGGAGCAAAAACTGAAATATATGTTTCTGAGAAACTTAATTACATGCCCAAAGTTAATCACAAGGATTTAATTACATATTTAGGCAAAACACCTAGGGTTAGCTTATAACCCAGGTCAGGGATGTTACAAATTATCCACCCCTTACAAGGATTTCGTCCCCGAAATCGATAAGACATATTAAGAGAAAATGGCAGGATACTTCCTTCTCATCTCATCCTCTAGTTCCCAAGTGGCTTCTTCAACACCACGGTGGTTCCATAGGACTTTCACAAGACTTATATCTTTCTTCTTTAACTTTTTAATTCTGTTGTCAAGGATTGACACTGGTCCCTCCTCATAGGATATATCATCATTCAATTCTACCTCCATAGGTTGTAGAACTGACTCGGTGTCGGGGTGACATTTCTTCAGCATAGAAATGTGAAACACAGGGTGTAACCTCTGTAACTATGGAGGCATCTCTAGTCTATATGCTACCTTTCCAATTCGTTCAATGATTGGATAAGGTCCCATAAATCTAGGAGCTAACTTCCCTTTCCTTCCAAAACGAAGGACCCCTTTCCAAGGCGGGACCTTGAGATACACTCTGTCTCCAACCTGGAATTCTAAGGGTCTACGATGCTTGTCAGCATAAGATTTCTGCCTATCCTGTGCAGTCTTAATCTGTTGTTGTATTACTTTAATCTTCTCTGTAGTCTGCTGCACAAGATCAGGACCTAACAACTGATGTTCACCAGTCTCAAACCAACACAAATGTGATCTACACCGTCTACAATACAAGGCCTCATAAGGTGCCATATCAATACTATGCTGATAGCTATTATTATAGGCAAGCTCTATTAAGCTTAGGTGTAGATCCCAACTTCTGGTAAACTGGAGAGCACATGCTCTCAACAGGTTTTCTAAGGTCTGTATGGTCCTTTCCGATTGTCCATCAGTTTGCGGATGAAAGGCCGTACTAAACCTTAGCTTGGTGCCTAAGGCTCTGTGCAAATGTTCCCAAAAAAGACTGGTAAACTGGGGACCTCTGTCAGAAACTATAGTGACAGGAACTCCGTGCAAACGCACTATCTCTTGCACATACAACTGTGATAATCTTTCAGCAGAATAGGTTGTTTTGACAGGTAAGAAATGTGTCGTCTTAGTCAACCTGTCAACAACTACCCAAATGGAATCATGTCCTTTTCTCGTCCTGGGTAGGCCAATAACAAAGTCCATGGTCACATGGTCCCACTTCCACTGTGGTATGGGTAAAGGTTGCATTGTCCCTGCAGGCTTCTGGTGTTAGCTTTAACTTGCTGACAAACAGGACACCTCAGAACAAATTCTGCAACATCCTTCTTCATTCCAGGCCACCAATACATATCTTTCAAATTCCGATACATCTTGGTGCTCCCTGGATGCATAGCATACATGGAAGAATGGGCTTCTTCCAGGACTAACTTTCTCAAGTTATCCACATCTGGCACTATTATCCTTCCATTATAACAAGCTACATGATCATCTGAGTCATGGAAACCATCTCGCTTTTCATTTCCGTACTCTGATCTAATCTGTTGAACTGCAGCATCACCTAGTTGTGCTTCTTTAATCTGCTCCCTTAGGGTAGGTTAAATATGCATCTCAGCTAACAGACCGGCTAACAATGACACTTTCAACTGTACATTGTCTTGCCTTAAGGAGATAAGCATATCTCTCCTAGAGCATACTAAAGAGTTTAGTTGTGCTCTATCCATGGTTGATGTTGCTGATTTCCTACTCAAGGCATCTGCAACAACATTGACCTTGCCCGGATGGTAATCAATTGTACAATCGTAGTCCTTGATTAACTCCATCCAACGATGTTGCCTCATGTTGAGCTCATGCTGAGAGAAGATATACTTAAGGTTTTTGTGGTTTGTGAAAATCTGGAATGTTTCTCCATAGAGATAATGTCTCCAGATCTTCAAGGCATGAACCACAGCAGCTAACTCCAGATCGTGTGTTGGGTAATTCTCCTTGTGTTTCTTAAGCTGTCGGGAAGCAAAAGAAATCACTTGTTTATCCTGCATCAACACACATCCAAGTCCATTCTTGGAAGCATCACAGAAGACTACATATCCTTTTCCTTGTTCAGGTAGCACAAGAACAGGTGCACTTGTCAACCTCTCTTTCAACAATTGGAAAGACTGTTGACACTTATCACTCCAAGAAAAAGGAACATCTTTCCGGGTCAACTTGGTCAAAGGTAAGGCTATAGAACTAAAGTTCTTAATAAACCTTCGATAATAGCCAGCTAACCCCAAGAAACTTCGAATTTCCGTCGGTGTCTTCGGTTGTTCCCATTGTAGAACAGATTCTACTTTTGTAGGGTCAACATGAATTCCCGAAGCAGATATCACATGTCCAAGAAAAGATACCTCCGGCAGCCAGAACTCACACTTGCTAAACTTAGCATACAGCTTGTGTTCTCTTAACAAGGTCAAAGCTTGGCGAAGATGCTGCTCATGCTGCTGAGCATCCTTACTATAGATAAGAATGTCGTCTATGAAGACGACAACACACTGATCAAGGAAAGGTCGAAAAATTCTATTCATGAGTTCCATAAATGCAGTTGGTGCATTGGTTAGTCCAAACGACATAACCGTGAACTCATAGTGACCATACCTTGTCCTAAAGGCAAACTTGGATATGTCACTATCCTTAATACGGAGTTGATGATATCCAGACCTCAAGTCTATTTTAGAAAAGACGGTTGCACCACGCAACTGGTCAAAGAGATCATCAATCCTTGGTAGAGGATACTTATTCTTTATTGTTACTTTATTGAGTTGTCTGTAGTCGATGCACAACCGCATTGACCCATCTTTCTTTTTAACAAACAAGACCGGAGCACCCCAAGGTGAAGTACTCGGTTGGATAAAACCTCTCTCAAGTAACTCTTGAAGCTGTTTCTTGAGTTCTACCATCTCGGCAGGCGCCATCCTATACGGAGTCTGGGCTATGGGTTTCGTATCTGGGATCAAATTGATTTCAAAATCAATCTCCCGAGGTGGTGGTATACCAGGAAGTTCTTCAGGAAACACATCTTCGAATTCCCTGACTATAGGAACTTTAGCAGGATTGGAACTTTCCTTGGTAACATCTACCACATGGGCTAAGAATGCATAACATCCTTGTCTCAACAACTTATCAGCAACCATAGCTGACACAAGGCAGGTGGGCAGAATCTTTCTCTCACCTTGAAAGATCCATGTGTAGCTTTCATCAGCAAACACAGCCAACTTGGACTCACAATCCAAGACAACTCTATACCTTTCCAAGGTATCCATCCCGAGGATTATATCAAATCCCTGCATATCAAGTGGTATAAGATCCACTTGAATGCGATGGTCAGAAAAGAAGAGGATTCAGGGAGAACATACCTCCTGCAAAATGGCAGATCCACTCAACGGAGTCTCCAACAACAAACTATCTACCCTATGACTAACAGTCACATTGCAATTATGAATCACTCTATGAGTGATGAAAGAGTGCGTAGCACCCGGATCAATCAGAACAGATATAGCACAGGATGTAGACATATCAAGATATAAAAGTTTCATCTGACCTGCCACTACCCGTGGATTGACCACTGCTTCAAGTGGGTTCATAGCATAGAACCTCGCTGTCGCCTGGTGTTGAGGTGGTGCTGATGATCCAGCTTGAGACGTTTGTCCACGTCCTCGAGCTGCTCCTTGATGTTGTCTACTCTGAGATCCCTGTTGATTATGTCTCAGAGGCTGTGTCACACTGACAGGCCTAGAACAACAATCCTTCATCAAGTGTCCCACCTTACCACAGTTGTAGCAACTCCTCTCCTATTGTTGTGGTCGGGGTGGTCCAGTAACTGACACTGATGCAGAACTGTGAGTTCCTTGAAGCAGTTGACTCCGTCCTCTACCTCTACTCGGTGTCCATTGAGTTTGAAAACTCGATCTGGGTGGTGGAGGGTTAGGTGTAGAGAATCTAGGTTTCTTGGAATCCCTAGATGAAGAACCCTGGAACTGTGGATATCTCTTTTGAGTTTGTCTTTTCTCAACCACAGATCTCTTTATCCTTCGGACTGACTCAACGAAGGTAGAGAATCTCTCTCTGATTTCTAAGGCAGACACGGGGGTTGACATATCAGCATTCAAACCCTTCTCAAATCTTCTGATTCTTTCCTCCTCTGTGGCAGCCATGTGCGGACAGAACCGTAGCAACTCCATGAACTTAGCTTCATACTCGCTAATGTTCATCATACCCTGCCTTAGTCTCTCAAACTGAGAGATCTTCTCATCTAGGAAGGTCTTTGGAAAATATCTATTGATAAATTCCCGACGAAACTCTTCCCATGAGAACTCTACTCCAGGTCTCTTCTGCTCTTCCATGTTCCACCAGTGACCAGCACTGCCTTTGAGAAGATAGACAACATGTCTAACCTTCTCAGCTTCCGGGATGATAAGAATCCTGAAAGCCTTCTCCAACTCTGTCAGCCAAAGGTCAGCATCGGCGGGGTCGGTAGTCCCGAAGTACTCGGTAGCTCCGACACGACGAAGTCGTTCGAACGTCTTACCGATACCTTGTGCTTCAGGATGGACAGGTGCCCTAGGTGCAGGCATGGGCATCCTGTCGGTTATGTGTGTCATGGCAGTCATAAACTGCCCGAACATCGTCTATACAGCTGGGTTACCCATGTCGGTTGGGTCAAACTGGGGTGGCTCTCTTGGTGACTCAGGTGCAGGCTGTTCTATTTCTGGAACCCTTGCACCGCCTCGAGGTGCACTAGCACTACTCTCTGCCACGTACTCATCATGTGGCTCAGCCATTCTTATGTATCTTCATCTCCTGAGGAGCAGAAGATTCTATTAGATAAGGAAGGAGTACTAAAGATAGACTCGACATCCTAAGTCCTATGTCTCTATAGACTCAACTGACCTAGAGCTCTGATACCACTAATTGTGGGCTCCGATCTCCAAACCATGACATAAACACGATTAAAACTTTGCGGAAGTGATTCGATAAACAGTGGAAGGCAAAAATCACGGGAAATTAAAACTTTTCGAGACAAGAGCTTGAATCCATAAAAGATTCTTTCATAATAACAGATAAACTGTTTACATCTCATGATAATTACTTCTTGAGTAATTATATACATCAAGATACAAAATCTCAAGAACTTATACAAAAGACTCCAAGACCTGAGAGTACAGAGGGCACATAGGACTGACTCTAACTACACCACATGGCAGGATAAATCTCCACCTGAGATTCTACTACTGCTCCTGGTGCTGCTGTTGCTGAGACTGGTCACCTGTAGGCTGGTTCCTTCGTCTCCGACGTCCACCTAAAAAGTTGAAGTCTACGGGGTGAGACAATTTTACATAATTGTCCCAGCGAGAGTTATAGCTCTCCGCCAGAAGCTTTATTATAACATCAAAGATTATCTTAAGCAGTAAAGCCTTCAAAGTAATCAGTAACAGTTGCAGCTATAATAAGGTCTCAACATTTATGAGATATGAAGAAATATAAGCACTATTACAGTGTAACATCAATCCCCTAACTTGGAGTTATCCCTAACAAGTATACCACGTGGTTGATTATGTTTTACAAACAACATTATGCCCTGTGGAGATGAGGCATACCACTCATACTCCAACTGATCGCTGAGAAGTCACATCAGTATCATACATAGATCATTAAGAGAGCCGGATTCTCATGACCTTCACCTTCCTCAGTCAGTAAGAGGATCACTTGTAGGACATCTCATGTCTCTACTACTATAGCTCACCAGGGTAAACTGGTCCTTCGCTATTCTAGAGTCACAGTGGCGTTCTGTACTCTCTTCGTCATCAGGAGATTTCATGTTTATCTCCACTGATATGGATATCTGTGATTTCTTCGTTATCAGGAGGTTTCATGTTTACCTACCACTGATACGGCATGGAAATATAGTGAAGGATTGACGAATTACACATCTACATCACATCCCTACACTAGGATGTAAGGTTCTACACATCCATGTACCCCACATACTCAAAAGTATGTGCTCCAGGAGTTCCCTGAGGAAAACCTGTTTCACCATCACTTGATCTCTGACAATGATGGATCTATGATCAGGGCTCTACATTATACTTGATTAGTTAGGTACATTTAGTATTCTTTAACAACATACATTGTTCTTCAAACAATAACAGTAGCATAATAGCTATAAAAGAAGAATACTAAATGTAACAAGCCTAGCTCATATCAATCATAATTTCTTATTATACTCATCACAAGTCATCTCTAAAGCATGACTTTGATGGTATTCATGGCTCTCACAGCCCATTATCATCATAGGATGCCATTGATAAGGCATCAAGTTACTTTTCTTATTCATAAGGCTAACAACATGCCTTCAATGAATATAACATCAGCATCCATACCTGGATAAGATCACCTTCATATCAGAACCTGCATGGTTAATTTAACTGACAAAGGTAATACAAAAGTAAGTAATACATTTCCCACTCTTGTCATAAGAGTTAAATCCTCTGATTTTCATCAATTGAAGTTTAATACTCATTTGCATGCCATTACCCTTGAATTAGGGTTTACTATTCACATTACATGTCATCACCCTTGGATTAGGGTTTACTATTCACATTAAGGTGAATTGAACTCATATCATCATCATGTATGAGTAACATCATCATTGATGCTCTCAGATTAGTTAAAGGTTCATCATTTATTATAATTAGGGTTTCTATGACCTCTCACAAGTAGATCATACCCTAATTATGC
This sequence comes from Alisma plantago-aquatica, assembly GCA_963693085.1. Classification (NCBI taxonomy): domain Eukaryota; kingdom Viridiplantae; phylum Streptophyta; class Magnoliopsida; order Alismatales; family Alismataceae; genus Alisma; species Alisma plantago-aquatica. The sequence goes on along the minus strand of OY856409.1, from coordinate 659,736,098 downwards.
ACATTCATGTGCATTGAAGATGCTTTACTTAAGTTTCCACCCAATTAGGGTTACTTTCTCTCTCTAGGGTACTTTCTTTCGCTAGGGTACTTTCTCTCTCTAAAGTACTATCTCTCTCTTCATACTAGTGGTTGCTGATAACATCAGACTAGATCAAATTGGATAGAGTCATCATGGCTAACAACATCATTCTCATGTAATTAGGGTTTAATCTGATCAAGGTATTTACTCAATTGACCCTTCAAGGGTAATTTGGTAATTCACCCCATTGACCACCTTCATGGGTCCAATCATTAGTCAACTGATCCCTTGATGTCCTAGGTTATCATTAGAGCTTAGATTAGGCATCATTGAATCATGATGGTTTCAAGACCGAGAGGGCAAGTTGGGTTGAGGTCGTTTGATGGCTCTCGGTCTTGAGACTGTTTGATGGCTCTCGGTCATGAGACCGTTTGATGGCTCTCGGTCATGAGACCGTTTGATGGCTCTCGGTCTTGAGACCGTGAGCCCTCTCTCGGTCTTGAGACCGCGAGCCCTCTCACGGTCTTGAGACCGCGATCCCTCTCACGGTCTTGAGACCGCGAGCCCTCTCACGGTCTTGAGACCGTTTGCCCAAAAAGGCAACTTCAGACCGTTTGAAAAATCAGGAATAAATTCAATTAAAGTTGTTACCTAAAAAGGCCATATCTCCCGATTCCTTTGGAGTTAACCTCTCAATTTTTGAGGGTAATTAGCCTACATAATTAGGAACAGATTTCTTATACGGTCCATGCTCGGTCAACGGGGCCAATTAGTCTTAAAGACCGTTTGCCCTCTCGCGGTCTAGAGACCGTTTGCTCACCTCGCGGTCCTGAGACCGAGAGAACAAGTTGATGAGACCGTTTAACAAAGTGAAAAGTGGTGGATTCTTCTTGGAATTAACGTCTTCATCTCCTAGCTCAAGAAAAGCAAGGATATCCCACGGATTTGCTTGCAAAGTAGCAAAGGAAAGTAGGGAAGAAGAAGAACTATCATCTACATGCATAATCAAGATATATATAACAAAGCATGGGTTTAGAGTTATAAAACCCGCCTAAAGCTTGCTCCTTGAGCTCCAAGCTTTCGAGCTCCAAGCTTTAATGGCGTCCTTGAGTTCCCATAGGTTGGATAAGGTGAAACCTCCAGGAAAATCCAAGAAAAGATGGCTAGAAAGATAGGGTTTCATGAGTTAGTCATGAAATTGACCTTGAATCCGAGTTCTAACCATGAATTTAGGCAAAAAAAAGAGGGTCCCAAACCTACCTTGCTTCCCTTGGTCGTCCTCCTTAGCTACAAGGCAGTCCTTGGTCGTCCTTGGTGAAATGAAACAGTAAGGGAACAAAGGGTAAGTTCCCTTGCAACTAAGGAAAGGAGAGCTTATATACATGGGGTAGGATTTTCAACATTAGTCCATATGTTTTCCATAATTCCAACTCGGTCCTTCCTTCTTTACTCACTTGTCCCTTCCTCTTTATTCTAAGGACAAACCTTATCTCAAGGTCAAGAAAAAGAGGGCAAGGAAGATCAATCTAATACTAAGGTACATTCATAAAAGGGATATTGCACATATACCCTGATTATTCAATCACAAGGTATATTTCATAACTTGATTATTCAATTGAGGTGACCTCTTCATCATTTCTTCTCTAAATGATGGCAAGAGTCTTAAAAGATACATTAGATGATATATTTTACACATAGAATCCCTTAATTTGGGTAAATTGCATTTTACCCCAAATTAGGGTTTCAAGCACCGGGATTGCTTCCACAGTTGCACCTTGGTGCCCAAGCTTGGGAAATCCCTCAAACTTTATCAAAATCATTCTCATGATGTTTCTACATCAGAGGAACATTTCAACATGTGCAATTTGCAAGTTAACCCTTCTAAATGGGTAATTTTCACATAGGTCCCTGTATTACAAAACAATGCTACAATTTTATAAAAAAAAGGAGCAAAAACTGAAATATATGTTTCTGAGAAACTTAATTACATGCCCAAAGTTAATCACAAGGATTTAATTACATATTTAGGCAAAACACCTAGGGTTAGCTTATAACCCAGGTCAGGGATGTTACAGACCTCTTCATCATTTCTTCTCTAAATGATGACAAGAGTCTTAATAAATACTTTTGATGGTGTAAATTACAAGTTGCACCCCTCAAATTGGGTACATTGCACTTTACTCCAATTTAGGGTTTTCAAGCACAGGGATTGCTTCCACAGCTGCACCTTGGTGCCCAAGCTTGGGAAATCCCTCAAACTTCATCATAATGATTCTCATGATGTCTCAACATCAGAGGAACATCTCAACATGTGCAAATTGCAAGTTAACCCTTCTAACTGGGTAAATTGCACATAGGTCCCTGTATAACAAAACAATGCTAAAATTTTAAATAAAAAGGAGCAAAAACTAAAATATATGATTCTGAGAAACTTAATTACATGCCCAAAATTAATCACAAGGATTTAATTACATATTTAGGCAAAACACCTAGGGTTAACTCATAACCCAGGTCAGGGATGTTACAAATTATCCACCCCTTACAAGGATTTCGTCCCCGAAATCGATAAAACATACTAAGAGAAAAGGGCAGGATACTTCCTTCTCATCTCATCCTCTAGTTCCCATGTGGCTTCTTCAACACCACGGTGATTCCAGAGGACTTTCACAAGACTTATATCTTTCTTCTTTAACTTTTTAATTCTGTTATCAAGGATTGACACTGGTCCCTCCTCATAAGATACATCTTCATTCAATTCTACCTCCATAGGTTGTAGAATTGAATCAGTGTCTGGGTGACATTTCTTCAGCATAGAAATGTGAAACACAGGATGTAACCTCTGTAACTCTGGTGGCAGCTCTAGTCTATATGCTACCTTTCCAATCCGTTCAATGATTGGATAAGGCCCCATAAATCTAGGAGCTAACTTCCCTTTCCTTCCAAAACGAAGGACCCCTTTCCAAGGCGAGACTTTGAGATATACTCTGTCTCCAACCTGGAACTCTAAGGGTCTACGACGTTTGTCACAATAAGATTTCTGCCTATCCTGTGCAGTCTTAATCTTTTGTTGTATTACTTTAATATTTTCTGTGGTCTGCTGCACAAGATCAGGACCTAACAACTGACGCTCACCAGTCTCAAACCAACACAAAGGTGATCTACAACGTCTACCATATAAGGCTTCATATGGTGCCATATCAATACTATGCTGATAGCTATTGTTATAGGCAAACTCTATCAAGCTTAGGTGTAGATCCCAACTCCCGGTAAACTGGAGAACACATGCTCTCAAAAGGTCTTCTAAAGTCTGTATGGTCCTTTCTGACTGTCCATCAGTCTGTGGATGAAAGGCCGTACTAAACCTTAGCTTGGTGCCTAAGGCTCTATGTAACTGTTCCCAAAAACGACTTGTAAACTGAGGACCTCTGTCAGAAACTATTGTGATAGGAATTCCGTGCAAACGCACTATCTCTTGCACATATAACTGTGATAACCTTTCAGCAGAATAGGTTGTTTTGACAGGTAAGAAGTGCGCTGTCTTTGTCAACCTATCAACAACTACCCAAATGGAATCATGTCCTTTGCTTGTCCTGGGTAGGCCAACAACAAAGTCCATGGTCACATGGTCCCACTTCCACTGTGGTATGGGTAAAGGTTGCATTGTTCCTGCAGGCTTCTGGTGTTTAGCTTTAACTTGCTGACACACAGGACACCTCAGAACAAACTCTGCAACATCCTTCTTCATTCCAGGCCACCAATACAGATCTTTCAAATTCCGATACATCTTGGTGCTCCCTGGATGCATAGCATACATGGAAGAATGAGCTTCTTCCAGGACTAACTTCCTCAAGTTATCCACATCCGACACTATCATCTTTCCATTATAACATGCTACTTGGTCATCTGAGTCATGGAAACCATCTCGCTTCTCATTTCCATACTCAGATCTAATCTGCTGAACTGCAGCATCACCTAGTTGTGCTTCCTTAATCTACTCTCTTAGGGTAGGTTTAATATGCATCTCAGCTAACAACCCGGCTAACAATGACACCTTCAACTGTACATTGTCTTGCCTTAAAGAGATAAGCATATCTCTCCTAGAGCATACTAAATAGTTTAGTTGTGCTCTATTCATGGTTGATGTTGCTGATTTCCTACTCAAGGCATCTGCAACAACATTGGCCTTGCCCGGATGGTAATCAATTGTACAATCGTAGTCCTTGATTAACTCCATCCAACGATGTTGCCTCATGTTAAGCTCGTGCTGAGAGAAGATATACTTAAGGTTCTTGTGGTCTGTGAAAATATGGAATGTTTCTCCGTAGAGATAATTTCTCTAGATTTTCAAGGCATGAACCACGGTAGCTAACTCTAGATCATGTGTCGGATAATTCTCCTCGTGTTTCTTAAGCTGTCGGGAAGAAAAATAAATCACTTGTTTATCCTGCATCAACACACATCCTAGTCCATTCTTGGAAGCATCACAGAAGACTACATATCCTTTTCCTTGTTTAGGTAGCACAAGCACAGGTGCACTTGTCAACCTCTCCTTCAACAACTGGAAAGATTGTTGACACTTATCACTCCAAGAAAAAGGAACATCTTTCCGGGTCAACTTGGTCAAAGGTAAGGCTATAGAACTAAAGTTCTTAATGAACCTTCGATAATAGCCAGCTAACCCCAAGAAACTTCGAATCTCCGTCGGTGTCTTCGGTTGTTCCCATTGTAGAACAGATTCTACCTTTGTAGGGTCAACACGAATTCCCGAGGCAGATATCACATGTCCAAGAAAAGATACCTCCGGCAGCCAGAACTCACACTTGGTAAACTTAGCATACAACTTGTGTTCTCTTAGCAAGGTCAAAGCTTAGCGAAGATGCCGCTCATGCTGCTGAGCATCCTTACTATAGATCAGAATGTCATCTATGAAGACGACAACACACTGATCAAGGAAAGGTCGATAAACTCTATTCATGAGTTCCATAAATGCAGCTGGTGCATTGGTTAGTCCAAACGACATAACCGTGAACTCATAGTGACCATATCTTGTCCTAAAGGCAGACTTGGATATGTCACCATCCTTAATACGAAGTTGATGATATCCAAACCTCAAGTCTATCTTGGAAAAGACGGTTGCACCACGCAACTGGTCAAAGAGATCATCAATCCTCGGCAGAGGGTACTTATTCTTTATTGTTACTTTATTGAGTTGTCTGTAGTCAATGCACAACCGCATTGACCCATCTTTCTTTTTAACAAACAAGACCGGAGCACCCCAAGGTGAAGTGCTTGGTCGGATAAAGCCCTTCTCAAGTAACTCTTGAAGCTGTTTCTTGAGTTCTGCCATCTCGGCAGGCACCATCCTATACGGAGTCTGGGCTATGGGTTTCGTATCTGGGATCAGATTGATTTCAAAATCAATCTCCTGAGGTGGTGGTATACCAGGAAGTTCTTCAGGAAACACATCCTCGAATTCCCTGACTATGGGAACTTCAGCAGGATTGGACCTTTCCTTGGTAACATCTACCACATGGGCTAAGAATGCATAACATCCTTGCCTCAACAACTTATCAGCAACCATAGCTGACACAAGACAAGTGGGCAGAATCTTTCTTTCTCCTTGAAAGATCCATGTGTTGCTTTCATCAGCAAACACAGCCAACTTGGATTCACAATCCAAGACAACTCTATACCTCTCTAAGGTATCCATCCCGAGGATTATATCAAATCCTTGCATATTAAGTGGTATAAGATCCACTTGAATGTGATGGTCAGAAAAGAAAAGGATGCAGGGAGAGCATACCTCCTGCAAAACGGCAGACCCACTCAACAAAGTCTCCAACAACAAACTATCTGCCCTATGACTAACAGTCACATTGCAGTTACGAATCACTCTATGAGAGATGAAAGAGTGCGTAGCACCAGGGTCAATCAGAACAGATACTACACAGGAGGTAGACATATCAGAATATAAAAGTTTCATCTGACCTGACACTACCCGTGGATTGACCACTGCTTCGGGTGGGTTCATAGCATAGAACCTCGTTGTTGCCTGGTGTTGAGGTGGTGCTGATGATCCAGCTTGAGACGCTTGTCCACGTCCTCGAGCTGCTCCTTGATGTTGTCTATTATGAGATCCTTGTTGATTCTGTCTCGGAGGTTGTGTCACACTGACAGGCCTAGAACGACAATCCTTCATCAGGTGTCCCACCTTACCACAGTTGTAGCAACTCCTCTCCTGTTGTTGTGGTCGGGGTGGTCCAGTAACTGACATTGATGCAAAACTGTGCATCCTTTGAGGCGGTTGACTCCGTCCTCTACCTCTGCTTGGTGTCCATTGAGTTTGAAAACTCGATCTGGGTGGTGGAGGGTTAGGTACAAAGAATCTAGGTTTCTTGGAATCCCTAGATGAAGAACTCTGGAACTGTGGATATATTTTCTGAGTTTGTCTCTTCTCAACCACAAATCTCTCTATCCTTCGGACTGACTCAACGAAGGTAGAGAATCTCTCTCGGTTTTCTAAGGCAGACACAGGGGTTGATATATCATCATTCAAACCCTTCTCGAATCTTCTGATTCTTTCCTATTCTGTGGCAGCCATGTGCGGACAGAACCGCAGCAACTCCATGAACTTAGCTTCATACTCGCTAATGTTCATCATACCCTGTCTTAGTCTCTCAAACTGAGAGATCTTCTCATCTAGGAAGGTCTTCGGAAAATATCTATTGATAAATTCCCGACGAAACTCTTCCCATGAGAACTCTACTCCAGGTCTCTTCTTCTCTTCCATGTTCCACCAGTGACCAGCACTGCCTTTGAGAAGATAGACAGCATGTCTAACCTTCTCATCTTCCAGGATAATAAGAATCCTGAAAGCCTTCTGCAACTCTGTCAACCATAGGTCAGCATCTGCGGGGTCGGCAGTCCCAAAGTACTCGGTAGCTCCGACACGACGAAGTCATTCGAACGTCTTACCGATACCTTGTGCTTCAGGATGGACAGGTGCCCTCGGTGCAGGAATGGGCATCCTATCGGTTATGTGTGTCATGGCAGTCATGAACTGCCCGAACATTGTCTGTACTGCTGGGTTACCCATGTCAGTTGGGTCTAACTGGGTTGGCTCGCTTGGTGACTCAGGTGCAGGCTGTTCTATTTCTGGAACCCTTGCACCGCCTCGAGGTGCACTAGCACTACTCTCTACCACGTACTCATCATGTGGCTCTGCCATCCCTATGTATCTTCTTCTCCTGAGGAGTAGAAGATTCTATTAGATAAGGAAATAGTACTAAAGATAGACTCGACATCCTAAGTCCTATGCCTCTGTAAACTCAACTGACCTAGAGCTCTAATACCACTAATTGTGGGCTCTGATCTCCAAACCACGATATAAATACGATTCAAACTTAGCGGAAGTGATTCAATTAACAACGGAAGACAAAAATCACGGGAAATTAAAACTTTTCGAGACAAGAGCTTGAATCCATAAAAGCTTCTTTCATAACAAGAGATAAACTGTTTACATCTCATGATATTTACTTCTTGAGTAATTATATACAACAAGACACAAAATCTCAAGAAATCATAACAAAAGACTCCAAGACCTAAGAGTACAGAAGACACATAGGACTGACTCTAACTACACCACATGGCAGGCTAAATCTCCACCCGAGATTTATTGCTGCTCCTGGTGGTGCTGCTGCTGCTGGGACTGGTCACCTATAGACCGGTTCCTCCGTCTTAGACGTCCACCTAAAAGTTGAAGTCTATGGGGTGAGACAATTTTACACAATTGTCCCAGCGATAGTTATAACTCTCCACCAGAAGCTTTATTATAACATCAAAGAATATCTTAAGTAGTAAAACTTTCAAAGTATTCAATAGCAGTTGCAGCTATAAACAAGCGCTCAACATTTATGAGACATGAAGAATATAAGCACTATTATAGTGTATCATCAATCAACTAACTCGTAGTTATCTCTAACAAGTATACTACACGGTTGATTATGTTTTACAACCAATATTATGCCCTGTGGAGATGAGGCATACCACTCATACTCCAACTGATCGCTAAGAAGTCACATCAGTATCATACATAGGTCATTAAGAGAGCCGGATTCTCATGACCTTCACCTTCCTCAGTCAGTAAGAGGATCACTTGTAGGACATCTTGTGTCTCTACTATTATAGCTCACCAGGGTAAACTGGTCCTTCGCTATTTTAGAGTTACAGTGGCATTCTGTACTCTCTTCGTCATCAGGAGATTTCATGTTTATCTCCACTGATACGGATATCTATGTTCTCTTCGTCATCAGGAGGTTTCATGTTTACCTACTACTGATACGGTATGGGATTGTAGTGAAAGATTGAAAGATTACATATCTACATCAAATTCCTACACTAGGATGTAAGGTTCTACACATCCATATACCCCACATACTCAATAGTATGTGATCCAGGAGTTCCCTTAGGAAAACCTATTTCACCATCATTTGATCTCTGACAATGATGGGTCTATGATCAGGGCTCTACATTATACTTGATTAGTTAGGTACATTCAGTATTCATTTAACATCACACATTGTTCTTCAAACAATAACAGTAGCATAACAACTATAAAAGGAGAATACTAAATGTAACAAGCCTAACTCACATCAATCATCATTTCTCATTATACTCATCACAAGTCATCTCTAAAGCATGACCTTGATGGTATTCATGGCTTTCACAGCCCATTATTATCATAGAATGCCACTGACAAGGCATCAAGATACTTTACTTATTCATAAAGCTATCAATATGCCTTTAATGAATATAGTATCATCATCCATACCTGGGTATGATCACCTCCATATCAGAACCTGCATGGTTAATTCAACTAATAAAGGTAATTCAAAACAATGATTATACTTTCCACTCTTATCATAAGAGCTAAGTTCTTTGCTTCTTATCAAATAGAGTTTAATACTCATATAACATGTCATCACCTTTGAATTAGGGTTTACTATTCACATCACATGTCATTACCCTTGAATTAGGGTTTACTATTCACATCACATGTCATTACCCTTGAACTAGGGTTTACTATTGACATCACATGTCATTACCCTTGAATTAGGGTTTACTATTCACATCACATGGTGAAATGAACTCATAACATCATCATGTATGAGGAACATCATCATTGATGCTCTCAGATTAGCTTAAGATTCATCATATATCATAATTAGGGTTTCCATGATCTCACATAGGTGGATCATACCTTAATCATGCACATTCATGTGTATTGAAGGTTCTTTACTTGAGTTTCCACCCTAAAAGGGTACTTTCTCTCTCTTAAGGTACTTTCTTTCTCTTAAGATACTTTCTCTCTCCTCATACTAGTAGATGGTGATAACATCACTCTATATCAGGTTGGGTTAAGTCCTCATGGGCTAACATAAGCCAAAACATCACTATCATGTGATTAGGGTTTGATTTGAACAAGGTTTTACTCAATTGAACCCCTCAAGGGTATTTTGGTAATTCACCCCATTGATCACCATCATGGGTTAAATCATTAGTCACTTAGTCCCCTAATGTCCTAGGTTACCATTAGGGTTTAGATTTGAGCATCATTGAACCATTTACATCTTCCAGTGATTAAGTGAAATCAGCCTTTGAAAACCTCAAACAGTTTCAACCTTCAACCTCCAAACGGTTTGAAACCGTTTGGATGAGTTGACCATTTGCTAGGGTTGACTCCAAGACCGTGTGACCTTCAAGGTCGTTTTCCCAAACCGTGTGAGGGTGTAGACCATTTAACAAGTTTGACTTCAAGACCGAGAGGGCTTACACGGTTTGAGATCGTTTGGTGTCTCTCGATCTTGAGATCGTTTGAGTCCAAACGGTCTTGAGACCGTGAGGCCTCACATGGTCTTGAGACCGTGTGACCTCAAACGGTCTTGAGACCGTGTGACCTCAAACGGTCTTGAAACCGTTTGGTCCACTTGGTCTCAAACCGTTTGGACCTCCAACATGGTTCAATGATTTCAATCGTTTATGATTATCAATGTTGAAGCCTCCAAATGGTCAAAGCCATGGTAACCACTTATAGATTGAGTTAATTAGGGTTATGCTTAACCAATTGGTCACTCAATTGACCCTCAATTGTTATCCAATTAGGGTTTAAGTTGGTTCAATTAAGGTCCATCAACGTTCAACCATCAACACTCAACAATGTGAATCAACACAAGGTTGAACCCTTCAATTGAGCTCCAATTGGGCCCAAACTTGACCCAAACGGTCTTGAGATCGTGTGGATGAACTCCACACGGTCTTGAGACCGTTTGCCCAAGATTTCATCAAATTCTAATGTGATTTGATAGGAGTTGAACCTTGATTGAGTCTCAAATCAGTATTTTGATTAATTCAATAACCTATTGCAATTGGGCCCTCAATTGATCAAATTACCTTAACCCTAGACCTACAAACGGTCTTGGGTTGTCACCACACGGTCTTGAGACCGTTTGGATGAGTTCCAAATGGTCTTGAGACCGTTTTCCCATCCAACTTTTGTATTCTAGTGTAAATTCTTCAAGGTTGGATCTATTGAGTTAATTATCATATCAATACTTAATTGCAATGTAATTTGGTATCTTTGTACTTTCAATTGGTCAACTATACTTGACCCCAGACCTCCACACGGTCTTGGGTGATTCCCCACATGGTCTTGAGACCGTTTGATTGATCCCCAAACGGTCTTGAGACCGTTTAGGTTAATCAACCCAAAAACACTTAATCAAATCATTGAGATTTCAGTACTGATTTCAATTAGGGTTTGCCCTAGTAATCATCCTTCAACTCTTATCTCGTTTGGAATTAGTCCATAAAATTTGGTGAGTTGTTAATCAACATTATTTTGAACAGTAATATCATACGGAAACGCTTGGTCAACGTTCTTACACGGTCTTGAGACCGTTTGCCCAAAAAGGGCGATTTTAACAGATTGGAAATCAGGAGTAAATTCAATTAAAGTTGTTGATTAGAAAGGCCATATCTCACGATTCCTTTGGAGTTATCATCTCAAATTTTGTGGGTGATTATCCTACATAATTATGAACAGAAATCATATACGGTCCACGCTCGGTCAACGCGGCTAAACGGTCTTGAAGACCGTTTTCCCTTACACGGTCCTGAGACCGTTTGCTCACTACACGGTTTTGCAAACTGAGAGAGCAATTTGTGGAGACCGTTTAGTAAAGTGAAAAGTAGTGGATTAACTTTGGAAATAACGTATTCATCTCCTAGCTCAAGAACAGCAAGGATTTCTCACAGATTTGCTTGCAAGGTAGCAAAGGAAGGTAGAGAAGAAGAAGAACTATCATCTAAAAGCATAACGAGATGTATATAACAAAGCATAGGTTTAGAGTTATAAAACCTGCCTAAAGCTTGCTCCTTGAGCTCCAAGATTTCGAGCTCCAAGCTTTTAATGGCGTCCTTGAGTTTCCACAGGTCGGCCAAGGTGATCCTTCCAAGGAAAGTCGAGAAGAGATGGCTAGAAAGGTAGAGCTATGTGAGCTAGCCATCAATTTGACCTTGAATTCGAGTTCTAACCATGAACTTAAGCAAAAGGGAGGATTCAAACCTACCTTGCCCTCATTGGTCGTCCTCCTGATCTCCACAGCTCCTCTTTAGTCGGTTTGGGTGAATAGAACAGTGAAAGGAACGAAGGGAGGGTTTCCTTGCTAAGTGAAGTAGAGAGCTTATATACTTGGGATGAGGTTTCAACATAAGCTCATAAGTTCTCCATATTTTCAACTTAGTCCCTCCATCCTTCTTTGCTCGTCCCTTCTTCTTATTTCTAAGGACAACCTTCTTTTAAGGTCAAGAAATGAGGGCAAGGAAGATCAACCTATTAGTTAAGCATACACATAAAAGGGCTATAGCACATACACCTTGATTATTCAATCACAAAGGTGTTTTTCATTATATGATTATTCAATTAAAGTGACCTCTTCATCATTTCTTCTCTAAATGATGACAAGAGTCTTAATAAATACTTTTGATGGTGTAAATTACAAGTTGCACCCCTCAAATTGGGTAAATTGCACTTTACTCCAATTTAGGGTTTTCAAGCACAGGGATTGCTTCCACAGCTGCACCTTGGTGCCCAAGCTTGGGAAATCCCTCAAACTTCATCATAATGATTATCATGATGTCTAAACATAAGAGGAACATCTCAACATGTGCAAATTGCAAGTTAACCCTTCTAACTGGGTAAATTGCACATAGGTCCCTGTATAACAAAACAATGCTACAATTTTATATAAAAAGGAGCAAAAACTGAAATATATGATTCTGAGAAACTTAATTACATGCCCAAAATTAATCACAAGGATTTAATTACATATTTAGGCAAAACACCTAGGGTTAACTCATAACCCAAGTCAGGGATGTTACAATCACAACCAAACTCATGATACCTAGGCCAGGGTAGCTACAAAATACCAACATCTATTGGGGTCAACCTAAAGGGAAATGACCATAGGTAGAAGGTAGCAGTTGTAACCCCTTGTAGCTATCCTAGCCTTGTCTTTTAAAAAGACTAAAATCCACATAAACCAACCCCACAAGTAATAAGGTATGAAACTCTTTCTAGGAAAATCTCATTCATTCCCCACAAATTCTGTCTCTCATAATAAGACCTTGAGTATCAATGTCCAATCAAAAGCTTCATGATAAGACCAAGGGCTAGTGGGAACCTCACAAAGAAATAATCTGAAAAAGCCCTTAAATTGGGCAAACACATTATTGTGGTAGATCACTACCATGCAGTGGTGAAGCCTACCAGGGTGTATTTGACACATGGCTCCTTGGCCTAACTGGGTAGGAAATTGCAACTGATGTATCCTCTACATGGCATGACTTTAGCACCTAGCGCGACATCTAGGACCAACAAAGCCTTTGTCAATATCCTCTCCTTGAATAAAGATCCCCCTCATCATAGAATGGGCTACACATTTTTAGCCAGACAAAACATCCATCATCAAACCAAGATGGAGATAGCTTAAAAAAGTTTAGGGTTTTGACATTAGGACTTCATGCAAGGCAGAAGACAAGAAGAAGATGACCTCATCATATGCTAAGAAAATTGATAACCATCGTTGGGGCCCTAAAACACATATACATGAGGTCTAATTTTGATTGAGTAATTTGTCTGAAAGGAACTCATAGTGTTATGTGTTTCAAAAATGCATTTACTACATAATCTTAGATTATAGTTCTAGTAAACACAAAATATGATAATAATAATAAAAAAAGAAATAAGAACATATATCATAGTGTTTCTCTAGAAGAACTACAAGTCACTACCGCATGAGGTGTCATTGTAAGCCACTCCACATAGTTAGGAGTGCAGTCCTGACCAATGGGGAATGAATCTCGAGTCAACCTCCTCTGGTTCAACCACATATCTACCACCTTCTCATGGACCTTACTGGAGTCTATTACTAGTTTCTTGAAGATAGAAAGAAATGATTTAACCTAATATGCTTACTGGTGATGGTTGAACTACTTAAACAGTGACATGGGGTAGTATGCAAAATAGCTATCCAGACCTAGAAAGATGATTAAACACTAAAAACCATGCATGTCTACTCTACATGATGAGTTATCAAGACAAAATTCCATCCATTCATCGAGCACGTCCACAAACTTCAGACCAACAAGACATTGAGCTAGATTGCCACACAGCAGAAGGGGTCACTGTCCTAAATATGCTTTGATAAAAACTCCTTTGCCACACTACAATGAGGGTTTAAAGACTCTACCAACCTAGAAAGATTGGTATGCATTCCCAAATAAATTTGTAGGATCTTGAAGGGTCCCCTAATCTTCCCTGTCAACTAGGCCTCATCCAAACATTCATACATCTCATCTAGTTACAAATGAACAATAGTCTCCTTCCAACACTATAAGACATCACTCAGTTAATAGTCTCTCCAAAGAACAACTCTGCCAGAATGATCATGGTACATGCTCACAGACAAGGCATATTAGGAGATTCGACACCACATTGGCTTCTCAATTAAATGACTCTGACAAGGATGCCATCTAAATAAAGCAACCATTGTTAGTCAAGTATCGAGTAGCTTGGGACTTTTTCATGCCTAAGAGACTCCTCGACTTAGCAGTCCAACTTGACTTCTTTAGCATTACATGCCAGCAGTCATGCAAAGGAAGTTGGGTAATCTTGGCCACATCCTCTAAGGTAGGAGTCAAAATGACATCCCCAAAATGGAAGGAGTAATTTAGGGGATACCATAAGGGGACCACCACTGACGTCAACTCTTTATCCATAGACACATAGGACATATGACGAAGATGATAGGTCATGCCAAAGCTCAACAACTTGAATTCTTAAATAAAAAAGAGATCAATATTGAAACAATGCTCTAGAGATAGATTAATTGGAGGATGATGTAGAAGTGGGATATCCTATATCTCCCTCTCTCCTAAGACTCTAGGATAGAAAAATCAAGATGTGAGGAATATACATAACCGTGAAGTCTTGTTTATAGATCTTGAACATGATAGATTAAAATTATGGAGATAAAAGAATTCTTGATCTTTACCCAAGAAGAATCGTGCAACCCACCACATACATGTACATCAAAGGTGTAAATTGAAATGCTTCCTGAAAATGAAAGGACTTTATGTCCCATAGGTTGGAAGATGGCTACAATCCACCACCCTCAATTAGCATCAGGAACAAGGCAATCTACCAAATCTCCCAGATATCTTCTGAAGATCAAACTCCTAAAATTTGATTTTGAATCAAAGATCACAATTTGATTTTAACCTGCATGTAGACTTTTGTTTAAAAATTAAAAGAGTCATACAAATACAAAAATGACTAATACAAGAGTTTTTTCCAATAGGAAAGGAAAATACATCATGCTCAGAGGATCGCTACTTGTTCAGCTTCTTCTTCAGCCACCCCATCAAATGCTTAGCCAGAGGCTGATGATCTATGGAGGAATACCACAAAGAACAATGTCCCATGCTTGCATCAGAGAGAATACCACTAGTAGACCACCGATGACCAGAAAAGGAACTACTAGGCACCACCACAACTAGAGAAACATCTATTTGGTGAGAGATACATGATCTAATGCCAACTAACGGTGGTTCTGCAACTGGAACATGTGAGGAGAAGTCACCAACACCATAAAATCCAACGAAGCATTGACTATGCCTGTATTCAGGTAGGATACTAGAGCCGAAGAGTCTTCTCAATGCATCTAATTCTATATCTAGCCCTTGGAAAGACAAGTCCCAGATAAAGTCATTTGAAAAGTGATGTGAGCTTCCCACACCAAAGTCATAGCGAGGCCTCAGAGTGGGGAAGTCATCAAAGTTGTGAGCGTCAATAAGAAGAGAAGGTAGAGCCTAAGGAGAAGGAGCTGCCTCAGTATGAGGTGATCAATAGAGCTCATACCCATAATCATATTGCTCCTCATTAAAATCATAGTGGAGTGCTTGCAAAAAATGCATGTCTAGGAAATTTAAGAAGATGAAGACAAAATCAAAATCAAGATACTAACTGATGGGGACATACATTCAGTCTCATAGTTTTCTAGAAAATACGATTGGCTTTCCATGAGCATGATACTACTACAAGTACTCCCATGCATCACCTGACCATAAGTCAACTCTTGAGATGCCTTATAGATTCTAAGACCATGACACAACACTGAAAGAGGTTTGAAGGAGATGTGCAAGCCACCAACCCATACATAATGCACTCCCAGAGGGAGACTCAAATTATGTTCGACAAGAATCCAAAGACAATGCCTCAAAGAAGAACACACAAGGCATGGCATCCTCTCCACGCTGGAAACTAGAGCAGATCCTAAATTGGACCTAAGAACTATAACAAATTGGAGTCAAATAAAGTATAGATACACACAATAATATATTAATAAAGTATATGCATAACTCAACAACAGTCATCGTTTCTAGTTCACCCCTCCACTACTCATACCTCATCCTGCTACTACAACCAACCCAATGGTGACAAGTAGGAAGGGATGCATATAGATAACCTTCTATACCACTCAGAGTGATAGGTTTGTGATGCCAAAAGTGCTCATAGCGTCACATATACAAATTATAGATCAACAGAATTGACCACTATAGATATTTGAAAGTAAAAAACAGTAGACAGTAGGTAACGACTTATCACAATTAATCCTATAAAGCTGTTGCTACCCTTCTTAGTCCAAGGCATTTGTCCCTTAAAGTCACCCACTAGATACCTTCTCAGGTGAGTCAGAAAATCTTCATACATGACTCTGTCCCAGACAAAGGAGGGAACCATCCTCCAGATCTAGAAGAAAGGACAACCATTCAATATCTTCACTATTCACTGTGCTATTGGTAAACAAGAAACTATTAATCTAGACAAACAAGAACACCCATACCCTCAGATATACTTAAAAAGTTCACTGGAACCCCCATCGCTCACCCTCATGAAATAAGGTGGCCCTTAACCAAGTGAACTTGAGCTCATACTTAGAGGCCATCTCAATATCCTCATGGTTCACTCCTAGAACCCCAACCAAATAGTGATGTGCTAATTCCTTTTGGTCAGGTAGAAAACAAATAGAGGTTCCACCAAACCCTAACCCAGTAATCCTGTCAAACTCACTAGGGGTGATGGCTAACTCCTTAAATGCAAAGTGGAATGTGTTAGTCACTGGGCCAAAAAGCTACTAAAATTGGTCCCCTCAAGTAGGTCCTCCTCCTCAAACAGTAAGCCATCATATAATGACCCAGTTCATTCCAGTAGGACCACCAACAAACATTCAGAAATTTGATGCCCTAAAGAAATGAGGTAGATGACAAAGTAAAAACCATTATTGCATGGTGAAAAACTTAATTCAAGCTCAACAAAATAGAACGAAAACATGATAAAACAAAGTTTTCAAGTTATAGCTCATCGCCCACTCGATGACCTTGGTGATGCATATTCATCCACAACATGCTCGAATGATAGAGAATCTCTTATCTAGGAGGAGTTCTCCCACAATCATGATCCCACCATTGTGATGCCTACTCGTAGAAAACTCGTATCAAAGATCTTGTAAATCAGATACATACTCAACAAAGGAATATATCATGCATATTGTCGGTACACCTTAGTCCCCACATTGTCGCTTGTATCTTGCTCATATATGACCAGGTCCTCCTCACACCAATCACAAAATTCCATCCACACAAGCACAACACAAATTCAATAAACTTTTCACAACACTAAAATCAGCTTAATCAGATAGAGGATGGCTGTAAAAATATCAAAATAAAAAAAAACAGATCACAAATCAAAACGTGCATCCAGGACATTTTTAACCTCTAGACCATGACAATTTTTAGTAAGCTAGAAATTGGATTTTTTAATCAAGAGTTAAAATGCCCAAACTAAAGTGAAAAAAATAAAGCTATACCTTCCCTAAGATGGATGTAGATAAAAATTCACATTAAAGCACCACCAAAGGGTGATTCAAAGCTCCTATGTCGCCACTGCATTGCCACAAAGGATTGGTGAAATGATGTGATCTTCCGATCTGAGGCTAATGGATCAACACAATGCACTGACTCTCTTTCTCTCCTCTAATTGTCATTGTTATTTGATCGTCTCTGATCTAATCACTGCCATTACTACTTCACAGGAAGGAGAAATGGGAAGGGTGCTTGACCCCCTCTCATTTCCACTCTTTAAAAAAAAAATCTACAAAAATTACAAAAACATGCTCTAGATTCAGCAAAATTTCTAGAACCTTACAAAAAATGGTAAAAAACAAAAAAAGGTAAAAATATAAAAGTGACAAATTTTGACTTCAAAAGACAATTCTCACTTTTATCAAAGAAAATTAATTCTTGGATCTAACAATGATCACTAGGGTCCTGGACCAACATGATTTACCATTTTCAAGCCTTTTGGGACCCAGACCATGACCTAAAAGTGGACCAACCATACATGTTATTTGCTAATCTATTTGGATCTCGGATCATGACCTAAAATTAAGCCAACCTAAAGTTTTATTTTCACATATGCCCAAGGTCACAAACTTGTGACCTTGCAACCAAACCAAGTTTTCCCATCCACTCAAATCTTCTAAGTGATCCCAGATCACGAGCAGGGCATCGACTTTGCTTTCATGCACACATCCATTGACAATCTCATATCATTGCTTAAAAATGAACCGAACTGTCAGTATTGCTTTATGACGCTAAGATATTAAAATCTAAAAGTTGATAACTAGAAAGTCAAGGACAGTCACTCATTGACATTCTAGGGTACAGATGATGAACTAGTAGGGGAACATGTCATGGAGACCGCCTTTCATTGGATAATCACCTAAACATCCCACCTCAACTAAATTAGATGCTTCAAGAGAATAGACAGCTAAAGGATAATGTCACTGGCTACATGGCCACCTTAATACTGGAAGTTTGTCTAATACTCGATCACCAATCTCAATAATCCAAATCCTATCCCAGATAGGCTAAATCTATGTGTTGCACCTTTTAAGAGGTCTAGTCCTAATCATAAACTAGTCCACTCTCAAAATAATAATAATGAAAAATAAATATGCATATGAAGAGGGAGGATTAGTCTTTTTATCAAATCTTCTTACATGCAAAGTATTTGTCTTTCATGATTCATCTAATCCCGATCTCAATTACTTTTGACAACTCAATAATCCTATACGCATTTTTCACATTCACCTTTTTATCACTAAGTCATAAGTTAGTGAGGGAATCAGGCATTCACTAGTTTAACAACTGAAGTAATGACAAGATTCACTTTTACGGCCCATAAACATCTTAAGGCTCATAAATACTCTAGGGGAACAAATGATTGGCCATATACAAGTAACTGCCTAAGTCAAAGGCTAATCTTACTCCAGAGAAATTATTTACACCTAATCTTATCCTTGTTAATTTATTTGTTAGAAGAAAATGCATCGCTTACACTTTCCACCCTCCACAAGGTTTGTCATAACATCTTTAACGATTCCACCTTTTTGGCCTTTTGTGACAAAAATGGGGGTCAAATTTGGCTCAAGACTGTAGTTCTCACTCTTAGCTCGAACCTTGCCATGAGAGGGAAAAATTTTTGACACCCCATTTTTTATCACTCAACATAAAATCACAAGTACTACAAAATTCTCTACCTAACGGAGTCCACTACACATTCCACCAACTTTCTACATTTATCAATTTTTTTTATTTTTCCATATTTTTTCACATATTTAATCCACCCATTTACACCCACTTTCACCCAATTTGCAACTTTCTATAAAGAAACATTCTTTTCAGACCAATAGTGCAATTTGTCCTTCATTTTTACTTTTTACACACTCTTTTTGATAAATCACCCACCTGAATTATCTAGAATAAAATTATTTCTTTTTTCTATGTTATTGGATTTTTTTCTAGAAAAATCCAAGAGATAATCCCATATTATTCTTCACTGTAAAATCATTTGATTTTCTCCATAAGATTCTTGAAATAACTAGAAAGTCGAGAAACCAATTTTCAACCAACCAGGACACTCAATGGTTCTAAGCCATCTGCAATGTGCCACCTGGAGTATTTCCTCATTTTGCATTCCCCATGGATGTGGCATATCAGGGTGATCTATCATATGTTCCATAAGGTTATGTCCAGAACCCTGAACCCTAATATCTACCTTTAAATACGCCCCCCATATCATTTGTAATTTGGGCCCCTTTTGAACCTCCTGGAGACAAACGATCGAACTATCCTTCTCTTTTGTCTTTTTTGCTCATGATCAGAGGATCCTTTGTCTAACACCTCTTTCCCTATTAAGAATGTGTAAAAATGATAATCTACTCTACTATAACTGCTACTTCTAGTCAATAATTTCCAATATTTCTATGATCAACTACTTTGACTTGCTACTCTATTATACGACTTTGATATTTCCTTTTCTAAAAATCTGATCTTATTAGCCTATATCTGCTAATCACCCTTTAATCCCACTCATTGGTACTGATCATCTATGAAGGATCTCTGTTGTGGGAGGTCTTGGGGAGATTAGGACCACAACACACCTAAAAATTAGGACATTCAGGGCAATTCTACAAAGGACAAAGACATCTCCAACCCTAAAAGCCCACCCACCAATAAAAATTGTAATTGTCTATTTCTCTATTATTTTATTATGTCATCCTAGATCCCTCATTTCTTTGTAATCAACTAAAAGTAGTTTGATACTAATTTACTAGGTGAGATGAGGCATTAATCCTTCCACAATCTAACAAAATTTCTTAATGTGATATCTGGGTTTATTTTATTCCTATTATTATCTATCTATTTTAATCAGATGACAACTAAACTTTGCATTGTGGCTTCAACAATTTATTACATTTTCCTCATTTTCCAATAAAACATGATGGAAACTCTGAACACCTATTTTTTATTTTCCATGAAACCTTTGAATGAAGTTTCACTACCCAAAGGATATGGTTTCTCTATATATCTCTATCTCTCTATTTTTGTGCAGGGTGTGACACTTATTCTTCTCTATGACTTCATTAAACTATAGGTAATCTATGCAAATCCTCATAGAACCATCCTTCTTCTACAAACAACACAAGATCACCCCAAGGGGACATTCTCATTCTTACAAAACATACTTCAACAATTCATATAACTACTTCTTTAACCCTTTCATATTAGTTGGATCCATCCTAAAGGTTTATGTTCTATGGGTTGCATGTGAAGAACTAGATCTATTTCATAATCAATATCTCTCATGGGTGGAACACCTACCAATTTTTCAAGGAAAACATCCTCAATACACACCACATGTATATCCTAGATACTAGGACTCCTCACCTTGGTATCTACTACATGTTCCAAAAAACCTTTACATCCTTGTCTTATTAACTTTTACTGACACTAGAAATGTAGGCACAACCTTCCTATCTTCACGAGAAGCCCATGAGGTATCTCTATCACATAACTTCACAACCTTAGTGCATAGTAAAAAACAACCTTGTACTTCTCCAAGGTATGGATCCCTAGGATTACATAGATCCATGCATATTAAGTGGCATATGACCCACTTGAATGTATCATCCTAAGAAAGAAAGAACATAGGATGTACACATCTACCACAACATGGAGGAACCAACTAAAGGGGTATCTAACAGTGATCATTAGTCTACTACATATAGACAAGTTACAACTATTTGTCACCTCTCTCGTGACAAATGAGTGTGTTGTACCTAGGTCAACCAGAATACATATGTATGTAGATGAGGATAAATAGAATGAAAGAGTTTCATCTGACTTGTCTTGACTTATGGGTTGACCACTCCTTTTGGCAAACTCATAGCATGGAATTTACCCATTTCCTATTGACATCCTCGGCCTTAACCTATGCTTGTTGGTCTTGAAGTCCCTTCCTGAGAAGTGTGGCTACATCCTCTTGCACAACCACTATTGTATAACTTTAACTAGACTATATTGTATTTCCTCAATAGTTGTGTAACTTCTTCATTCATTTAAGGGAAAGTCCACTTGACATTCCCAACATGTCCATATTTGAAGCAAGTCCTCATATTGTACTACGACATATATGACCATGTCACAAACAATGAACTTGAACTATTCATTCTAGTTGACTAGAAAAGGTCGACCTTTTCATTTGTTAGGAGACTACAATGACTGCACTTGTGACCAATGATTAGAAACTACTAACCAATGGTGTGACTGTTGATATCTTTGTTGTTGTTGTGATGTAGAAAACCTATATATCTTGTAACTACTTGACTATTGTCCCTAAAATTGATCGAATGTCTTCCTTGAATTGGTGTATGGTGGATTCATTGTTGTCCTCTCTATCCTTAAAACTACCTCCATGAAGGAGGAAACCATTCCATGTGTCTCCACAACTGACGTTGGTCGAGGTAACTCATCATTTAATCCCTACTCAAACCTCCTTATCCTCTCCTTCTTTGTGGATACCATGTGAGTATAGAACCTCAAAAGTTTCATAAATCTCCTTGTAGTCATTCACATTCCATGATCCTTAGCACAAATACTCAAATTGAACGATCCTCTCCTCTAGATATGCTTCAAGAAAGTTGGTTAAAAACTCCTACTAAAATTCAGCCCAACTGCTCACTTCAACCTGACCTCTTCTCCCCTTTAATGATCAAATAGCTTCTCTCACTACCCTTTAGGAGATAGATCACATGGTTAACCTTGTCCTCCTAAGTGATATTCAAGATCTCAAATGCACTCTCCAACTCCGACATCCACATGTTCACATCTGTCGGGCCCATTCTGCCCACATACTCAGTGGCTCCTACACACTTTAACTCTTGAAGGTCTTCTGTGGACTTGTGACTGAGCATTTAGGATAGATGTCATAGGTGGAGGTGTAGGTGTCTTGACAGCCAAATGTGTGATCCTTGTCATTAGATGCCCCTAAAAAAATTGGAAGGTTGTGTCAATTAAGGTTACATGATCAAAAGTGTGACGACTTGACATCGAATCAAGCCAAAACACCACTAGTAAAAATTGCAGAATAATCATAAGCAGCAGATTAACAAAATCACTAAAAATTAAAACAATTTTGCAAAGAGATCCATTTCCAGGAAACTCTTACAGATAGAACCAAAACTTTATATACATCATGGTTCACATCGTACATACATTGTACCATCTCATCTTGAGGATAAGATATAACTGTTGCTTTTCCAAAACCTATATATAAGCAACATAAAACCCTCGAGGAAATCAAGCCAAAATCTTAGATTGTTCATAAAACCATTACATACTGACTCTAAGGACCTGAGAGTACAGAGACGACACATAGGACTTCTATCTACAAGACACGACAGACAGTACACTCAACCTGAGCTATTACTGTTGCCCCTGTTACTATTGTTCTCCCTCTGTAGTAAAGACTCTACCTCCTCATCTGTGTCCACCTAAAAATTGTGGATCCCACAGGGTGAGACAATTGTCCCAGTGAGAGATATAACTCTCCACCAACAATATTATTATCATTGGTAAATAGTATAAAACTGAGCAGAGGATACTTTATATAAATAAGCAAGATTGATCATTATTTATAAGAAGAATAGAGTAGTACCATCCTTTAAAGTAATGCAACTATCTATGATAGAGCAATAAATCGTCTATTCACTTTATAATGAATATGAAGAACATGTATAACATTTATCCATTTAAGATGTGTAAAAGAAGTGAACATCAACCAATATTTTTCATATTCGATCCTTAAGAAAATATGCTACACGGTTGATTACATATTTACAATCACACTTATGCCCTGAGGAAATGAGGTATACCGCTCATACTCCAACTGACCAATACTTAGTCAAAATCGGTACCATACAAGGTCAATGGAAGAGATGACTGCCAAGACCTCACCCATCTTAGTCAGTACGAGACAACTACCAGGACATCTTGTGTCAACTACTGGCAGGACATATTGTGTCAACTGCAATTAGCTTACTAGGGTATACTGGTATCTTCACTATAGAGTTACAACCGCATCATGCACTCTCTTTGGGAGAAGACCACTGACCTTTCCTGAATTATAAGGATAAGTAAGATTATACATCAATTCCTTACCTAGTTGGGAGATTCTCATCAAACCCAACAACACATAATAATAATGAAGAAGAATTTACACATCAATTCCTCATTTGGTCGAGAGATTCACATCATCCCGATATAAAATAAATAAGGAAGGTGTTGCATCAATTCCTCATTACGACGTATGGATATACTTCATCCTTCACCCCTGCATATTCAAAAATATGCTATCTGAGTTGAACTTGTTTCACCATTCAAAAAATTCTAACATTGAATGGATCTATTGTCAGGGAAACTACATGATAAGATTTGACTTGATTAATTAGGTGCATTACAATATCTTTTAGCATCAACCAAGATTCAAACACGAATTATAACAGATTCTGTAGAGAAAGGTGTAATACATTTATCATGTACGTCTATAATCTTTAGAACACATGGAATGCATGACACTTAGGATCTCAGTCCCTTATCACATTTCTAGAAATTCTCATCCCTTAACATTATCATCATCATGATTACTAGATCTGGGTATTCAAACCCTTAGTTCATCACTGAACACTGTTACCTCTTTAACAGGTAACTGTTACCTTTGAAACTTGGTTGATGCTAAAAGATACTATAATGCACCTAATTATCAAGTGGAATCTTATCATGTAGTTTCCCTGACCATAGATCCATTCAGTGTCATAATTTACTGAATGGTGAAATGAGTTTAACTTGGAGACAATATTTTTGAATATGCGGGGGAGAAGGACAAAGTATATCCATATGTCCCAATGAAGAATTGATGTAGCACCTTCCTTATTTATTTTATATCTGGATGATGTGAATCTCTTGACCAAATGTGGAATTGATGTGTGAATTCCTGTTCATTATTATTATGTGTTGTTGGGATTGATGAGAATATCCCAACCAGATAAGGAATTGATGTATAATCTTCCTTATCATTATAATCTGGGAAAGCTCAGTGGTCTTCTCCCAAAGAGAGTGCATACTGTAGATGTAACTCTATAGTGAAGATACCAGTATACCCTGGTAGGCTAATTGCAATTGACACAAGATGTCCTGCCAGCAGTTGACACAAGTTGTCCTGCTAGTTGTCTCGTACTGACTGAGAAGGGTGAGGTCTTGGGATCCGACTCTTCCATTGACCTTGTATTGTACCGATTTTGACTAAGCAGTGGTCAATTGGAGTATGAGCAGTATACCTCATCTCCTTAGGGCATAAGTGAGATTGTAAATATGTAATCAGCCGTGTAACATATTTTCTTAAGGATCAAACACATAAAATACTAGTTGATGTTCATACACTAGGCATTTATTGCACTTGTGGAACCAAAAACTTTGGCTTTTTAGAACAACAAAGCAAATGTCTCTATAATTATAGAGACCTTTCCTTAATTATCAGCTTATTTCCCTTCCTTGGGCATTGTCATCATAGATGTACTATTTGTCTATACTTATGACAGAGTCTATTTTCTTGCCATATGTTAATCCTTCCCACATTTTCCACTATTCCAACATGACTATGTCATTCAGGAACCCTTTCAGAACCCAAAGTAACCTAGGTTCTATTGCTAGTATCTAGTCCACTATATGCATCACTGTTGTCCTAACCTGCCCAACAAGAGCATAAAAAGTAGGATTCTCTATCCTGATTGGGTCAAGATGGAAATTCTCATGCACTTGTTCTTCTCTTGCTTGATCCCTTGCACCTCCTCCTGGTGCAACAAAATTGCTCTCAGCAAAGTGTTCCTCATATTCTCCAGTCATTTTTAAACTTCTCCATTTCTTTTGCATAAGAAAAACCCACTATAGGGTATACTAGAGGATACTAGAATAGACTCAAAACCTTAGTCTGATGTCTCTATAGACTCGGTGATTCTTAAGCTCTGATACCAAAACTTTGTGATGACCTGACAACAAATCAAGCCATCACCATTAATAATTGTGGAATAACCATAAGCAGCGGATTAACAAAAATCACTAAAAATTAAAACCATTTTGCAAGGAGATCCATTACTAAGAAATTCTTAAAGGAGGAACCAAAACTTTATATACATCATGGTTCACATTGTACATAAACTGTACCATCTCATCTCGAGGATAACATATTATAGTTGATTTGCCAAATCCTACACATAAGCAACATAAAACCTCGAGCCATACAAGAAAAAATCTCAGATTGTTCATAAAACCATTACGTACTGAATCCAAGGACCTAAGAGTACAGAGACGACACATAGGACTTCTATCTACAAGACAAAATAGATAGTACACTCAACCTGAGCTATTACTGCTGTCCCTGTTGTTGTTGTTCTCTCTCGATAGTGCGGTCTCTACCCCCTCGTGCACGTCCACCTAAAAAAATGTGGATCCCATGGGGTGAGATAATTGTCCCAACGAGAGATATATATCTCTACCAACAATATTATTGTCATAGGTAAATAGTATAAAACTGATTAGAGGATTCTTTATATAAATAAGCAAGATTAATCACTGTTTATAAGCAGAACAGAGAAATACTATCCTTTAAAGTAATGCAACTATCTATGATAGAGAAATAAATCATCTATTTACTTTATAATGAACATGAACAACATGTATTACATCTAACCATTTAAGATGTGTAACACAAGTGAACATCAACCAATGCTTTCCATATTCGATCGTTAAGCAAATATGCTACACGGTTGATTACATTTTTACAATCACACTTATGCCCTGAGGATATGAGGTATATGTCTCATACACCAACCGACCACCACTTAGTCGAAATCGATACCATACAAGGTCAATGGAAGAGCCGACCGCCAAGACCACTCTCACCTTAGTCAGTATGAGACAACTAGCAGGACATCTTGTGTCAACAACAATCTTGTGTCAACAACAATCTTAAAGGAGGAACCAAAACTTTATATACATCACGGTTCAAAACTACTGGAAGGACATCTTGTGTCAACAACAATTAGCTTACAAGGGTATACTGGTATCTTTGCTATAGAGTTACAAACACAACATGCACTCTCTTCGGGAGAAGACCACTGAGCTTTCCCAGATTATAAGGATAAGGAAGATTATACATCAATTCCTCACCTGGTCATGAGATTCTCATCAATCTCGACAACACATAATAATAACGAAGAAGAATTTACACATCAATTCCTCATTTGGTTGATAGATTCACATCATCCTGCTATAAATAAGGAAGGTGCTACATCAATTCTTCATTAGGACGTATGGATATACTTCATCCTTCACCCCCGCATATTCAAAAATATGCTCTCTGAGTTAAACTTGTTTCACCATTCAACAAATTCTGACACTGAATGGATCTATGATCAGGGCAACTGAGATTCCACTTGATTAATTAGGTGCATTACAATATCTTTTAACATCAACCAATGTTTCAAACATGAATTATAACAGATGCTACAAAGGAAAGTGTAATACATTTATCAAGTACTTTCATGATCTTTGGAACATTGAATACATAACTCTCAGGATCTTAGTCCCTTATCACATTTATGGAAATTCTCATCCCTTAACATTATCATCATCATGATTACTAGATCTGGGAATTTAAACCCTCTGTTCATCAATGAACACTATTACCTCTTAACAGGTAACTGTTACCTCTAGGTCACAAGTATTTCACACAACTCACAAGGCCCATTTAAATAACTTATCACCTTTCACTAGGTAAACACTATCTTTTTAGGTCATCAGACTATATATATATATATATATATATATACTTGTTCTACAAGTATTTAACATGGCTCACAGGGCACATTTAAATATGTATCATATAAAACATCATAGCTCATAATTGGCTATGCTCATCATCTCATTATTCCTGCATGGTTAGCACTTCATGATAAAAACATTAGTAACATATGACATCACCATGAAATATCAAGAGAAATACAACCTTCCCATTATTAGGATTAGGGTTTCTCATTCTAACTAATTAGGGTTTCAAGTGCATAGTATCACCCTTCGTTAGGGTTAGGGTTTCCCCTTATTAACCAATTAGGAATTCAAGATCATTTTATCAATAATCAAACCCTAATTCATACTCCACTCATATTAGGAGTATCAATGTATGCTCATTGCATGATTATCATATAAGTATAAGTTTCTCTCTTATCCTCATTAGGATGTTGATTACATCCTACTCTATTAGGTTGGCTCAATCCTTCTTTCAAGGTACATTGGCCTGCACCTAATACACTACATTAAACTCTTTATATCTTAACGTATCATCTGAAATAACACAACTTATGTGTTACTCCATCAAATACATTGAATTAAGGTGCTTCCACCATATTGGGATAAAGGTGTGTACTTGACACCATATCATGCTTGTGGTGTATCATCATCACCATATCATATATAAGGTGTATCCTCCATTACCATATTGTGCACCCATATCGTGTTGCCCAACATTTACGATTCGTCATCTCAAGTTAGAGGTACTTAGTTCCATATCATGTATGAGGTGAGTGCTTGACCTCATATCGTGCACAAGGTGTGCACTTCATCATCATATCATGCATCCATATTGGGCATGTGGTGTATCCTCATCTCCATATTGTGTATAAGGTGTACTTAGCTCCATATCGTGCACCCATATTAGGTTGCCCAACATTTATAGTTTGTCATCTAAAGTTAGAGGTACTTAGTTCCATATCATGTATGAGGTGAGTGCTTGAACTCATATCATATATAAGGTGTATAGTTGATATCATATTGTGCACAAGATGTGCACTTCATCATCATATCGTGCACAAGGTATGTGCTTCATCATGGTATTGTGCTAGTGATATATGCACCTCACCATATCGGGTTAGACCCTTATGCTCATGCCTTTTCATACCTTCAAGGGATCAATCCTATCATGTTTTGTGTGACCAGATAGACAATTGGTTGAACCCTTTACAATCAACTAATTATACAAAATGACAGGGGTGTGGGGTTCCAAGATATATTGAGTTTCATATCACCATCTAGGGTTTCAACCCATATCGGGCTAGGGTATAAACTTGACACCATATCGGGTATAAGGTGAATACCTGACCCCATATCGTGATCAAGGCGTATATATGTATTACTCATATTGACCATAAGGTATACACTCCTCACTATATTGTGCTTGTGATTTGTTCATTCAACATGTTGAGTTACTTATCATATAGGGTTTGTCATATTGAGTTAGAGTACATACTTGGCTCCATGTCGTGCATAAGGTGTATACTTGACCTCATAGCGTGCACATGTTGTATGCTTGACACCATATCATGCACAAGGCATATACTTCATCATCATATCGTGCATAAGGTATATTCATCCTCATTGTATTGTGCTAGGGGTATGTTCACCTCACCATATCGGGTTAGAGGTGCTTCAACCCAATATCGGGTTGGACCATGATGATGTCATCATCATAAACGTCTAGATTCTTGTTCTTACTATTTTAGTTCATGGAAAATGGTCCTAAACAACTTCTGTAACTCATAGGATCATCAATTAATCAAGAGAATTCGAAATTGAAAGTAAACCAACAAGTTCAACAGAATTGAAGGTGAATAATAACATAATTGGGTTCAAGTTATATAACCCGCCTCAAGAACAACATCAAAGATTCAAGATCCAAATCTCCACATCCCTAAGGTTGAATATGACTTTTCAAAAGTCCAAGGCTCGTTCAAAACTCCTCCATATACAAGGAATCACCATAGTTAAGAACTTGGTGAGGAAGAAAAGAAAGGAATAACTATAACTCAAGAATCATGCTTCAACCAAGGTTGAAGATGACCATGGCCTTACCTTAAGCTTGGTCCTCGAGCTCCCCTTTCTCATTGAGCTACTATGCATGATATCTAATAGGGTATGCATGATATCTCAAAGAAAGAGAGTTGTAGGGTTCATAAACTTTCACTAGTAGGTGAAAGGAGAGGTATAAATAATTGGGGTTCATGAGAGAGAGTGTATAAGAGGTGTCATCACCATATACTACTAGGTGACACGTGACCATGCATGGTTGACACATGCCATGCATGCACACATATATATCTTAATATTAAAAAGTCTTCAGAATAATGTAGAGATAAGATTTTGGCCATTAGTTATGTTGTTTGAGAAGATATCTCATCTTTATCTCACAAATTATGCAAATCGATACAACTTTTTGCAAGGAGCATATAACTCATCATGGATCACCTCCTTGAGGTGATAATTCGATATGAATAATTCCAAGAAGTTAACAAAACGATATGGGACCTCCTCTATGGCTTCTTGGCCAATAGGCACACTCATATAAGCTTTACAACTCATACCAACTCATTTTAGGGTTTCACATACAACCCTTTCTTGGTCTTTTCATCACCAAGAGTACCATCACTCAAAGATGATTCACCATGGTGTCTCCTTATTTCTCTCTCCTATAAATAATACATATAGGGAGTAGGGATACTCTAGAGGTGATAATTTTCATATCAACCCTATATTTTGGGTAAATTATAAATTGCACCAAAATCGGTACACAAGGCACTAGCATTATTCAAACAAGTTCAAACTTAGAATTTTTAGGCTTTCCACAAGCCACCACTTAGCATCATTCTCTCTCTTATGATTCTAAAGAACTTAAGGCACGTTGAACATGTGACATTTTGCAATATAACCCCTCATCTTGGGTAAATTGTACTTTGGTCCAAAACAAAGGAACGTTGCTCAAACAACATTCAAACATGACCAAACTTGAAACATAAGAGTGTCACATGATAAAAAACACCTTAGAGGATTATATTAAAGTTCTAAGCAACTTATTTAATCCAAACAAATAGGGTTATCCCTAAACCCATGCCAGGTATGTTACAATTATAAACCGCTAATAAGGATTTTGTCCCTGAAATCCCAGGTAAAGGGAGACATATATTATTCATTTATTACATCTTCAATCCTTCA
Source organism: Alisma plantago-aquatica (assembly GCA_963693085.1). Taxonomy (NCBI): domain Eukaryota; kingdom Viridiplantae; phylum Streptophyta; class Magnoliopsida; order Alismatales; family Alismataceae; genus Alisma; species Alisma plantago-aquatica. The sequence continues at coordinate 659,705,459 of OY856409.1, read as the reverse complement.
CATATATCCTTGATGTCATGGGGATACTATAGAACTTTGTCCAACATAAAGTTCTTACATTAATAATCATCATAAGATCTATCACACATGACACATACTCAACTGTCCTTTCCATTACTGACTGTAGAGTCAACTCTACGTCAGGTAACACTTTTCTTAGTCAGAGAAGCATTATACATACCTTATTTAACTTAGGTGTCAAACCTCACTGATTTGTCACCTTCTCAACTTACAACTTTATATGATAAGATTCTTTATTCTAGGGAGTTTACCATACCCCCTCACTTAGTTTAGCATTTCTCTTCCAAGGAAAGACTAGAGTTTCATTCTGTCACCCATTTGGGACTACAAGGCTTATCATGCTTTAGTTGTGCCACTCTAATCTGGTGACACAATACTAAACTTACTTATGACTTGTACCAACTATCCTATTAGTTGTTTATTTTCTTGTCGTAAGGAGAGGCTACTTATCAAAGAAGAACTATCTCATAGGTATCTCTAGATGTTATTTGTATAAGCTGCCTCAATAGGTCTAGGTAGGGATATTCTAATGAATTATATTTATCTTGATAAGCTTTTACAAAGACAATTCTATAATTGTTCCTTCAATTAATACATCCTTATCGATGTTATGTTTATGCATAGCATAAACCCCAAACATATGATATCCATACTATAGTATGTAACTAGACTAATCTCAAAGTTGGCCCTTCTAGGTAACCAAACATTAATCATCTTATTAGAAGTCATGTTCTCATTTTCTCATACCATTGAAAATTCTTGGATACCAGGATAGTTTACCTTGGTATCCATTATATGTGCCAAAAACACATCACATCCTCATCATTTCCATCTCTCTATTGTTATTACCAAAGCCAAACATATAAAAGGATCTTTATTTTATCTTGGGACATTACTTATTACACATATTTTTATCTTGGAACCAAAGTCCAAGACAAACTGATACTATTCTCAATATCCATCAAAAGAACACTTCTAATGCATGCACATCAAGTGTCATAAGACTCACTTGATTTCCATGTCCGTGAAAGGAAAGAACACAAAGAAACATATTCCTCTTATCACCCCATCATCACCCAGGGTTATTTATCAAAGAGAAGAGATTACCATCTTCTCAGATTATTACATGAACTTTCAAATGTTCATGAGTCATTTACTCTTATTTCATCCTAGGTTCCTTTCCATCATCATTATAAGGATGATTACATGTCATCACTCCTTTCTTTGTTATTATCTAACATATTCATGAACATTTTATGATTTGATCACATTTCTCATTATAGAAGAGATCATTATCCTTCATATATTCTTTATTTGAACAGAGATCATATTCCTTGTTCCCTTTCACTTATCATGAGAATTGTACTTTGTACTTTCTCATACTCACAGTTTGATCTGAGATAATCTCATATTCTATTTTATTGCACTTAGGATGTGACAGAAACATTCGTGCCATATTTTGAATTTCATTATGCTCTTTAGATTGTCTCAAAATGATTACTTGATCAGAGTAATAAGAAAGATAGCAATCTAAGAGTTTAATACTTACCTTGCCTTCAATAGATGAATACCTGGCCAGGGTATACAAGTACTGAGGTTAGGTAGTATGCAACTTGTTTTACATTGTATACTTTACTTTTCATATCATCCAAGTCACACAAATTAATATCCCTAGATTTCTCTAGGCATATCATTTACATCTCTGCCTCTTTTATATGGAAAAAAGCAATTATAAAGCATTTAAAAGAATATAGGACATAATATAAATTCTAGTCCTCATCATTTCTTTCCCCTGTTCCCATAGGACATCCAAAGGGAAGTCAATAACATTAATACTTCTTATGATTATCAGATAAAATCAAGAGAAGACATATCAAAATGAAAAAGCTCTATCTGACCATCACCCCTTGTGGTCATCTACCACTTTAGGTTGACTCAAAACATAGAGTCTAACGATTTCCTATTGTTGCTTTTTACTTTTTACACTATTGGGCTATAACTTTCATAAGCCCTGTCGAGTCTTCCTTGGTTGTTGGGTCATTTCCTCCTTTCTTTTTGAACAAAAGGGGTAGTGTGCTCAACATGTCTATATCTATAACATGTCTTGTCCTCATACCATGGTCTTATCAGTCTTATTACTGATTTAGAAGCTAAATCAAGAGTTCTTACAGGTGGAAAGTTATGACTTTTACCTTTACTTAGTGACTACTTCCATGGTGCACTAGGCTTTATTGCACTGGTGGCACCAAAAACTTCGGCTTTTTAGAACAACTAAGCAAATGTCTCTAGAATTGTAGAGATCTTTCCTTAATTCTGAACTTATTTCCCTTCCTTGGGCATTGTCATCACATATGTACTATCTATCTATACTTATGGCAGAGTCTATTTTCTTGCCATTTGTTAATCCTTCACACATTTTCCACTGTTCCAACATGACTATGTCATTCAAGAACCCTTTCAGAACCCAAAGTTTCTGCATTGAGGACTGGTAACCTAGGTTGTATTGCTAGTATCCAGTCCACTATATGCATCACTGTTGTCCTAACCCACCCAAGAAGAGCATAAAAAGTAGGATTCTCTATCCTGATTGGGTCAAGATGGAAATTCTCAGGCACTCATTCTTCTCTTGCCTGATCCCTTGCACCTCCTCCTGGTGCAACAACATTTCTCCCAACAACGTGTTCCTCATGTTCTCCAGTCATTTTTAAACTTCACCCTTTCTTCTGCATAAGCAGAAGTCACTATAGGGTATACTAGAGGACACAAACGAACCTTAAGATCTGATACCAAAACTTTGTGACGAACTGACATCAAATCAAGCCATCACCAATAATAATTGCAGAATAACCATAAGTAGCAGATTAACTAAAATCACTAAAAATTAAAACTATTTTGCAAAGAGATCCATTACTAGGAAATTATTAAAGGAGGAACCAAAACTTTATATACATCATAGTTCACATTGTACATACACTGTACCATCTCATCTCAAGGATAACATATAATAGTTGCTTTGCCAAAACCTACACATAAGCAAAATAAAACCTTGAGGCATACAAACCAAAATCTCATATTGTTCATAAAACCATTACGTACTGACTCCAAGGAACTGAGAGTACAGAGACAACACATTGGACTTCTATCTACAAGACACGACAGATAATACACTCAACTTGAGTTGTTACTGCCACCCCTGTTGCTGTTGTTCTCTCTCTACAGTACGTACTTTACCCCCTCATGCACTTTCACCTAAAAAAATGTGGATCCCACAAGGTGAGACAATTGTCCCAGTGATAGATATAACTCTCTGTCAACAATATTATTATCACAAGTAAACACTAAAGATGACTCCTTTAGGGGAAAAAGGAGGGCTTATGTATGTTCTCCTTCTAAGGTGTTGTCGCATATAGAAAACCAACCTTATAAACCTAGAAGCCCTCGTATTAGGGTTTAGATGCCATTGGGCCTAGTTCGGGTTTAAAACCCCAATCATGGAATAAGTTATACCCTTCTAGATTTAAATGGGAATAATATGTAGGTCACTGGAATGATACCTGGATTTATGATCCAAATACATAATGATAGTAGGGAAACATACTAACAAACATAAAAAGATACATGGAATAATGGAGGGTTGGTTTTTTAGTAATTGGAAGGATAATATCATGTTTAAAATGAAATTTGAATCAAATAAGGAAGATAGTTGCATAAATCAAACAAAGAAAGTTAGATATGAGGACATCATCCTAAAACAAATCGTATTTCAATAAATTATCCATAGATATATTTATTTGACAATTAAATATGAAAATGACTTCTTTTAACCCTAATCCATACTGATAATATCAAAAGTTAAAACTTGAGTAAACTATAGATGATAATGTGATATTGGTGAGATGGATAATATTTAATAATTATATAAACCCCAAAGTAAACCAACTAATAATTTATTTAGAGAAAGACATTAAGTAGAATAATACATATGGAAATCATAGATCTACGTCCAAATGTGTTAAACAATTAGGTAGATGGTCTCAAATAAGGGAACTAATGTCAAACTCAAAATCATCATAATTTTGTAAGTAATGGGTCGATTTTTACATGAAGCGAGTAATCCTATTTGACTATATTTCATCCAGGACATAATATATAAGAGTCAACCTAGAATATTACATAATATCATAATTGACTCTAAAAGTGAAAACTAATGTGGAATATGGATTCTAAATGCCTTATTTAGTCTTGATGTAAATTTTCATTATGTTTGTGCACCCCTTGACCCCTCAACTATTTTTGGAAGGAAAAGGATTGAAAATAATATAATATGTGTATGTTTTGGTAACCGAGAATAAGTAGTCTTGGTCACACTCTTTTTTCCCATTTTCTGCCAATTTTCTATGCCTTGACATCTTGTACCCTATATTGTCAATCTAACACTAATTATGTTATTATCTTCCCTTGCCCTTTTTTGTTTACAGTCATGCATATGGACTGCTTGATTCTTCCTCTCTAATATCTCTTTGACCATCTTCGATGCTCGATTTCTTCTCAACTGCCATCCCTATGTTTTCTTGAACCAATTCATTCCTAATTTTTCTAGTTCTCTTGTTTGGTAGTTACAAAGTGGACAATGAATCTCTAAAAACTTTTGTTTTTGTAGACATAAATTCACCTATCATATCATGATCTTTGCATCTATTTATCAATAAAAAAATCAGCATACCACTTTGGGAAGCCCTTCTCTAGTAGTAGGTGGTATTCTGGATCTTGATCTTCGTCCCCAAAACTCCACCTTGTATGTCTAATAATCTGAGGACTTCTACCATGCCAGAGCCTTCCACATTTTCCAAAGGTTACTTGTAATCTTCCTAAGCTTTCCCTATCTTTGATTTGGGTATTCATGTGCTTTCACCCTTTTCCCCCTTTTCTATTTGAAGTTATTGGTTTTATGTCAGTGAGCTAGATATCAATGCTTAGGTTTGGTTTTGTTGATTGATTTGGTTCTTCTCTTCCACCTGGGAAGAATATTGTGCTCACTAACCCTAATATGCCCTTGATTTCAACATTTTTTCCATCACACCTTGCGGTGGTATTTCAGTATTTCATTGATTCTTATTTCACAGTGTAATCTAGGAGGACCTGGCCAACGTGGCTAGGTTCTATAGAGCTAGCTATGTGGGCCCCATCTCTTTATGAGGATCAGACATTATACATGTGGTTTATCTAGGATTTTTGATTGGATGAAGTTATAAATTCAAAACAAATCAATTACAAGTCACAAAAATTGTTTTGTAATCGTAGGGATTTTCCTCCATCCAATGGAATCAATTCCATAGACTAATTCTAACTTAATAAATACATGACATACAAGATTTTTTTAATCAATTAGGAGTTCTAAAACTAATATCTAATAATCATAAATTTGAAGAATAATGTAAATTATGCTATAAAATTATAAAACATTATGTGTGAAATGGTACTGGTTTTATAACCTTATTCATTAATAATTGGAATACACTTTTTAGGGTTCATATAACTAATGATATACTAACCTTGAACCTACAAAAATGTTTAATAGGTTTCTTGTGTCCCTTATGGATATTGGATTTAGCTGGGATCTATGTGGACTAGATCTGAGGTATGTTATGGTCCATTATCATATTGAAAAATTAATCTAGTTCTCTCTCTCTCTCTCTCTCTTGTTGTATGGTTCATCCCCCATGAGTCATATTGAGAAATTACTCTCTAGTTTCACTCTCTTAAACCTCTAATGCATTAGTATATTGAAATTCCTCTTTCATGTTTTGATTGGTCTATGTGGATTTAATTCACTAGAATATATCTTTGAATTTTCTTAATTTGTTGGATATGAATTTTGTACTAAAAATATTATCTTGATCATACTATTCAATGTGGTAACCCTAACTTGAGGTTTTGAACTAATGAAACCCTAACTTTCAGGTGGTGGATTTTCATGATCTTATGATGAATCTTATGTGTATCAATGGTTGAATATCATGTATGGGTCCTCTGAATCCACTTCATATCAGTTGGATGCTCTCATCCCTTATTTGATCATGACTACAATTTATCTTGTCTGCCATATTTTCATGCGTGAATTGACTAGTCATAACTAGATATAGTGACACCGTATTTATTTTAGGCATTGATGTTTTAGTCCTCCTACTAGGCACTGATATTTTAGTCCTCATATCATGCACTAAGGGTTATAGTATATTTGGCATTGAGGTTTAAGTCCTCTGACCATTAGGTATGGAATATATGGGTTCCTACACTACTTTTTAGTATATGCCAGACTGCTTATTGGTGACTGTGCAACTATTTCTTTTTGTGATTTTATTGATGTGACATTGTTTAAAAGGCAAGAAACTCTTTTATTGATTATCTCTTTAAATGAAACACATTTTTAGTATTCATTAGTAATATGACCACCCACTTGGATGTTTCATTATCTTTCTCTTGATCTGGGAAGCCTTGATATAGTTTATTGTTATGTTTTCCTAATATTACACAATCTATATTTACATGCACATATGGGCACTGTTATGCTGAAAACTTCCACTTTGTTTTCTTTTGTAGGGTGTGATTCCAACCCCTTATGTGAAACACAAAGAGGACTTGATATGATGATGTGAACTTGTCTTAGTGGAGTTTATTTTTGTGAGATAGACTTGAAGAAACTCAAACTTCCTTGGGCTTGGTTTTTGAAGTTGTTACCTTTATGTAAATCCACAAGTGGGAGATAATAATGTATTTCGTAAAATTGCAAATAGCAATATATTTTATTCCTCTTGTATTCTTCTATATCAATCTTATGAGAGAGAAAAATAAATTCTATATACTTGTTATTTGTTTAGATTAGATGGGTTCATTCCTCAAATTAGGTAAGGAGTGAATCCCCTCTTGGGTTAAGGAGTGGATCCCCTCTTGGATCCCACTCCTAATGAGATTGTATTAGAGCTATGACAGACGACCATTATGACTATTTTAACTTTATCTCCTCTATGTCAAAACCCCTAACCTACATGGAAGCCCTCAAAGTGAGTTGTTCACCCTAGTACATACCTATATTTTTCATGAGGTAATGAAATAAAAATTTGGAATCATATGATGTGCACCAGAAGGATCTTTATGAGTAAGTCCTAATGTGATGGGACACATAATCTCATACTCTTATATGTAAGTTAGTTGTCATAGGTTCAAGGATGTTTATACCTCCTTCATGGAAGGTTTAGATAGGGTGTTCCAAGCAACAAGTGGGATTTTTCTAACTGGAGAAACCCCCCCATGATTGATCAGAATTTGTTGAGAATCAAGGGAGGAATTTTTGCTTGTTCACACTAGAAGCAAACCTTACTTACCTACACAGCCCTGATCAGGGTTGACCTCCCTACCATAGATAGGTTAGCACCCATCCACCTAGTCATTGTGTCCCTTATTTTGTTAATATAAGATGTGTATTTTATCCCTTTCCTCTTCTACCAAAGATTGAGATGCCTAGGTAACATGTGGGGAAGCATCCTTCCTGCAACCTAATGATGTTTCTTAGACTTCCCTTCCCAGAATCACATTATCAAGAGAAAAGTACTGGAGATTTGAGGTCAATCATGAAGACACTCGTGAGATGCCCAAAGTTCAACATCATCTTCCTGAACACCCTAGATACCTTTTCCTCTCCAGAAAGAAAGAAAAATACATCATTGAGAAAGATCAAGTGATCCAGTACTCTAGATCTTCCCACTTTGAAAGGAAGAATCCTACTCAAACTTTCCTCCTCCTTCACTAGATTGGAGAGTCTTTCCATGACAATAATAAAGAGAAAGGTTGAGAGGGGATCACCATGCCTTAGTTCATTGGAAGATTTGAATAACCCATATGGCAACCCCTTCACCAGAACAAAGAACAACATAGTTTCCACACAGTGCTTCATAAGATCATTCTAGATAGAGGAGAAGCCCATAGCCTCCATGATGGCCCATAAGGAGCTCAACATAACCTTGTCATAAGATTTAGTGAGGTCAAACTTAACACAAAACTTTATAGCCTTGTTTTTCACTTCGAAATGCATCAGGAATTTAGAAGCAAGAAGAACAACATCTATGATGCTCCGACCTTTTATGAATGTGGACTACTATCTAGAGACAATGCCTAGGAGAACACCTCTTATCCTATTAATAAAAAGCTTAGCAGTGATTTTATACATAATTGAGCAACATGCTATTCCTACTATGCTTTTCTTTGGAATAAACTTTAGGAAACTGTAGTTTATGATACATACCATTCTCCCACCCTCCAAGAACCACTAGACTACCATGCAAATATCACTTTAACAATATGCCACATATCATGCAAGAACTTTCCATTCTGACCATCAAGACAAGGTGATTTAGATGCATCAATGCTCAAGGTATCCTCCTTGATTTCCTCATCCAATGCAACACCACAATGTATGCCATTCATCACAATGGAAACCCTCCTATCAGGTAGAGAAAGGTTAGTATTGGCTACTTTTTTGTGATTATAGCGTGTTGTAGAATAGTTAGGCTTCTTTTCCAAACTCATTGCCACCTATAGTGATGGTGCCATATGAATCAAGTAAGAATGAATAGCATCCCTCAGGTCATTATTTCTAATGACAGCATGATAGGTCCTTTTTATCATGATCGTCATCCCTATTCCACCTCGAATGGATCCCTTGCCAATACAAGGTTTCCTCAACTTTCTCGAGCATCATCATCTTCTTAGCTGCCTCATTTTCCTTGCTCATGACCTCCTGCATCAGAGGATTGTGTCTCAACTCGATAGTAGTCTTGTTTCATGACTCTCTCACATCCTTTAGAAGGTTCTTGAGATGAACGTGATACTGAACAATGTCTTCAACGTCAACTTGGTAGGCTTCATCTTGTTGGCCACCACACATAGCACATTACTATGAACGTCAACATTCTAAGATTCCTTCAAGTAGCCTCACAACTAAGCCATTGAAGCCAGTGGTTGAGAAATAAAAAAGGCCTACCTATGTTGATAGTACTAATCAGATCAACCTTCAACCATAATTGGTTGCTATTAGGGTCTCTTCTAAAATCAATATGTTTCTTCCACACCTCATTCACCAGACCACAATTAGGATTGCTTGCAATCCATCTATCTTTCCAATTATTCCAAGTAATTTCACCTTCTGTCATATTAAGTTCCAAGATATTGGTTGTTTCAATGTCTTCACTGAACCTACTCATCACTGAGTCTGTGATAGGTTTACCACCATTCTTCTTGCTCACATTCCTTAGGTGGTTGAAATCACCTATCACCAGTTGAGGTAGCTCTACTTGGTTGGAGTTGTCTAGAACCTCCCACCACCTTCTTCTGCATACTTTGGAGTTGTCCCCATAGAACGCAGATAGAATTATATCAAAGCCTCCTTGGTTGATACAACTCACTATGAACATTCAATCCATAGAGTATATCACCTAACATATAAGATTTTGGGATTCCATCCAATCACAATTGTCCCTCCCTCCACCGGAATGAGGTTGAAATATGATTCCCAATTATTATAGAACATGTACTTAATCCTATTAGTTGCATCTATTTGGATGTGTGTCTCCAAGTAGGTTAAAATATATCCCTTGGTATCCTTTATAACCTTGCTCAGAATGGCTTGCTTTCAAGTCCAAGATGAACTTCACACATTCCATGTCAAGATGCACATGATTATCTATTTTGGCAACCACTCCACCATGGGGAATACCTCCTCCGATTCCCCTTCTTGATGTGTAGCTTCTCTTGATCCTTGGGTTGTCTATAGTTTCATTCTTCAATCTCTCTTACAAGTTGAATGATTTATTTAGATTGGTTGTTTCCACCTAGTTCGCATTAGGCCATGTAGAGTAGGACGTGTCCACCACCACAACATTTGGAGGTCGAACATCTACTACAACCGCCTTACCAATAGCCACATACCATGATTGATCGGGATTCACTTCTAGGAAAACATCATGCACGACATCGATAGGACTAGGAGTAATCTTATCACCTATCTAGGCATGTTATGTCATGTCACCCTGAGTAACAATCATCGCCTCATCTAGGGAATCAGAGGTAACCCCCAAATTCTCTACTGATTTGGACTTCACCCGTCTTCTTCTTGTAGATCTCACACCTTCTCTAAGTCAGTGGTTCCTATAGGAGGTGGTTACCTCCTAGGGTATCTCCCATCCTTGTGCCCAAAGACAAAATCTGCTCGTAGAAATTTGATAGTGCTTCCTACACTTTTGGAATCTCAAGCTCTTCACCACTTGCTAGTTCTACCTTGACAAAAAGAGGTAGGGGATTTTATTCAAAAATATCCACACGCATCCACTCCATCCATCTTATTTTCTATGGATTTTGGCATACCAAAGGCATATTCAATAAATGATAGGGATCTGTGTGTCCAATGCTTACCCACACAGAAAGGGGTTGTGTTTAGGGTGGCATTATATACATCTACTTCAAGCATCCATCTTCATGTAAGAACCAACTGGATGCCAAAAAACCACATACCTCTCTCTAGATAATGCTTCATATTAGTCTCATTTGTGAACCTAGATAAGAAATATCCTTCACATAGAGACGACAATTGGAGTTCTCCCATCAATTTCCATGATCTCTGCATCCAGGCACAGAGGTACTTGAAAAAAGAACCTCTTTCCAATGCCTGAACTACGATGGAATACTTTTGGAAGTTGTTCATCTCATTAATGTTCAGACCAGGGAACTCCATCTAAGATCTATGATCATCATTCTTAAAGAAGATGGATTTTGGATTAGTGTCCACCTCCACTGGTCTTTTGGTACTATGGATGATCAACTCTCTATCCATGGTATCAACCAAGGCCCTATCAATAATAAGAACCATGTAGGGATTAGACAAACACCAAAAATGTTGCATCCTTGAAATTCGTGGATTTCAAGCCTTAATGAAATTAGGGAACCTATAACAATGAATAGTTTTGAGGGGTCTTAGTTGTTGAATCCATACCATATATCATAATAAACGATCAATTTAAGTTAATAATGTGCTTTTGAGCATATGCATTTATATGAGGCTAATATAAGAAGAAATGATTATCAAAGTCTTAATTTGGTAATTAGGACTGTAATTAAGCTCATGGAGCTTTTGGAAGGCCCAAGATGTGGTTCATGGGCCTTAGGGTCACTTTTGAGCCCAGTTGGATAATCATAGATTACAAATGGGTCCCTAAGTTGTATTTTGGATATTGAGGAGATTCATAATTATGATAAATATCCAAGATAACTTTGGTGGATAGATAATCGAAATAAAAGATAATGGGAGATCCTATGGATCATTAGCATTATCCTCATAATATGGGTGCTATCTAAAGAAAATAAATAAAAAGTATAGTGGCTCATGAATAGAAGGGATGAAAAGGAAACACCCTTCCATATCTGCATAGGACTCCTATTGCCTTTTCCATCCAAGAGGGGAGTGGACTCTCCCTACTCCTCTCTCTCTATCGTATCCCTTGGAGGTTTCTTAATGATGGCGATGTATATAAAGACGGTTGTAGATGGTCGTGCCTTGCCCTCCCTATCCACCGATTGAGAGATGCACGGATGGGGGAAACCCTCCTTTAGGTCTGTAGATGACATCCTCCCCTCTCACGTACCTCATCCTTCAAGTTTGGAGTCATGTGGTCAGGTTGTCCTCGTGTGAAGGAGATGGGATCCCCATCTACAGAGAGAATAATATTGAGTAGAGGAGTATGGGATGGTGGGGGTGAAGGGTGTAACTTTGGCGGCCGACACCATCAACCACTCCCCGACAAACTTTTGGGTCAAGTACCGGTGTAGACGTGAGACCTGTGAATCGTGGGAGTAGAACCACGTGGGGCCAAGGTCAACCACCAGAAGCCTCTATGGCCCTGGGTTCGATGCTGGCAGCCGACGCTGTAGCACAACTGGTCATTGGGCAATAGTAGCGTCATGCGAGAAAGATAGAAGAAAGCAGAAGAGAATTGGCTTGCCAATTGGCCGTCGAGGAGAGTGCTGCTACAGAGGGGGAGGAGGTAGCTGGAGTCGGTACAAGAAGGCGGGGGCCTAAGGGCGGCCGATATGGTCGTGGTGGTCTTCTGTAGGGGCACACAGAGGCACACAAGGCCGAGCACTGCCTTCGCGTGGAGTAGAGGTCGGGCGCGAAGCCACAACCATGGTGCCAGTGACACACGAATGAGAACCAGGTTGTTTTTATTGTTGTTTTCGCTAGAAGGAGGACAAGGTTGGCCGCAGTAGATCATGTTGAGAGTGTGGTGGCGTGCAAGCATCGAAGGGAGAATGACAAGTGACGACTCCCTCTCCAGCCGCGATGTCAGCATACACGCACGTAGAGGTGACTTAGCACGAGGAGGGAGATGGGTAGAGTCGACCTGACCAAAACGACCCTCTAGTTTGTGAAGAAACCAATTGTGGCCCGATGGAAAAATAGTCCTTTCCACATAACTTAGGCTCAGTGTAGAAAGGTATGAATAATGAATAAGTTGTCTACATGGTTACCTGCCATTGGTTAGCTTATACTTATCTTGCAATAATTCTAGTTAATTACTGGTAGCTCATAATATAGCGATATTATATATAAAATTGACTAAGAGAATGAAAGGAATCCAAAGAAAATATAATCAGATGCTAATTATGATTCCTGTTCCAAAAGCATATGTAATATGTGTTTTAGTATGAGAAATAGAAAGGAAGATCTAGATTCCTCTAATATGATGTTTAATTGAGTAGATTAGGTTATGACGAGCTAATACCTGATCTAGACCTGCATAATGAAGAAATCTTTGATAATGAAGAATAATGATGTTTCTAGGTTAATAAACTCGTACAATGTTGATTTAAGGTTTGAAACCAATGTAGAATGGATAGGGATCATGAGGGGGTATTCTGGAACTTGAACAAACATGGGTTGATATGTTATAATGATGAAAGTTATGCTTAATGAAAACAAAGAGGTATCTATGAAACCTTTAGGGTTAGTGTGCCAACCTAGGGTGGGTCAACCCAAAGAATGGGAAGATGAACAATGAGGGAGGCAAAACCTAGATCTTGGGACCAGGTTGTGGCTACAGAGCCTAACCCCCTCCTATGAGCCAAGAAGGCACCCTAGGCTAGGACTTTCCCTTAAAAGGTAAGTGAATACATGTATTTAAGTATTGATATAACCTTAATCCTCACCTAGAGGGGTTAAGAGTTAAAGATAAAAAAATGAAAGCACTTATATTCTTTGAACCCAAGGATGCCATCTCTGCGTAACAACTGGTCAAGCCTAGGATTGGGAAGACCAATGAGGCACCAAGACCAGGAGGGAAGGTGGCCTAAGTGGACGACCAAGCCCAGGAGGGAAGGTCATGAAATGGTCAAGCCTAGGAGGGAAGACCAGGTAGGCACCAAGTCCAGGAGGGAAGGTGACCTAAGTCCACAATGCAGTTGTTTAGGATCAAGTCCCTGGAGGGGAAGATCATAGAGGTCAAGCCCATGAGGGAAGATTGACATGGCACCAAACCCTAGAGGGAAGGTGGCCCGAGCCCAATGTTGGGACAACACTGCATCATGTCTACTCAAAAGTGAGAGGTGAAGGAAATCTGGGTTAAAGAATTAAATAAGAGAATAATGTGCTTAAAAGTTGTGACATCTTAAAAGAAACCCTTAGGGAGGGTAGATTCCTAATGCAATCTTAGGGTAAAGTAGGGTGTATTAGAGGTACATAGGACCGATGGGTTGTGAGATGATAAGCCCTGAATGCACGTGACCAAGTGGTTGGGAGGTAACATTTGGTTTGCCCTAGGCCTGTGTCTCGGGAGGTTGGCCACCTCCCTGATGTTCATGTTGCTCAGTAGGGTGAATGTAAAGACACTCCCTTGGTGCATAAGGATGAGATCACTCCAAGAGTACCTATACCGCTAGAGACCTAAAGGATTTGGCTAAGGCTCATAATGATACATGGGATGTAAATATAAAAGATATGAGGAGTCATATAAACTTGAAATAGGTTGTGCCCTGACTTAAGAGTAAGAAAATGGACACTTAACTTCATGGTATATAAGAATGCTACGAAATCAAGAAAAAATAAGTTTAGAGTCATATCGAGTATGATTCAACTTAATATGTGAAATTGAAAGGTAATGTGTGGATGTACTATCTCCTCTCTTGGAATGAAATGAACTTTGTGTTTGGGCTGCAACCAAATGCTTATTTCATCTCATTATGAGAGAGGGAGATTGGATAGACACACTTTATGCTTAAAATTGAGATAATGAGGATGAATATCCTACATTGGATGTGTAATGACTTGACCTAGGGTTAGAGGTGTCACCTCACCCTTGTGAGAAAATAATGAATAATAGGTTGGAAACCTAGGTGAAAAGAGAAATCACTAAGTAATAATGAAATCATCAAGTGATGATAATATGCATATACTAGAGATGTGGAAATACTTGAATTTCAATTCAGGTGCCAATCTTAGTAATAAAATGAAAATTGGCATGCTAATGAAAAGTGGTTAAGCCATCTAAATAGGGTTCTAACCATAAGTTTTGAGAATAAGATGAGTTATCATTCACCTAGGCTTAGTAGGCCTAAATTTTGAGGACAAAATTCCTTTTAAGGAGGGGTGAATGTTACATCCTTGAAATTCGTGGATTTCAAGCCTTAATGAAATTAGGGAACCTATAACAATGAATAGTTTTGAGGGGTCTTGGTTGTTGAATCCAAACCATATATCATAATAAATGTTCAATTTAAGTTAATAATGTGCTTTTGAGCATATGCATTTATATGAGGCTAATATAAGAATCAATGATTATCAAAGTCTTAATTTGGTAATTAGGACTATAATTAAGCTCATGGAGCTTTTGGAAGGCCCAATATGTGGTTCATGGGCCTTAGGGTCACTTTTGAGCCCAGTTAGATAATCAAAGATTACACATGGGTCCCTAAGTTGTGTTTTGTATATTGAGGATATTCATAATTATGATAAATATCCAAGATAACTTTGGTGGGTTGATAATCAAAATAAAAGATAATGGGAGATCCTATAGATCATTAGCATTATCCTCAAAATATGGGTGCTATCTAAAGAAAATAAATATAATGATAGTGGCTCATGAATAGAAGGGATGAAAGGGAAACACCCTTCCATAACATCATAGGACTCCTATTGCCTTTTCCATCTAAGAGGGGACTGGAATCTACCTGCCCCTCTCTCTATATCATAACCCTTGGAGGTTTCTTAATGATGGAAGTGTATATAAAGATGGTCGTAGATGGTCGTGCCTTTCCCTCCCTATCCACCGATCGGGAGAAGCACGGATGGGGGCAACCCTCCTTTAGGTCTATAGATGACCTCCTCCCCTCTCACATACCTCATCCTTCAAGTTTGGAGTCATGTGGTCAGATTGTTCTCATGCATAGGAGATGGGATCCCCATCTTCTGAGAGAATAAGATTGAGTAGAGGAGTATGGGCTGGCGGGGGTGAAGGGAGTGACTATGGCGGCCGATGCCATCAACCACTCCCCGACAGACTTCTGGTTCAAGCTTCGATGTAGACACGAGACCAACAACTCGTGGGAGCAAAACCGCGTGGGGTAAAGGTCAGCCACCAGAAGCCTCTATGTCCCTGGGTTCGACACCGACAACCGATGCTACAACATGGCTGGTCATCTGGCGGTAGTAGCATCGTGTGAGAAAGACAGAAGAAAGTAGAAGAGAATTGGCTTGCCAGTTGGCTTCCGAGGAGGGTGCTACTGTGGAGGGGGAGGAGGTAGATGGAGCCAAAACAAGGAGGTGGGGGCCTGAGGGCGGTCGGGATGGTCGTGGTGGTGTTATGCAGGGGCAGATAGAGGCACGCAGGGCCGAGCACTGCCTTTGCGTGGAGCAGAGGCCGGGCGTGAAGCCACAACCATGGTGCCAATGGCACATGAATGAGAACCAGGTTGTTTTCATTGTTGTTTTCGCTAGAAGGAGGACAAGGGTGGCCGTAGTAGATCATGTTGAGGGTGTGGTGGCGTGCAACCATCAAAGGGAGATAGACGAGTGATGACTCCCTCTCCAGCCGCGATGCCGATGTACATGCACATAGCGACGACTTAGCGTGAGGAGGGAGATGGGAAGAGTCGACCTGACCAAAACGACCCTCCAGTCTGTGGAGAAATGAATTGCGGCCCGAGGGCGAAATAGTCTTTTTTACATAACTTAGGCTCAACGCAGAAAGGTATGATAATGAATAAGTTGTCTACATGGCCACCTACCATTGGTCAATTTATACTTATCTTATAATAATTCTAGTTAATTACTGGTAGCTTAGAATATAGCAATATTATATATCAAATTGACCAAGAAAAGGAGAGGAATCCAAAGAAAATATAATAATGTTCTAATTATGATTCTTGTTCCAAAAGCATATGTAATATGTGTTGTAGTATGAGAAATAGAAAGGAAGATCTAGATTCCTCTAATATGATGTTTAATTGAGTAGATTAGGTTATGATGAGCTAATACCTGATCTAGACCTGCATAATGAAGAAATCTTTGATAATGAAGAATAATCATGTTTCTAGGTTAATAATCTCGTACAATGTTGATTTAGGGTTTGAAACCAATGTAGACATCGTGATATGATCCTAATTCTAGTAATGTGATTTATGTATCATGAGTAGTCTTATATGTTGAAGATGATGATTAGGGTTTCACCTAATATGCATAATGGAATTGGTAATCTTAAAAACCATAATATGGTTGGATTAAGGTTTGTAACCCTAACTTATAGTCCAAACATGAGATAGTCCTAAACCCTAGTATAGGAGCGCATCTAGATCTGAATAATATAATATGAATACATGGTGACACATATGTAGTATGCCTTATTTCAGATACTTGTTGATTACATGCTTTGTTGCTTGGATGTTTGGAAACATTCTTAAAGTATATGATGTTTTGCATGGTTTCTGTGATGGCATAAGGTACGTAGTTATGCTTATGAATATACATGTATCGAATTATGAGATTGTCGATGTTTCTCGATGAGATTGAATGACAAATAAACTACTTGCCTGTTTATTTAGTTCTTGCAAACTATAAAGTTCCTATGAGTATCATGTAAAGTAAATAATAGTATTCTGAACCCTAGGTTAGATTGATCTTAAGGGTAATGGACACAAGCCCCAGAGGGACAATGATTACACCTGAGGTAGTTGACCAGATATGGGTTAGAATATAAAAACAAGTTCATGTTCTTATATACAAGATAAAGATGTTGCTTATATGTGTACTTGTAATTATTGTTTGAAACCACGTACCAGTATAGAAATATACTGATCGTGTATTTGTTTGTCAGTGTTTTAGGTACCAGATATACTTGATAGTGTGGACATGAGATTACATATAAAGATGTTTAAGACACTAGAGTTATTCCTGATGATTTAGTTGTAATGATATATCTTCACACTTGTATAAGTTAGTTCTGTTTAAAAGTTATGTAACTCCTTAGAGGAGGTTTTTATGAAAACATGTAAATATTTGATCATTAATGGAAATTGTTTACCATTCTGTATTATTTCATGAATCTGTTCCTGGAATTTATGAGTGACGATTCACGACATTAAGGTCTTTTAGACACTCAAAAGTGTGGGTCATTACAAGAACAATGACTAGAGGATGGCACTGGGTTTGAAGAACACATGCTATAGGTGAATGGAGGGTTGTGGGAGGGATTAGAGATAGCACATGTGGTAGGGGTGGATGCACATGCACACTGGCAGGGTGAAACATCACCATCCTAAATTGCAGTAGTGGAAGGTTCACCCCATTCTAGAAATGGAACCGATAAACTTTAAATAGGGAAAGAAGCAAGTTTATAACCTAATTCATTAGTAATGGAAAGACCATTTTTAGGGTCATGTAATTAATGATATACTAACCCTAATCTTATAAATATGTTTAATATATTGTTTGTGGCCCTTAGATGGATCTAGGATCCAGCTAGGATGTTTGTGAGCTATATATGAGGTATATTGCACTCCTTAATTATATTGAGAAATTGATCTAGTTCTCTCTCTCTCTCTTTGTATGTTTCATTCCCCATGAGTCATATTGAGAAATCACTCTCTTGTTTCTCTCTCTTGAACCTCTATGAGGCATTTGTAATACTAAAATTTCTCTTTCATGTTTTGATTGGTCTATGTGGATCTAATTTACCAAGATAGATTATCTTATCTCCTTCATTTCTTGGCTATGAATGTTAGAACAAAGTTTTATATTAATCATCCTATTCCATGTGGTTACCTTAATTTGAGGATATGAATTAAATGAAACCCTAACTTTCAAGTGGTGGGATTTCATGGTCTTATGTCGTACCTTCTTTTTTGAAGATAATTGGTAGTTGTTTGTGGGTCCTCTGAACCCACTTAATATCAATTGGATGTCCTTTTGACAATGACTATACTTTATTGTGCCTATCATATTTGCATGTATGAACTTGCTAGTCATAACTAGAAGTAGTGACACCATATTTTTATAGGCACTAAGATTTTAGTCCTCCTTCCATTCACTGGGCTTTTAGTCCTACAACTATGCATTGCAGTTTCAGTCCTCCTAAAAAATACTAGACATATTTGACACTAAGATTTTAGTCTTCCTTCCCATTAGTAAAAAATGTATGTATTCCTACCCTAATTTTTAGTATATGCCAGTTTTCTTATTACTCCCCATGTGACTATTTATTTTTTTGGTTTTATTGATGTGACATTGTTTATAAGGAAAGAAATTCTCTTATTGATTATATCCTTAAATGAAACACCTTTTTAGTAATGAGTATTCCTTTGATCATCCACTTGGATGTTTTGTTATCTTTCTCTTTCTTCGTGAAGCCTTGATAAAGTGTTTTGTTTTCTTTTCCCTAATATTGATCAATCAATATTTATGTGTACATATTAGCATTATTATGCTGACAACTTCCAATGTTTCTTCTTTTATGGAGTATTCTTTCAACTCCTTATGTGAAGTACAAGGAGGACTTGATATGATGTCTTTAACTAGGCTTAGTAAAACTAGTTGTTTGGATATAGACTTGCAATAGTTCATACTTCCCTCTTCTTAGTTCTTTAATTTTTCTTGGCAAACCATTTGTGTCTCTCCTTTTTTTAGTAATCATGGGGAAAGATTAATGTTATAAGGAAACAATAAAATCATAAAAAATAGAAAGAAGAAATAAGTATTTGTACATGACCTATCTATACATAGAAAATGTATCGTCATAAATGAGAATCCACACCTTGTTGGAGATTTTCTTCAGATTAAGGAAGATCCTACAATTCCTCTCTCTCTTTACATATATGGTAAAACAAAAATGTTGCAGCCATCTTCTCCTCATTGTTCAGACTAAGAAGGTCATTATGGAACTGAGGTTTTCTCTTATATTATTGTTGGTAGATCTTCCAAACATCAATAGAGAAACGACATCCAAAGGACAAATGCTCCAGGTTTTCTTCACTATTTTTACAGACAACTGACATGGACACCAGCTAGAATCTAAAATTCTTCAAAATGTTAATAGTTGATAATCTGTTCAAAAAGCATTTCCACCAAATGAAAAAACCTCAATAGGGAACTTCATCAAACCAAATCCACTTTCCCCAAGGATAATATAGATGATCTAGTTTAGCTATGATCCAACCATCTCTAAGTCAGAAGGAATTTCTACTTTTATAAAGAATAGTGCATTTGCCATCAATTGGTTGAGGAAGACCTTTGAGAATTCATTCAACTACATCAGCTCCTCTGATGTTAGGAAAATTGAAATGATTTTCAGAGATTAAATTATTCGATTTGCAACTTTGAAAATCGTTGGAATTTCAGTGTTGTTTACCTTGATGTAAATCCCCAAGTGGGATATCAACATGCATTTTTTTAAAAATAATTACAAATAGTTTATATACTTTATTATGTTGATATTCTTGTATATCAATATTTTGAAAGAAAAATACACCTATTACATCATGCTTGTTAGTGTGTTAAATTAGATGTGGTTATTACTCAAATTGGGTAAGGAGTGGATCCCCACTTGGGTCCCACTCCTTACAAGAGCAACAACCAATGGTTTTTATCAAATAACTTACTATCCTTGTTACAATGAGGAGTTAGGTCATGTTATTTGAATGCTTTACATATCCTAGATTTATTTATTGCTTCATGACATACTTGTTTGCTTTAGGTTACTTGTTCATTGGTTGATGTAATCATATAACAATGAACCTAACTATCAAGATAAATTTAAAGTAGAGCCTTGAGTTCATGGAACCATCCCCTTGGGTCGTTAGGGGGGGACAGGGAAATATGTTAATATTGTAGCATTTTAGAATTGTGAGAGATGATTGGATCCATATATTTGTCAATATATGGGGATTCTTAGGAGGGAATACCCCTATTGTATTCATATATTTTTTCTTGGGTGATGGTGTGTAAGTAATACGATGCTTTATGGATGGTGGTTACCTTATTTTATATGATGTCATGACCTATGTACCCAAGGTGGGTCTATATCAGTAAATTATCTTTGAAGTGTATATCCACAGTGGGTTAGCTAGCTGGTGTTCTACCTGCCTTTTGATACCTCACATTCACCTGTAGTTTTGAGGAGAGGTCTAGGGAATCAAAATATCCTTAAATCTTATAGGAAAGGTTGGGATGTCTTAGTAGCATCTAGTTAGTTGTATGAGTTGTACACCCTTCACAAATCAAGGAAGTAAAACATACACCATTTGTGTAGTATAAATGCTAGGTTTAATTAATGCTAGACATGGTTGCACTTTGGATTGTATAAGAATTGGTATTGGATATATATATCTATGGTATCTAACAAGTCTGGCATGTAAACACAATGCCAGAAAAGATGGGTACAAACATACCCTCAAATATACCTATAGTTATTATACTTATTATTTTATATGTCTTCCTTATCATATTATTCCAAGGAAGTAATAATGTTTCAAGAATTATATCATATCATTGGGAATCAGAGTCACCCTTGCAATTTTCCACACCTTTTAGGTGAGCGGTGTCCCATTAGTGGTGTAGAAGATCAATAAGGAAGGAGAAGGATTTAAGATCAAGATGAGGGTGATGTTTGTGAAAATGGTTCTCGGAGGTAGGTGATGTTTGTATGACCTCATATAGAGACACAACATACAGATTTAGAGCCATAAACGTCCTTGTACTCTCAATTCCTATATATTTGTGTTTTCGTGGTATCCTTTCTCTGTCTTGGATCATGTATATACATGCACAACCTCTAAAACTAGTGTTGTGAATGTTGTAATATGTCACACACATGTTTTATAGTAATGCCACATCTATAATGTTCCACAAATTTTTATTTTGAGATTTTTTGGCTGTGGTGTTTAGCCTTGTTTGGATGTTTTACGTTATATATTCTTGTGTATGAACCTGATGTTAAAGAAAGGTTTATTCATGATATTTAATGAAAATTTTATTTGATATATATATGTAGCTTACGTGTGTGATGACATTGTTAGATTTCAAATTCAAAATTTGTTTTGAGTAGTCTTTCTCATATGGCTTTGAGCATCACAATTTTTAGTATTAGAGCCTAGGTTCTCTTAGTCTACAGTGAAATGGGATTAGGATATCATGCTTGTTTGTACAACTCCACCATATCAACCATTGATTATGATTGTGTATATATGGCTGGATGTTATGATAAACATGCTGATAGTAACCACGTTGGATAACATGAGCATGAGGAAGAGAGGATTCCCCACCCGAGTAGCCTGATATAACACAATTTGACCAGAAAAAACCATTTCACCGAACCTTCCAGTGCTTGTTCAAGTAGGTGATGTATACATTCATCTAGTTTCTAGGCACACTTCCAATCTAAGACACCAGAAGGTAGTCCTCAAACATAGAGCGAAATAGTTCTAGTAAGAAGTTCAAGCGACTAAAGTGGGTATAGGTCATGGACTCCATGGTTACTTCAAACTCAAATGATGCAAATTTTTTTCTTACGTGGCATGAGGAGGCCTTTTCATTGCTGAATATATTGGATGAAGATAAGCAGAAGCACACCATGTATCTATTCAAATAGAATGATGGTCATTGGTGGGACATTGAGGATGAGAAGATCCATGGGGAAGTCATCACCTGGCCAGTTCTTAGAAGGGAGTCAATAAATTGGTACTTCCCACCCTCTTATTTGGAAGAGAAGATCACACAATATGAGTAGGTCTGAAAGAGGACTATTAGTATAAAGATTAGTTTTTAGATCTATTGAGTTTTTGTCCATACATGGCATGACCAAAGAGAATATGATTTGTATGTTTGAGAAGGGGTTGAGATAGAGATTGAAATGTTGGTCTTGACCTTGGAGTCATGCAAGAATTTTCCACCTTTATTGAGTCGGTAAGAAGGAAAAAAATGACCTCCGTGAGCAACCAGCATTGTGATGCCAAGAGGAAATTGGCACACCCTTCATGATAGTTCTTTGGAAGCCCTATGAAGTTATGGTTTTGTGGGCCATCCAGACCTTAGTATTGTATGTCCCATCCAAGTTCAGCGACATTAGATCCAAGGATGAAACAAGCACATGGGTTACCTAGAAGAGGTCATGGGAGAGGGCTACAATAGTCTGGGGTGTATAAATATGGGTTCATCTCACTGACAAGGCCATCTGGGCAGCAAGTATTGTCACGAAAGACATGCTACTACTGCCAATAGACTAGGCATATGATGGTACACTATACCCTATTAAACCAGGAGGCATCCCAATCATAGGGGTGGTACTCGTAAAACCTGCAACAACATAGTGGCAGCAACGACATGGGGCTTGGACCACCTTCTCAGCATTAATCTTTTGGATCCACAAGTAGAGTTCAAACTAGAGGAAGATCTCAGCCACAGCCTAATACTACATGATGATACAACCTAAGGGTGTGATCAACCCTGAAGTTCTTATCAACCATATGGAACTCTTTCGATCTGAGTTGTCTTCTTATGTATATGTATATATTTTAATCGATTTGGGTGTGAGACACTCTTTTATCTCCCAAGAGGTGACTATACATTATAACTTACATATTTTTTTGCTGACCTTAACATCTTTTTATTAAAGCCCCTTTATTGATTCCATAGTTGTTCGTGAGGTGTGTCCATCCTATGTTCCTGTATTCTTTGAACAAAACATTCAAGTGGATCTAATGCCATTTGGGATGCATGGTTTTTATGTGATCCTTGACATGGAAACATTATACAAGTATAGAGTGGAGTTGGACTATAAGTCCAAGTTAGCAAAGTTTTGGGAAGGAGACATGTATTGGACCTTCCAAGGAGATAGGAAGATCCTTCCTATGTGTTTGATGTTTGCTGCCATAGAAGAGAAGCTAATGTGGGCAGCTCATGTAGTTGATACTAAGGCTGTGAGTCCTAGTATATATTGTAACCATAGTCTGAGAGTTTGAAGATGTCAATCATAATAAGTTTCATAGTGTTCCACCTCCACTAGAATTGTTTTTTAGATCAATATGTAGGGAAATACGACATCAGAAAGGCAGTGGAATTTTTTTTTACTAACAAATTTCCCCTTAACCAGCAAATCACGTCAATAACTATGCAATGGGAAGGATGGTTTCACGAAGATATACCTGGTCCTGGAGAAAGTCTAGTGACAATCCTCATCGATGTAGATGTGCACTCTATCTTGGACGGTATTTGTGCAACTCATGAATGCACTCAGACTCATCTGACTACTTCTCCATGGACATCAGACTCGAACAACTACTGAAGTGGTTTCTTAGATCTTGCCATAGATTGTGAGTTGATGTTTCTCTCCTCATAGCAACCAAAGGACTCCTACCTCTAGAATAGTCCACACAGACCAACTAGAACTCATGTCATCCTGTAGGAACAGACAGGAAGGAGTTGTCCCTCCCATTGGTGTACTAGTCACCAACACAATCTCCCACAACAATGATCCCCAGTCATTTCTCTCCCTTGGCTATCCCTCCCTAGTCAGGTAGGACTTACTTGGGATCTCTTGGTTACCACAACCAGAGAGGAAAACAATTGTTAAAGAAACTGCTTCTCAAATGTCTATGTAGTAGTTGTGTTTAGGGAAGCCCCCAATGCCCCTCTATATATAGGAGGGGTTAGGATCAGGGTTTACAGTCCCCAACCAATACGAGACTAAAGTGGGATTGCAAAGGACTTGAAGATCTTGAATTTCACAACAATTCTAGAAGTTTCACATCCTGCATGTGCCAAAACATTTATCTTTCCTAGTGAGATGATTGTATCGCATGCAAGATGGTCATTTTACTAAGTGAAATAGTCATTTCATAGTTACTAGTTTTGCACATATGTTGGAAATTCAATTTCAATTAGTACTCAACTCAATGTCAACACCAATCCTTGATGCAATCGAATTGCACTCCTAAGACGGTCGTTTGGCACAACTAAGATGGGTGTCTCACACCAAGCTAGACGACCATTTCACACAAGCAATATGGGTGTCTTGTAGACCAGGTCAAGTAGAATTCCAACCAATGTACAATACAATCAACCTGCACTCCTAACAACAGTCTCAACACTTGAATTGATCATTGGGTAGTTTAGTCAGCTGATCCGTTGCATGAATTGAAATACATAAACACTCTAGTAATCAATTCAATCATCATTCAAGATTAAACTCCTCTTCTAGATGAGTTCCTATGTGTGTGACCCTATAGGTCCCATATCACATTGGCAGTGATTGTCCATAACAATGTATGACATCACAAGCAAAGAGTGGTGCCTAGTCGCACATTAGTGCTACCCAAGTGAAAGGAAAGTCGGGGAAGCAACTTCAACCTACAATCTGTGTATGGTGTTACATTATTTGTATAGTTCCTTTGTCACAAATATCCAAATTGAACAAGAGGCATGGAGTAGTCATCCGATATTATTCAATCTTGTACCTTGAACCAGAGTAGACTGCATGAGATATATGTAAGATCAATATCACATATTGACTCACATGTGTATGGCCATACTTTTCTCAATTGCTCTAATCAAGAGGCCTTTGGATATCATACTCCCATCGGAGGGACAAATCCCATTTCTATCACTCACAATCTATCCCCATGTATCAAAGTCATCCAATCATCACCATTATAACAACCCAGGTTTTAGGACTGTGTTTGATGATGTCAAAGTGTACCCAACAACATGTGATGAGTGTAATGATTTTAGGTCTAAGATCTACAACCACCACCATCACTGGAGAGCTGACTATGACTTCCATGATGATGGCTTCCATGAGTCAGTCTCAAGGTGGGTCTATTCGATACACTTTTCTCTGACATGTATCTATGTGCTTGGTTTCATATTGCCATATCATGACTAGTGAGATGTAGTCATCAACCAAATCACACTCTGATCTTATATGTTATTGTAGTCTATCAACCTTCCACAATAACAACCGATCAGGTACATAATGAGAATATGTATATGTAGTCTTAACATCCGTATGATCTTGTTTCGACAAGGCTAATACATGAAGACATATGTCATTGAGTAATATTATTCTCTACACATTTATAGTGTTTCATCATTATCTCATAATTGAATGAAACATAATAAATTGGAAGCTTTCCTTTTGTTATTAATTATCAAATCATGTATATAATGCCTCATCATATGATTGTCTCTTTGGGCATACATACTAACAGACTCCCACTTGCACTTAGAACCAATCACCCACATATCTCATCTTGAGTTACCTAACATGACCTTCATGCTTCTGCTGCGCAAGTGCTTTTATAACGGGTTTAGCAACGTTTTCGTTATGTCAATATTTTGCAATTTTGACATCTCTTCATTGTACGGATATTCGTATGAGATGGAAGTTTTGTAGTATGCTATCCGAGATTCTCAGCCTAACTAGTAGCTCCATTGTTTTCATCAGAATTTCTACTATGTCATCAATGGTTTAGAACCTCACACAAGTTCACCCAAATGAACTTCTTGATCCATACAATATCCTTTACTATTTTCATAACACAGAGATACTCAACTTATTTTGTAGATTAGAACAACTATCATTAGCTCAGTACCCTTTCTAGCTTATAGTTCTCATTTAATGTAAAAAATAGATTGCGATTATTTTGTCAGTTTAGAATCATGCATGGGTGTAACCCTTTACATCCAACTCTTCCTTATTACTATAAACTATGAACCAATCCTTTAAGTGCTTCACAAGAACCTAAGGATGTTCATTATGGTGGTCTAGTGACTCTCACATGTATCTAACATATACCCTCTCATCATGTCCAATATATACAAGATTGCTTGGCAGGCATATATATTTTTTCTAATCATGTCAAATACATATGAGATGACTAGATATCCACTTGTCATGTCCAATACATACGAGAATATTGGATATCTTCTCATCATGTCCAATACATATGAGATAACGAGATAAGTACATAATGTTGCATTCAAGATAGATCCAATTGTGAATGCATATGGCATCTATCCATGTGTTCCTCTTCTTCATAAGAATTAGGACACTAGGCTCCTGAGAGACTAACTCCATGGATTGTGGGCAAATTTTTTTCTCATTGAGTCTTGCATGTTGAACTATTCAACATATCACCAATGTATGTTCTCTTACTTAGGTCAAGAAGATTTCAAATCTACCTCTATAGACCTCCATCCCTATCACATAGGATGCTTCACCTAAACCCTTCAGAGAAGGTACTTTTCCTTGCCATGTTTTTACATATGTAGGATAAGGACGTCATTCCCCATCATTATGTGGAATAGTAATATGCTCCCACGAAATCTTTTGTAATCACACATCTTCATTCTGACTCAAGTCAAACCCTTTGACTGTCTTGTCAAATAGAAGATTCTAGCTCTAAGATTCTTGCTTCAATCCACAGATTGACCTTTGTAGCTTATACTTTATTTGCATTAATGGATTTATAAAACCATTAGGCCATGTCACCTACACATCCTCATAATGATTCCATTTAAGGAATGCAGTTTTACCATCCATATGACAAATCTCACAGTCATGCAAAGCTACAATAACAAGCATGATCCAGGTAGATTTAACCATTGTAACTGGTGAAAGATTTCATCACGTTCAACACCTTGAACTAGTTTGGAACTCTTTACACCCAGTTTACCCTTCCATTTTGGTATTCTTACAAAACCCCAATGCACCCTATTGGTTTAACCCCTTCAGGTGGATCAACAAAGGTGATACCTTGTTGGTTACATGGAATCCACCATTGATCTTATGGCCTCAAGCCATGTATACAATTATGATACCTTAGTACCTTCTAGGTAGTTTGTTGACTCATCTCTATGATCAACTCGCTACCTTTTGAGCTATAATATATCATAATCTTTCAAACTCAAGGTGTGTTCTACTAGAACTATGAGTTATTGTGTTACATAAGGAACTTTGAGCTTTCACAACAAGTTGTGATTCTCCCTTTCCTATTGTACCTCTTTAGGTTCTATGTTTTCTTGTTTTTCTTGAACATTTAGAGTTCTACTTTTAATCCCATAGAATCCTCTGGAACTAAGATCCCTTTTAGGAATTCAGCCATCCTAGCAACAAACAATTTGTTGTCGTGTTGGAATATAAGTAGTATTCAACAAGATAACATTCATGTGATTTGTGGATAAAGCATTTTAAGAAAAAAAATTGTTATATAAGACTTGAATCCTAATCACTACAAAAGACTCATCATGACTCCTCCCATGCCATATCTCATATGGTGTCTTTTGAACAAATTTACACGATACATTGTTTTAGTGTAAAGCATGTGCCTAAAGAAATTGTAAGATCAGCTAGACTTGTTGATAATCTCACCATGACTTAACATGATGTGATACCTTCTTTTTGACACATCAATATGTTTCAGGTGGAGTTCAATGTGATACACTATCACGATCTCTCTAGAAGGTCCTCAAACTCTTGGCCTAAAATATTTCAACATTGATCATATCAGTGGATCATAGTACTTTACCAAGTGGGTTTCATACTTCATTCATAATCTCCTGAACATTTCAATAGATTCATACTTATATTTCATTAAATACAAATTTCAATATCTACTGATTGTATCAGTAAATATAATGAGGTACTTGTAACTGCCTTTAGAACTCATTCTAAAAGGTCTATGTACATCATCATGTACTAGTCCTAATGGAATAGTCGATCTCCCACTACATCTGGTGAAGATGCTTTTCTCATATTGCACAACAAATAAGACATGCATATCTCTATTGGTTCAATAACGAAAGGAGTCTAGATAACCATCACATAGATTTTGGAGATGTATTTCTCATTTTTACGCCAGACCAATGGGTCATTTGCAATTATAATGGAATGGTGGTAACTAATGTAGGTGGGTTAACACAAACTATATTGGAATAATCCCACACTTACATGTATCTAATGCACCTAGGTACCAACAAGATGTAACATAATATCAACAACCTATATTCATGGCATGGCTGGAAAAAGGATGTTATAGAGTTTGTACCAAAATTTTGGTTTGTCAATAGGTCAAGGCTATTTATCAAAGGCCTGGACAAACCTTGTAACCCCTCCCTATTCGAAAATGAAGTGGGAGCATGTGACTATGGATTTCATGGTCAATTTTAGTAGGAGCTCTAAGGGAAAGATTCCATATGGTTAATAATAGAACAGTTGACCAAGGTAGCACACTTATTACAATTCAAGACCGCCTTCATGGCTGAGAGATTGACATAAGTCAACATAGATGATATTGTGTGGATTTAAGAATTATCTTCCACAATAATATATGACAGAGGGCCATAATTCACTAGTAGGTTTTGGTACCGTCTACAAAAAATAATTGGGTATGCAGCTAGGGTGCAACACATCCTTTTATCCATAGACAAATGGAAAGTCTAAGAGAACAATACAAACCTTAGAGGACCTGGTGAGTTCTTATGTTTGTAGTTAAAAGGAAGTTGGGAGGATCATGTTAGCTCAATAGAATTTTCTTACGATAGAAGTTATCTCATGAGCCTATAATGGAACCATAAGTGGTGTATGAAAGACATTGCAGTTCATCCTTGTAATGGTTTGAAGCCAGTAAAAATTAATTGTTAGGACCAAAACTACTATGCAAACCTAAAATAAGTTGAAGATAATCAGGATGCAACCATAGGAGTTGGGATAGGCAAAGGTCATATGTAGATAACCATCATAGGCCCTTGTAATTTGAAGTGGGTGACATGGTTTAACTCAAGATATCAACTTCAAAGGGAGTTCCAAGATTCAATAGTGGGGAAAGTTGGAACCCAGTATTGTGGAAACCTATCCAATTATCATGTAGATAGGGAAGGTGGCATATAGGTTAGAGTTACCGCATCGACTGTAGATATTATATAACATTTTCCATGTGTCAATTTTGTGGAAGTTCCAACCAAAATGTAATCTGATGACCCAAACCATGGAGTTATAGCTTAATGATGTCATTTCATGTGTAGAGGCACCCATGTTGATTTTGGATATGCCATTACAAAAACTGAGGAACAAGGTCATATTGTTGGTAAAGTTGTTGTGGCATCATTGTGGTGTTGAGGAGGCAACTTGAGAGCTCTATGAGGAAACAAGTAGGAAATACCCAACCCTTTTCTCCTAGAATTTTGGGGACAAAATACCTATTGGGGGTTTATAGTTGGATGACTCCTAACCTAGGTTAACCTATTAATATTTCTTTGTTAACCTTATAACATATTTAGATGCATATATTAGAATATGTTTGACTGTTTGGAAATAATGTTTGTGGACCCATGTACAAATTAACTTTTGGATAGGGTTTCCATTCAATTTGTACAAGGGATGATGGTTGCTTCCTTTTTATCCTTATTGGGTATAGGTTGATGCATTTAAGTGGTCTATTCAAATCTAGGTGCCTTTATGTCAGTTGAGAACTAATGTAAGTGTGTCTAACCTTCCATCGATTGAAGACTGACAAGGTTCCTCTACTTGTTCGTCGATTTGTAGCAACTTGGACCTTTGTCAGTTTAGGATTGATGAGACCATTCTTCCCTTTTGTCGATTGTAGGGTGCTGGGTTTTTTTCAGTTTGAAGACTGATGGTGTCGTCATTCCCTTCCATCAAAAGACTGTTGATGGACAAGGCTGGCCGAAGTGACCTTTAATATCTTTTTTGGTTGTAGATAGGTGCCTATATTCCATTATAAGGAAACCGGTGGAAAAATATGCACCATGGATAATCGATGGTTTTGTGCAATCCCTCTACTATGACACTTATGATGTACCTTCTGTTATTTTTTTTGGTGATTTTCAACTGGTGAGCTTTATCAACGAGACGATTACCTAGAAATGTGTATCGATGGAATGTTTGAGTGTACCTTCTGATGGCATGCCTGATCAATGAAGGTACAACTCTAAACAACGACATGATAGTTTGAACAACTTTTTTCTATTTTATGGGGTTATATTAACCTTTAGCTGTCCTTCTAAACTCACTAGAACATTGTGACATCATGTTTCTACAAAGTGAATCGCCATCAGTTGACGACAACCTACATCATTTTCGGTTTAGTTGAATCTTTCTTTCATGAGGATCTAACTCTGTTCTCTACTTTTTTGATGCAAGGCAAGCCAATTGTTGGCTTTTGAGCTCTTATCGGGTTAATTCAAACCACAAATGTGTGTTTTCCTAGTGATCTTGAGATTCTTGTCCTTCTTGGACACTTTCTAGCTATTTCTTCTCTAGGGTTTCAACCTAAGAGTTTGACATCTTGCTTCAACCTTTTCTCTCTTGTTTGTTTGGTTTCTCCCAATCGTATATCGGTGGCTTCTGAGAAGTTAGAAGAGAGGAACAAAAACCTTAGGAGAGTTTTCTTTAACAACGGAGTTTGTCATAAAGTCGGTGTCTTCATGGTAGTTGATCATGCACATACCCATTTTTTCCCTATCAGGCAAGTGATATAACATATGTTTCAATTATTACCTATTGTGTGCTTTCATGTAATTCATCTTGTTGTTATATAGCTATAAAATACTAAAAGTGGCAGTTTCATGTACCTTAGGCCTTAAATGATGAGTTTATGTGCTTTCTTGTGTAGGCTATATAGTGCGCATACCCTTCTAAGGCATAAATATTATTTATCTAGTGTCCTTGGGAAAGTATATGACTTTGGATGACATGATAAGTTTAGTGTCTCATCCCTAGTGTTGAATATGACATGCATGTTTAAAGATTGTTATCTTGTGGCTATTTATGCCCATTATAGGTTCATCATGTATGTTTAGAATCACTCTCATAGTATTATGCTGCTTAAATATGAAAATATGACTCCTTTACCAGAATAAGGAGGGTTTACCCATGTTCTTGTTATAAGAGGGGACAACCATTGATTAATTTTCCAGAAAACCTATTGTCCTTGTTACAATGAGGAGTTAGGTCATGTTGTTTGACATCTTCTATCATCTAGAGTTATTTACTTCTTCATTATTTGTCTGTCTTCTAGTAGACTACTTAAGAAATTTAAAGTATAGCCCCAAGTAAGTAGAAACATCACATTGAGCTGTTAGGGGGGTGGGGAACATCTTGTAGTGACCTAGAATTGTGAGAAGGTGCTGAGAGCCACATATTAGTGAATATATGGGGACACTTATGAGTGGATATCCTATTGCTTTTAAATGGTTTTGCCTGGGTGCAGGTATGTAAGTATTATTATCTCTTATGGAGGTTGTTTACCCTATTTTGTGTGATCTATGACTTGTGTACCTAGAGCAAGCCTATTTTGGTGGATCAGCTTGGAAGGGGTATATCCATGGTGGGTTAGCCAGAATGATCCCTACATTTTGATATCTCTTTTCAACCAGAGTTGTGAGGAGAGGTCTAGGGAATCTAGATATACTTATATTTATGTGGATGGTTAGGATGGCTTAATAACATCTAGTTATCTATATGGGTTGTATGCCCTATACAACCAAGGGCACTAAAACATATGATTGTTGTGTATTATAACTGTTAGATTTAGTTGACATTAAACATAGATGCATCTTGGATGGTTTAAGTATTAGTATTTGATATATATCTATGATATCTAAGAAGTGCTACAGGTACGTGGGATGTCAAAAAAGATGGGTAAGAACATATCACCAAGTATACCGATAGTTATTATACTTGTTGTTTCATATACCTTCCTAATCATATTCTTCCTAGTGAATAACACACATTTAAGGCATTATATCATA
This sequence comes from Alisma plantago-aquatica, assembly GCA_963693085.1. Classification (NCBI taxonomy): domain Eukaryota; kingdom Viridiplantae; phylum Streptophyta; class Magnoliopsida; order Alismatales; family Alismataceae; genus Alisma; species Alisma plantago-aquatica. The sequence continues at coordinate 659,673,085 of OY856409.1, read as the reverse complement.
TTGATGGGACTTGGGGTGTCAACCCTATGATTTTCCACCCTTCTTAGGTGAGCGTTGCAACTATCCTAGCGGGAGTGGAGAAGATCAACAAGGAGGAAGAAGGCATTAAGATCAAGAGGTTTGGATGTTTGTATGAATGTATCTTGGAGGAAGTTGACATTTATGTGACCTCTATTACACATAAAGTATATAGGGATATATTCATATTTGTACCTATACCAAGTGCTAGCTAGTTGTGTTTTCATGGTATCCTTTTTTCACTTGAATCATGTATATGCGTGCATTACTTCTAGAACAAGAGTTATGAATGTTGTAATATGTCTGACACATAGTCTAAAGTAATGCCACATCTGTAATGTTTTAAACATTTTTTATGACACTATGTTGGTTTGGTGTCTAGCCTTTTGTTGATAAAAGGCTTGAGAACTAAGAAAATGATGTTCTGTCTTATGTATCTTGGATATAAATGTGATGTTAAAAAGAGATTGGTTTGTGATATTTGGGAAAAAAATTATTTGAGATATCTATGTGGCTTATGTGTGTGATGACGATCTTAGGTACTAAGCCACACATTTTGTTTTGAGTAATCTCTCTCTTGAGGCTTTGAGTGTCACATCATTGAAGGTATTTTAATTGTTTGAAGCTTTTCTTAATTGTCGAATAACCAAATATATATTAATACTTGAAATCTTGAGGAGTAATACTAAATGTTTCACAATGGAGTGTTGGCATTGAGTTCCTCAAGATGGTTCAAGGATTTCTAGACCTTCATAGGAGGGAAAGTATATCCATTGTGAAATTTCCATATATTTGTCATTATTTTGCCACCTCGCCCAAAGCTATTCTCTGGATAGAGATTTGAAGCTTTGTAACTCTTGGTTTTTTCCATTTTGACATGTGTCGCCACTAAAATCATGTGGGACACTCAAGTCATGTCATAATTTGTTAAGGTGATAATAAGTATCAAACAAAATCTCTAGTTGTGATGTTTAATGAAACTAGTAAAAATGGAAATGATTCATAGAAGAAAGGGAGTTATGAGGTTGAGTTGGCATTGGCCCATGAATCGTGTTGCCCAAGTAGGGGTCACCTCCTTAGTAGAAACACATACTAGCACTAGTACATTTATATCATCTAATGCCACTTTTGCTAACATCGGTTCCAAAAAAAACTTACACCATATTATCAATAATGTCAGTTCATAAGTAAAACCATCACTTTTGGTCCTACCAATTTAAAAATACATGGGTACCTCTTTAACTATAACATCATTTTTATATAAGTGAAACCACGTCTTAGATCACTAGTGAAATACAAATTTTCAAGGAAAAATATTTCCTCCAAAAAAATTATGTTTAGAGCCAGTTCATCTAAGAATCGATGGCACAAAGCTCACACCATGTCACCATGGAAAAAATTATCTGTAACATCCCCGAATTCTGCCGTCTAAAGACTTAGAAGGCTCGAGAGGAAAAATCCGAAAACATTAGAAATTATATAAGAGAGAAATGCGGAAGCATACATACGCATACATGAACTTTAAACCATGACATACACCATAAAAATTTCTCAACATTCAACATGTATATATTACCAAGTGAGTTATTACAACATGATTTACAATTACATATTGAATGAAAATTCTACAGTCTAAGAACATGTATGCTAAACTAGGATCTACACAATAGGTACAACCTATACAACTTGCTCACATCCTGTTCTTTTATCCCCTGCTAGCTCTGAACCTAAAATATACATGAAATAGTGAATCAACATAAAGTTGGTACGTGGTAAAAGGTACAATAGTATGGTTGCATGTATGAAAATACTTGAAGAAAGAACAAAGAAAAGAAAACCATTGCTTAAGGAAGAAAATTAGGTAAACAACTCTTTTACACATTTCATTTGATGTAGTTGTACTACAATTTTATAAGCACTTCTCATACATCCAGTATGGGAAAAATTAATTTATCATACATCTAACATGGGAAATTCACCATACATCCATGTTAGGCAACATACATCCATGTTAGGCAACATACATCCATACTGGGCCATTGCACTAGTAGCTACAACTCATCACAATGTCCTTTTATGTTTCATTAAGTTTTGATGAAGTCTATTACATAGTAGTTCAACCAATCAAAGTATAAGTAAATAGTTCCACACAAGATACACCTTATCATCAAAACTAATCTTATACTTAATAAGACCAAATACCCGAGTTCAGAGAATCATAACTATCCTTGATCATCTAAACAATTGGGTCATTACCTTCTAGGCCAATTAGGATCTTCCACATGTGCTCCCTAGGGTGCATTACTTTACTGGGAAGGACTGAACCGAGCCAGTCTAACCTGGGTTTTTCCAGACCCAACTCTCTCTCTCTCTCACTGCACTTGCCTGACGCCTGCAGGTATTCCTGTGTTCATTTCAACCAGGGCATCAAGTCTTCATCGTGCAATCTGGGCCTAGTCTGGCTGGAAACTCGACGACCTCCTCTCTTACAAGGCTCCAAGTCAGGTCCTACCATGATGTCACTTACTGAAAGACCTTCACAATTGCCATCACTATGGCACGACAAGGAGAGACCAAGAGATGAATCTTGGTGTCCTTCTGGTTGCACCACCATCGCACACAGCTTCGGCGAGGGATCATGATAGGATCGACCTTGAACCTACACATAATTGCAGTAGGGTTGCTTCAGAACTCCATACCGACACTAACTCTGGGATGCGGTGCTCCGCGTCCTGGTTCCCCATAGAAGTCGCCGCCATGGAAGGTTCTGCTGGTAGCGGTGAGTCCCAGATCTTACCCTCACCCCTTGGTCGCTACTAACCCCAGGTTTCCATCACACAAAGATTTCAAGTCATCAAAGGAGACTCCTCAATCTAGGAACACCACTGAGGGGATGCTAACCATTGTTTCTCACAGGGTCCAATTTCACCTTCTTCTTAGTCATCAGAATGAAGGATGGTGGCACCTGAAGGGGACTTCTTCCTCAACACCTGACTCAATCTCTCAAGATCTCAAGGAGATTTGCAACCTCGATCAGGTATCGACTTCCTAGAAAAACACTCGGGTCGCTCACTTGATAGTCCTACATCTCTGGAATCAGCTGCTTAGCAACGATGGAGAAAGGGGGAGATGAGGGTTGTCATATCTGAGTATTTTGGGTCTCCTGCCTCAAGTGAAGGGTCCACCAATTAGAGTGTTGCACTGATCATGGGCTCACCAAGGAGATTCCCTTGACCTGTGTCACATCCCAATTTTCAAAACCAAATTAAAATTTGGAATGGAGTTTTTATAAATAATAATAGTTGAAGGTTTTTATGCAAAATACCAATAATGGTTGTCCTTATATGAAAATGGGATGAGAAAATTTAAAATAAGACCCAAATTCATATTTCCTTTTTAATTATGCACTATGTATATCAATTAACTCGTATTAGTCCTCTTTTCTTTTCTCTCTCCTCTAAGGTAGCCATAAGCCTAGTAAATAATTAAATAGGTGACCATGTGGTCATTGAATGAGAAAAACATGAAATTATGACTCTGGGATTCAATATTTGGAGCATTTTCAAATTACATTACTCTTAATGCCTCTTAATTAAGGTTTATAGCCAATATAGAAACTATGGGCCTAAATGTGCAAAAACATGAAATCTAATTATACAAGAACGTTCTAGACCTTCACATTAGCATATGTTTCAAATTTCAAGTCATTATGACCACGTTTGACCTTCCAAACCAATTAGGAAATGTTGGGATATAGTTTGATTAGGAAATGCATTGAATACATTGTGTCACATTAAGATTCTGTTATTTTTACTCTATCATGCGACCCTTTTTACTTGCCATTTCAGATGCATTATCTGGACCATTCATTCCAGATTTGGTGGCTACTCCTTTATCTCCTACCTCTATTTTCCTCGTTGGACTGAATGTAGTGGGAGAGATTTTCATTCAATGGTCAATTCTCCCCCGTCTCTCACCCATTTCATGTGATTCTTTCTCGAAAGTGATTGTCTCTCTCCCCTAAACCTAATGATCGCTAACATACCCTCTCTCACACACTATACAAGAAACACCCAGTTAGGGCTTGAACACCCCCCCTCCGTGAGAACTCACAGCTGCCACCTAAGAGCCCATGCTTCCGTTTTTATGCATTCAGTAGCACCACCAGACCCTGAGACCTCCTCCTACACCTTCAATTGAAGCTCTAGATCCCCATAGAACCCCCACCTACTCGTCATTCTCCTCTGATGACTTCATCATCGCTTGGGGCTCTTGCACACCCTTCTATGCAATTAAAGCTTTGAGAATGATCTACAGTGACCCCTCATGATTTTACGAGCATCCTCTTTCCCTGATTTGCTTCCAGTTTTCGTACCCTATAAGGCTGCTAATGGTTCTCACCGGTGTTGGTCGCCTTGGCCCTTAGCTCCCCCTCTGACCACAGAAATGCATGCCTCAACCTCGCCTTGCTTCAAGGAGTGATTTCCGACCTTCAATTCACATTTTTCTGGCCTTTCTCTCTAGTTTTGCCCCTCCGAATTTCTCCCCTGTTGTCGTTGTTTCAATGATCTGCTTGTGTTTGTGGTTCTTCTTTTCTTCTCGCAACTATTCACTTAGTTTCTCTATCCTCTCGTGAATGCTTTCCAGGCTTTTACCCTCGGGGTTTCAGTCCGTTTTCACGCCTTGACCCGCTGTGTTTCGACTGCCTTGGTTGTACCATGGAACCTGGTGCTCCAGTGCGCCCCATGTCCTGATCCCAGGCTCGTTGACTCTAGCTCGACGCAAGGAATCCAATGAGCCCCTCAACTCTCCATGAGTAGCGTCCCTCTGATCTCTCAGACTAGGGGATCGAGATCTCTAGTTCTTCTGGTTGAAGCCATGGCTGACGATGAGCAGGATGGGAAGAAACCAGGTTCCGTAATGACCTCAACACCCTCACATCGAAATGTTGTTGTCACACTGTCCATGGGTATTCTGGAGTTTTCGACACACGATTTTGTATTTCAGCCACAAGATATCATTTGTGACGAAATGTCACGTTTACCCCTGTTATTTCAATTAGATGTAACATGTGACCTAGATATTTATGACCTTTAGCCTTTTATTACTTTGGGTTATTTTTGATTTAAATGAATGTCACGCCAAAGTTTCCTGACTTCTGATTGGTCCAGAATGCAAAATGCATAACTTGTGCATATGACCTCAGAAAAATATGCAAATACACTCATTGAAAAGCTCTTTTGATTTCTCATCGACCTAGAGTATTTTCAAATGATGTTTTACACATTAAATTGCCTCAATAATTCAAGGACGAAGATTTGGGTTTAAGGGTTATGAACCTATGTACATCTTATGGCTTCAATATAATTACAGGTGTTTAAAGACTCAATCAGGTCAGATGACTTGACCTAAGGTGGTTTACAATAGGTCAGTGGGCCATGCATATTTGGTACAAGTAATTGGGTTTAATGCATGTTATTTATGATTATGCACTTTAGTATGCTACATGAATTATGAAATGCTTTTCCAAAGAATACATCATGCCTACTTATCATTGTTTGATTGTTTGATTACTGATAGTCTAAGGTAAAAACCCTTATTATGATTACTGATTATGAATTAAGGTTAATGAATCATGTTTAAAAAGGGGAAACCCTATTATGGTTTATGAGGGAGTAATCCCATTATGGTTCAAGGGGAGAAATCCCATCATGTTAAAGTTCAATGATCATGTTAATTTTAATGGTAATTTTAATGTCATGTTAATGATCACGTTAATTGGAATTGAATTAGTTTTTATATGCTCCCGAATCATGGACCTCAAGGGGCCGTTAAGGGCTTTCCTAGCATCAAGGGCTTTCCTAACAATCATGTGCTCTTTAGGGAGCGTCATAGAGGGATGCATATATTCACCGTTCAATTCAACATGCAAATTTATGAATCATGAATGCTTAAGAAAATCCATGTTAAAGTTTATGTCAAGTCATGTCAAGTAAATTTTATCATGTCAAGTTACATTTACTTTCATGTCATATAAAGTGCCAAATACCGCTTACTGATGTTATGTTTGTTTTTGCATGGATGGGGACGAGATGTCCGCAGTTCTTGGAGCAAATGAAGAACAAAAAGGGAAATCAAGACTAGGAGATCTTCAAGTTGCCTAGTGGGGTGACATTTACCTAGACGATCCAGAGATCCAGATGTCATGTATATCATGTTTAGTTAAGTCACCAAGTAAAGTAGATCTCATATATGTTTATGATGTAGTTTTCTTCTACCAAAAACTATGTATGAATCATTTTTTATATCAATGCAAAGTGTTTCATTTACTTTATTGCAATGAATAGCATTTTGTGACACCCCCTTAAGTAAAAATGTTTCTACTCATGTGATATGAAAAGTGGGGTGTTACATTATGGTATAAGAGCAATTTTGGTAAATGGCCACTAGGCAAATATGATTCTCATAGTCAACCCTAGAGTGAAGATGTAAGATTAGAGTTTAGGAATAGATTTCCCAAGGATATATATATTATACCATAGAATGACTAGAAAAGGTGTGATACAAGAATACCTTGTTAGATATCAAGTATCAACCTACCCTAGCTAATGAGATAACCTCTCCATTCTCATTGGTTTGGCCATCCAAATGAGACTTGAAGAGGAATGTCATGAGCATGAGACCTTGTAAGCACTTCTCCTTTCTCACTAGTGCATGTGGTATGGGACATATGCATTAGTAAGTGAGTGAGAGGTAGCATGTTAAGATCCCACATCTCTAGGTATGTGTCTGATCACCACATACCTAGGAATGTAGGAAGCACCTAAAGACCTGAGGGTAGATAGTCACCTATGCCTAATGTTAGAAAGTTATGACAAGTTGTAGGTAAGTGCCCTAAGTGTAAAGATATGTTTGGTTTCATAAAACCTTAGGTATGAGTCAAAGACATGAGGAGTAAGATAATATCTAATTCATGCTCACATAGGTAATGTACAAGACTTAAATGTCCTATGTTACATAACCCTTTTCATGCAAAATTTTCAACATATATGGACCTTCTATGAAATACATTTTCTTTCATTAAAATTTAGTATGCAGGCTTTTCATTGAATAAAGAAGTAACAAAAACCCTAAGGTGGGTAGTACTCTAGAAAATTTTGAGGATGAAATTTGTTCAAGGTGGGTAGAATTGTCACATCCCAATTTTCAAAACCAAATTAAAATTTGGAATGGAGTTTTTCTAAATAATAATAGTTGAAGGTTTTTATGCAAAGTACCAATAATGGTTGTCCTTATATGAAAATGGGATGAGAAAACTTAAAATAAGACCCAAATTCATATTTTCTTTTTAATTATGCACTATGTATATCAATTAACTCATATTAGTCCTCTTTTCTTTTCTCTCTCCTCTAAGGTAGCCATAAGCCTAGTAAATAATTAAACAGGTGACCATGTGGTCATTGAATGAGAAAAACACAAAATTATGACTCTGGGATTCAATATTTGGAGCATTTTCAAATTACATTACTCTTAATGCCTCTTAATTAAGGTTTATAGCCAATATAGAAACTATGGGCCTAAATGTGCAAAACATGAAATCTAATTATACAGGAACGTTCTAGACCTTCACATTAGCATATGTTTCAAATTTCAAGTCATTATGATCACGTTTGACCTTCCAAACCAATTAGGAAATGTTGGGGTATAGTTTGATTAGGAAATGCATTGAATACATTGTGTCACATTAAGATTCTATTATTTTTACTCTATCATGCGGCCCTTTTTACTTGCCATTTCAGATGCGTTATTTGGACCATTCATTCCTGATTTGATGGCTATTCCTTTATCTCCTACCTCCGTTTTCCTCACTGGACTGAACGTAGTGGGAGAGATTTTCATTCAATGGTCTGTTCTCCCTCGTCTCTCACCCGTTTCGTGTGATTCTTTCTTGAAAGCGATCATCTATCTCCCCTGAACCTAATGACCCCTAACATACCCTCTCTCACACACTATACAAGAAACACCCAGTTAGGGCTTGAACACCCCCCTCCGCGAGAACTCACAGCTGCCACCTAAGAGCCCATAGTTCCATTTTTATGCATTCAGTAACACCACCAGACCCCGAGACCTCCTCCTCCACCTTCAATTGAAGCTCTAGATCCCCATATAACCCCCACCTACTCGTCATTCTCCTCCAATGACTTCATCATCGCCTTGGGCTCTTGCACACCCTTCTATGCAATTAAAGCTTCGAGATCGATCTACAGTGACCCCTCATGATTTTACGAGCATCCTCTTTCCCTGATTTGCTTCCAGTCACTGTACCCTATAGGGACGCTAATGGTGCTCACCGGCACTGGTCGCCTTGCCCCTCAGCTTCCCCTCTAACCATAGAAATGCATGCCTCAACCTTGCCTTGCTTCAAGGAGTGATTTCTGACCTTCAGTTCACATTTTTATGGCCTTTCTCTATAGTTTTGCCCCTCCGACTTTCTCCCCTGTTTTTGTTGTTTCGGCGATCTGCTTGTGTTTTTGGTTCTTCTTTTCTTCTAGCAACTATTCACTTAGTTTCTCCAGCCTCTCGTGAATGCTCGCCTGGCTTTTACCCTCGCAGTTTCAGTCTATTTTCAGACCTTGACCCTCTGTGTTTCAGCTACCATGGTTGTACCATGGAACCTGGTGGTCTAGCCGCCCCATGGCCTGAGCCCAGGCTCGTTGACTCCGTCTCGATGCAAGGAATCCATTGAGCCCCTCATCTCTCCATGAGTAGCGTCCCTCTGATCTCTCGAACTAGGGGATCGAGATCTCTAGTTCTTCTAGTTGAAGCCATGGCTCGCGATGGAGCAGACTGGGAAGAAACCAGGTTCCGTAATGACCTCAACACCCTCACATCGAAATGTTGTTGTCACACTGTCCATGGCTATTCTGGAGTTTTCGATGCACAGTTTTGTCTTTCATCCACAAGATATCATTTGTGATGAAATGTCACTTTTACCCCTGATATTTCAATAAGATGTAACACATGATCTAGATCTTTCTGACCTTTAGCCTTTTATTTACATCAGGGTTATTTTTGATTTAAATGAATGTCACGCCAAAGTTTCCTCACTTCTGATTGGTCCAGAATGCAAAATTAATAACTTGTGCATATGACCTCAGAAAAATACACAAAAATACTCATTTAAAAGCTCTTTTGATTTCCCATCAACCTAGAGTATTTTCAAATGATGTTTTACACATTCAATTGCCTCAATAATTCAAGGACCAAGATTTGGGTTTAAGGGTTATGAACCTATGTACATCTTATGGCTTCAATATAATTATAGTTGTTTAAAGACTCAATCAGGTCAGATGACTTGACCTAAGGTGGTTTACAATAGGTAAGCGGGCCATGCATATTTGGCACAAGTAATTGGGTTTAATGCATGTTATTTAGGATTATGCACTTTAGTATGCTGCATGAATTATGAAATGCTTTTCCAAAGAATACATCATGCCTACTTATCATTGTTTGATTGTTTGATTACTGATAGTCTATGGTAAAAACCCTTATTATGATTACTGGTTATGAATTAAGGTTAATGAATCATGTTTAAAAAGGGAAAACCCTATTATGGTTTATGAGGGAGTAATCCCATTATGGTTCAAGGGGAGAAATCCCATCATGTTAAAGTTCAATGATCATGATAATTTTAATGGTAATGTTAATGTCATGTTTATGATAAAGTTAATTGGAATTGAATTAGTTTTTATATGCTCCCGAATCATGGACCTCAAGGGGCATTAAGGGCTTTCCTAGAAATCATGTGCTCCTTAGGGAGTGTCATAGAGGGATGCATATATTCACCGTTCAATTCAGCATGCAAATTTATGAATCATGAATGCATAAGAAAATCCATGTTAAAGTTTATGTCAAGTCATGTCAAGTAAATTTTATCATGTCAAGTTACATTTACTTTCATGTCATATAAAGTGCCAAATACCTATTATTGATGTGATGTTTGTTTTTGCATGGTTGGGGATGAGATGTCCACAGGACTTGGAGCAAATGAAGAACAAAAAGGGAAATCAAGACTAGGAGATCTTCAAGTTGCCTGGTGGGGTGCCATTTACCTAGACGATCTAGAGATCCAGATGTCATGTATATCATGTTTAGTTATGTTACCAAGTAAAGTAGATCTCATATATGTTTATGATGTAGTTTTCTTCTACCAAAAACTATGTATGAATCATTTTTTATATCAATGCAAAGTGTTTCATTTACTTTATTGCAATGAATAGCATTTTGTGGCACCCCCTTAAGTAAAAATGTTTCCGCTCATGTGATATGAAAAGTGGGGTGTTACAGCCTGCCTCGTCGGATCTAAGGACACCTCAGCTGGTTCTGTTCCTCCACTTCCATAGGTGATGGATGACCAGATAACATTAAACCTCATTGAACCAGCCCCACGGAGCCCTCCAAAGGAAATGACCATGTGACAGGGTAAAAAAAACAAAAAACTAACTGAAAAAATATTCTCAAATTGGCATATCCTCCAATTATACGTGTATCATTGAATCAAGTATTCAAACCTCATCATCATCATCATAGTTATTTTCGTTATCAATGTCATCACGCTCGTCATCAATATCTTCCTTATCCTTGTAGTTGTGGATAAAAAAAGTATTCAAACCTCAATATCTCTCAAATTTCTACTTGGAATTCTATGAAATTTGAACCATGGGTATTCATCACATAAATCCTCATATTATCAAGTTTGAACCCAAAATTCCAACAGTTCATCATCTAAGTTGACTCTCAAACAGACTCCTAAATAATTTGTAAATCTCGAATCAAATTGCATAATCCTCAACGATCAAACATGTCCAAAAATGCCATTCATTATCCTAACATACCTTACATTTCATCAATTTGGAACTTGGGTTCATTGAGAATATTAAATGAACCTCTGGGTCTCCTGAACACCCAAGTCGTTGAATGAAAAACTATTCATTGTAATTTAACTCAATTAGATATAATAAGCATTCATTACATCTATGCTTACCCTGTTTAAGTGAAAAGAGTCCATGAGTGAATACTCAATTCCTTAGTTTGGTATCATCATCTACATGACACTCATTGTCTTAAAACACTATATTGGGTATCATAATCCTAAAATTAGGGTCATCACATTCACCCTACCTTATATGGAATTTCGTCCTCAAAATTCAACTAATCTCATATTTAAGGTGAAAATAAGGAGTTCAACCTCATATAGGACACCATTTCTAGGTGATAGGGAAATGTAGATTTGGATATACCCTAAGTTGTCATTTGAGGATATAAAAGCATCTTGGGTGTAACCACCCCACCTTATATATAGATGAAGCATCACTTAATATCTTAGCCATAACATGACATTATGATATCTTAGGGTTACATCACCCCTAAGGGTACATGTTTTGTTAAATACTTCTAAAGTTTAAGAGGAATTAGTTTATATGCCATGGTATTCAGATATTCAAATCTAACATCATTAACGTCTTACAATGATTTCAGCATTAGAGGCGATTTATCTTCATCCTTGATATTAGGATTTTTCTACTTAAGAAGGGCCTGCATAACATGCTTGACCATTAGGGTTTCACCCTATGGTGTGATATTCGTACTCAACGTAGAATCATACATTGAGAAGGATCAAAGTTACGAACTATATTTCTGATCATATATCCTATGATCCAAAAATATCTTTATATCAAGTTCATGAGTTCAAATTTTTATGTCTTTCCTGTATTATGTGAAGGGAAAAAGAGAATATACTAAGTTTATCCCATGATCTCATCATCATATCTTTCATGTTTCATATGAAGGGGAGGAGAATATTTTAAAGTCAAACTAATCATGATTTCAATCTTGGGTACTACATGTATGATATAGGGGGGAAATATAGAATAGGTCAAGCTTATACGAGTGACTCCTCATATATAAATCATCTATATAGCTCAAGTGAGGTTTCTAGTATCATATATAAAGAATGAAAAGTGGAAGGAGAAACATTTATGAGTATCTTATGCACAATGCATTTTTCTCTTAGAACCAGAGTTCATATATTAGCTCACTTGCAACTAGTGATGAGATTCACACACATATGTCACTCAAGCTAGGACCTAGCTCAATCAAAAAGAATGTTTTCTCATCATGAGTCACCTACCCATCATTTTTAATAACCCAACTCTCACATATAGGATTGAATCATGCAAAAGGACTCAACTCATCTGCTCAGGAGTAACTCAACTTAGGATACATCATGTCACATTATCTCATATTTTTCATATATTGCAAAGTAGGTCCTATGACCCTCTCCTTGTGGGTCTCACTCTCTCTAGAGTTCACCACATATCTTGTCCTAACACTAGAGGTCCTTCTTTGTAAAAGAGCTTGAGGCTCATGCATATTCAACGTTATCTTAACTTAGCTCATGTTAAGTAAGAAAGAGTATGTACTTTTATCATTAAGACTTAGATTAGATTATCCAAAATTGGATTCAGACCTCATTTACAACTTAGATCTTTATAAACAACATATACCTCAGAGATCAAATTTATATTAGATCATCCTTTCTTACAAAATCTATCATTCTATTGTCTATATATCTATCACATATCCTTATAAGGCTCTAGACATCTATTCTACATATACTCTCTCTTATAGACTGATGTCACCCCCTTTCACTTAGGTTTCATGCACACTAACTACTCTCCAGTATGGGGGACACATTTTTATATTTACATATACTTAACAAAATATTATATAGTTTTTCTCTAAGAAAGAAGACGTCCGAGAAAACTATTAAGGCTCGAGTCGATTGGAAAAACAAAACCAAATAAGCAAAATGAGTGTCCCACACACGGTAGATAGTCTAGTTTCATGTAACCTAGTGAAATGGTGAGAACAAGGTGTATACCGGTGCAGAAACCTTATACATACGAGCTCTACATGGATAGGGTTTCACACACTTGTCTAAACGTAGTTCTCCAACATCAAGGTTCTAACCTATAGGCTAAGCCAAACCTTATTCCTATAGAACAACTTACTAAGTTTCTAGGGTTTAAAGTGAAAGGTGAGAATTTTTTTTTGTATCATGGTGAGAAATTGTTAGGTGTATCTATTGTTCATGCTCTGATACCAACTGTAATGTCCCCAAATTCTGCCGTCTCAAGACTTAGAAGGCTCGAGAGGACAAATCTGAAAATGTTAGCAATTATATCAGAGAGCGATGCAGAAGTATACATACACATACATGAACATTAAACCATAACATACACCATAAAAATTTCTCAACATTCAACATGTATATATTACCAAGTGAGTTATTACAACACGATTTACAATTACATATTGAATGAAAATTCTACAGTCTAAGAACATATATGCTAAACTAGGATCTACACAATAGGTACAACCTGTACAACTTGCTCACATCCTGTTCTTTTATCCCATGCTAGCTTTGAACCTAAAACATACGTGAAATAGTGAATTAACATAAAGTTGGTATGTGGTAAAAGGTACAATAGTATGGTTGCATGTATGAAAATACTTGAAGAAAGAAGAAAGAAAAGAAAACCATTACTTAAGGTGGAAAATTAGGTAAACACCTCTTTTATACATTTCATTTCATGCAGTTGTACTACAATTTTATAAGTACTTCTCATACATCCAGTATGGGCAAAATTAATTTATCATACATCTAAAATGGTCAATTCACCATACATCCGTGTTAGGCAACATACTTCCATACTAGGCCATGTGCACTAGTAGCTACAACTCATCACAATGTCCTTTTATGTTTCATTAAGTTTTGATGAAGCATATAGCATAGTAGTTCAACCAATCAAAGTATAAGCAAATAGTTCCACACAAGATACACCTTATCATAAGAAACCAAAGGAAACTAATTGTCATGGAACTATTCTTACCCCAATCCCAATCCCACTGCCTAGACAGTAGAAAAAGGATTGAAGCGCCCGTCCCTGAGAGGCCCAATAGTATCTATCACACTGACATATACAATAAGAAATAAATAAATCAAAAAATGGATAATTAAAGAACAAACTAACCCAATATGGAGATATATCTGATTTATCTTTGTCATCAGAGTGTATGAGTGTGGAAGCGATCTTATTCAATATTCCATTTGTATTTCCTAAAATCGAGAAAATCAAGACACAATCATGCAATCACACGGTACGCTATCAAAATCAAGTAAAATGCTTTATAAGAAAATAAGTATACTTGGCATGACTTATATTCAAAAGAAATAACAAGCAATTTGCAAATCCAACATTTATTCGACAAGTTTTTCAAGCAATTCAACTTTTATTACGAGTTCCCATTATGCTGTGATTCAAGAAGCATGCTTATATATTTTGTGTGACTTTATTACCCCAATGCGATGGGGAAGGTCACTAGGCTCCTTCTCACCATAGGAACATAGGAGGACAATGTACAAGTCCCACCTCCAAATGATGGGGTTGTTGCACTCAATATCAACATTATCAATATCATCATCATTATCAATATACGGGAAGTCATAATGGGCATGCAATTTATATTTTCATGTTTTTCAAAATATAGTATAGAAAAACAAAAGATTAATCATAGGGAATAGTAGCTCATCCAAGTAAATAGCCAAGCAAACGTTCAAGAGATACATAAAAGTATCTTCAATACAATCAAGCATGAGTTATATAATAGCGTACCTTTCATTGAGGATTTTGAGTACAAACAACAAATAATAGGTAGACTCTTTGAGTCAAATCCTAAATCATCTAGATAGGATCAAGGGTTAATATCATGATATTCTGAATGTCATGTTTCAATATTTGATATTAGGGTTACACTTTCCTATGTCAACCTTAGGGTTGGGTCATTCACTTGTAATCAATATTTCAATATGTCCAACATCATTTCAAGTGTACAATATATTTGAGTGTGAATGACTTACCTAGGTTTTCTAGGATCATATGTGTTAACCCTAATTTATGGTCATTATCCAAGTCATCATCAAATTTAGATTATCATCATGGTACTTAATATCATTGGTATTCAAGATTAGATCCAATATCGATTAATATTAAGAGTAAATCAGGGATCAACTTTTAGGTCAATAGATCAAGATATGCCACAAGATTTAGATAAATCATAATATTAATGTGTCATCATCATATTCAAGATTAATCAAGTCAACAAATATAAATCTAGATCATTAATGGGTCAATTATTATTTTAGAGTCTCAATATGAACATTAGAGTCAAGAATTAGGGTTTTCAGTGTTTAGTCAAGATTAACCACAAATAGAGTCATTTAGACCAATTATATAAGCAATAGATCAAGATTAAGATATATAAGTGAGAATAATTTGGAATCAGGTTTCCAAAGTATTTTTAGTCGATTCACTGGGTTTTTCTGGTCAATAATAACTACTTGTTCATCATTTTTGGAGTTCGGATGCATTTTCTATGATTTAAACAAGATCTGGGCATTTAATTTGAATATTCAAGTAGAGAGGAGGTAACAATTACCTTAAATGGAAACAGATGGCCATTGGATGGACCAAGAATGGCCGAGATGGATCCATGTTTGCGGGGTGGCTCACTTGGTGGTTTAGGCCTTTGATCGACCGGTTCAATCTTCAAATTAGCTGGTTTGGCCAGCGGTTCATTGGTCCAATGTCACGTTGACCGGGTGGTCTGAGGAACTATTTCTCCTTCATAGAGTCTCCCTCATGAGCCCAGAAACAAGGTGGCAGGGCTCACCGGAGTTAAGAAGCTCCACGAGAAGGAGGGGTGAGAGAGAGAGTGAGCAGGCCGGGCGAGTTTTCCTTGGCCTCGCGGACCTGATGGGAGCCAAAGGAAGAGAAGAAGGGGTGAGGAGGAAGGTCACCCAACCAAGCTTGGAGGCAGTGGTGCTTGAAGCAATAGGAGGGATCAAAGCAAGAAAATGGGTGTTCGGGTCCAAATGAGAGAGCAAGATGCTCGTTCTAGCAATGTGGGGATGTCGACACCCCTTAGGGGATCATTTTATAGGCTTGAAGGCTAGGGTTAGCCAAAGAGAGAACAGGAGGCGAGGAGCTCATTTTGATGGTGCAAGGATGCACAAAACCTGATCAAAATAGGGCTTGTTGTATTTGAAATCACGATGCAAAGATTTTCATTCGCTTGGTTTTTCAAATAGTGGTCAACAGCGGGAGATCTCACATAATGTTTGCATTCATGCCTCCCCACAATTAGTGGGAGGTTGAAGATAAGTGTGTGGCCACTGGATCGATCTGTGATCTGCGAGAGGTAGATCCAAGGGTAGTGGGTCAGCTCAGATCCTTGCCTTGGATCGCTGACATGGAAAAATGTCAAATAAAAGACAAAAAAATAATGGTTTTCAACACATTAATTTTGTAGTAAATTGTAGGAATGTCCAATTGTTCTCAAATTTGGATCACATGTTTAGAAAAGCATGGAGAACCTTTATAAAAAGTTTGAGAACCAAATGATAAAGTTTGATGGATCAATTTACTTCATTGGACGAAGTAACAAATAAATCAAATTATAATGTGTATAAAATTTACATTGGTCACCATATTTTGGATTTGAGTCTCAACAATGATTATGAAGACAAGAAAAATAATTTGGGACCATGAGTGATTATAAGGAGGGCAAAATAATAATTAATTCATTCTTATACTAAAACCCACTTTGTCACATCCTTCCCTCCTTAAAAAGGAATTTTGTCCCCAAAATTCAAAAACATCCTCAAATTAGAATTGTCCAAATCCAGATCATATCCTCACTTATTTGAACATCCTCAACTATATAATTTAAAATTATGTCCTCAAAATGCAACTAGTGCAATAATCAGAATTTGGATTCCATGTTCCATATAACAATCAACTTGGTACTAACATCATTTTATCATCGAGCAACTGAGTATCAAGGTTAGCACATTTATTGTGCAAAATCATATGAGTCCCAATTATGGAAAGCATCCTATTGATCACAAATTTGGAGAGATCATATTTTAGGTCAAACAAATAGAATTCTTGTACAAAGTGACTTTCATTCCCAATATCTCAGATTCCTAGCTCCTACATTGGCCTAGGTGGGGTTATGCATCCATGATTTGAGATTTCATATTTCAAAAATTCGAGGCAACATCATACTTTCAATATCATTATTTCGAGCTCAAAATCAATGGGAAGGTCCCACCCTAGTCGTAATGAGAGCGAAACCCTAAGTCATAAATCGAGAAGTCAAAATAGTCATCATTGTGAAAATTTAAAAATTTGGGATTTTGAAGTCATTAGTCATATATCTCAAGGTATAAATAGTGTGATCATAGGATTTGTATCATTATTGAGATTGATAATCATGAGTCACAAGTCCATTAATTAATATCAAGAGTCGAGATTTTAAGCATCAAAAGTTATAGGTCCAGAATTTTGAAGCTAGAGTTTAGATTCCTATTTATACCTTAGGGGAGATCATCATCTATATCAATTTTGAGGAACAACATTCAAGCAATATTCAATCAACATATCAAAATTTCATTATCATTGTATCCAAGTTTGATGAATGATCTAGACTTAGGTCTAAGTAGGAAGTCAACCTCAGGCCATAGTCAATATTGCCATATGTCAATGTCATTATCAAATCAATATTCAAGATCGAGTAACAACCATGGGTTTAACCTATTAGGCTTAGGTCAACCACTCTAAATAGGGTGGAAGGAAATACCTTTCCAAACTCTAAATAATCAATAGGATGAAAACATAGAGATAGTCGTAATGGGGATGTGACCTAGGTTAGGGGAGTCATGAGTCAACTACCACCCTAATCTGGCACATTACCAACATTAGTCATTATCAATTGAGTTTATTCAAATAGGGAGAGTATCCATGATTAAATCGTATATATCAAGGTCATAAGATCAAAATTTAAGATAATAGGTCAATAATGTCAAGATTTGCAAATCTTTGTTTCATGATCAAGGTAGTGATATAATTTGGAAATCGAGTATTTGAAGTTGACACTCAAGGAATTAGAGCATAATAGTGAAAAATCTAGCCCATCACCATCATATCAAAATCGAGATTGCAAAAGGCATCAATAGTCAATAGAGAAAATGCTTTTTGCATCATGGTCTTACATCATGATTTTGTGAGTCTTAGGCTTAGTCACTAGATAGCATGGTCAATACATGTATGAAAAATAGGATACGAGATTGCTTAACTATGTTTGAGGTTTAATCAACAATAGGGAAACATGGCTTAATCAAATAGGGACCTTATCAACAACGAGGTGTAAAGTATAAGTCATCCTTATTGCACCAAATCAAGATTTACCAACATAGGAAGCATATAGTCAAGTTTTAGCTACTTTGAGTGTTCATGATATTAGGGATCATACATGAGTATTTGGTTAAAAAATTAATTGATCAAAATCGAGTTTTCAAATTAAGGTCAGATCATAGTATCAACTTTCAAAAATTTAGTGATATTAATTTTTCCCATGCATAAACTACCTATAATCAAGACATCATGTGGTGAAAGGTCACGAGAAGGATCACATGATGAGATGAGAAGACTACCTAATCTTCATCTACATGGGTCGCTTAGGATTATCCTTAAAGAAGAGATGATATTCTATAACTCTCTAGGGTTTCACAAGAGAACCTTTAGGTCCAGTTCTTGATCAATTAAGGCCAGGTAGAGCGGGGGATCTCAGCCACTGTGAAGACGGATAGGAGAAATTATGCCATGACCCCATGCCTAGACACCTCAATTTTCACCATTATGGACTTTAGGGTTTCTTGGGTGTAAGAGACTTGAGAAATTATTTACTTAAAGTATATGGGAGTGTGTAAGATCTGATACCAATTATCACGGAACTGTTCTTACCCCAATCCCAATCCCACTGTCTAGATAGTAGAAAAAGGATTGAAGCACCCATCCCTGAGTGGCCCAATAGGATCTATCACACTGACATATACAATAAGAAATAAATAACTCAAAAACTAGATAATTGAAGAACAAACTAACCCAATATGGAGATATATCTGATTTATCTTTGTCATTAGAGTGTATGAGTGCGGAAGCAATCTTATTCAATATTCCATTTGTATTGCCTAAAATCAAGAAAATCAAGACACAATCGTGCAACTGCATGGTACGCTATCAAAATCAAGTAAAACACGGGAAATATCAACATTATCAACATTATCAATATCATCATCATTATCAATATACATGCAGTCATAATGGGCATGTAATTTATATTTTCATGTTTTTCAAAATATAGTATAGAAAAACAAAAGATTAATCATAGGGAACAGTAGCTCATCCATGTAAATATCCAAGCATACGGTCAAGAGATACATAAAAGTATTTTCAATACAATCAAGGAGGAGTTATATAATAGAGTACCTTTCACCGAGGATTTCGAGTACAAACAACAAATAATAGGTAGACCCTTCGAGTCAAATCCTAAATAAAAAAGATAGGATCAAGGGTTAAAATCATGATATTCTGGATGTCATGTTTCAATATTTGAGATTAGGGTTACACTTTCCTATGTCAACCTTAGGGTTGGGTCATTCACTTGTAATCAATATTTCAATATGTCCAACATCATTTCAAGTGTACAATATATTCGAGTGTGAATGACTTACCTAGGTTTTCTAGTATCATATGTGTTAACCCTAATTTATGGTCATTATCCAAGTCATCATGAAATTCAGATTATCATCATGGTATTTGATATCATTGGTATTCAAGATTAGATCAAATATTGATTAATATTAAGAGTAAATCAGGGATCAACTTTTAGGTCAATAGATCAAGATATGCCACAAGATTTAGATCACTTGTATTATTAATACGTCATCATCATATTCAAGATTAAATCAAGTCAATAAATATAAATCTAGATCATTAATGGGTCAATTATTATTTTAGAGTCTCAATATGAACATTAGAGTCAAGAATTAGGGTTTTCAGTGTTTAGTCAAGATTAACCACAAATAGTCATTTAGACCAATTATATAAGCAATAGATCAAGATTAAGATATATCAGTGAGAATAGTTTGGAATCAGGTTTCCAAAGTATTTTTAATCGATTCACTGGGTTTTTCTGATCAATATTGACTACTTGTTCATCATTTTTGGAGTTTGGATGCATTTTCTATGATTTAAATAAGATATGGGCATTTAATTTGAATATTTGAGTAGAGAGGAGGTAGAAATTACCTTAAATGGAAAAATATGGCCATTGGATGGACCATGAATGGCCGAGATAGATCCATGTAGGCGGGGTGGCTCACTTGGTGGTTC
Source organism: Alisma plantago-aquatica (assembly GCA_963693085.1). Taxonomy (NCBI): domain Eukaryota; kingdom Viridiplantae; phylum Streptophyta; class Magnoliopsida; order Alismatales; family Alismataceae; genus Alisma; species Alisma plantago-aquatica. The sequence goes on along the minus strand of OY856409.1, from coordinate 659,652,707 downwards.
AGGCCTTTGATCAGCCGGTTCAATCTTCAAATTAGCTGGTTTGGCCAGCGGTTCATTGGTCTAATGTCACGTTGACCGGGCAATCTGAGGCTCTATTTCTCCTTCATAGAGTCTCCCTCATGAGCCCAAAAACAAGGCGGTGGGGTTCACCAGAGTGGAGAAGCTCCAGGAGAAGGAGGGGTCGATATAGAGAGAGAGTGAGTAGGTCGGGTGAGTTTTCCTTAGCCTCGCGAACCTGATGGGAGCCAAAGGAAGAGGAGAAGGGGCGAGGAGGAAGGTCGCCCAACCAGGCTTGGTGGCGGCAGTGCTTGAAGCAATAGGAGGGATCAGAGTAAGAAAATGGGTGTTCGGGGCCAAATGAGAGAGCAAGATGCTCGTTCTAGCAATGTGGGGGTGGCGGTGCCCCTTAGGGGATCATTTTATAGGCTTGAAGACTAGGGTTAGGCTAGATCAGGTCTGGGCCGTAGCTATGGCTGCCAGAGTGAGAACAGGAGGCGAGGAGCTCATTTTGGTGGTGCAAGGATGCACAAAACCTAATAAAAATAGGGCTTGTTGTATTTGAAATCAAGATGCAAATATTTTCATTCGCTTGGTTTTTCAAATAGTGGCCAAGAGTGGGAGATCTCACATAATGGTTGCATTCATGCCTCCCCACAATTAGTGGGAGGTTGAAGACAAGTGTGTGGCCACTCGATCGATCTGTGATCTATGAGAGGTAGATCCAAGGGTCGTGGGTCAACTCAGATCCTTGCCTTGGATCGCTGACATGGACAAATGTCAAATAAAAGACAAATAAATAATGGTTTTCAACACATTAACTTCAAGAAATCATAGTAAATTGTAGGAATGCCCAATTGTTCTCAAATTTGGATCACATGTTGAAAAAAACGTGGAGAACCTTTATAAATAGTTTGAGAACCAAATTATAAAGTTTGATAGATCAATTTACTTCATGGGACGAAGTAACAAATAAATCAAAGTATAATGTGTAAAAATTTCACATTGGTCACCATATTTTGGATTTGAGTCTCAACAATGATTATGAAGACAAGAAAAACAATTTGGGATAAGGAGTGAGTATAAGGAGGAAAAAATAGTAATTAATTCATTCTTATACTAAAACCCACTTTGTCACACTAATCTTATACTTAATAAGACCACGTACCTGAGTTCAGAGAATCATAGCTATCCTTGATCATCTAAAGAATCTAGTCATTACCTTCTAGGCCAATCAGGATCTGTTGAATGTGCTCCTAAGGGTGTAGTATTTTACTGGGAAGGACTGAACTGGGCCAGTCTAATCTAGGTTTTTCCATACCCAACTCTCTCTCTCTCTCGTTGCATTCGTCTGACGCCTGCGAGTATTCCTGTGTTCACTTTGGTCAGGGCGTCAAGCCATCGTCATGCAATTTGGGCTTGGTCTGGCTGGGAACTCGATGACCTCCTCTCCAGTAAGGCTCCAAGTTAGGTCCTACCCTGACGTCACTTTCTGAAAGACCTTCACAATCGCCAGCACTCCGACACCATAGGGAGAGACCAAGAGATGAATCTCAGTGGCCTGCTGGTTGCACCACCACTACACACAACTCTAGTGAGGGATCATGATAGAATTGACCTTGAACCTATGCATAATTGCAGTAGGGTTGCTTCAGAACTCCATGTCGACACTAACTCTGGGATGCGGTGCTCCACGACCTAGTTACCTATAGAAGTCACCTCCAGGGAAGGTCCCGCTAGCAACGGTGAGTCCCAAATCTTTTCCTCACCCCTTGGTCACTATTGACCCCATGTTTCCATCACACAAAGATTTCGAGTCATCAAAGGAGACTTCTCATTCTAGGAACACCACTGAGAAGATGTTGAGCATTGTTTCTCATAGGGTCCAAGTTGACCTTCTTCTTGGTAGTCAGAGTGAAGGATGGTGGCGCCTGAAGGGGGCTTCTTCCTCAACACCTGACTCAATCTCTCAAGATCTCAAGGAGATTTGCAACCTCAATCAGGTATCGACTTCCTAGCAAAACACTCAGGTCACTCACCCAACATTCCTACATCTCTAGAATCGGCTGCTTAGCAGCGATAGAGAAAGAGGGAGATGAGGATTGTCGTCTCTGAGTATTTTGGGTCTCCTGCCTCAAGTGAAGGGTCCACCAATTAGAGTGTTACACTGATCATGGGTTCACCAAGGAGATTCCCTTGGCCTGCCTCATCGGATCTAAGGACACCTCAGCTGGTTCTATTCCTCCACTTCCGGAGGTGACAGATGACCAGGTAACATTAAACCTCATCGAACCAGCCCCACACATCCCTCCAAAGGAAATGACCGTGTGACGGGGTAAAAAAAACCAGAAACTAACTGAAAAGATATTCTCAAATTGGCATATCATCCAATTATACATGTATCATTGAATCAAGTATTAAAACCTCAATATCTCTCAAATTTCTACTTGGAATTCTATGAAAATTGAACCATGGGTACTTCATCACATAAATCCTCATATTATCAAGTTTGAACCCAAAATTCCAACAGTTCATCATCTAAGTTGACTCTCAAATAGCCTCATAAATAATTTGTAAATCTCAAATCAAATTGCCTAATCCTCAACGATCAAACATGTCCAAAAATGCCTTTCATGATCCTAACATACCTTACATTTCATCAATTTGTAACTTGGGTTCATTGAGAATATTAAACGAACCTCTTGGTCTCCTAAATGCCCAAGTTGGTGAATGAAAAACTATTCATTGTAATTTAACTCAATTAGATCTAATAATCATTCATTACATCTATGCTTACCCTTTTTAAATGAAAAGAGTCCATGATTGAATAATCAATTCCTCAGTTTGGTATCATCATCTACATGACACTCATGGTCTTAAAACACTATATTGGGTATCATAATCTTAAAATCAGGGTCATCACATTGTCCCTCCAAATTTCTTGTTAGTTGTTGGTTACAAGAATGAACGGATTACACAGTCCCCTTGTAGAGACCCAATTTTTTTTTGTTTATAGAAGGGTCTCTGTCATCAGTTTTAGATATGAAACCTACATCTAAATGCTTTCACACCTTGTCCCCAAAAAAATATTCCCCCTCCCAAATTGCTTCTATGTCGTTGGTTTCTTTGCCAAACTGACGATTAAGTTACCTTGTTGAGGCCAAATTTTTTTATTTGGGGATGGGTCTCTATCGTCAATTTCCCTAAAGAAACCAACGTCAAAGTGCTTACTTAGTCATCAATTTTAGAAACAGAAATTGATGACTAAGCCTCTTGACAATGGCTAGCATTTTTTGGGGGATTAAAGTTTCTATCGTTAGTTTTAGCCTTTAGAAACTGACGAATAAGTTTCTAACACGGTCATGCTGGTCTGTACGGTCGTGTTTGTAGCACTAGTTTACATGTCAGTTTGATTTTTTTTAACTGACAACTAAGTACTTAGTCATCAGTTTCCTTTAACAATTGAGGACTAAGTTCACTTATTAGCACCCGCAAAATGTTTCTTTCCTTCAATCTTCTATTTCACACAGACGATTTTCTCTTCTGTCTAGCTCTGGAAATTTTCTCTTCTACCTCCTCTACTGCTCTTCCACCCCGCATCACAGACGATCTATTTTTGTTGCTTCCCTACTAATTGTTAGTGACTACAAACCCACCTCCAGCTGCTCTAACGACCTCCGCTCCAGCTGCCTCCGTGCTAGCTTCACCTCCAATGGTGCCACCAGAACCCCATCTCCAGCCTTCTCTAGCCACGACCACCGCCAAATCCACCTCTATCCACCACCATCGTAGCCTTCTCCATCGTTGTGGTGAGTGGTTAATTAGAAGTATATTTTTCTAAAAACCCTTAATGGTCCACTTTTCTAATGAATTCTTGAAATCTTATTATATTACTTTCCTATTAGTGCAAATTGAATAATTACTGGTGATTCATTCTTGTTTGGGTTTTTATTATTGTTAGGTTTTTTATTCTATCCTAGAAACCCATCCGAGATTTATTGGTTATCTTAATTAATCAAAATTTCTTTCTTTCTCTCTTGTTAGTGATTACTTTAACTTAGTTCAACAATTTCTCTTCAAGATTGTGTATTTGATAAATATTAATTAAGTAGGGTTAGTGATGCATGAATGAACTAACCCAAATGGAAGAATGAATTGAATTAAATGATGTTACATAAAACCTAGGATATGAATGATTAAACTATGATCATAGGTATAGGAGTGACAATATACATGTATTTTGTTGGTGTAGAAACCCGCATGATATTTACTCATTAGGAGTAAATCTTGGATAGTCACCAATTTGGGACTGTTCTTGAATACTTGATCTCACTTAGGATGTAATGTATATTTGTTTTTCAATATGTTTTGTCATTACTTCCCTATTTATTCTCTAAGTACATATGTTGGTGAACATTTCCCATCTACATCAGTGTACTTGGAGAATTGTGGGAAATGTTGCTGAAATTTCTTGAAAACCGAATACATATTATACACTTACTAGTGAGATTAGGTGTTCAAGAATGGGATAGGTGGTACACACATTCATTACTGAACCCTAAACCCTAATATGTAAACCATAAACCCTAATATGTAAACCATAAACCCTAATCTATAAACCCTTATCCCTAAATCCAAAATAATAACCCTAATCTATATGTAAACCCTAAACCCTAATACATGGTTTGTCTTTGATCATAGAATGGATAGATCATGGATATCCATTCCAAATTGCTACACCCCGGAGTTTATTACTGGTCTTGATCAATTTATAAGATTTGTAGAGGAACATAGGAAACAACTTAAAGATATGTTCTATTATCCATGTAGGCATTGTGATAAAAACTTGAAAGTCAACACTAGTGACGAAATCAAAATTCATGTCATGTGCAACGGGAATGTATAGGGCTATACATAATGGTACTGGCATGAAGAGATTCCAACCATGAGATCAGTAGATGTCAACAATAATACTTGTGTTGTGGATGAAATTGTCGCTAATGATGTAGATGTGAACAAACCAATTCCAATAGACATGGTGGATGTGATGCTAGATAGTTATGGGATAAAGCACACTGATCCACCTTCCTTATTTAGGAACATTTTGCATGATGCTAAGAGACCATTATAGAAAGGTTGTACTAAGTTTATAAAGCTGAGCGATGTGTTGAGATTGTATAATATGAAGGCTAACCTAGATGGAGTGACATAAGCTTCATGTCATTGTTGTCTTTGTTGGAAAAAATTCTTTCTGAAGGCAACAAACTTCCAATCTCAACATACAAATTAAAGAAAATGTTATACCCAATGGTAAAGAAGGCTAAGAAGATACATGTGTGCGTAAATTACTATGTGTTATTTCAAAAGGACTATGTCGATTTGAAAGATTGTCAAAATGTGGAGCATCAAGGTATAAAATGACAACTTCGGAGAAGTCCAAAACTGGCTTTCCTACCAAGGTGATGTGGTATCTACCTATAATACCATAGTTTCTATGCATGTTATCTATTCTGATGGATGTAGAGAATTTAAGGTGGCTTGTAGAGGTTAAGAAAAATAATAATGGGATCCTACAACATGTGTTTGATTCCTCACAGTGGACGAAGATTGATTTATTATGCCCTGAATTTGGTGAGAAGTCAAGAATATAAGACTTGATATTTGTACTGATGGGATGAATCCATATGGTACATTGATCAACCAACATAGCACTTGGCATGTTATGATTGTTATATACCATCTTTCTCCCTGGTTGTGTATGAAAAATATGTGCGTCATGATGTCATTGTTAATGTCGGGCCCTAAACAACCTGGAAATGATATCTATGGTTAGTTTGAACCTCTGAATAATGACTTAAATATACTCTAGGGAGAAGGTGTGATGACCTATGATGCTTTGCATAGAGAGACATTTCATTTGTATGTTATGTTGTTTTGCACTATTAATGACTTTCCAACATATGGGAATTTGTCTGGATATATTGTAAAAGGATCCAAAGCATGCCCTATATGTTGAAGAGAACAATGATTCAATATGAAAAAACATGGTGGGAAGACTATATATCTTGGTCATAGAAGGTTTCTTACAAAAGTTCATCCTTACTGAAGGTGGCACAAAGCATTCAATGGATCGAATGAGGAACGTAGTGCCCCTAAACCTATATTAGGGGAGGTTGTTTATGAAACAGTAAAATATTTTTTTAATGGATTTGGTAAGAGATCAAAATGTACTATTCCCATACAGAGTTAAAAATCTTTTTTCAAGAAGAGGTCAATATTATGGGATCTTCCTTAATGGAGTTCTTTGGCAATTAGGCATTGTATCGATGCCATGCATGTTGAGAAAAATGTTTGTGATAACATCATTAGTACTTGATTGAATATACCAAATAAGACTAAATATGGAATCAAATATAGAATGGACCTATGTGAAATGTGAATAAGAAAAAAATTAACATAAGTGGTTAGGAGTGATTGAAAAACATATTTACCTCATGCTTGTTACATGATGTCTACAAAGTAGAAGAACACTTTTTGCAAGTGCTTGGTTAATGTTAAGGTACCACAAGGATACTCTTTCCAATATTTGTAGACTGGTATGAATGAAAGATTTGAAGTTGATATGTATTAAATCTCATGATTGTCACACTCTGATGCAACAAATATTGTCTATGGCAATTCAATCTATACTGCCAAAGCATGTACGGTTTGCAATCACTAGACTTTGTATCTTCTTCAACACTCTATGCAACAAAGTTATTGATCTTGTCAATCTTGATAAGTTGTAAAGAGAAGTGGTTGTTACCCTATTCCAGTTTGAGATGTATTTACCTCCTTCATTCTTTGATATCATGGTGCATCTTGTTGTCCATTTGACTAGGGAAGTGAAAATGTTGGGACCAATTTTCTTACATTAGATGTATCCTTTTGAATCACACGTGAGTATTTTTAAAGGTGATTTTTAAAACCGTTATTAGCCTGAAGGGAGTATTATTGAGGGTTATCTAGTGAGGGAGGTTATGGAATTTTGCAATGAGTTTCTGATTTGTAATGAAGCTTTTATAAACGATAAGAATATCAAGAACTATTATGAAAAAGGGACTTTAAGAGCACGAGTGAAAGTAATCAGTCATGAGCTGTGAGAACAATCTCACTTGTATATTTTACACAACATTGATGGAGTGAGTGTTTATATCACTAAACATACCAATTTCATCAAGAAATGATATGCTCAAGCCAATTCAATGTGGCTTGCAAGAGAGCATAACAAGGCATTTATTAGGTAGTTTGAAACAAGGTCTTAAGTTAACTATCTCAAACACCAGTTAATGTTTCTAAAAATATCAAATGTCTTGCCTTTAAACCAAAAATGAATGTTGTGTCTTATGAAGGGTTTGACATAAATAGGTTTTCATATTACACAAATCATCAAGATGATAAGAGTGTCATCCAAAACATTAGGGTCACCCTTCAAGCATCTTCCTTTTTTTTCTAATGCGAAGGATAAGAGTCCACGTGAAGATTTAATGTCATATTATAGTGTCACTAAAGACATATAGCAGTTTGACTACATAGATTTCGAAATTTCAGTCTTTAGGTGTAATTGGGTTGATAACACCAAAGGAGTGTAGTGGATGTGAAATGGGTTTCGCATTAATGAATTTTGAAAAGATTGATGAGAAGGTGAAATCATAATGGCATCATAGAGGAAGTATGTATTTTATATCAATGATCGTGAAAATACAAAATGGTCAGTTGTTCTTCATGGTAAAAGGTAGTTCATTGCAGATCCTATAGATGAAGAAGAGTACTATGAAAAGTATGATGGGTCCATTCTATTCTCAGTTGGTTTGTCAACACCAAATATTGAAGCTGACACTAACTTATATGTGCATGGAGATCACACTGAGGGAATGTTAACTTGTAAAAGATCTCAATATTAGAGGCATGCTTTTATTTTTTCAAATGTTAGATGTGCAATTTACAATCTTATATTTCATTGTTTGACTATTTTTTTTATGATATTTTTTCATATGGCGTCTGACCATGAGTATGATGACCATGATGATGATTACCATGAGGATGAACAACATCACAATGTGCATCTTAACACTAGTATAAGTTGTATTATTTTATTACAGAGATGTGCATTTTACAATATGTCTATCTTGTTGTATGTTGTATTGTTTTATCACATTTATAAGTTATATATATTTATGACCGATATGTATTTTTGTGTCAATTTTAGGTTGAGGATGTATGCCTTGAGGATCTTGTTCAACTTGATGGGCAACATCGTCCGTGTGAAAAAATAAAAGGCATCACTATGACAAACGAGTTAGTACAACAAAGGTGTAACAGAAAAAAAGTTTATTGTTGAGTTTATTGATGCAGGAAATCCTTTTGGTAAGAACCACAATTCTTTTGTGGCATATCTAGGGATTATTACTCGTAACCATTGTAGTGTAGTAGTGAATCGTGGCATAAATTTAGTAAAAGCAAGAAAGGCTTCATACGGAAAGAACTATATGTGAGGTATTAACATTTGCAATTCTATTTTTAAAGATATTTACAATTCTATTTTTAATAATATTTCATTAAGTATATGAACATTTACAGAGAATAATATTTGAACTAATTCAAAGATTGCATCATAAAAAGGTGATGCAACACTTTGGGAGGGTACGAAGAAATTATAAGACAACTCTGACAAGACTATACACATGAGACGCTAAGAAGAGGAAGAAGTCAACCACTGAGAAATGGAGCTATCTTGACCTAGAGACGTTGAGGTGTTTGTTTCTATGAATTTTTTTTGATGAATTCAAGGTATTAAACCTCTCCCCCATTTTGAAAACATTCTTAAGAATTCACTATTTTACCTTGACCTTGATTGTTATGCTTTACTTACTAATTACTATTGATGATTGTTACTAATCAGGCTGCAAGTGATGCTCAAAGAGAAATGCATGCAAAGAATGTGCACAACCACGTGATGGGTCCAGGTGAATATGCAAATATTCACAAAAAGCTACTACATGTGTCTTCTTCTCAGCAGCCTACTCCTGGGACTGTTGAGTCCTCTATTACTCTTGGACATCTACCTCACCATGATGTGTGAATAGCTGGGAGGCAAAATAAATCAGGAGATATACCCAACCCCAAAACTACTGAGGCATTTGCAAAAATGGTAAAATTCTACTCGTAGAGAAATTAGTGTTTAAAATGAAATACTTCAATACGCTAGGAAAGCTAAAAAACATAAAAATGCCCTATATGACATAAAAACTAGATGAGATATGAGAGAAATGGGCTCAAGCCTTCAAAAAGGATGTCAACTTTATTTTTGATTGGGATTAAAGAATGATTTTTCTAAGTTTTGATGTCATTATTTCTATATACATGTGGTGCTTATGACTTATTGTAACTTTAAATTTGATGCGAGTAAATTATTAGTGCATATGTGAATGACGATCTATATACATGTGTGTGAATGTGAAGATGAATGAATGAATTGTGTTTCTACATGGCATGAGAATAGAATTGGTGTATATGTAAATGAAGTATCATGTGTGTGAATGAATATGAAGATGAATAGAATTATGTTTTCACATGTAATGATATGGAATGGGAGAATGAATAAAATTATGTGCATATTACATCTGTTATTATCGGTTCAGTGGCCTATTGTAAAGCTAAACTCATATGATGTTGTTAACCTATAGTTCAAAACACTAGTTTTGAACTACATGTTTTGCATCCTGCTGACCAGTCGGGCAGTAGGTCTGCAGGCCTTTTCTTTAAAAAAACATAGTCGTCGGTTGTTAAATAAAATCAACTGTTTAGGCATGAGTCGTCGGTTTTAGTAATATAACCAACATCAAAGGAAAAAAACTAAAACGACTGTGCAGGACAAAACGTCTGTGCTAGACAACACATCATAGTCATCAGTTTACTTGATTTAACTGTCACTGTACATCTTAATCATTGGTTTTATGAGTTGAAATTGATGACTTAAATGATAAATATGTGTCTTGTTTCAAAACTGATGATGTAGGGTCCTTTACCGGTTACAAATGTGACCTGGTATGGCTTTTGTGATGTCAGCTTTTTCCAATAACCGATGACTCAGACTTCTATATGTGTTAGTTTCTTAGCATCAGAACCGAGGCTAGATGTAAGGAGTGGGACCCTGAGGAAATCAACTCCCTATTAAAAATTTGAAGAATAGAACCTACAGTCCAAACACACACAAAAGATATGCGGGAGTGGGTGTAAAATTTTCAAATATTATTAATGGTATTCAAAACAATGAAAGTCTAGCAGCAAAAGAAAGATATTGACTATATTCAATTTATCACAATGTTACAAAAGTACATCATAACCATCTCCCAAAAGGGTTTTTTAAAAGGTACAACTTATGGATCTCAGTAGATGGAAATCCAAACCATAAAAATATTGTCTCCAAGCTTTATCTTCTTAAGCTAGTCCAAAACTTCATGCTTTATCATCCAAGTCCTTCACCAAGGGTTGGAAGCATACCCCAACAAGAAGAGAAAAGTAGATGACATCAACAAAGGATGGTATGTGCATGCTAATAGAAAATTGAGCAATATTATGGAATAAAGGATAACAAATATAAAGGATTCCCATGAAAAATAAAAGTACCACCCAATCGGGCGTAAAAGAAAGATTCACGATAAAAAAGATACTCGCCTTTAAAATAATAAAATTGTGCCACATAAGCACACATAATATTTTTGGGCACAAAACCCATAGCAACCTACATGATAGAGATTACCTAAAACAATATAACCCTAAAACAATATAACAACAAAGTCGGACGAGTCTCACAAACTTGAAACCTGATAGAGATTACATACTACCAACTCCCAATATAAAAGTGGGCCAAGCCTCACAAACCCAAAACTCGGGTATGGGGCCACCTCCATCCCAATTCTAATAAGAGCACACTGCTTGAGTAGGAAATACACATCTATCCAAAAACCAATACAATTACACTACTCTAGTGCTATTGAAATGCATAGCATGTTTAATGTAGTGGCAAGTATAAAGCATAGTCAGATTATACAAAGTAGTCACCACAAAAGTGACCAACATATACATCCACCTCATAAGTAGGCGAAAGACATCACATGTCATCAAATAGTATTCCAACATGAACAATGTATAAGAAAGAGACCAAGAGAATGTCAAACAATGATCATAAGATCAACTACAATGTAAGGTACTTCACATGAAGCATGTTTTCCAAAAGAACAAGATACTGTGTAGGCTAATGTCCATAGGACCAAGAGAAGGAATAAACATAGGCTCATTTCTCAAGTGAAAAATAGGAGATGCAAACATACCTTACTAAAGAATCCAAATAGTCCAAAGATAGTCCTAGATCCAAGTCTAGGTCTCCAAAACACCTATGATGCATATATGTACAATTAGGGTTAGGCTTTCATTAATTATTCAAAACCCTAAAAATATCCTTTTTGGTATTAGTGAATTAGGTTATCAAATTCATGCCGTGTTTTAGTATCTTTTTCTGAGTTTAGAACATATTTTATTATATTTTTTTGACTTGTATATTATTTTTTATGAATTTTGCAAGTTATCACTTATTTAGGAAAAACCATTAAAATCACATATTTTCAACATTAGATTTTGGCAACAAAACTTGTATCATTAGAAAGCTCATATTTTTCTGATCTTGGAGCATATTTTATTTTATTTTATAGCTATAAATATTTAGTTACAAATTTTCAAAAATCAGCCAAGATAATTTGGTCAAAGGCCCAACTTTGCTGAGTTGGCCTAATAAATAGAGGCCAACTCGTCCGGGTGGGCACCCAACGTGACTCATGTTCAAGGAAAGCAAAAACTAGGGTGATATGACCAAAGAGCCCTTGGTGGCATGACATGGATCAATTTAACACTAAGGGTGAATATGTAAAACATTCAGGGATCATCTTCCTCGCCTTTTACCTCCCACGATGGAACTAGCAATCCCGATCCCAGGCTTCAAGGCGACTGAATAAAAACAAGGATCTGAGGAGAAACTCGACAACTGAGAACCGGATTGAGATCCCTGATTTCCCCCAAAATTAAAGACCCAAGGTTCAGTACCCAAGATCGATAAGAGTGCTAAGTTGGCCCTACGACATGGCTTCAAAAGGGGCAAAGACCATATCCACACAATGAAAACAAATCAGAACGATTCAAGGTGCAAGATGAGTTTTCACGAGCATTGTGAAGCTACAGATGAAGAAATCAGTGTTGCTGGTGGTCAGAAGATCATAGATTCATTCGGAGGTCAAGAACAATGGATAAAGAAGGAAACATGGATAAATACCTCAGTAGGAAAAATCGATGCCAAAAAAAGGTTTTTTAAGGCTTCAGGGTGCAAACCGCACCCTCACGACGAGACCCCACCTTCAAAATGATGTCGACAAGCTTTGTTGAACAAGCACTCACTGTCGAAGATGGGGGGTAGATATGGAGCAACCAGAGCCTAATGAAGGCTTAGAGATGGCTTCAGGTGTGTCAAAGATGGCTTGGGTAGGGTCCTATATAGCTGCAAAGCCACGAAGCGACTAAGAATCCCATTGACAATGGGAAACAGGGGACCGACAAAGTCCCTAGTTGACTAGGATGTTGGGATGAGGAAATCCCTAGAGTTTGGGGTCAAACAAATTAGAAACTAGAGAGGAAACCAAAGGAAGTGAAAAGGAAGAGAAAGGTGCTGAGGGGAGTGAGATAGAACAATGAGGAAATCACAGCTACTATAGCATCATGAGAAAGGAAACACCGGGCGAGGGAAAGAAAGCTGGGATCGTTGGATAGACCCAGGTATTGTGAGGAAAATGTGGTGGAACTGTGGGTCATTGGATCAGAAATTGCACATAGGAATAGGAAAGAAGGGGCATGACAGAGAAAAGAACCAGACACTTTAGCAAATTGACCGTATTAAACACAACATTTACCAAATTAAAGTTTTTACTCTGTATTTTTTTCCCAAATCAAATTGAGGGTCCAAACATTATCCAAATTAAGTGAAATTTTGTACAGAGGCCAATTAAGGCATGTAGATTCTGATTATGCAACTAGATTTGCCTTTTGATAACTTTTGATGTGTTAAATAAATCAAATCCTATTTTCTCTTTCCTCATGCATTAATGATTATATAATTCTCCAATTTTGATGAAACTTCACCCACAAGTCATATTTAATGTGTTAGATACGAATTTTCCATCAATTTTACATGTTTTAGTTGTTTGTACATTTATTTGATATTTTGAAAGTTCTACACACTTTTTCTTTCCTGATTTCATCTTTTAATCAAACATCTTCCAAATTGGATGAAAATTCACCCAAAGGCTATTTTTATTATGTAAATTATGAATCCAAGATTATTTTTTTCTTTTGGGTCATTTAATATTTTATTTGATAGTTTGGGAATAACGCATATCTTCTCTTTCCAAATTGAATGAACTTAATTATTATTATGTGAATAATGTGAAACTTGACTCCCAAGGCAATTGGGACCCAAGGAACATGATTCTTAACTTAGATTCCACTTTTGAGAATTCTTTTTAGAATATATCTCACTTATATTATTATGGTCCATTATAATATTATTTTTCTATTAACCTGGTTATCCAACTAATTATACTCCTTATTTTCATACTAGCACTGAAGGTATTATTATTGAGATATTTTAGGTGTCCATTATTGGCCTAAGACTAATGTGAATATTTTAGGTTATCTTAGGGTGATTTAATCATACATTAGCTCATTAGTTTATACTAAACATCTTTTAGGTCTAAAACCTTAATCGTGTTTGGCTAAGCCAAAAGAACTAAGCTAACAATCATCCAAGACATATGATCAGGGTCAAGAGGGCTAGGTTTTGGTCTGTTACATTAGATCTCCATTGTTGGTTTTGCCCCCCCCCCCCAAATAACTGACGCCTTAGACCTGTGACTGTAGTGTCACACTTAAGTGTCAGTCTGTAATCGATGTTATAGGGTTGTTTTAACCGACGCTAGAGATAGTATTTGTATTGGTGTTGCTAACTGTATGGGATGAATGGATCATAGTGGTGGGTGGAAACATGGATGCATCCCGTCCTCGATGGAGGAAATCAACAAAATAGTTTTCTCCATTTAGGTAAATAATTTAACTATACCTGAAAAAAAATGTGTCTTGTGTAAAATATAGAAAATAAGGCCAAGTCAAAAATACAAATATGTTACCATTATGAGATACATTGCAGATATCCTAGATTTTTGTTTTAGTGCTCTAACATGAATATTTACTTTTGTGAGGGAGAATATATATAGATGGATGATTAATTAAAGCAAATGACATGTATTTTTAATAATTTCTCCAACATTGGTTTAGTCCTAATGTGATATAGGGAGTTATCCAAACATCTATCGATTTTTACTTTGGTGCATGTCATCCCTGATAGAGTTCATTCTAATATTCTCTGTATTGTTCCAGTTTTATCAGATGTCTTTGAAGAGAATATCTATCTTTACTTTAGTACTTTGAATAAATTCCATATTGGAATATAGAGAGAATGGTTATCCTAAAAGGCTAATAAGGAAGAAATTTTTTAATGATATAGATTTGGGACTTTAATGTTACAAGAAGTTCATATAGATAATGTAATCTTTAGACTTTAATATTTTCTATTTAATAAACCAATCTAGAAACTAAACACATGGAAAAACCTAAATTTCATCATTAAAACTGGATATTAACAAAATCATATATATATTAATGATGTTAAATATAAGAATATGGTCCTTGAGCATAAAAATTGATAAGGATCAATAACAATCCCTCCAATCTCGACTCTAGTGATAAGGTGAACCTAATATTTTATGACTCATTGTGTAGGATATGAACCAAGATTTACACTGGTATTTATATATCTATAGTTATTTTGATTTATGGTTGTCTAATCCAACCTATGTTATAGATGAAGGCTTGAGGGATAACACTCTATGTTTCTCACTAAAATGGAATGTTGGCATGGAGTTATTCAAGGGGTGTCACGATTTCTATAACTTTAGAGAAGGAATTACTCCCATCACAAAATGTTGCAATATTTGGCATATTTTTTGTAAACCCATAAATATGTTCGCCGCAATGAATCTAGGAATCCCCACAACTATTTAGTTTTGCCTCTTTGATTCGTGTCACCACCACAACCACGAGGAGAACTCATAGTCAAGCCACCATGCTCTAAGTAGAGAATAAAGGTCAATGATGTCTCTTATTGTGATGTTTGTCGGCACCTATGAAAAATGGAATGATTCAAAGAAGAAAGGGCGCTAGGAGACTGAGCTAACACTAGTCCCTAACTGACGTGGCCCAACCAGGGGTCAACTGCTCAGTAGGCACCCTAGTCCAGCTAACTCTATGGGATGAAGAGATCATAAAACTATGTGGTCATGTGGATGCATCCATATCCTGATGGGTGGGGATCAAAAAAACATTTTCCCAACTAGGCAAATTTTAATTATATCACCTGAAAAATATAAACTTTTAAAATCCATGAAAAATAAGTTATGTGTCAAGAAATTAAAAGCATAATGTTGTAGTTTTAAAACATCATGAACTAGTTTATGGAAATCCTATGTCTGAATGCTCTAAGATGAATGATTACATTTGCAAGAGACAATGTATGATTACACATATGATTAATTGTGATAGATAGAGGATGTTACTAGTCATTTGTCAAACATTTATTATAGTCACATTTGATATAAGGAATCCTCTAAACCCTTCAACGATTTTTACTTAATTTTGTTGAATAAATTTCATGTTAGAATAAATATAAAACAATCATTATGATAAAAGAATAATGAAGAAGAAAATTGCTAATAATATTGATGTGGAACCATGATATAGAAGCAATTCATCTATATCACATTATATATAGATTTTGGGACGTGAAATGTGATAACCCAATCTAGCAGTTCAATACATGGATACACCCAAAGGCTTTGGCTATCTTTTGTGGTTTCCCATCTTTGACCACAATGTTGTCCCATGTTGTCACACCCAAAGTTACTACATATTGAAACCCACACACATCGGTGCACCGTATTCTAACAGTGTCTACCCATATTTATAGATAGAGACTCCCGGTAGAAAATATTAGAGATACTTCTATTCTATAGGGATTATGAAATGACAATAGAAAATGATAAGGAAATACTGTCTTGGATTCCAAGTCTAATATTAATTTGCACTTTTCTAATATTGTTAGATATTATTTCTTATCCAATTAGGATAAGAGACAAAATCCTAACATCCACATCCACATCCACATCTAAGAGGGTCATCCTTAGTCTAGTGGACTAGCCCTTGCTTGCTTGCAATCACTCACACATTGTCATTCAACCAATGCCCTAGGAGGATGTATAAAATTTAACCAGAAATGAATCTCTTCAAGGTGAAATTTTCAATGCACTCTCCATCACCTATTAGGATTAATTGAGAAAGATGTTTCCCTCACCCCCTCCAAAGACCTAGGCGTTTGGGAGGGTGGCAAACCAATAAATGTTTGTTTGTATGGCCGGAACCCCCAATCCTTTCATTAGGGACCTTTGGAGTGTGCAAATCACTCATCACCTGTTATATACTTCCTCGGGATGAATTGATTTTAGTTCAAACTCCAAGGTGCACCTTCAATAACTGAACATTGTCCCTGGCAATATGATAGTTTTTATCACAAGCATGTTGCCAATGGGTTTGATCATCACTTTTAATGGACCGCTCCCCAGTTAGGGTCTGTCGAAGGCCTTTCTATCCATCAGGATTCAACCAATGAAAGAAAAAAAAATGTGTGCCCACCCGGATGGCTGCCGACGAGAGGTTTCCTCTCCATTGAGTTTCCATCGAACGATCGAACTATTGGCCGTGACAGCAAAAAGAGACAGATCGTACGTGATCGTAGCCCACAGCTTAGGCGCTAGCGACTCACTTGCATTGTTGTCTGGGCTCCGATATCAGATCCATCACCGACAGTATCAGATTTCCAGTGCCACGCCAGCACATGCGATGTGGACCCACGATTTCTCCACATGAAGGGGGCATGGTATCCTGAGTTATAATTCCACATGTGCTCGACTTCTGCCGTCGGTGTTCAACTTCAACTTTCAAGATGCAAGGGGTGGCAGCGTCATGAGTCTGGATCTTTTTTCTCTCTCCCACTGAATTCGAAAGAAGAATCAGAACAACGTTTTGACAATTTGATCTTTCTGTACTATTAGAAAAACAATCTGAAGTGTCGACCGTTATGCCAGTGACAATTTAACACGAGCACATCTAGAAAAAGACATTACAAGAAATCAAACTCTAAGGGGCTGTCTAGCTCGATTCATTCAAAATCCTAGTGTGTTGTACGTAAAATATTAGTTAGTCTTGGAATCTCATGTCTCTTATCTAATGTCTGATCTAATACGAGAAAATACCAATTGCAGCACATTTTTTGTTAGTATGCCACTGACACAACCATTCCAATCTTTGTTATCTTTCTTACTCCATTGCCCAAGCCTTACAACTGCCTCACCCCTCTTCCACTTTTGTAGTGCTAAGGCCCTGTTTGGTACAGTGTAGTAGGGACACAAACTGCGTGTTGCAAAACAAGTGGTAGCAAAAATATGATTTTGGTCTGCACGCGTGTCATTTGGTTGGGTGTAGGTTAAACTCCTTGAATTAATTCACTTTTGTTTGGTTACTCACACAATGGCTCGCATCCTGAGCACAAAACTGCTGGTTGGCAGCAAAATAGTCACAATTGGGAACGATAAGCGGGGCCTTCCGCATGCTACAAGTGACTTTTTTTGTGGCATCTATACAGCTGTTATCCTTACATATGCACAATGGCAAGAACGACAAGGGGGGCTAATTGCAAATGTTCCAAGTTGTACCTTTCTACACCCGACCGCAGGCTGTTCGGGCGTGGTACAAACTCCTGGAAATTGGCAAAAAAAGGGGAGTAAGAGGCAGTTACAATTCAAGCAACTGCACCCCAACACGCCCTACCAAACAAAAATCAAAACCCCAAATGATACATTTAAACGTAATGATCCCAAACCACACCCTACCAAACGGGCCCTAAACGTAGACACCAGTCACACCACCTATGTCTATCAACACTGGAATTTCGTACGAGAGGAGCCAATCAGCAGCTATGTATTTTAGAGAGCTAGGCAGACGTTTTAAACATGTATAAATTGCGCGTGCAAATAAGATCACATCCCTACTTATTTATATATACTGACTTTATAGGCAAGAATTTAGAAGAGAAATTAAAGATATACATTAATACAAGATAGATTCGAGCCAGTTATTACAATTGCTACCCATTTCGATTTCGGTTCCATTTCCCGTTATTTGGTGTAGACTTGACTATTAGGTTTCACATCTAAATCGACCTGAAATTGTAATTTATTCTTAGTTCCAATCACATTCTAAACTTAAATATCAGGATCCCAACTAGGCAACCACTAATTGTTGGGTTGGTGAGGAAAAGGGAACGGATGGTGTGCCAAACAGAAAAACACGTTGCAACTAGAGTATGGAGAGATGTGGACCGTGCGGTGTGGTTCGTTAAAAAAGGTCGTAGTAATGGCTATTTAAATCATCCCCACCAGCAACAACTACCGCTAGTTGGTGAGGGAAAGCGACGTTCGATCGGGTCCCCGTTCGATCACCGATGGCGCCACCAAAAGTTACTAAAATTTGCAAACGAAGCTGTTAAACGTGTTTGTTAAATTTTTTCCCCTCAAAGACTACCCTTGGGATTGTTTTAAAAATCATCGGTGATGTGTTGACGTATCGAAAAGATGAAGCTAGTTGTATTTATGCAGATCCGAACCTATGTGCGTCGTTGCATTTTCATTCCATGGATCGGAGTCCAGGATCCTATAGAGTAGTTTTGACCTTCATGTCACAGGGATCACTGGGGATCAATTTCTCTGTTCCGAACAGCTTGCAACATGTTACAATTAATCGAGACGGTGGAAACACCAAATTAATTTTTTTAAGGGGGTGTTTTATGATAGATGAATGGTCAAAATTTCCTGCAACAGGATGTGGAACAGGTTCTCGTCACAGCAGATTTGGAGTGGATGGTAAACGACGAAGACGGATCTGCTACTCCTCATTTTGCTAGGTGTAGCCTATTCCTTTGATCATTTACGTACACTTGTAACAGCTGATTACATAGTGGGGTGTGGATTAAATGTACTTAAAACGTGGCATCATCTGATGTACGGGATATCATGGATTGTGTTGACTGGAAAATCATGGAAATTGGTGGTACATTGCCACCTACTCTTCCACCTTTTTCCCATAGTTCGCCAGCACCTCACATTCTCACCAACCCATCGCTTCGTGCGGCCAGTCGTAGCACACTATTGGGAGGAGTTGTTGGCTTTGTTTTTTTTTGGTTGGTGGGATTGAAAATGTCCAGCGTGGGTTGGTAAGGTTAGGAGTATGGTGATACTGGTGAACAAGTTAGGCATACGTTCGTCTTTTTCTTGGTTTCTGTTGTAGTTTTACTTTTATGTATAGTGTCCAGCAATAAGAAAGCTACAAAGCGGTCAAATTTGGAATCATGTCAAACAATCATTACTTACATGAGTCGATGAATCACTTAAAACGTCACCAAACATGCCTAGTCAGTGATTGACCTTGACTAAGATTTGATGCAGAACCTGATTACCTAGCTTTGCTATATGTGTGCACAAGGTCTGTTTTCGTCATCCTTTGTGCACTAGAAACAGATATGCGTTCAACAAGAAAAAGAAGAGAGTGACATTTCCTCATAAGGGCGTCACCTCATTACCACTCAAAACATATGAAAATGATGTGTGTTGTGTGTGTGTGTGGGGGGGGGGGGGGTCACATTTCCTTTAAAAAGATGGCAAGATGGAAATTATGGTAACTCATTATACTTGTTACCTTGGGATGGATACCTATTTTACGGCGTTTTATGCCCCCACAATCCTAAAACGGCATGGAAAGCCCATTACTTAAGATTTGAATAAAATTCCTCGTGGATAAGACGTTTCTAATGCACTCTTGAATCTACATGCAACATTGATTGATAGTCAACTTCGTATTCCTCCATAAGTCATTGAACCCACAATCCAATATAGTAAATTTGCCAAACGCAAGTGATCGAGGCCTAATTGTGCCACCTTGTTATTGGAGGATGGTGTCCCTCTTTGACTATATCTCCCACTTTTCCAATTGACCTAATTGTCTATAGTCCACAGTTCCACGACACAACTAAATCTATTTTTATTTTTCCTCATATATTATATAACAAGTAGTTTATATATGTACTGAAAAAACATATATTCTGGTCTTGTCACTCCTCTCATGTCTTCTTTGATCTTTCCTCTTAAGATTTAGTCTCTTCTAAACAATTTACATTGTGAAATTGTACCTTGTGGAGTCACCTTTTTCGAAACCTCCTGCATAAAGGATACCTACTCATTAAGAAGATTTTACTATTGTGTGGACATGTATAAAGAAGGTTTATTTTCTATTTTCTACTTTATAAGGTTGCAACACATTAGTCCTACATGCAAACTCTGATGTCACTTGCTCAACTGGGTTTGATCTCCTTTTTAACATATGATAAGCCACACATTCTTCCAAACTACTTGTGGAAATGTACTATTTCACTTAGTTTGGCGATGTTTGTATTTTCCTTTTCTTTACAACCACGAAGTCTTGAAACTGTCCTAGAATTCCAATTAAAAATTAAATGTAGAAGAAAAAGATAGGTAATATCTCCTTTGAAGAGTCAAGATTGCACATTATTCATCCCATTATTCTTGCTTGGAATACCCAATAATGTGTTCTTGTTCCTTATAGAAATGAATGATTTCAAGCTTCACATGAAATAAATATTTCGAATCGATAAGACTTTGCTTATAGCCCTGTTCATCCTTGACATGGGTACTACGTTTGTAATTTAGTGGAATTTTGCAAATATATTATTGGAATTAGTGCTTGCAGTCTGTGTTTGATTATTTTGTACGCTTTTGAGTTTTGAGATATTTAACTTAAGCAAATAGATATTATACCTACTATATGATATCTTTTGTTAATTACACCAATATTATTTATTAAGCCATAAGTTTCACTCCTTTATAAATAGGTTCTCTGATATTTTCCGCTCAATAACCCAACCAAATTGAAGAATAAAATCCATACCAATTTCAAGAATAAGCTTTGCAAGGTGAACCTTCTACATCATTTCATGATGTACCAAATCCATTATTTACCTAGTGTCAATGCTTGGATATGTCTTTATTTGACACATTATGAACCTTCTCGACATGTGTAACATCCTACACCAAGACATCTAATCCTTTCCAAATGACATCAGTAATGCACTTAAACCCCAATCCCACAGACAATGGTGACACTAGAGAGAGAGAATAGACTACAAAGAAGCTCACTGATAAGATGGATTTCTCTAAAAGCAACATACATGGAAGAATGTTGCAGCATATTGAGGGGACTCTCTATAGGTCAAATAAGTAGCTTTGCCCACTCCTTGCCAATTTCTCATAGATAATTGTGTATGAAGTATACCTTATAATTTATAGAATACCCACATTTAGAACTATAACTAATAGCTTCTATATAAGGTTGTTCTCGTGGCTATAAATAGTTCCAATTTCCATTTCTTAAATAAAAATATCTTCATAAATTGAAACATTCTAATACTGTTCACATTGAATGAGGAAACCACCTTTGGCATAAATTCAACTTCAATTCATGATGTATCTGTGTACTTAGTCAAAAAGCCTCCAAGGAGCCTACTTTGACATTGAAAAATCTCCTGAAGTCAACAAACAAGGCCCTACCACTTCCAAAGGGACAACTACCACCATCTGTGCTAATAGACAAAATATGATTCTACACACCTAGAAAGTCAGCAAACATACTCTACCGTGCCAAAGAAGTAGAATTTACTAACTAAGATCAAGCTAAAATCTTCATGTCTTAAAATATAATTCAAATATTCCAAGTCCATCCGGTCAAATATGGGGAGAGAATCCCAAATCCATAAAACTATTTGATCAAATAACTTTTTATATTATCAGATTTTAAAATCTATGAGATCTCCATATGGAAAAAGATTTCATAAAGTGCTCGTATACTACATGTCGTCCATCTTGGGTATGACATCCTCTTGGTCCCTACTAGAATGTCGATGAAATGTCTCTTATGCCATTTCTCTAGAACCCACTCCTATAAATAGTTCCCTCCCACCATCATTCTTTGTTTGAAACTCCGTCTCCATGTGCTCCACTCACCATTCCAGAATCTCATCTTCCATCCATCTGCCAATAACAAGGCTACATTTATAGAAACACATTCTCTATAGTTAGCCACAATCTTCCATACCACTATGCCACCACCATAATACCCCTCTAGAGATAAACTAATGTACATGCTTGTGATCACACTATAGTGTCACATGATTGTGTGAACTTACCACCAGCTGTGCCCTTTGTATCCTGCAATTATGCTTTTTCCAACAACTTATAACCAATTATAAAACTCAACTATATTCTAGATCTTAGTAAGATAACTTAGGCATGAGAGGATATGATCCATATTTGTATAAGATGTCCCTATTTCTCAATCTTTCTTTCTATTCCTCTACAACTATCATTTCAATATAGTTTTTCAGCTAATTTCTCCTTCAAAATGTATTTGATATAGAAGGTTTCTCTAGACTATTCATGATGGATGTAGTCTATCAGTGAGCATTGGTTGAAAGAATATCTATCTTGACCCAAAAAGAGGAGGGCCACATCATCCTATGTGCATTGATGAACACATCTAACTCATGCATAGTTAGCGCCTGGGTGTGAGGTTAGGTGTTCATGATCACTCGTCTATTTTGATGTGTCAAATTTGGGCACGAGTCTTTTGGTTCTCACTACATAACACTTAGATACTTACATTTAGCCTCAGAGAAGTCATGTCCACTAAATCTACGTGTTTTGCTCAACTTGAGAGAAGGCTGAGTAGAAGAATGTAGACAACTAGCTCAATAGAACTTGATTTCTAATTCCATTGATAAGAGGTTTGATAGGAAAGAAAAAGACACTAGTTTGGATGTTTTCCTCTAAATAAACATCTTATACATTTGGTTTTTAAAAAACTCATCTTGTTTAGTTTTACAACTTCCCATAGTTTATATTTAGTCATATTTTACTATAAGAATTGTATCACATTCAAACTCAAGTAGCTAGTACAAAGATAACAACAATTTACAACTTTTTTCAAGTCTAGGAATTATCTAGACTCCCCTACAATTAAGCCTCTTATAGTTGCAAGTATCTAACATTGTTTGAATGGTTTATAAACTTTAAACATCATACCTACAATGAAAAGAAGGAAATCTTATCCAATGAGGGTGTCAAGTCATATCAGATCGAATATAAACTTTATCCTCTATGTCATTTGACAACATGTTAAGTTTTTATGACGTTACTATAATGACCCCTTCCCCCTATTATCCCCAGAAAGGGCGTGGTCGAACTATAAGTTGCAAATGGAGCAAGAGTTGTTGCTACTAAAGTTGGAACCTATAATTTATCTCTGTCCATAGGGCTTGTAATAAAGTTAAAGAACTAATATTTTTTACTTGCCATAAATAGAAATATTATTTCTGTACTTGTATGGATAAGGACGAATATGAATTTCATATAAGGAATGGTCAATATTCTATATCAAAAGATGAGATCTTTTATGGCAGAGCCCCAATGTCTTATGGTCTTTATTTATTAGATCTTAAGATAAATGTTTATGGCATAAATACAAAAAGGCATAAACTCAGTAACTCAAACAAAACATATCTTTGGCATTGTCGACTATGGCACATCAATGAGAACCCCATATATAGATTCCATAATGATGGACATCTAGACTCTTTTGATTTCTGATCAATATAAACATGTGAGTCTTGTTTGTTGGGTAAAATGGCAAAGACTCCCTTCACTGGTAACAATGAAAGGGCTAGTGATCTATTAGGACTCATATATATTGATGTATATGGACCTTTTAGAACAAATGCTAGAGGTGGTTATCAATACTTCATTGCCTTCACTGATGACTTCAATAGGTATGGTTCTGTTTACTTGATGAAACATAAGTCAGCAACTCTTAAAAAGTTTAAGGATTTCATGAATGAAGTACAGGAGCAAGTGGGTAAAAGTAATAAGGCACTTTGTTCTGATCGAGGTGGAGAATAATTAAGCTAAGAGTTTGGAGACCTTCTACAAAACTGTGGTATTGTATCACAATGAAGTCCAACTGGAACACCACAACATAATGGTGTATTAGAAAGAAGGAATCACACATTACTAGATTTGGTGTGATCAATGATGAGTTTTCTTATCTTCCAACTTCCTTCTGGGGTTTTGCTCTTGAAAGTTGAAACAACAGTGTTTACACTAAACTGTATACCATCTAAATCAGTTCAAAAGACACCATGTGAAATGTGGACTGAGAAACATCCCAAAATGTCTTTTATGAGGATTTTGGGGTGTGAAGCTTATGTGAGGAAAAGGTTTCTTGAAAAGCTTGGCTGTATAGTTTGGGATAACACGACCGTGTTTGGGATAACACGACCGTGTTGGGTCCCTATTGTCTGTGCTTCCTGTTGGCTCTTCCTTGACCACGACTGTGTTTTAGATAACACGGTCGTGCTGGGTCCCTGCTGTCTGTGCTTCCTGTTGCTTCTTCTATGGGAGGTGCTTGGCTGTATAGTTTGCCTTTTTTTCTTCTCCTGCCTTCCTTGATTACACTCCTTTGTTCTTTGTATAGAAAGTGTACATATTCTTGTACAATTTACAAAAATTTATAAAAAGCAATGGAAGAGCTCGGTTCACCAAAAAAAAAAGCTTGGCCCTAGATCAGAAAAATGTCATTTTTTAGATATCCCAAAGAAACCAAGGGATAGTACTTGTATAACCCATATGACAATAGAGTGTTTGTTACCAGGGATGTTGCATTCCTAGAAAATTTTCCAAAGGTATAAATGGGAGGAAAGTAGAGCTCGAAGAGTTTGAGACCAATAAGAAAACATTGAACCTAAAGAGGTATAAGAGGAACATTGAGAATCACAAACCATTATGGAATCTCAAACTCCTCATGTAGCACAAGAACCTCACTGATCTGGTTGGACACACCTTGAGCAAGATGGATTTGGTTATCTTCTGACTCAGGAAGGAGATGAGTTGGTCATTGATGATGATCCAACTACCTACCTAGAAGTTGTTAAGGAACTAAAAATTTGAGAAGTGGCTTGAGTCCATGAGATCTGAGATGGAATCTATATACACCAACAAGGTATGGACCCCTTAGATCCACCTAAAGGGGTAAAACCCATAGAGGTGCAAGTGGCTCTTCAAGAAGAAGACTGACATGGATGGTAATGTATAAACTTACAAAGGTTGATTGGTTGTAAAGGGTTTCAGATGAGTTCAAGGTGTTGACTATGATGAAAATTTTTATCCAGTTGCATGGTTGAGTCCATCAGGATCATGCTTGCCATTGCAACTTATTATGACTATGAGATTTGGCAGATGGATGTTAAAACCACATTCCTTAACAAGAAACTTCTTTAGGACGTGTACATGACATAGCCTGGGGGTTTTATAAATCCAAAGGATGCAAATAAAGTTTGAATAAACCACAAAGGTCAATCCATGGATTGAAGCATGCATCTCGGAGCTAGAATCTTTGTTTTGATGAAGTAGTCAAAGAGTTTGGCTTTAGTCAAAATAAAGATGAATCTGTATTTACAAGAAGGTTAGTGGGATCATGATTGTATTCTTCATATTGTATCTGGGTGGCATACTATTTATGGAGAATGACATCCCTACTTTATAGATGGTAATGACTTGCCTTGGAAATACATTCTTTGTAAAGGATCTAGGTGAAGCATCCTATGTCTTTGGAATCAAGATCTATAGAGATAGGTCTAAAATGCTTTTTGGACTAAGTCAGAGCACATACATTGATAAAGTGTTAAAAAGGTTCAGCCTGAAGAACTCAAAGAAAGGCAACTTATCCATGTCTCATGGTTTTACTATCTCTAGAGTTCAATGTCCCATTTATTGTGAAGAAAGGGAATGCATGAGTAAGACTCCATATGCATGTGCTATTGGATCTATCATGTATGTAATGTTATGTTCTCATCCAGATGTCTCGTATGCCTTGAACATGATGAGCAGATATCATTCATATCCTGGTGAAGATCATAAAATAGCCGTGAAGAACATCATTAAGTACTTGAGAAGAACTAAGGATCAATTCCTTGTCTATGGTGGTGAGGAAGATTTGGTGGTAAAGGGAAACACTGATGTGAGAATCCAAATTGACAAAGATGACTATAGATTGCAACTGGAATTTGTGTTTTGCATCAATAATGGAGTTGTAAGATGGAAGAGTTCCAAGCAATATATGGTTGTCGATTCTATAATAGAGGCTGAGTATATTGTTGAATCCAATGTAATAAAGGAGGTTGTTTGGATTTAGAGGTTCATCTCTGAACTTGGGGACGTTCCAAGCATCAACGATTCAATTGAGCTATATTGTGACAACAATGGAGCTATTGGACAAGCTAAGGAACTCAAATCACATCAGATTTCCAAGCACATACAAAGGCAATTTCATATCATATGAGAGATCATACAACGACGAGATGCAAAAATTTGTTGAGTACCAACTGAAAGTAATGTGGTTGACCCCTTGACAAAGCACTTTCATATAAGAAGCATGAAGGTCATGTTAGATAAATTGGGACTAAATTCATGGGTGATTGTCTCTAATCGCAAGTGGTATTTTGTTGGTGTGTATGCTCATAGAGCCAATAATATGATTATGTAATGACATATCTTGTAAATAGTTTGATTAATAATAAATGCAATCATTCATTTATTCCATCTTATTCAGTTATGAGATAATGATGTAACATAATAAATGGCCAAGGAATGATGTAACTCAATGATGTATGTCTTTGGGTTGAGGACCTGAACAATGAAAGAATATGGATGTTAAGACTATATACATTCTTGTTATGTCCCTAGTAGAATGTTATTATGGAAGCAAGATAGATAGCAATAACACATAAGACTATAGTATGTGTTGGTTGATGATAAAATCTCATTAGGATTGATACGTGATATCAAACCAAACATATACATACTTGTTAGAGAATAGTGTATCAGATAGACCCACTTCTTATCAAGACTAACTAATCAAGATATGACCATCAATTTCATGAGATTGGGTTTATATGTGTTAAATACCAACAAAGTTTGCATCTTTAAGTACTTTTGGAATTCTAGTGAGAATTAGGTAAAGAAACCTATTTTATTGGATTAAAACCATATGTAAGTTCTATATAATTGGACCTACAAATTATTTTCTAGAAATTTTGCAAGTTTAATCTATTTAGATCAATTAGGACATGATGTGTCAACGACTGGCTAGATAAGCCAGGTGTTGTGGGGACAAGGCCAAGCCAATTGGCTCATGCTAGGATGGAGACTTGTGCGCATGTGACAAGGGGATAAAATGAGAGTAAAAGATGGAAAGTTCCTTCACCTTACAACAACAAACTTGGGGGCTGAGATGTCTTTTCCTGCTTGATCTTCAGCTACCTCGGCCCTGCTTGTGAACTACTATCTGGATGAGTCAACTCTAAGGTTTACTTCAAGCAGTTGGGCCTCTAAGAAGTAGGCAAGCATACCAATCCATTTGCCTCTCTCTGTTGAACTCGTCTATGGTAGTGGATTTCTCAGTGGCAACATGAACATAGAGGAAGGAAAGGGGTTTTCTTATATGTTACGATGAGATGAGACAAGGGAGAAGAATAGGGTTTAGGATCAAACTAGAGGTAGGGAGGGTTTCTTGTGGATATGAGGAGTCCTACACAATAGTTTGGTGATGGTATGGTGTCTTATATACGCATGTCCTAGCAAGACCATCCATTTATGGGGTTTGCCTCTCCACAGAAATTGGGGAAAGTCCCCATAGCTTTCCAAAGTGGTTAAAATTAGGGTGAGTCAAACTCAGGACCACCTCCTAAATTTGTTGGGAGAGCTTTTAGGTGCCCTTATGGGTCAAAGAGGGAGAGAACTAAAAAAGGAAAAGGAGTAATGTTGTTTCTAGTTTTCTAATATGACCGAAGGAGGAAGATAATCTCTGGTTCATTGATCCGAGATCCAAGGGGTACCAAGATGTGCGTTATTATTATAGTGTCACCCCTAGATTCCTAATGTGAATAAATTTGAAAAATATAATACATTTATAAATTAATCATGTACCTTAGGGAATCTTGATAATTTCATATCTATCTCCTCCTTTATCCAATCGACTCCAATTTTTAAAGGAAACTTTCTAATTTCTTAATCTCAGGTTGGTAAAGAGTTGGTGATAAAACTCAGAGGTTAAAAGTCTTTTCTTTGCCTCCTAAGAATTGGCTTTATTTGGATTGTTTAAGGCATGTAATAACTCCCTTACTACCCAATCTTAACAAGCAATCCTATTTTGGTATATTTTTTCATTGGGTACAAGATAGGGTTGAAATAAGTTTATTAGTTGCCTACAACTTGTCTTTCGAGAAATTTTCTACAATTCCCCAATTTAGTTATAAATTATTCATTACTTTTGGAAATTTCTTTATTTTCATTCAATTTTTATTTAATCAAGAAATAATAATGGTTATTGAAAATAAAAAATACACAAAATATCTTCCATATTGGAGAAATTACAGTCTCAATCTAAAATGATTAAATAAGACATAGAAATTCTTAGCTTTCTAATGTCCTAAAAATTCATTATTTGCATCCAAATATATGTACAAAAACATGAAAATTTAGGTTATAACATCCTTTTCCTCTTTCAAGAATTTTGTCCTCAAAATCTGACTGGTCATCCAAAAAGATGGGATGAGACTTTTCCATGTCTGTCTTTTGCTCCCATGTGGCTTCATCTTCACCATGGTGCTTCCAAAAAACCTTTACCATATCAATATTTTTATTCTGGAGCTCTTTCACCTTGGAATCCAAGATGCTCACATGTGACTCAGGGAATGACAACCTTCCTTGGATCTCTATGGTTAAATATTCAACACATGGGAAGGATCATTCACATAGCACTTCAAGTTGGACACATGGAACACATCATGCATCATGCTATAGTATCATGGTAAAGCTAAATGATAAGTGGCCTCGCCAATCTATTCTAGAATCTCAAACTGACCCACATATAAGTGACTAAGATTTTCTCTATTTTTGGCTATAGCTTGGAGGGGTCGGATTTTCATAAAAACATGATCTCCTACAGTAAAGTGTAGATCTGTCTGGCTTGCATCATCATATGACTCCTGCCAATCTTGGGTTTTCTTCAACCTCTACTTGATCAAAGTGAAATTATCAACATATAACTGTAGTTCCCGTAACCTTAGCAAGGTCCTCTCAATGACATCATCGCATTGAAGCAGTGACTAACATGACCTCCCATAGAGAGTTTCACATGGAGGCATCTTGATATTGGCTTGGTAACTATTGTTATAGGCAAACTCATCTAGGGGTAGGTATTGTTCCCACGTTGTCCCCTATCTAGCACACATGTTCTCAATAGATCTTCTAGGGTCTGGATTGTACATTCTGACTGACGATCAGTTTGGGGATAATAGGTTGTACTGATCTTTAGCCTTGTATCTAGTTCCTTTTGGACTTGTTTCCACAACTTGGAGGTGAACTTAAGGTCATGGTCAGAGATAATCGAACTCAAAACACCATGAAAATAGACTATCTCCCAAATGTAAAGCCCATCTAGGTCTAACACCTTTGTACAGGGCAAGGAAGTGTGCTAACTTGGTTAAGTGGTACACCATGACCCATATCACGTCATGTCCTTTTCTTGTCTTGGGAAGACCCACTACAAAGTTTGTGGTGATTTGGTCCCACTTCCGCTCAGGAATCTCAATAGATTGTAATAACCTACAGGGTCATTGGTGCTCAACCTTCACCATCGGGTACATAAGACAACTACCCACATACAAAGCTATGTCTTGCTTCATTCCAGGCCACTAGAAGAACTACTGTAGGTCTTTGAGTATCTTCATGGTTCTAGGGTGTACAGTGTACTTTGATCCATGAGCTTCTTATAGGATATGATAATTCAACGGTGAATCCTTGGGAACCCATATATGATTCTTATATCAAATTCCACCATCCACACCCACCGAGAGGTGTATTTGAGGCTTCGACATCAAACCCTTTATCTTTTCTAGATCTGGGCTGACTAATTGGGATGCTACAAGCTTGGTCAATAGGTCAGGCATGATTTAGATATTGGACAAATGGATTCTATCTACCAAAGGTTGTAGAGTCCATCTAGAAAAATCTTCCAGTCTCCTCTATTGATTTGCCAAACTAGCCTCAACTATGTTGTTTACGACTAAGGGCATTGACTACCACATTAGCCTTATTGAGATGGTAGGCTATGGTGAAATCAAAATCTTTCTGGTTCTCCATCCAAAGTCATTTTCGTAAGTTTAGGTCCTTCTATGTCAAAAGATACTCCAGGTTCTTGTATCCAGTGAAGATGTCAAAGATAGCTCCATACAGGTAATGTCACCAAATCTTCAAGACATAGACAATTTCTGCAAGTTCCAGATTGTAGATCAGGTAATTCAACTCATTTGTCTTAAGATATCTTGAGGTAAAGGTGACAACATGTTGATTTTGTTCTAACATGCATCCTAAGCCAATCTTTGATGTATCATTGAAGATAATGAGACCATCATTGCATGAGGGTATGGTCAAGACAGGGGTAGGGGCTAAGGTAAGATTTTCCTTAACTCCTAGAATCATGCTTCACACATGTCAGACCAGACAAACTTTTTGTCCTTCCGAGTGAGCATGGTGAGGGGAAAAGTAGTAATTTGACAAATCATTGACAAATCACTGGTAATTCTGATCCAATCCTAGCAAAATATGAATTTTAGACGGGGACTTTGGTGCTTGCTATTCCCGAATAGCCACTACTTTAGTAGGGTCCACCAATATGGTTCCTCTGGAAATAATGTTCCTGAGTAACATTACTCAGTCTATCCAAAACTCACATTTTAGGAAATTTTCCATAGAACTTCTACTTTCTCAAGATATCAAGGACCTTAGATAGGTGATCATGGTGTCATTCTAGCTCATCAAAGTAAACTAGGATGTCATCTATGAATACTATGACAAAGGTATAGAGGAAGGGTTGGAACACAATATTCATTAGGTCCAGAACACACTTGGAGCATTGCACAACCCAAAACACATGACCAAAAACTCGTAGTGTCCATATGTTTGAAAAGAAGTTTTTAGGGTGTCACAACTGGTGGTACTCAGATTTTAGGTCAATCTTTGAGAATACTCAGGCAGTTTTGAGCCGGTCAAACATTGCACCTATGCGGGGTATGGAATATTTATTCTTAATTTTGGCCCGCTTTATCATTTTGTAATTGATGCACATGCGGAGGTACTTGTACTTTTTTTCCACAAAGAGGATTGGTACTCCCCATGGGGATGTGTTGGGTCAGATGAAGCCCTTGTCTAGAAGTTCTTGCATTTTCTTCTTAACTCAAGCAACTTAGCGGGAGCCATCTTATAACGTGCCCTAGAAATTGGGTTTGTCCCAAGAGCTATCTCTATCAAGAAATCTACTTTTATCTTAGAAGGTATTCCTAGAAAATCATCTGGGAACACATCAACATAGTCCCTAACTACCTCTATTTCCTATAAGGGTGGCACCTTGGACTCTAGCTCAATCACTATAGCTAGGAATGCTAGACAACCTTTATCTACCATCCATTCTACCTTCAAAATCGACACATACAGGATGGTGGTGGCATCTTTCCTACCTCTAAGGGTAAAGGGTGGATGACTTGTCTTTCCTTATTTTCTTTTCCCAAAAATCTAATTTTGCATTACAATTATAAAACCAATACATTCCTATATTGACATCGAAATCATTCATATCAAGAAGGATAAAGTTGTTAGGGAGTTCATTTTTCATATACTTAATATGGATAATTGGTGTTCTTAAAAGGGATCATATGATACGACCACTAAGGGTAGTGACTTCCAAAATGTATCCAAAGTCCTTGAAATCCAAACAAAGCATAGTTGTGAGCTTTCATGAAATGAAACTAAGAGTTGAACCAAAATCAAATAAAGCCTTGATTGTATGTCCCATGATATCAAGCAGTCCTACATTTTTTTAGTATAAAAACTATTAATCATGCAATGGTAAGGGTAGAAATAGGAGTTTTAAAGGTGGTTACCTTATATGAGGTGGTTGGAATTTTTTTGAGAATCCTCATTATCAATGATGAAGACTCGGGCCTACCGATATTCCCCATCAGTTAAGGTTGCCCCAAGTTGTGCTGCAACCACTGGTCAGGCTGCCACTTGGTCGAGAACTCGAGGGTCAGGGAGAGGACAGTTGGCGTGGAAGTTTCTCTCTCATAGGTAGCAATAGCACACCTTCTTATCAAAGAGAAATGTGTTAGTGTGTAACTTCCCACATTTGTGGAATCTTGGGGGTACTCCATGCTAGCAATTCTTGTTACAAGATTTGGATTTTCCTCCATTTATTACCTTTCCATTGTTACGGCCTTGTGCCGTTCTATTATCATTTCTTGGGCGAAAAATGCCTTAAGTGAAACCCATATTTCCCTTGGGTGGGTTTTGAGCATAATCCTCCATTGATATGTTGCCCTGATAAAGGAGCATGAATTACTTCTCCTTTTCCTTCTTGGAAGAGTTGGGGATAAAACTTGCAGTGAAGATGTGAAATCTACCCAATATATTGGCTCCATAGTCAAATCTCGATCGAAAATGTATTTTTCCCACTATAGCTTTACTGCTCCTTTGAGGAGGTCAGCGGTAAAGAGGAACTTCTTGTTGGGTTGCATGTCTAGGATCTAGAATTCTTTCTCCACAGCTAGGAGCCATGCCTTTGCCTTGTTGATGACTTATGTTTGGTGTTACCCCCAAAATTCTCTATGTTTAGCTTGACGAAGTCAAATATGCTAGATCCATGACGATGATAGATAGGTAAGGATCACCATTTCCGTCTCTAGTGATGTCTCTGAGAGCTAGGGCAATAATGGCCTCGATGATCTTCTTCTTCTATTCTATCTAGAGCATCTCAGGGGTCTGGATCACCACCTACCCGACACCAGAACTGAGGTTACTTTGTCATGGGTTCATCTTCAGACATGGCCTCATCCTCGGGGCCGAGTTCATCTTCTAGTTCAGGGATTTCTAAGGGGATGGCATCAGGTTCGGGACCTTTCTTGGTGGAGCCTCCTCAGGCCTCTTATGATTCTTGGAAGACTCATAATCTATGGATCTCCTCCTCTTCTTTGAGGAAACCCTTTTCAGGCAGGAGGTCTTCTTGTCTGGTTGCATCCTGGGGTGTCTCGTCAGTAATGACAGTAGTCTTGGTGCGGGCCATGATGTTTCACATAAATAAATTTACCTTAGTTTTATGTTTATGACATTTAAAGCATCGTAAAATTATGTCCATGACATTTAATTACATGCATTAATCATGGTCGGGAAGAGGATGCATTAACCCTAATAACTATAACTCTAATCTCTTAGAAGGGGTAAAGGAAGGAGTTAATGAGTCCCTAGGTTTTTGTTAGGGAAGTAGGGGGTAGAGAAGGGATGAATCACAAGATGAGAGGAAAACATAAAGGGAATTTATATCGGGAAAAATCTTTTGGCCTTGGCCAGGAATGATTCACAGAGGCTTGGGAGTCCTCATACACGAACTCATGGTGCAGAGGAAATTTTGCCATCCCCCGTGTCATGATCCCTTCTAGAAAACATCACCTTGGAAAATGCCCTAATAATTCCCTTGGTCTCTACAAAATTCTTTTGTTTGGAGTAGGTAAGGTATTACTATAGACAAAAAGGAGTATAGAGGAGGAAACCTCTCATACAATACAAGTGGGTTACACCAAAAAATCCCATTGATTAAGGATCATGGTAGTGCCCCCCCTCACCATCTTTGGCATGGCTTTAACCACCCAACCTAGATGCACAACCAACTTCTCAAAAAGGTCAAATATATTTGTATCCCCTTTCCCATGGCATATTTTATTGCGCACCTCCTAGATGAGGAAGCAAAGGCCTGTAAAGAAAATTCCCATCATGGGTCTAATCCCCAACTTACCCCTGCATGTGGAAAGGGTAGGGGGTGGATCACCCCCAACCCAACTTCAATCAAGTCCTATACCAAAGGTACTTAGTGTATTTACAATAAAAAAAATATGTTCATGCATATTCACTCCCATGTTGTATAGGGGGTAGGTTGGATTAGCATTGAGACCCCACTTAATTAGTTGATCCTTTATAGGTAGCTTTCCCCATGACACCCCTAAATGCACAATAGCTCAATTTGGGGACATGAAACTATCCCCATAGGAAGGGGAACCAGAAAACCTGAGGTGTATAGGAGTCGAGAAGGGACCAATATATAATGTGATCATTACGTATCACTCATCATCCAACCTGGTGGATGTAATCCACAGCTACAATAGGACATACCATGTACATGTTGTGCCAAGTCCTTGAGGGATTGGTGCACATTGCATCCTCCAGGTCACTCCCATATCTCCTATGCATCCACATACCCCAGATAGACTCAGATCTCAGAAAGATATCAATCCTTTTAGCCATAGAGGCATGCACAATGTCACCTAGATATGGAATATTAAGCCCCCCCCTTCTTCATATCTTTCAGCCACCACAGTCCAATGGACAACATGGAGCTTGCCACCCCAGACAAAGGAAGAGAAGATGTTGTGAATTTTGTCAAGGATGAATGGAGGTAGTTCAACCTGTATACACCAGAAATGGACCAAGCCTGCAAGTACCGATATGGCAAGTACAAGTCTGTCAGCCATGGACATACGGATCCTCGTCCATTTTGCTACTCTATATCTGAGATCATCAACATAGCCACTGAAGTGTTTTCCCTTCGTATTGCCACCGCAGAGGGGAATGCCCAAGTATCTCATGGGGAGCTTCCCTTCCTCAAAGTCGATGTCCTATTTGAGTCGGCCTTGTCAAGCATCACAAGATCGCAAGAAGAACACCCATGACTTTATGTTGCTCATGTATAAACCTGAGATATCCCCAAACTATTTCATTAGAAACTAAAAGAATTTGAGGTTCCTAATGTTGCCAGATAGGAATAGAAACACATCATCTACATATATCATATGGGGAGTAATCTTACAACCCCCCTGTTTGAACATAGACAGAAGCTTTCAATCCACAACATCATCCACCAAGTAGGAGAGGGTTTTCCATTACGATAGTGAACATCAGCAGGGATAGAGGATTGCTTTGCCTCATGCCATTGGAGGCTTTGAACATCACGTAAGGGATACCATTCACCAAGACAGATAAGGAGGTAGTCGTAACACATTATTTCATGAGTATGATCCACCTACACGAGAAACCCATGGATTCCATAATTCTCTAGACTGCATCGCATTTAACATCATGATAGGCCTTCACCTAGTCAAGTTTAACACATAATTTCTTGGAGTTGTTCTTCACTCCAAAATCAAGCATGGACTCTGACGCCAACATGACACTGTCAGCAATACTCCAACCTTAGATGAAGGAAGACTGAGTAGGGGATATCACCTTTGGTAGGACCATCTTCAACTGGTTTGCCAAGAGCTTGGATGGTTAAAATGGCCCAGTTGTGAGCAAACCATCAGAAGGGCATGGAAGTATAGGGTGGAGTGCAATCCTCTATTTCTCCTACCCAAGAAACTAAATAGAGTTAAGAAGGCGTTGAAGTCCTGGTCCAAAGGGCTCTCAGATCTAAAAACCTTAGTGCACAAGGCTAGGGAGGAATATGAAAACATAGTTGAACATATGATATTGAACCTCCTCCTTAATGAAGACACTGAGGAGGAAAGTTTGAAAGCAATAAAGTTGAGCCTCTTAGAGAGGGTAGAGGAACTATGCTACTGACAATGTAGTAGGATGAAATGAATTCGGGATGGTGATTCTAACTCAAAGATGTACCATGTTGAGGTGAAAAGAAATTTCATGAGGGATACCATACACTCCCTACTAAAGGTTTATGGGACCACAACCAACTCTCCTACTGATGCGGGTGCTGAAGAGGTGGAATATTTCAGCAACTTGTATAATAGGAGAGGCAACGCCCACTGGGAGAACCTTAAGTTGCCCAACTACTGCATCACCAATACCATGAATGCCTAGCTATGTGGGGATACTTATGATGAGGAAATCAAAGTCACACTATTTGGGATTGGGGCCTCCAAGGCCTCGGGACCTGATGGTTTCAATGCCCACTTTTTTCAAGCTATGTCAGATCTTATTAAAGAGGACATATGCAGAGTTGTCAAATGGTTCTTGGTGGTGGGAAAATGCTAAGAAGAGTGAATCATTCCTTTCTTAGACTCATCTTTAAGAAAGCACTAGTGAAGTCGATAGGAAACATTAGACCTATCACTTGATGTTCAGTCATTTACAAAATCCTTTTTGTATAAAATTATTTATAATTTACTAATTATTAAAGGGTAAATGTTAAATTTGAGCTCTGATACCAAATGCAACAATCCCCTCCCCCTATTATCCCCAATTAAGGTAGACCGAGAGCACAAGGGCCATTATTATAATTCTAGGATCAAGGTTTAGCAAATAACCAATAATAAATTTTCATTAAATTGAAAAGAGTTTAATAACAATGTGAAGATATAATCTCCTTTAGGGAGTTACATGGAAAGGTAACAACTAAATTTGCAACATAAAATAAATCTATGTATAAATCCTCCAGTAGACTTTAATCATCTTTTCTTTTAGTGGCATCTTCTCTAGAAGTCCATTTTTTAGATAATTTGCAGTTTAACCTAAAAGGTGTGAAAAAAAACACAATTAGTATATCAATATACTAAGTATGTGGGGGAAACAAAATATATGCATGTAAGTGTAACAATATAAACAACCATAGAATCAATTATAATTATATAATATAACTTGCATTTTCTGTTATAAGTTCTCGACTCTTGTTTGATCAATCTCTGGGAATACCCTCTCTTGGGGTTTTCTCCCTATAGTGGACTTGGGGCAACTTCCCAATCTAGGTCTTGGTGCCATGTCAGCCTTCCCAATATGGGGCTTAACCTTGTGTGAAATTCCCAATTTGGGGCTTGGTCATAGTCATCTCAATGACTTTCTTTCTATTTCTATATTTATACTTCTAGAGATAGCATGTGGGGTTCGAGAAAGTTATGTTTATATATAAAGTGATACCCATATGGACTTTATAGATTACAAGAAGTAAATAAAAAAAAAGAAATGTAATTGCAATCAATTTTGATAACTAATGAAAACCTCAAAAGTCAATAAGGCGAGTATTCATAGGTGTAACCACATACCTTTCCTTAGGGTTGACTTAATTTCCAAGTACGTAAGAGAAGATGAAACCAATCAAGGAATCAACCTGTACTTAATGTATAACATCCAAGTATTACTTTTATGTTCACAAAATATCCATTCATCCTGACTTGGCTCTAAGTTAGGATTTTAGGGTCAAATTAGGGTTTCATTAGGGTAGGCTTCTAAAACCCTAATTATCACATATTAAGGCTTTTTGACTTAGGACACCAAAAATTTGGCAACAAGTGAACTCTTTACTCTATATCAAATCCAATGCACTCTTTTTATCAAATTAGATCATAATTTTCTTATTAAGACTAACTAATCAAGATATGACCATCAATTTCATGAGATTGGGGTTTATACGTGTTAAATATCACCAAAGTTTGCGTCTTTGAGTAATTTGGGAATTCGAGTAAGCATTAGGTAAAGAAACCTACTTTATTGGATTCTACGTATTTTTTTGATAGAAATTGTATATATGTTTGATGTATTTGGACCTACCAATTGTTTTCTAGAATTTTTGCAAGTTTAATCTATTTGGACCAAATTAGAATTTCCACATCAACAACTGACTAGATAAGTCACACACCATGGAGCCGAGGCTGAGCCAATCATCTTGCACTAGGGTGGCAGCCCACTCTCATGTGGCAAGGGGATGAAATGAGGGTAAAAGATGAAAAGGTCCCTCACCTTACAAGAGCAGACTCGAGGGTTAGGACGTCTTTTCCTGCTCGATCTTCGTTTGCCTCGACCGTTCTTAGAATATTCTCTCTGGATGAGTCAACTCTAAGGTTGAATTTGAGTGGTTCAACCTCTGAATAGTAGGTGAGCATACCATTCCCTTTCCCTCACTCTGCCAAACTCATCTATGGTTGTGGATTTCTCAGTGACGGAAGGAACAGAGAAGAAGAAAAGGGGTTTTCGTCTATGTCGTGTAGAGTGGAAATGGGGGGGGAGAATGGGGTTTGGTATTGAATTGGAGGCATGGAGAGTTTCCTCTAGATTTGAGGGATCTCAAACAACAATTTGTGGAGGCTATGGTGCCTTATATAGGCATGTCCTAGTGAGGTCATCCGTTTATAGGGTGTGTCTCTCCATGGCAATCGAGGAAAGTCCCCATAGATTTCCAAAGGAGTAAAATTAGGGTTAGTCAGACTCAAGACCACCTCCCAAATTTATTGGGAGAGCCTTTAGGTGTCCATACAGGTCATATAGGGAGAGAAGCAAACAAGGAAAATGATTAGTTTGTTGCTAGTTTCCTGATCTGACCAAAGGGGGAAGACAATCTTTGGATACTGATATGAGATCCAAGGGTTACTAGGGAACGTGTTATTATTAGAGGTCCAGTTGTATATTCCTAATGCGAATAAATGTGACAAATATAATACATTTATCAATTAATCCTTCACATTAGGTAATCTTAATAAATTCATATCTCTCTCCCCGTTTATCCAATCGTCTCCAAATATTAAAGACAACTTTCTAATTACTTAATCTCAGGTTAGGAAATAATTAGTGGAAAAACTCAGAGGTTAAAAGTCATTTATTTTCCTCATAAGAGTTGTCTTTATTTGGATAATTTAGTGCATATAATAACTCATTTTCTACCCAATCTTGGCAAGCAATCCTACTTTGGTATATTTTCTCTTTAGGTGCAAGATTGGGCCAAAATAAGTGTATTAGTTGCATCCAACTTGTCTTTCTAGTAATTTCCAATAATTCCCTATTTTAGTTATGAATTATTCATTATTTTTAGAAATTAGAAAATAATGGATTATTGAATATAGAAAATACACAAAATAACTTTATATTAGAGAAATTGCATTCTCAATCCAAAACTAATCTTTCTAATATGCCCTAGACAACCCATTATTTTCATCCAAATATATGGATAAAAACATGAAAATTTAGGTTATAATAGTTACCATGAATCATGGTGAATTTGAGTACATATTGGTTTAATTAGTTTATTTCAAAAATTAATTCTTTCTTTCTTAAATCATATAAAAATATCTATTATGTGTAATGAGATTGACTGTTCCTATCGTTTTCGTTACCTATGAGTATGTTATGCTGAGAACACATTCTACTCTAGTTAGACTAAAAAACCTTAACCTAAGATTGAATAGAACATTCTGCAAACTATTGAAAACTTAAAAAAATGCTTCTGTAGAGTTTGTATTGATCGATATGGAAGATCAAGATAAAATACTTATCAAGGAGAGGGGGCTTGAAAATAATAACGCCCCTATAGGTATTTCATTTAAGAATTGTCATTTTCAAAAGTAAATTCTTAGTTACCAGTTATGTTATACCTCCTATCAAAGTCATTAACAACTAGTTATATACTATCTGTATCACTCTCATACAGAGAGACAATTGAGGTAGTGTTTGGAAAATCTCATACATCATATCCATATGTTTAAAAACATGTATAATTTTTTAGAAGTAAAGGATTCGAGCTAAGAGATGTTTACATGCATATGTTTTACTTCTTTGTATGTGACAAATCTGAAACATGGTATAATGATATTCTTGATGGTACTATTTATTCTTGGTAAGATCCCATGAATCTTTTATTGAAAAGTTTTATACCTACGTAAATAGTAGTCATTAAAGGGCTCACATATGTAAATTCAAATAGGGCCCCTTGCATATCATAATGAAACATAGGATCCTCTCATGACATACCACATTGGATGCTTATCAATCATTTCTTTATAGGTCCTAAACATGAGTTGAAACCTCTAATTAATACATTAATAGGATTTTTATTGTGAAATTTGATTCAAAGAAATGTGTTTAGATCATCAATGATATGTATACTAGTAATGTAGCGTGGAAATTGCAATACCCTACCTCATAGAATAATATCTACTCAAATTCAAAACATTGATCAAATACTAGTTAACTATATTATAAATAATGTAATGAATTAAAACCAAATAAAACTTCTAAACGTTCCATATCAATATTTGCAAAAATGGCCAAACTTCACGTGTGTATATATAAGGTAACTATACATGACATCCGTGGACTCAACCACAACTTGTATATACATGTGTCTTACCAAATAATTACCACATATATATTATTCATGTCATACAACCAAAACTTTAGCCAATATACATCATTTACAAATCCCCCCTACTGGAACCTAAGAGTACAAGGATGAATCTAGGACTCTAACCATACCACACCAACCTTTTAGCTCTACTAATCTATGAATGGAGGCTCCTCACCACCAAAGGTCTAATCGTACAACTGCTCACTAGAAGATGTAGAAAACCACAAAGTAAGACCATGGGTCCCAACAATATTATATAGTAGTAGATAATATCAATTTCTTACAAACATGTTATGTAATAACATCAATTAAAGTAGATTATATAACAAGGTTGGAGAATTGATTAGAGTCTTTATAGTGAACATGTATAGATAAAGGTACATATAAAGAGAACCAAACATGTAAAGGTATAAATCACATATGATACTAGAAAGAATAACAAAGCAATAATTATGCCACAATGTGGTTTTCCAAATAACGCTAAACATGTATACTACATATTACATAGTGTATTAAGTCTTAGGTATCTTGAGGCATACTATTAAAACTACTAGTTGACCACTATGATGTTGCAATCAGCCCCGTCTAAGAACCTAGGATGATTAGATTCCTAATGTTCTCTCCTTCTCGATTAGTACAAGTGTCAAAATATAGTGGCACAATGACCATCCCACTAAAAGCCTAGTCTGTCCTTGGAACATAGTCCACAACACTGAACCATTCCACTAAAATCATGGTCTCTCCTTAGAACATAGTCCACAACACCAAAAAACTAGTGTATAAATCCTCAAATTTGAGTTACGAGCACAACAACTCTCTATCATATAAAACCCAAGACATGGCCTCATCCCTTCTATGTAACCTTGAATGCAAGTTAACAGAGATAAGCCCTCTCTACATCCATATATACTCAATTGTATATGTCTCTAAGATCCTTCTCAAAATTAAAACTAATATAAGATTACTTACTTTACTATCTAGCAAGTTCTAAAACTTATGTAGTTCTATAGTCACATGATATATATGGTTATACTTAATTAATTAAGCCAGTTATATACTTTTGAACTACATAAATTAACTAATATACAAAGAACATTGATATATTTATGAAATAAATCATGTATTGCAACTTTAGAAGATATATAACATATAAAGCTAGCAGGGAGAGGTCCAAGTGGTCAAGCACGATGTCCTCTCATGAAGGGGTCCAAGTTCGATTCCTAAAAGCCACCTTGGATTTACCACCCTCCCGAGTGTCCAGCCTCCGCCAAGAGTTTGAGGGAGGGGGGAGACTAATGTCTCTCCTTATAACATAAAAAGGTCCCATGTTCTCAATAATGTCATACCTAACCATCCTTGGCCATAAAGAGGACCAAACCTCAAATTAGGGCACATGAAAGCCCAATTATCACTAAGACCATAACAGTGGTTACTTCTCACAAGAACCATATTGGCATATGAAATTATTTAGAAATAATCATAAAAGATTAACATGTCACCATCTAAATTTCAGCTTTAAACTATAGAGATTCAAAAGTTATGATATTTTCAACATTTTGTTATAGAAAAACTAGAACCTAGCTTAGATGAGCTACTTTTGATATTAGAATTTGTCCAACCAAAAACTCTGTAGCATAAAGGATAGAAAAATCCTTATCTCCTTTTAGTACATCCTACAAGTAGTAAGGAAATGCATATAGTTATATTTCTTAACTTCTGGTACAATAATGGTATTTTTATGACATTTACACATGTATTATGAATTTTAGTCCATGCATGAATTAAGAGAGCACAAAAATTCATAGAAGAGACTAACTCATATAGGGATTCAGAAATATATCAAGTTTTATCTCTATCTTGCTGATACCAAACACTCATCAGAAGATCAGCTTCTCACATATTAGGGGCTTTTTGAGAAAGATTAACATTATGCATGTCAAAAGCATGAAAGACATGTAACAAAAGTTATATCACTCACCTTATGAAGTGAAGAAAATAAAATCCAAGAAAGAAACCACAGGAAAGAGCAGTAAAGGTCCAAACTTTCATTCTCCTAAGGCTCCAAGAATGCTCTTTTCTCCAAGAATAGGGTGTAACTAGAGCAAAGAAAGAAGAAAAAAGAAATATTTAAATATATGCAAAAGTTTGCAATTTGTAGCACCATAAATTTTGACAACGATAGAAGAGATAAGGGGAAAATCAAGATAAAGGGTTATGGAAGAAGATCTAACATGTAGAGAGTAAGAAATTAGACTAGAAGGCATAGATCTGTGTTACGGAAGCTTGATCCAAGGGATGCTTCCACAAACAACAAACTTTTTGCTGACCTCCTATGGCTCCTCGTCAGCCTCTAGAAGTAACAAGGGGTTTGAAAAAAGTTTTTAGTGGGAGTGAGAAGTGACATTTATAGGTAAAGATGAAGTAATAGGATCTAAAATAGTATTTTCATGGGTCAAAGGAATCATATTTTCTATCAGTTGGTGTGTCTAGAATTCTCATCAAACTCTCAACCTAGAGAGTTCATTGGTTGCTAATCCATTTACTTCATAAGTTATCAATCCAGATCCTATATCATAAATTTGGTTTCACCAGTTCTATGCATTCATTTTTTTTTAAACATTCTAGTTATATATTCATTAAGCTCATGCAACCACAATGAGCTTGTGTTACATAAATTTGAGACATAGCATAGAAGTGAGATAATAGAAGACATGTGATGACATCAGAGGTGTATAACCCGAAAGTCCAAGATCTACGAATAAGAGCTCGAAACGTCAAAATGGGTGGGTTATCCCTTGTAACATCCCCATCATCCTTAGTACAAGGCAAAAGTAAAAGGCAAACTTAGTTTTCTCTTCCATCTTCATCAGTTGGTTAAGCTAGAACTTCATCATCCTATTAATCTAATGGGATATTAACTAACTACTACACTCCTCATCAGTCCAGCCAAATCAACGCAACTTTTATCAGGCAAAGCTAAATGCAACTACTGTCATTTCCCCTTTTCTATCATTTATTTTAGATCTTATTGGTTGGCAGTAACAACAAATCTTTATCAATTTTCCTAACTCCAACTTCCATCTATTATGAGGATCTCATTTTCATCAGTTATTAGCAATTGGTCTTCACCAACCAACATGCTTTGTTATTCCTGGTCAACATGCATATCTTCATTGGCCAGCATGTACAATGGGAACAAAATCTCGTCAGTCTACAAACCATTGAAATTTGAGTTCTAGAAAAATCTTTTTCAGTTGCTTAAATAAAAGCTTATCACCACAATAAGTAACTAATATAAGTGACTGGTACCACATGCAACAAAGTTAAAAAATATCCCAATAAAATAATTATAAAGATTATAAATACATTGTTTTTTTTAATGAAATACACCATGTAAGAAAATATACATACATTAAATTTGCAGCTATACCCCCAAAATGGAAAAAATACAACCCATAGATGTACATAAAATTGCAAAATTAGACCTAAAAAGTCCTAATTGGCTCAAATTTGAAACATAACTTTATATATTAAAATATAAACTAATAATTAATTAGATAACTAAGAATCTATTTAAGACAAATAAGAATGTTAATGAATTAAGCCAGGTTAGGGGCCTTAAAAACATAAACC
Source organism: Alisma plantago-aquatica (assembly GCA_963693085.1). Classification (NCBI taxonomy): domain Eukaryota; kingdom Viridiplantae; phylum Streptophyta; class Magnoliopsida; order Alismatales; family Alismataceae; genus Alisma; species Alisma plantago-aquatica. The sequence goes on along the minus strand of OY856409.1, from coordinate 659,608,424 downwards.
TCTAACCCGGATATCATAAAATCCTATACAAATAAAGACGGGTACTTCTTACGCATCTCATACTCTAACTCCCACGTGACTTCCTCTCCACCACAATGGTACCACAAAACATATGTCCTTCTTCCTCAACATTTGTACACATCTATCTAAGATTAAAATTGGTCCCTCAACATTAGGGATAAGATCATTCAAATTCACCTGCAATGGCTGTGTCGTCTATTTTGTATCAGGGTGACTTTTTCAACATCAAAATGTGGAACACATTGTACAATATGTGCAACCATTGAGGTAACTCTAGCCTATACGCCACCTTCTCAACTTCAGCTATGATAAGGTAAGTTTCCATAAACCTATGAGCCAGCTTACCCTTCTTCTGAAACCTTAGAACACCTTTCTAAAGGGAGACTTTAAGATACACAGTCTCCAACTTGAAACACCATAGGTATATGATGGTTGTTTGCATATAAATTTTATATAACTTGTTTTTTCTCTTAACACAAGTTATACATGCATTAAATTTGTATCTACACCCCTAAAATGGGAAAAATACATCCCGTAGATGTACATAAAATTGCAAAACTAGACCTAAAAAGTCCTAATTGACTCAAATTTGAACATAGCTTTAGATATTAAAACATAAAATAATATTTAATTAGAAAACTAAGCATTCATTTAAGAAAAATAAGTAAGTTTATGAATTAATCGAGGTTAGGGGCCTTACAAACATAAAACCCTAACCAGGATATCATAAAATCCTATACAAACAAATACGAGTACTTCTTACGCATCTCATACTCTATCTCCCACGTGACTTCCTTTACACCACAATGGTAACACAAAACTTCATGAAAAATATGTCCTTCTTCCTAAACATTTGCACATTCTATGTAAGACTAAAATTGGGCCCTTAACATTAGAGATGAGATCATTCAAATTCACCTTCAATGGTTGTGTCATTTGTTTTGTATCTAGGTGACTTTTTCAAAATCAAAATGTGGAACACATTCTGCAACATGTGCAACCATTGAGGTAACTCTAGCATATACACCACCTTCTCAACCTCATCTATGATAGTGTCACAGATCCGTTCTTACCCTAATCCCAATCCCACTGTCCAAAAGGGGCAGTGTTAGAGGGATGAGAGCGCCCATCCCTGAGTGGCCCAAAAATCACACACAGATAATATGCAAAAATGAAATAACATCCTTCTTTATTAAAATGAACCAAAACGTTTAGTACATAAGTCCCATAGGCAACAGGAAAGAGAAAAAGATGATAACTAGCCTACAACTACATCCCTTTTAGAATTAGCTCCCATGTAGAGTCCATAAGTGATGTAGCAGTCTTTATTGCAGTAGATAAATTGAGTAGATGAATCTAGTTCCTTGCATTACCTAAAATCAAGAAAATCAAGACACAATGTCAATGCAATTGCACGGTACACTATATAAAAACAAATAAAGCAGTTTATAAGGAAAAACTAGTATGCTTGGCAGGACTTATGTTTCAAAACATTATCGAACGATTTTCCAGAAACCAAAATATTATTCAACACAAATTTTATTACGAATTTCCCATTATGCTGTAATTCAAGAAGCATGCTTATATTAGTTTAGGTGACTCTACTACCCCAACGTGATGGGGAGGTCACCAAGCTCCTTCTCACCATAGGAGATAGGAGTGCAAAATCCCACCTTCCAATAAGGGAGTTTTTCCTATATTCAATATCAACATTATCAACTTTTCCAACATCATTATCAACATCAATATACAGGCAGTCATAATGGGTATTGTGATTTAGGGTTTCATGTTTCTCAAAATATAATATAGAAGAAAAATAGAAGACTATTCATAGGGAACAATATTTCATCCAAATAACTAGCCAAGCATATTTCAAGAGATACCTAAAAGTATCATCATACAACCAAGGAGGAGTAGTATAATAGCGTACCTTTTTGGATGCTAAATCGAGTAAAGGTCTAAGAGTGAAAGGTCAAGGTCTCAAGTAGATCCTAGATTAAACAAGACGTATATTTGAGGGTCAAGATCATATTATGCAAGAACCATGTATGCAAGATTAGGGTTTTACATTCCTATTACAACCCTAGGGTAGATCATCCATTATATCAATATTTCCAACATTTAATTAAGTATCAAGCATGTATCCATAATGAATGATCCACTTGGGTGCTTTTTAGGAATCATATTAACTAACCCTAATTACATCATCAAAATCCGAGGCATTAATCAAGTTTCTAGATCATAATAGTAGATTTGAGACTAAACATCAGAGTACGATTGCATGTTTGATCATGAACTAGATTAGGATCATAGATTCAAGAAAGTTGTTCATTTTATGATCAAGAGGGTTATTCACAAGTATTTGCATCAAAATCGAGAACAGAGATATGAAACAGGTTCTGAAACTATTTTTATTAAATCGGGCTAATTTTTCTGATAAAAATGGACTATAATTTCAATATATTCAGAGCTAGGGATCTCAAGATATCGTTTTTGCAAGATTTGGCTATTTTCTGGAATTTAGGGCAGAGAGGGCGGAAATACCGAAAATATGGGGCCGTTGATCGCTGGTCTACCATGGTCTCACAAGGATGATTAGTGGTAGGGAGGAGCCGTGATCCCAGGTACGTGCTTCACGGAGAACGAGCAGGATAGGGCTCGCGCGAGATCTGTGACCGTCGATCGATGATGAGGACCAGCGTGGACTCAAATCCAAGGGCAGCTGCTGCTCACCCCAACACTAGCACCCACCCACGAGCAGGGGTCCTCCGTGGCGGTGCGGTGTCTGGAGAAGAAAGGAGCGAGAGAGGGAGGGCTCGGCACGAGGAGATAGAGTGTCTCTCATCTTCGTGGTGGCGGGCCGACCTCAAAGGGGGGTTTTATATAGTGTTTTAGTGCTAGGGTTAGGGCTACTAGAGGGGGCGGCGCACCCCATGGGTCAGCTTGTTCCCTTGGCCTCCAAGCAATGTTTTCGCAACACCAAACTGTGCAGAAGGTTTGAGAGAGAGGTGCAGACTCGTTGGTTGAGTCACCGGGCACAACAGGTGAGGGTTGATCGATTGGGGTTGGGAGCCATGGTGGCTTGTCCACCGTGGACTTGCCTTACCAGGCGCAAGGTAGGGGATGACCCCAGCACCATTGGATTAAGATCCAAGGCTTTTGGGTCAATCCTCCTTACCCAGCGGCGCCCCAAGCAACGGATGGGCCGGGCCCAACAAGGAAAAAGGAAGAAAAAGGTGGGAAAAAAGGCAAAGAAAACTAGGAAAAGGTTAAATTCTTAGAAAAATCGTATAAAATCATAGGAAGGTCCAAATGATCTCAAATTTGGACCATATCTTCAACATGTAGCGTAGAATAATGTGTACAAGTTTGGAGACCAAAAGATACAGTTAACTAGTCAAATGCAAGTATTTGATCAAATAGGTGTATTAAGTTAATTAAGGTGCCCAAAAGTGCATGAAATTCATAGAATACAAAGGAATTTGATTTTTGGGTATCTATATTGATCAAGGAGTCAAAAGAGATTATGAATGATCATTATAAAGGTGAAAAATAAATTAATTAATAGAAAAGAGGAAAACTCACATTGTCACATCCTCCCATCCTTATAAGGAATTTTGTCCCCAAAATTCAAACTTCCTTGAAGAGGTCAGGAAAATGTTCCTCCATGTCTGACTTCAACTCCCAAGTAGGATCATCACTCCCATGGTGCTTCCACAACACCTTAACCATATCGATTCTCTTATTTATGAGTTCCTTGGTGCGAGTATCAAGTATCTTGACTGGAGTTTCTTGGTACACAAGTGTGTCCTTTAATTCAATTGGTTCATGATTGAGGACATGGCTAGGGTCTTTGACATACTGCCTCAGGTTCGACACATGAAAGACATTGTGCATCATGATATATTGTGGAGGTAGAGCCAACCTGTAAGCACATTCCCCAATACGATCCAGAATTTCAAAAGGACCCACATATCTAGGACTGAGTTTTCCTTTGTTCTTTGCAATGGCTCGAATTGGTCGAATCTTCAGGAAAACATGATCACCTACTAAGTACTGAATGTCAGTCATGTCTGCATCAGCATAAGACTTCTGACGATATTGCGCCCTTTTTAACCTTTGCTAGATTAGGTTGACATTATCAGAATAGAGTTGTAGTTCCTCCGACTTCAGAATTCATCTTTCGCCTACTTCATCCCAGTTAAGTAGAGATCTATACGGTCTTCCATACAGAGCTTCATAGGGAGGCATGCTGATACTGGATTGGTAGTTATTGTTGTAGGCAAACTCAACGAGAGGAAGGTAGTGGTCCCATGAACCACCCCAATCAAGGACGCATGATCTCAACAAGTCTTCTAGAACTTGGATTGTCCTCTCAGATTGTCCGTCAGTTTGGGGGTGATAAGCAGTGCTGAAATTCAGTTGAGTTCCCAGTTCTTCCTGTACTTGTCGCCACAAGTGATAAGTGAACTTTGCATCATGATCTGATACTATAGATACATGAATTCCATGCAGCCTGACTATCTCTCAAACGTAAAGTTCTGCTAACTCAGGAACCTTGGTCATTGTTTTGATTGGAATAAAATGGGCTGATTTAGTCAGACGATCAACTACAACCCAAATGGCGTCACTCCCTTTCCTGGTCCTGGGTAGTCCCACCACGAAATCCATGGTGATGTTTTCCCATTTCCACTCGGGGATAGGTAGTGGTTGTAGAAGACCTCCTGGACATTGGTGTTCAGCCTTGATCTGCTGGCAGGTCAGACACTTAGAGATGAAAGTAGCAATGTTGGTCTTCATATTCCTCCACCAGAAGTGCCTTTGCAGATCCTTGTACATTTTTGTCGATCCAGGATGCACAGTATATTTCGACCCGTGAGCTTCTCGTAACACCATTTCTATCATGACTGAATCTTCTGGGACCCATATGCGCTGTTTGTATCAGATTCCACCATCCATACCGACTGTCAGATGAGTTTGGGGCTTCTCTAATAGCTTAGTCATTTCATCAAGGATCTTGCTATTCTTTTGAGCTGACAAGATTTCGGACAGGAGGCCCGGTTTTACATGGACACTGGCCAATCTAAGAACGTTGCCCATACGCCTTGGGGCCCAAAGTGACATGACTTCCATGTTCTTCCATTTCGTAGTAAAGACAGCAACACATTTAGCCTGCTTCCATTTCGTAGTAAAGACAGCAGTACATTTAGCCTGCTTCCTGCTGAGTGCATCGGCCACCACATTTGCCTTACCGAGGTGGTAGGTAATGGTGAAGTCATAGTCTTTAAGGTACTCGAGCCAACACCTCTATCTGAGATTGAGATCCTTCTGTGTCAAGATGTATTTCAGACTCTTGTGGTTGGTGAGGATGTCGAAGGTGGCACCATACAAGTAGTGTTGCCATATTTTCAAAGCATATATGATGGCAGAAAGCTTGAGGTCATGGGTTGGGTAGTTGACCTCATTTGGCTTCAATTGTCAAGAGGCATAAGCAACTACTTTTCTCTCTTGCATGAGAACACAACCCAGACCGAACCTTGATGCATCGGTGAATATGACGAACCCATCATTTCCCGAGGGAAGAGTCAAGATAGGTGCAGTTGTCAGCTTTGTCTTTAGCTCTTGAAAACTGGATTCACACTCCTTTGATTAGATAAAATGTTCTCCTTTCCTGGTGAGCTTAGTGAGAGGCAAGGCAGTCTTGCTAAAGTTCTGGATAAAACGTCGATAATAGCCAGCAAGACCTAGAAAACTGTGAATCTGTGAAACATTCTTTGGGGCTTGCCACTCAAGAACAACCGAGACTTTGGCGGGGTCAATAGAAATTTTCCCACCAGAAATTATGTGGCCCAAGAACATGACTTCAGAAATCCAAAATTCACATTTTGACAGTTTTGCATAGAATTTCTGAGATTGGAGGATGTCAAGAACTTTGCGAAGGTGAATGCGGTGTGATTCAGTATCAGTCGAATATATCAATATGTCATCAATGAAAACCACTACAAACTCATCGAGGAAAGGTTGGAAGACACTATTCATCAAGTTCATAAACACACCAGGGGCATTAGTCAACCCAAAAGGCATGACAAGGAATTCATAATGCCCGTATCAGGTTCGAAAGGCTGTTTTAGGGATGTCTTCATCCTTAAGTTTGAGTTGGTGGTAACCAGAACGAAGATCAATTTTTGAAAAGACATGGGCAAAATGGAGTTGATCGAAAAGGTCATCAATTCTGGGCAGTGGATACTTGTTTTTCACAGTAGCTTGATTGATCATACGATAGTCAATACACATGTGAAGGGAACCATCCGTTTTCTTGACAAATAAAATGGGGGCTCCCCAAGGAGAGGTACTAGGGCGGATGAAACCCTTGTCAAGAAATTCCTGCAACTGCTTTTTCAGCTCAGTCAATTCAGCAGGAGCAATCCGATAGGGTGCCCGAGAAATAGGTGCGGTACCAGGTGCTAAATCAATAGAAAACTCGACATCACGATCTGGTGGTAGCCCAGGGAGCTCCTCAGGAAAGACACTCGGGTACTCTCGCACTATATCAATGTTTTCTAGGGCACTCGTATCAGGATTGACTACAGTTATAGTTGCTAGGTATGCTTTGCACCCTTTAGCTATCAAGTTTTGGGCTTTAATCAGATAAATGACAACATTTTGATTTCGATCTTTCCTTCCAGGAATTTCAAGAATAGGGAGGTTGGGTTTGGAAATAATGACTTTCTTGGCACGACAGTCGATTAGGGCATGATTTTTATGGAGCCAATCCATCCCTAAAATAAGGTCAAAGTCTTCCATGTCTAAGATTATGAAATCTGACTCAAAACTACGTCCATCATAAGATAGAGGGACTTTCTCGACAATATAGTAGGAGACTTTCATCTTCCCACTTGGGGTAGTTACATCAAGTATGTACCTTAAGTCCCTTGTTTCAAGATTCAACATAAAGGCAAGATTCTTAGACATGAAAGTGTTTGTCGACCCGAAGTCAAAAAGAGTAACAACAAAATGGTCGGAGATTTGCATCATACCTACGTATACATATATTTTGTGTAAGGGCTATGTACAAGATAATCATGATATAAAGTTCTGGAAATAATCTTGAATTTAAAAGGTACCTTCCATGAGTTTGTTTTCATTGGCCTTCGCCTCATCTGCATTCACAGCAAAGACACGAGCCTGTCTATGTTCACCTTACCTGGCCCATGCTGGAGGAGGGTGGGGTCAGCTGTCTCTGAAGTGACCCTCCTGTTTGTAGTAATGGCAAACTGGGGACAGATACTTGCACTGGTCAGGGTGGAAGTAACCACAGTTACGACAACGAGGAATATTGGCGTTCTGGCCTGGACCCCTGTTTTGGCCATGATTCTGGTTTTGTGCAGGACCACGGTTGTAATTCTGGTTCTGGCCTTGGGCAGGAGGATTCCTCTGGTTCTTCTGTCGGTTCCTGTTCTTATTGCCACCAATATGGGGTTTTCCCTTCTGTTCAGGTTTTGTAGGTACAACTTATGTCAGGCCTAGATAGGCAAAGGTAGGTAAAGGTTTCCCGTGTCCCATCCCCAGGGTTCTCTCCATGGACAAGGCATGGTCATAGGCATCTTGAAAATTGGTGGTTTGGATGAGGATACAAAAGCTTTTAGGGTAAGGAAAAGCACATCAATGTAGCGGTCCAATTTTTGTTCTTCGGTAAGGTTGGTGACGTGCCTCTCCCGCAGGTGGAACTGTCGGCTGTATTCAGCCATTGTGTTAGTTCCTTGGGTAAGGGTGAGGAATTGTTTTTGTTTCTCCTTTCTCTCAGATGTGGGTTGGAAACGGTTGGTGAAAATGGGTTTGAAGGCTTCCCAGTTGACAAGGATGACCTACTGTGACCGGATATAATTCTCCCACCACAATTTGGCCGCTCCCTTCAACTGGTAGGTGGCAAAACCAACCTTGTCTTGTTCAGGGCACCTCAAAACCCTAAAAGTGTTTTCCATGGACACTAACGAGGCATCAGCCTTGTCTAGGACATCATCTTTGTCTTCCCCATAGAAGGTTTCAGGGCTGAGTTTCAAAAAATCCTGGATAGTGGTGGGTTTTGGGTTATGGGTTGGTACAAGGGATGCAGTACGAACATCTAGGTCATGGAGGGCATCCATAATGGCCTTTTGTTTTAGTTCCCATTCCCCCATATTGTTGGTCTTATTGGCAGAACCGACATATTCATCATCATCCATGCGGGGCTTCTTCCCCTTGTCTTTAGTACTAGAGGTCCCTTCACCATCCCTGTTGTTCCTGGTTTTTGGGGCCATCTACAAGAGTTCAACTAATATAAGTTTCCTTATTTATAACCTTCAAAGCAAGAATATGATAGATCATTGCAATGAGTTTTCTCAATTTATTTTCGGATTTTAGTTGTTCCCGTCCTTAATTTACCCAAAATAGAGAGAGAGTATATAGATCAAGTCATGACACCTTAAGGAGAACGAGAAGATGAGGAGTCATCCTACTTCCTTCTAATAGGTGGCTTGGGTAATCCTTAAAGAAGAGATAAGATGCTAGAAGACTCTCTAGGGTTATAAGAAGTCCTTCCATCCATTTCTGGATCAACTAAGGCTAGGTGGAGCAGGAGGAACCTCAACCACCGTGAAGACGGATAGGAGGAATTGTTCCAGAACCCCCTTTGTGCTCTTTCTAGACACCTCAGTTTTCACCATAGTGAATTTTAGGGCTTCCTTGGTTTAGCGATCAAGAACATCATTTCACTAATGCATATGAAGTGTGTTATGGATATGATACCAACTGTCACGGATCCATTCTTACCCTAATCCCAATCCCACTGTCCAAAAGGGGCAGTGTTAGAGGGATGAGAGTGCCCGTCCCTAAGTGGCCCAAAAATCACACACAGATAATATGCAAAAATGAAATAACATCCTTCTTTATTAAAATGAACCAAAAAGTTTAGTACATAAGGCCCGTAGGCAACAGGAAAGAGAAAAAGATGAGAACTAGCCTACAACTACATCCCTTTTACAATTAGCTCCCATGTAAAGTCCATAAGTGATGTAGCGGTCTTTATTGCAGTAGATAAATTGAGTAGATGAATCTAGTTCCTTGCATTACCTAAAATCGAGAAAATCAAGACACAATGTCAATGCAATTGCACGGTACACTATATAAAAACAAATAAAGCAGTTTATAAGGAAAAACTAGTATGCTTGGCAGGACTTATGTTTCAAAACATTATCGAACGATTTTCCAGAAACCAAAATATTATTCAACACAAATTTTATTACGAATTTCCCATTATGCTGTAATTCAAGAAGCATGCTTATATTAGTTTAGGTGACTCTACTACCCCAACGCGATGGGGAGGTCACCAAGATCCTTCTCACCATAGGAGATAGGAGTGCAAAATCCCACCTTCCAATAAGGGAGTTTTGCCTATATTCAATATCAACATTATCGACTTTTCCAACATCATTATCAACATCAATATACGGGCAGTCATAATGGGTATTGTGATTTAGGGTTTCATGTTTCTCAAAATATAATATAGAAGAAAAATGGAAGACTATTCATAGGGAACACTATTTCATCCAAATAACTAGCCAAGCATATTTTAAGAGATACCTAAAAGTATCATCATACAACCAAGGAGGAGTAGTTTAATAGCGTACCTTTTTGGATGCTCAATCGAGTAAAGGTCCAAGAGTGAAAGGTCAAGGTCTCAAGTAGATCCTAGATTAAAAAAGATGTAGATTTGAGGGTCAAGCTCATATTATGAAAGAACTATGTATGCAAGATTAGGGTTTTGCATTCCTATTACAACCCTAGGGTAGATCATCCATTATATCAATATTTCCAACATTTAATCAAGTATCAAGCATGTATCCAGAATGAATGATCCACTTGGGTGCTTTTTAGGAATCATATTAACTAACCCTAATTACATCATCAACATCCGAGTCATTAATCAAGTTTCTAGATCATAATAGTAGATTTGAGACTAAACATCAGAGTACGATTGCATGTTTGATCATGAACTAGATTAGGATCATAGATTCAAGAAAGTTGTTCATTTTATGATCAAGAGGGTTATTCACAAGTATTTGCATCAAAATCGAGAACATAGATATGAAACATGTTCTGAAACTATTTTTATTAAATCGGGCTAATTGTTTTGATAAAAATGGACTATAATTTCGATATATTCAGAGCTAGGGATCTCAAGATATCGTTTTTGCAAGATTTGGCTATTTTCTGGAATTTAGGGCAGAGCGGGCGGAAATACTAAAAATATGGGGTCGTTGATTGCTGGTCCACCGTGGTCTCACGAGGATGATTAGCGGTAGGGAGGAGCCGTGCTCCAAGGCACGTGCTTCACAGAGAAGGAGTAGGAGAGGGCTCGTGCGAGATCTGTGACCGTCGATCGATGATAAGGACCAGCGTGGACTCAAATCCAAGGGCAGCAGCTGCTCGCCCCAACACTAGCACCCACCCGCAAGTAGGGGTGCTCCGCGGCGGTGCGGTGGCCGAAGAAGAAAGGATCAAGAGAGGGAGGGCTCGGCGCGAGGAGATAGAGTGTCGCTCGTCTTCGTGGTGGCGGGCCGACCTCAAAGGGGGGTTTTATATAATGTTTTAGTGCTAGGGTTAGGGCTACTAGAGGGGGCGGCGCACCCCATGGGTCGGCTTGTTACCTTGGCCTCCAAGCAACATTTTTGCAGCACCAAACCATGCGGAAGGTTCTAGAGAGAGGTGTGAACTCGTTGGTTGAGTCATCGGGCGCAACATGTGAGGGTTGATCAATTGGGGTCGGGAGCCATGGTGGCTTGTCCACCGTGGACTTGCCTTACCAGGTGCAAGGTAGGGGATGACCCCAACGCCATTGGATTAAGATCCAAGTATGTTGGGTCAATCCACCTTGCCCAGCGGCACCCCAAGCAACGGATGGGTCGGGCCCAGCAAGGAAAAAGGAAGAAAAAGGTGGAAAAAAAGGCAAAGAAAACTAGGAAAAGGTTAAATTCTTAGAAAAATCGTATAAAATCATAGGAAGGTCCAAATGATCTCAAATTTGGATCATATCTTCAACATGAAGTGTAGAATAATGTGTACAAGTGTGGAGACCAAAATATACAGTTAACTAGTCGAACTCAAGTATTTGATCAAAGAGGTGTATTAAGTTAATTAAGGTGCCCAAAAGTGCATGAAATTCATAGAATACAAAGGAATTTGATTTTTGGGTATCTATATTGATCAAGGAGTCAAAAGAGATTATGAATGATCATTATAAAGGTGAAAAATAAATTAATTAGTAGAAAAGAGGAAAACTCACATTGTCACAGATAGGGTAAGGTTCCATAAACCTATGAGTCAGCATACCCTTCTTCCAAAACCTTACAAGACCTTTCTAAGGGGAGACTTTAAGATACACACGATCTCCAACTTGAAACTCCAGATGTATATGATGGTTTTCTGCATATAAATTTTATATAACTTGTGTTGCTTTCAACTTTGCATGATCACCTTGATCTTCTCTATAGTATATTAAACTAGTTCATGACCCAAAAACTGATATGCACCTATCTCATACCAACAAGGAGGTGACTCACAATAACTTCTATACAAATATTCATACAATACATATTTTTACTCCTCTCATAACTTTTTTGTAGGTAAACTCAATCAAGCTCAAGTTAATATCCCACCTCTGAAGAAACTCAAAGTACATATTATCTCAACAATTCTCTAACGTCCATTGGTCCTTTGTGTCTAACAGTTGGTCTGTAAGTGGAAGGCTATATTGAACCTCACTTATATCCCTAAAGTTGTATGTGGATGCTCCTAGAACATACTCATAAATAGAGGGCATGTGTCTCATACTATTGTAGCTTGTACATGGTGCAGACAAACAATCTCATCAACACAGATATATGCCAACTTCTTTGTGGTGTAGGTAGTTTGGATAACAAAAAAAGTAGTTGAATTTGTCAATTGATAAATAATCATCAGAATATATCTTCTAAACATTATATTTGATCTATGTTAGCAAATTTATTTCACATATATCTCTTATCCATCGAGACTTATACAAAGTCTTTCCTCACTCAATCTGACACTTTGTATCTGACATTGCAAAGGAAGGGATTCATCTAAACTTGGTGTGAGGGAATCTAGTATGGAATCATGATCCTTGTTTGTCCTAGGAAAACCACCCATGTATTCCATGCTCACATGATCTCATTTTTATTGTAGAATTGGAAAAGGCTACAATGTCCCTATAGTTTTCTGATGTTTTGCCTTGAGTTGCTGACAAATTGACACTTGGCTACAAACTCTATCACGCCACGCTATAGACCTGACAACACTATAAATCCTTGAGATAATGATACATTTTTGTACTACCAAAATTCATCCCATACTTTGAGGAATGAGCCTCCTCAAGTACCTTTTCCCTCTGACCACCGATGTCAAGAACCACCATTTCATCATGAAAATGCATTGTCCAATCATTTGTATTATGAAACTGATCATTGTTTCTGTTGTCAAACTCTGATCAGATATTTTATATCATAGTATCTTCCTTCTATGCATCTCTAAACTATCGTATGAACATCAATTTCACCTATAATTGTGTTAGCAAACCATCTAGCAAGGATACTTCCAACTGTATATTCATCTGTCAAAGTGACATCAACATGTCCAGCTTGCAACAAGCCATGGAGTACAATTGTGATTATCTATAGATGATGATGAAGATAAAGATGACTTTATTCTCAACACATCAGACACTTCATTTTATTTCCTATTGAACAGTCATATCTCTTGATTATATCCATATATCTATTTTTCCTCATGTTCAACTCCTTCTTTGAAATTATATATCGAAGATTCTTGTGATCTATGAAGATTTGATACTTCTATAACATCCTTGACCTGGATTTAGGGCTAACCCTATTTGTTTGGATTAAATAAGTTTCTTAGAACTTTAATATAATTCTCTAAAGTGTTTTGTTATCAGGTGACAAACTTATGGTTCAAGTTTGGTCATGTTTGAATAACGTTTGAGCAGTGTTCTCTTGTTTTGGACCAAAATGCAATTTACCAAAGACGAGGGGTTATATTGCAATATATTACAATTTAAATATACCTAATGTGTTTTAGAATCATAAGATAGAGAATGGTGCTAGGTGGTGGCTTGTGGAAAGCCTAAATTCCATGTTTGAACTTGTTTGAATAATGTTAGTGCCTTGTATACCAATTTTGGCACAAATTGTAATTTACCTAAAATGTAGGGTTGATATGCAAATTACCACATCTAGAGTGTCCCTACTCTCTCTATGTATCATTTAGAGGAGAGAGAAAGAAGGAGACACCATGTTGAATCATCTCTGAATGATGGTACTCTTGGTGATGAAAAGACCAAGAGATGATGTATAGTTGAAGACCTTACATGAGTTGTATCAGGTTATAGAGCTCACATGAGAGTGCCTATTGGCCAAAGAGCCATAAAGGGAGTCTCATATCGGTTTGTGAACTCTTGGCCTTGTTCATGATGGCCTAAGAACCTCAAGGAGGTGAAGTATATCGGTTTACAAATTCCTTGAAAAAGTTGTATTGGGTTGTGAATAAAGTGGTGATTGAGTTGATATATATTATCCAAAGAGATAAGTGATGGCCGAAATATTATCTCTAGATTTTACTCAAGTGTTTTGCATGTCAAGATAAATAAGAGAGCTTGCATATACACGTGTCACCATGCATGGACATGTGGCACCTAGTAGTTTAAAAAGATGACACCTCATATACACTCTTTTTCATGAACCTCAACTATATATATCACTCTTTTCACCTATGAGTGAATTTTTTGGAAATTTACCACCCTCTTGCTCTTATATATCATGCATAGTGTCTTTCATCGTGCATAGATGAAGGGGTATCATTCATAGAGCCTTGGTATCGGCCATAGCAAAGTGATATTGGCCAAGTGAAGGGATATCAGCCACAAGTGAGGGATGTCGGCCACAAGTGGTGAGGTATCATGCATAGTGCTGAGGAGATCAAGTCTTGGACCTTTAATAATCTCATATTTAACCTTAGGAATGTGAATCTTTGTATCTTGAAGCTTTGAAGTTGTCCTTGAGGTGGATTATATAACTTGAACGCAATTTTGTTATTATTCACATTCAATTCTGTTATACTTGTTGATCTACTTTCAATTTCAAATTCTCTTGAATAATTGATGATCCCTTGAGTTCTAAAAGTTGTTCGGACTGTTGTCCATGAACTAGAATAGTAATAATAGTAAGAACAAAGGTCTTGATCTTGATGATGGTGACATCATCATGGTCCAACCCGATATAGGGTTGACGTACCTCAAACCCGATATGACAAACCCTAGATGATGGGTTACTCGATATAGTGATGAGTTTATACCTCATGGACGATATGAGTGACACATACATACACCTTGTGGACGATATGGTGTCAAGCATACACCTTGTGCACGATATGAGGTCAAGCATACACACCTTATGCACGACATGGTGTCAATTATATACCCTAACCTGATATGGTTATGGAACCCAATATGATATGAAAACTGATATACCTTGGAACCCCACACATCTTTACCCGATATGGTGTGAAGCACATACACACACCTCTTTTCCTGATATGGTGTGAAGCATACACACACCTCTTTTCCCGATATGGTGTGAAGCATACACACACCTCTTTGCCTGATATGGTGTGAAGCATACACACACCTCTTTGCCCCATATGGTGTGAAGCATACACAAACCTCTTTGCCCGATATGGTGTGAAGCACACACACACACACCTCTTTTCCTGATATGGTGTAAAGCATGCACTCACCTCTTTGCCTGATATGGTGTGAAGCACACACACACCTCTTTGCCCGATATGGTGTGAAGCACACACACATCTTTATCCGATAAGGTGTGAAGCACACACACACTTCTTTGCCCGATATGGTGTGAAGCATACACACACCTATTTTCCTGATATGGTGTGAAGCACACACACAACGCTTTGCCCAATATGGTGTGAAGTGCACACACACACACCTCTTTGCCCGATATGGTGTGAAGCACACACACACCTCATGCCTGATATGGTGGAAGCACCTCAATTCAATGTACTTGATGGAATAACACATGAAGTGTGTTATGTCAAGTAATACATTAATATGTAAAGAGTTTAATGAACTTTGATTAAGTATGCCAATATACCTTGAAGTGAAAAAACCTAACCCTAATGAAGGGTGATGATATGATTTGAAACCCTAATCGGTTAATAAGGGGAAAAACCTAACCCTATGAAGGGGGATGATATGATTTGAAACCCTAATCGGTTAATAAGGGTAAAACCCTAACCCTAATGAAGGGTGATGATATGATTTGAAACCATAATTGGATAAATAGGGGAAACCTTAACCCTAATGAAGGGTGATGATATGATTTTGAATGGGAAACCCTAACCCTAATGATGGGAAGGATGTATTTCCCTTGTATCACATAGTGATGATGTGAATCTGAAACCCTAATCAGTTAGAATGGGAAACCCTAACCCTAATAATGGGAATGTTGTATTTATCTTGTATTGCATGGTGATGTTATACACTTTCTATTGTTTTTATCATGAAGTGCTAACCATGCAGGAATCATGAAGCCAAGTATGAGCTATGATTTTTCATATAATACAGATTTAAATAGGCCTTGCGAGCCATGTTAAATACTTGTACAACAAGTATAATGCCTATAGGGTCTGAGGACCTAAATATATAGTTGTTTCCTAGTAAGAGGTGACAAGATATTTAAATGGGCCTTGTGATCTATGTGAAATACTCATACAGAAAGTATAATATATACCTTGGTCTAAGAACCTAGAGGTAACAGTTACCTGATGAGAGGTAGCAATGTTCAATGATGAACTAAGGGTTTGAATACCCAGATCTAGCAATCACGATGATGATATTGTTAAGGGATGAGAATTCCCAGTAATGTGATAAGGGACTGAGATCTTAAGTGTTATGCAATCAATGTGTTTCAAAGATCATGAAAGTACTTGATAAATGTATTACACCTTTCTTTGTAGCATCTATTCTAATTCATGTTTGTAACTTGGTTGATACTAAAATATATTGTAATTCACCTAATTAATCAAGTGGAATCTCATCATGTAGTTTCCCTGACCATAGATCCATTCAGTGTTAGAATTTGCTGATTGGTGAAATGAGTTGAACTTGGAGAGTATATTTTTGAATATGCGGGGGTGAAGGATGAAGTATATCCATACGTCTTGATGAAGAATCGATGTCGCACCTTCATTATTTATTTTATATCGGGATGATGTGAATCTCCCGAACAAATGAGATATTGGTGTAAATTCTTCTTCATTATGTGTGTATCGGGATTGATGAGAATCTCCCGACCAAATGAGGAATTGACGTATAATGTTCCTTATTTATTATAATCTGGGGATGGATAATTGAAATCTCCCTGAAGAGAGTGCATGTTGTGGCTGTAGCTCTATAGCAAAGATACCAGTATACCCTGGTAAGCAAACTGCAGTTGACACAAGATGTCCTACCAGCAATTGACACAAGATGTCTTACTAGTTGAGTTGTCTCAAACTGACTGAGGTGGGAGAGGTCTTGGCAGTCGGCTCTTCCATTGACCATGTATGGTACCGATTTCGACTAAGCAGTGTTCGGTTGGAGTATGAGCGGTATACCTCATCTCCTCAGGGTATAAGTGTGATTGTAAATATGTAATCAGCTGTGTAGCATATTTGCTTAAGGATCGAATATGGAAGACATTGGTTAATGTACACTTCTTTTATACATCCTAAATAGACGTTATACATGTTCTTCATATTATTTATATAGTGAATAAATGATGTAGTGTTCTATCATAGATAGCGGCATTACTTTAAGAGATGAGAATTCTCTGTTCTTCTTATAAATAATGATTAATCTTGCTTATTTATATAAAGTATCCTCTGCTCAGTTTTACACTGTTTACCTGTGATAATAATATTGTTGGCGGAGAGTTATATCTGTCACTGGGAAAATTGTCTCACCCCGTGGGATCCACATTTTTTAGGTGGACGTGCACGAGGGGGTAGAGAGTGTACTACAGAGGGAGAATAACAACAACATGGCATCAGTAACAGCTCAGGTTGAGTGTACTGTATGTCATGTCTTGTATATAGAAGTCCTATGTGTCGTCTCTATACTCTCAGGTCCTTAGGAGATAGTACGTAATGGTTTTATAAATGATATGAGATTTTGTCTTGTACGCCTCGGGGTTTTATGTTGCTTATGTGTAGGTTTTGGTAAAGCAACTGTTATATGATACCCTCGAGATGAGATGGTACAATGTATGTACAATGTGAACCATGATGTATATAAAGTTTGGTTCCTTTTGTAAGAGTTTCTTGGAAATGGATCTCTTTGCAAAATGGTTTTAAATTTTTAGTGATTTTTTTAATCCACTGCTTATGATTATTCCACAATTATTACTGGTGGCGATTTGGCTTGATTGGATGTCAGGTCATCACAACTTCTCTCCATACAGGTAGTTCCATCAATTATTTACAACAAGGACCATGGATTCTAACTCCAGATCATGAGTTTGGTAATTCTCCTCATGTCTTGTAAGATGTCGAGAAGTAAAAAAATCACATTCTTGTTTTGCACCAGCACACACCGTAATCCATTTGTAAAATCATCACAGAAAATGATGTAGCCCTCCCAGGCTCTAGAAGCACCAACACTATAGAAATTGTCTACTTGTCCTTCAAAAAATGAAAAGAAATGTTGACACTTCTCTTATCAAATAAAAGGCACACCCTTTCTGGTTTGCCTGGTTAAAGGTAATGCTATTGCATGACAGTTCTTCATGAACCTCCTTTAATGACTATCTAGACCTTAGAAACTTCAAACCGCTATCTCTGTCTTGGGATGATCTCACTCCAACATGGACTCCACCTTCTTGGGGTCTACACAAACACCCTTCTCCAAAATGACATGACAAAGAATAGACGCCTTGGTTAGCCAAAACTCACACTTACTAAACTTAGCATATAGCCTATGCAACTTTAACGAATCCAATGCCTGACTGCTAATCATGGTTCTAACTGTCACTGGAGTATAAAAAGGTATCATCTGTAAACACTACTACCATATAATCAAGGTATGGTTGGGAAACATTGTTCATCAGATCCATACTTGTTGTTGGTGCATTGGTCAGCCCATAAAAAGAAACTCATAATGACCATACCTAGTCATAAAAGAAGTCTTAGGTAGTCATTTGCCCATATACTTAATTGGTGATACCCTGACCTCAAATCTATCTTGGGATACACCATATCACCACTCAACTGATCAAACAAGTTTTCTATCCTCAACAATTGATACTTGTTGTTGACTTCCCAATTTTACTCACTTAGCATAAAATCAAGATTAATGTGAAGCTGGATAATGACAGATCCCATTCTATAATCCACCCATTTCCCACATTTATTATTTTTGTCAATTTTAATATTTTTCTACATATCTAATCCACTCATTTACACCCACTTTCACCCATTTTGGGACTTTCTCTACCGAAACCTTCTTTTTTGACCAAAAGTGCAATTTGTCCTTTAAATAAAGTTTTTGCAAGCTCTTTTTCATAAATTGTCCAATTGAAATATCTAAAAAAGGAATATTTTTTTCCATGGATATTCAAATTTTCAAATGAATCTGAGAAATTTTCCATAATTATCTTTCTCTGCAATATTCTCTGATTTTCTTCAACACATTTCTAAAATTATAAGAAAACTGAGAAACTAGTTTTCAATCATCCAGGACACCCAAATTATTTGAGCCATCAGCCACACACCACGTGGTGAATTACCTCGATCCTTGTATCCCACAAATGTGGTATATCAGGGTGATTTGCTGCTTGTTCTAGAAGGTTCTATCCAAAATCCCAAACCGTAATATTCACCTATAAATACCCCCATATCATCCCTATTCAGGGTCCCTTTTGAACCTCATGAATCTAGAGTATTAAAATACCCTTCTCTTTTATTTTTATTATTCATGATCAGATGATCCTTCCTCCGATACCTCATGTCCTTCAAGCATTTGTAGAAATGGTACTATGCTCTACTATAACTTCTACTTTTGATCAATAACTTCCATAACTGCTCTAATCAACTACTCTAATTTACTACTCTATTATATTGCACTACCATTTACTTGTCTAAAAACTTGATCTTATTAGACTACATCTTTTAATCACCCTCTAACTCTACATATCTAATTGCACGTGAAGGAACTCCACCACTGGAGGTCCTAAGGTGATTATGACCCCAATACACCTAAAAATTATGACTTTAGGGAAATAATGGAAAGGACATGGACATCCAAAGTCCTACAAACCCATCCACCTATAAAAACAACTGTTTACATATTTCTCTTTAATTTATATTTTTGTCATCCTAAATCACTCATTTCTTTCTTATCACCTAAAAGCAGTTTGATATTGCTTTACTGGGTGAGATGGGGGTGTTAATCCTTCCTCACTCATAACAAGATTGTTGAATCTGATTTTTGGGTTCATTTATTCATGTTATTTTCTATCAATCCGACTCAAATGACAACTCAACTTTACATTGTGGCTTCAATGATTTATCATGTTTTCCTCATTTTCCATATAAATGTGATGTTGACTCTAAATATTTAGTTTTTGTTTTCCAAGCAACCGCTAAGTGAAGTTTCACTACTCAAAGGATATGGTTTCTCTGTATATCTCTATCTCTCTACATTTTGGTAGGATGCGATAGACTAGCGACTTTGCTGGAGAAACCTCAAGATGATCTGAGTGAAAACTCCCTCTATCATGTTATGTGATTGAGCATCTCCAGGACAATTCTGTTTCTTTATTTTTAATTATTATGTGTTATTTTTCTTCTATCTCTACTTTCTAGTTTTTGGTCAAATCAGGAGCAAGGTGAGAATCCCTTTGATCCTCCATTCCCTGGCTCGTGGATCAAGGCGCTATGCCCGTCCCTTCATCCTCCCATCTCTGGGCTAGTCTTGGTGGTTTTTCCTATTTTGTCTATTTTTCTTTTTCATGACCTTGTTCCCTTTTGATTTGGGGTTTCAACCATGCTTCTATTTAAGGATTTTAAGTTTGTTTCCCTTGTGTTTTTGTCCTATTCTTTTCCATATATAAGTACATAGAATATATATATATATATACATAGACATATATAGACATATATATACTTATATATATGCATATAGGGATGAATTTGTTGCCCATATGGGTAACATAAACTAGTTACCGAGCGATTATGGTTACAATGTAAGTGTTTTAGTTACAATTTTGACATTCTTCTTACAAATTTTGCACTTGGTTATAGTTCTAGGTGCATATTTTTTCTTTCAGAAATGTCATTTTTACTGGTTTCACATAATAAAATACAAAACTACTTGACGAGTCTTTATATTGCAAATTAGTCATATCATTATAATTTGGTACCTTCCTATTGTAAAACTAAATCCACATATAACTAACCTTAGTTACCTAACTCAGGTATTGAGTGTATGGCCTATATACACACATATATACACACAAATTTATATATGGGCTAAGATTGACTACCCACACGGGTAACTAATTATACGACCCACATCTAAGTAGTGATGGCACATGTTGTAATTAACACAGTGTTGGCTCATTTTTTAATAGATTGGATGATTAATGGCATATATTTGTAACTATTAGAATTATTTCTAGTTTGTTTATCCAGATGGCACAATGGTGGGTGTGCTTGCGAGGAGTGATTAATCTAGTCTCGTGGGATCCTCATTGACCCGGTTCGAGTTTTGGCAAGATTACTAAAATGACCGCCACCAAATCGACAACCAAATCATTACTAATTATTGTAGAATAATCATAAGTAGTGGATTAACAAAATCACTAAAAACTAAAACCATTTTGCAAAGAGATCCATTTCATGGAAAACTCTTTAAATGAAGAACCAAACTTTATATACATCATGGTTCACATTGTACATACTTTGTACCATCTCATCTCGAGGATAACATATAACAATTGCTTTGTCAAAGACTATACATAAGCAATATAAAACCCTCGAGGCATTCAAGCCAAAATCTCAAACCGTTCATAAAACCATCACGTACTAAATCCAAGGACCTGAGAGTGCAGAGATGACACATATGACTTCTATCTTCAAGACATGACAGACAATACACTCAACCTGAGCTATTACTATTGTCTCGACTATTGTTATCCTTCCTCTACAAAGCGGTCTCTACCTCCTCGTGCATGTCCACCTAAACATTGTGGATCCTACGGGGTGAGACAATTGTCCCAGCGAGAGATATAACTCTCTGCCAACAATGTTATTATCACAGGTAAACAATATAAAACTGAGCAGAGGTTCTTTTATATTAATAAGCAAGATGAATCACTAATGATAAGCATATTAGGACATTGTCATCTTTTAAATCATTGTCATCTTTTAAATCATTGTAACTGTCTATGATAGAGAAGTAATCATCTATTCACTTTATAAGAAATATGAAGAACATGTGTATAATTTTCTCATTATACTATACCAACGTCTCAAGCTTATCCTGTGTTAATATTATTATGGTATGATATCCATGAATCATTCTCATTTCTAGTTGTTGGCCTCAGCCAATCTGCTAGCAAGGTATTGGATTGTACTAATCATGTGAATATACATTAATATATTCTGTCCAGGTATTGGTTTATACCAATCCTATGAAATTATATCTATGTATTGGACTATGTCAATCCTGTAAAATGAAAGCCAGGTTTTGGATTATGCCAATGCTGTGAAATTTTATCCAGGTTTTAGACTATGCCAATCATGTGAAATTAAAGCCAGGTATTGGATTATGCCAATCCTATGAAATTATATCCAGGTATTGGATTGTACCAATCCTGTGAGATCATAGCCAGGTATTGGGTTGTACCAATCCTATGAGAGTTCAACTAGGTATTGGATTGTACCAATCCTATGAGATTAAAGCCAGGTATTGGATTATACCAATCCTGTGAGATCATAGACATGTAATGGATTGTACCAATACTGTGAGAAATCATCCAGGTATTGGATTATGCCAATCTTGTGAGAGCATATCCAGGTATTGGGTTATCCCAATCCTATGAAATTATATCCAGGTATTAGGTTATCCCAATCCTGTGAAATTATATCCATGTATTGGATTATACCAATCCTGTGAAACTATATCCAGGTATTGGATTATACCAATCCTATAAAACTATATCCAGGTATTGGATTATACCAATCCCGTGATATCATGGCCATATTGCTAAAGATTACATAGCAGTTGGAATACCTTTATGTTTCCCTTTCACTTTCATTATGGGATATCAATCCCTTAAACTCATCACTGAATACCACATCGCCTTTACTAGGTATTATACCTTAGTCAAACCATCATACCCATTGACATCCTTTACGTGATACAAGTATTCCTCATATCTCACTTTATCATATTCAAAACACTATAGCCCTTATTTGGCTATAACCATAATGCATGTATGACCAAGATTTCATTATTTTCTGTATAACCATTTATTATTATTATTATTATGTTATGGGGTTTCCATTTCCCTAGTTTATTTTGAACATTACCATCTCTTACATCCATCTCTAGATCATGAGACTTTTATAAATATTTTTTTTTTGGTTAAGCCAGGGGTCGCTTTTATTCATCCCACACCCCTCATGTGGGCACAATCATCCAGAAATTATAGCTCCTGCTTATAACAGTGCACGTAAAGAGCAAAAAAAAACCAGAAACATCATAACAGCCTAACCAACATCACTCCGCAAAACAATGTAAGGGACTCTACGTTTCTCTAAAGCCGCCATACCTCTTACTCTACGTGGTATATTTAGTGTATCTGAAGCAATGAATGGCTCATTCAACCTGCTGCCCCATTTCCCTAGTTCACGAGGTATCGAGTTGATGACCTTGTGAACCAAGGACCCATATATCATAGCAGAATCAAGCTCCTCTTGCAGCTCCCTAACGAACGGTGACGTCTTCCATGGTTACATCCCGTTGTTCCATAAGATGTCATGCACGTACGCCTCATCAATCTCAATACCCGAAATGACCAATGCATGGTCTCTCGCTATCTTCAACCCGATAGCACACGCTTGCATATATGCAAGTATGTAATCCGTACTCCTGAGCCAAGCTCTAAATACAAGGCAGATATTAGCCCTGTGATTTCTTATAACTCCCGCTGCGCACCTTCGAGACACTCCTTGGTTATCTCTATCTCTCCCGATCGTGAGGTTGAGCTTAAGATTATGCAGGTCAGGAGTCTGCCATCTCACCAGCTCTATCTGTCTCATCAAGACTCGCGGCTCAGTCAAGCTCACCTCCCTCATCTGTGCATAAATGTTGTTATCTCTATCTAACACAAAAGATCTCCTCTTCAGCTGGACGTTCAGCACCGCAATAACCCAAATCCATTCATGAGAGAAAGGTCTATGTTGCTCCTCAAATCTAGCTTGGCATCTCAACCGCCATATGCTATACGGGATCAGAACTGCCAGGTTTCCAGCTAGCCACTCCTTTAGTTTCTTCCTCTTCCCCAAAACACAGGTATCTATTAGGGATCTGACGTCATTAGGTGGATGAATATCTGTCAGCTCGGCAAACTTACCCCAAAAGAAACCCACCATTTTTCCATGGAAAATAAGGTGTCCAATGCTCTCCTCGTGCGGCTCCTCGCAGCAGTTGCATCGAGATGCAAAGGGAATGCAACATCTAGCTTTAATATTATCATCCGTTGACGTGGCCCCTCTAACAGACTTCCAAATGAAAGCCGCCGCCTTAGGGAAGCTACTCTTCCAAATGCACTCTAACCCAGCAGGACCTTCTCTTCCATCTACCATCAATAGCTTTTTGAATGATCTCATAGAGAATACACCTCTCAACCCCAGACTCCATATCATTCTATCTTCCACATCAGTGATCCATGCGTTAGATTCACGGATGATATCCAACCCATCATCGTTAACTATCGTCCTCAGTAAATCCCAATCCCATCCCTGGCCTTCAATCCAGAAGTCTTTAATAAGAAAAGGGTGTCTTCTATCACTAGTGAATCTAGCATGATTTGTCGAACGCTGCTCACACCACCTCGAGTCCCAGAAAGGAATTTCACCTCTCCCTACCACCCATCTACACATAGGGAACACCCACGGCATCATATCCCATATACGTTTCCAGTACGGAGAAGGAGAAGGTCCCAACCTCAAGGAACCGGGAAATACATTATCACAACCTGCTACCACATTGGCATACTTCCCCCTGCAGAAACTGGCCCATATTGAATTCGCCGTCAACACCTCCCAACAAGCCTTCCCAACGAAAGCATCATTTATCAGACGGAGCGTTGGAAACCCCAGCCCACCTTGAGATAGCGGTCTTGCAACTCTGTGCCAACTGAGCCAAGCTTTTCTATGTTGTTCATCCCTGCCCGCCCACAAGAAATGAGAAAGCTTCCTCTCAATGCGGTCTGCAATCCCCACCGGAACGCCAATCGCAGCCACCATATATACAGGAATGGATGATAGCACGTGAGCGATTAGAAGTCTTCTTCCCGCAAAGGATAGGAGTTTGGATCTCCAAGTTGTGAATTTATTAACAATCTTCTTCATCAAGAACTCGAAGTCGTTGAGTCTCATCCTTCCTTTTGTTATAGGGATACCCAGGTAAGTGATAGATTCCTTTGCTGCCCCCATATCCATACAAACTGCCACACTATTTATCATCTCCAAATCTTTCCCACCTACTACACATATGGATTTATCTTTATTGATTCTTTGCCTCGTGGCCCTTTCATATGCCTCAAAAGCATCCCTAACCTTCTCCATCGATCTTTGATCAGCATTGAAGAATAAAGCAATGTCATCCGCATATAATAGAATGCTTGGCGGAATCGCCTCCTCCCTGATCTTGAATCTTGAAA
This sequence comes from Alisma plantago-aquatica, assembly GCA_963693085.1. Classification (NCBI taxonomy): domain Eukaryota; kingdom Viridiplantae; phylum Streptophyta; class Magnoliopsida; order Alismatales; family Alismataceae; genus Alisma; species Alisma plantago-aquatica. The sequence continues at coordinate 659,583,327 of OY856409.1, read as the reverse complement.
TGTGTCCCTCCTCTTCTATCTTCAGAAATTTTCTACATAGAATCTCCTTGAAAAGAATAAACAAGAAAGGGGATAGCGCACAACCTTGCTTGAGTCCTCTACTCATCGGAAAAAATCCTGCAGTTTCGTCCCCAACCGTGACGGTAGCCCATGTATTAGAAAAGAAACTTAAGCACAACTTCACCATATCCGTACTAAACCCAAATTGCTGCATCACTCTCCACAGAACATTCTAGTCAGTCCTATCGTAAGCTTTCAACATATCATACTTCAGAATCACATTGGGTGTCCCTTGGCTTTTATTGATGTCGTGCATCAGCTCCTTCACAAGCCTGACATGATGAGTGATGTCAGATCCTTTAACAAAAGCACCTTGTACCTTGGAAATCAATCTCGGCATCATGGGAGCCATCCTATTACTGAGAATACGTGCAAGAATACGGAGGGCAACGTTTTCAATAGAGATTGGCCTAAAGTCCTTTGGTAGTCTCTTTGGGCAATCCACCTTAGGAATAAGCAGAATACGACAGTAGAAAAAGCCCCTAAAGCAAGGATGTCCTCTAAAGAAAGCCTCCGTCATCTTCATAAAATCCGCACCAATGATTGACCAAGCAGCCCGGAAGAACATCCCAGTGAACCCATCCAGACCTGGAGCTGCTGAGGAGTCCATCTTTAGTAGGGCCTTCACAACCTCCTCTTCACGGGGGACAGCGAGAAGGGAAATATTTTCATCCATAGATACCAACTCCGGGATATTATGCAAGAAATCCTCCAAGTCAGGTACATTTGTTTCCACCACCTCATTGAAGAAATGTTTATAGAGGTCCGCCGCCACCTCCTCCATCATCTTAGGATCCGATATACACGTGCCATCCTGTAAGACCACGCTGTTAAGCCTCCTGCGCTTCCTTCATGCTTTGACGGTAGCATGATAAAATTTCATATTACGCTCCCCGTCTTGAAGCCAGCTTATCCTCATTTTCTCTTTCCACATCGCCTCTTCTTCATCCAACAATTGTTGCATTTCTTTCTCAGCCGTCCTCAGGTTAGCTTCATTCGCCATAGTTGGGTTCCCATCGAACGCCACCTGTGTAGTAAACACCACATCCTCCAAGTCTTTGATGCACTGCTTGATTTCTCCATAGGACTCTTTGCTCCATCTTCGCAAAGCTGATCTAACTCTTTTAAGCTTGTGACAGAAAATGAAGGACAGGTGCCCAGTCACCTGTTCACTCCAAGCCTGTTCAATCACCTTTAAACAATCTTCGTGCTCGAGCCACGCCTTCATGAAAACAAAATGTGCCGTCTTTCTCTCTATCGCTTGATCGCCTGGAATTGTCACTATTGGACTGTGATCAGAAACTCTATTTATGGTTAAGTGTATCGATCTGGTTGCGGGCCTCGCCACCATCCATGCCTCATTCACTAACACCCTATCTATTCTCTGCCACATAGTAGGTGTAAGAATTTGCTTGTTCACCCAAGTGAATTGACTGCCTTCAAACGGAATTTCATCCAAAGCAACATCCGCAATCAAGGTGTTGAAATCCAGCATGTCCTGATAACCTGGTGTGTTCCCGCCTCCTCTCTCCCTTATATTATGTACCACATTGAAGTCACCTGCAATCATCCATGGCTCATCACCTATATGTTCCGCCATTGTCATTATCTCTTCCCACAAAGACCTCCTCTCAAGGTGATCACAACTGGCATATATGGCTGTAACAAAGAACTTTGCCCCATCGCTGGCCTCCAATCTCACCGTGATGTGTTGCCTATGTCTCTTGAAAATAGAAGGATTTGTATCTATGTTTGTGTAGAACCAAATCTTCCCTTCCTCCTCTTGATTATCCACCGTCCAATCAAGCCTCACAATGTCCATGAGTTCCGCAGCCTGTTCAGCATGGAGAAACGGCTCAAACAAACAAACCACACCTGGTTTATATCTACCACAAATTCTGCTTAGACATCTCCTCGTAGGATTATTAGATGCCCCTCTGATGTTCCAAAAAATAGAAGTAAAGTCCATATTAACTTTGTGCCACCGTCACCACCAAAGATGAAAACGATCAGGGGCTATATCCCCCCTCCAACTCTGACCAGTATCCATCAAAGAATTCTCCGTCGTAGTTTGAGTGTCTCCTCCTGGAATGATACCGTCTGTGGTACCGGCTATCATCCCCATCTCTTCTATGTCTGCTATGACTCCTTCCATATGTCCTCCTATGATCAGCATAGTCACACTCAAGGGAAATGAAATCCTCCAATCGTCTGTTTGACAAAAATATGTTGTTGCCCTCTCTATCCTCGACCACTCGTCTAGGTGATCTATGGTGCTGCCTGATCGGGGATGGGCTCCGCGCCTGAGGTATCGCTCTAGAATCCGAGGTTTTGTCTGACACAACCACCATGGCATTAGATACAATCTTCTTCCTCTGCATAGATAAGGCCTCCCTAGGTATCCCTGACTCTCTCCCAAACTCAGTAAGGTGTGTGCTATTGGACCCCACCGACCCTCTTGCCAACATGAAGAACTGCACAGATGTCCGACGCTGCCCGTAAGTAAGAGATACAAATTGAGGGACATCTTCACTGAATGCCTCAACTAGGATAATCAAGCCAGATAAGTCATCTTTTTCCTTCTGCCAGTCTGAAATGAGCCTCAGCTTACCGAAAGGTGATATCATCTTCTCCATCGTGTCATCATCTCTGCAGGTAATAGGGATGTCTGCTACCCAAAACCAGAAAGCCTCCTTCCGTTGGTGCTATTCTCCATTACTCATGAGTTGCAAATCAATTTTTTTCCCGTGCATATCCGGTACGCCTTTCTCCTTTACTTCCTTTGCCTCCTTATCGCATGAGAAGAAAGCAATAGCCTTACGTTCCGCAAATTTGTATAGGTCTGCCGCATTGGGCCAGCACTGCCGCAAGAACGGGAAAAGCTCCTTCCATTGAACACCATATGGCCATGATATCTCCACCGCCCTCTCAAGCGCCGTCATCTTCGCTTTGCGCATCTCGTCGTCAGGCCCGACATCAATAGCGATGCGCTTAGGGATGTGTTGCGGACCGCCCCTGGCCGGGATGCCCGACGGCAATGGTGGAAACGTCACCCTTGAGTGTACGTCCGGTGGCCTCTGTCTCGGCATATACTATGTGCATATAGCAGCCACATGACCTGGTCTACGACACTTATAGCAAACCTTGCTTCCTCTACGCTGCGCCTGCCAATGGCCTCTCCCCATACATCTGAAGCATGTGTCGTGAGGGATCCCGTATAGCGGTGTCTTCCTCTGTGGCCACTGCGAGACGACCGGCTGTGTGATGGGTGTCGGAATAGGCTCCTGCCTAGGGTTTGGGACAGCAAGAACCTCCGTCGTTCTGATCTCAGATGACCGCGTCGCTTGATTCACCAGACCAGTATGGTCGATCGGCGGGCAGTCCGACTCAATCCCCATAGGAGCAGTTACGTCTCCTTCCTCCCTCGGTGGCGGTGGTGGCGCCCCCTCATCATCAGGACCCTGGGTATCTTCCTGCGGCTGCGTCGTCAATGGGCTACTAGACGCTGGAACCTCCGTCTGCTCGGGCCCAGCACGATCGGGTCGATCATCCCTCCGTTCTTCCACCACCGAAACCCTAGACGGCGAGACATGCAGCGTGTCTTCGCTGGTCATCACAACCCTAATGTCGGAAAGCACCTCCTCCGGTGAGACTGCAGTCGATATCATCTTGTTTCTCCTCTCCGCAACGACCTGTTGCATCCCGCGATCTCGCATGGTCTGTCTTGTCACCCTACGCAAAAGGGGTGAGGGCAACATCTTGATCGGGTACTTACCCCCTCATGCACGATACGAGAGCTCAACTCATGCACGATATGGTATGCTTTGCTCTCGTTTCCTCTGTAACGGTTTGCCAACGCGTATCAACAAGCTTTTTTGCGTATCGACTCCCTATAACGTATTAGCTACCAAGCTTGTATCTGCATCAGCTCATGCACGATACAGAATGCTTTTCTCTCAACCACAAGCTCAAACTGAAGACATATTTAATAATATCACCCGATACACGACCACGGTCCAGCAACTAGGAAGCTGCCCGATACTGTAGCTGCACTATACTGGAGCTATGCTCACCCGATATTGGAGCTGCACGATACGAGAGCTCCAGTCCGAGCTGCACGATACGAGAGCTGCACGATACGAGAGCTGCCGCTGCTACCAGGCCAATGAATATGATGTCCATGCACGATACGATCAGTACATGCACGATACAGAAAGCTTTGCTCTCAGCCACAAGACGATGCCTCAGTCCAGAAACTAACACGTTACTGGATACTGTAGCTACCCGATACTGAAAGCTTCCCGATACTGCATCACCTAACTCATTACGGGATCGGCTACCACCGAACGATACCCACCTGTGTCGGACTCCAACTAAAGCGATACGAGAGCTGTATCGGGCGAGATTGCCGATGCGCTACATGATCGTTGGGAGGGATCTGACCGACATGAGAGCTACACGATACGATAGTTCCAGACTCACGTGTACATATCATGTGGAATTGCAAAAGAGAAAAGGAGGTCAGGGCCCGTAGACTTTTATAAATATCGTGTCACCTCTCACTAGGAAACAACCATGTCTTGGTCATAAGACCTATATAAACATCTTGTCACCTCTCACTAGGCAACAACCATCTCTAGGTCATAAGACCTATATAAACATCTTGTCACCTCTCACTAGGCAACAACCATCTCTAGGTCATAAGACGTATATAAACATCTTGTCAACTCTCACTAGGCAACAACCATCTCTAGGTCATAAGACCTATATAAACATTATACTTGTTGTACAAGTATTTCACATGACTTAAAAGACCCATATAGTCTGTATTATATGAAACATCATAGCTCATTCTTAGCTATGCTCATTATCTCATGATACCAGCATGGTTTCAATATAATTAGGGTTATGGTTTCCCTTTATTAACCAATCGTGGTTTCAAATCTTATCATTACCCATCATTATGGTTAAGGTTTCCCTTTTTAGGTCAATTAGGGTTTTCAAGTACATTCATCAAGAATCACAACCCTAATTCATACTCCACACATATTAGGAGTATCAATGTATGCTCATAACATGATTATCACACATGTATAAATTTCTCTCTTATCCTTACTAGGATGTTGATTGCATCATACTCTATTAAATTGGCTCAACCCATTTCTTCAAGGTACATTGGCCCACTTAATCAAAGTACATTAAATTCTTTACATCTTAATGTATTACTTGACATAAAACACTTCATGTGTTACTGTTGGTATGTATGCCCTGAGAGCCAATCATGGGATGATTGGTGGGATACATTAAGATTGATTTGATGAACATCAAAGGCAAGCTTCCAATTCTTTATGGTTCAGTCATATGAGATAGTGATAGAATATATTGAATGTCTAGAGAATGACAGTACTCAATGACGTATGCTTTCAGGTTAAGGACCTGAACGATGAGATCATACGGATGCTAAGAGTTTGTACATTCTTGTTATGTCCCTAGTCGGATGTCATTGTGGAAGGTAGATAGACAGAAATGACACATAAGACTAGATTGTGGTGTTGGTTGATGACAAAATCTCATTAGTCATGATATAGAGATATCAAACCAAACACATAGGTACTTGTTAGAGAATAAGTGTATCGGACAGACCCACCGTGAGTTTGACACATGGAACCATGACATGGTAGTCACAGTCAGTACTCACAGTGATGGTGGTGAGTGTGATTCTTTGACCTGAAATCACTACACTCAACACATGTCATTGGGCACACTTTGACATCATCAAACGCAGTCCTGAAACATGGGTTGTTATAAAGGTGATGATTGGGTGGCTTTGACACATGGGGCTTTTGAGGGGTGAGTGATAGATATGGGATTTGTCCCTCGTGAGGGAGTTTGATATCCAAGGCCACTTGATGAGTAGGATTGAGATAGGCGTGCGCACGCATGTGTGAATCAGTATGTGATATTGATGTCATACATATCTCGTTCAATCTACTCTGAGATCAAGAAAGTGAATGAACGTTGACAGGATGACTGTTCCATGCCTCGAGTTCATTCGTGATATCAGCGACAAAGGAATTATACATTCACTGTAACACCATTCACAGATTGTAGGATTGAAAGTTGTTCTCCAACTTTCTACTTTCACTTGGGTAGATCTGATGTGTGACTAGGCACCGCTCTTTGCTTGTGAAGTCATAAGTTTTATGGACTTTCAATGCCAACGTGAAATGGACCTGCAGGGTCACACACATAGGATTTAACCTGGAAGAGGAGTTTTGTCCACAAACAATGTTTAGATTGATTACTAAAGGAGTTTAGTAGTTCAATTAAACACTCAATTGATTGATAGCTCAAAATCATAGTGTTCAAGGTGTTGGACAGATTGATTAGAGTATCGAATTGATTGAAACCACAATTGACTGATTCTGCACAATCTGCACTCCCAACTGATCGGCTCATGAGATGAACCGATCGGCTGAGCTTGGTGAACTGGTCATCTCAAGGGTTGAGCCGATCGGCTCAAGGACAGGGTGAATGATTGCTTCAAATGTTGAAACGAGCGGTTCAATTGTTGCAACCGGGCAAATTGGGAAAGTAGGATTGGTGAGAATTTTCCTTGCGTTTCACTTGCCCAATTTGATTGGAACAAGGATTGGTATTCGATACCAATTAGAAACAAGAGTTGGAAAGTCAATCGGGAACTGACCAGGACCACGAACTGACCGGTTCAGAAAGTGAACTGACCGGCTCATGGGTCCCAACTGATCGGTTGAGTGTCAACCGACTGGCTCAGATCCCCAACCAACCGTTTCAGTTGTGAAACGACCGGTTTAGGTTGCGAGTTGGTTGTTTTTGTGGAAAATCTCGAACCCTTCTACTCCTTCTTTAGTCCCATATTGCCCAGGATGGAGAACCTTGTCCCATGACCCTCCTATATATATAGGGGTATTGGGGGCTTCTCAAAGTACAACTCACTACAACCAGTTGCTCTAAAAAGTTGTCGTTCTCTGGTTTTGGTAACTGAGAGAGCCCGAGCAAGTGCTACCCGCAAAGGGAGGTGTAGTAAGGGAAAGACAACTACAGTTGCAACTGGAAGCAGGAGAGTGTGTTGGCGACTAGTACGTCAACAGGAGGGTGCGACTCCTTCCAACTCCTTGTGGGATAAGGAGTGTGGAGTTCCAGGTGGTCCGTGTGGACTACTTCAGAGGCGGGAGGTTTCTGCCGCTCAGGAGAACAACTATCAACCCCGACAGTCCCAGTGGGAGGAGTCGTCAGTCCCGGTGCGACCAGGAGCTGCACAGACACCGTCCAATATCGGATTTGAAGACCGCGCAAGGCGCGAGGTATTGTCACCGAGCAAGCCTCGGGACAAGGTATGATTCCACAAACCATCCTTTCCTATTGTATAGATGTTGACGCGTTTCCTTGTTCTGGGTTTGGGGAGAAAATTTTTGTTTCCGCTGCCTTCTCTGCCTCCCCTAAAACCCAACAGTGGTATCAGAGCCACGTCAACTGCTCTATATTTTAGGAATATCGATATTATAGATTTTGGTTTGTCGCCTTTATTTATTGCATATGATGCGAATAATGTTGGCTTTATGCATGTCCAATCCTAAATCCACAAATCCCAATTACATATATGATATGTATTATTAATGCACTCGATATGCGTCGCCCTTAAACGAGTTTTTTGGGGGATGTATAGCGTGGTTATGGCCAATAAACCCTATCTGTGTATGGTTGTATGTGGTTGCTTGCATCTCGGTCTGCGCACCGATCTTCCTTCTCCTATTCCTGGTGTAACTCGAAATAATTCGAGATTCTCTCCTACCTTTTCTCCCCCCGAATGTAACTCAGGGTTTCCCTTTTTAAGAAATGTAAAAAAGGATAGAATTTTATTTCCTGTTATGTCAAAGAACGGCGGACATCCAGACGACAGCTGAGACGATCGGTTCAAGGCGTGAACCGATCGGTTGACGTTCCAGTCGATCAGTTCAAGGAGTGAGTCAATCGGTTGATGACCGGTTCGATGAGCGAGACGAGCGGGTGGCGGCCAGAAGGAGATGCACGACGACCAGGGGAACTGATCGGTTGGAGGAGCCAACCGATTGGCTGGTGGCACCCAGACGACCGGCCAGAGAGGGCAGATCATTCATATGAAGAGTTGATCAACTCAGAAGGCAAAACATAGAGCTCATCTTGTACAGGTTGCATGTGATGTAGACCTAGATGACCGTGATTCCTCTTGGCTTGAGGAATCACATTAGGATGGCCATAATCATCGCTTTTATCATTTTGCATGTTTTCTATGGTATATAGCATGTATATGATACGTACTATGTATTGTGGTGATTGGATATGTATATGTATATAAAAACCAAATCCCTCATTAAAATATTAAGTCTTATATGCCTTCCATTAGCGGCACACATGAAAAACTCGATCGACCAAGCGTAGGTTACGCCAAAGCTGACTCATGACTTGATGAAATATGGATCTTGCCCACTAGAAGGTGGCTATCAATTTGAAGTAAAATAGTGGGAGCAATAATTAATTAAAGGCCTAATTTTATCGTCAACTTTTCAAATCAATCAAACAAGTCAAAAAGAGTTTTGGACTAAAATTACATATATTTCCTTTTGTTAAAAATGGTTAATCAACAAATCACTTTATTTGCGATCGGTCTTAGAGACCAACAAATTAAATGGGAATAATTCCACGGCTGGTTAGGATGATGAGAAGTGTTCTCAAAGAGCGAAAGCTCCAAGTCCTAGTTATACCAAGACCAGGTGAACTCAATCCCACCACATCAATGGCTAAAAGTATGCTTATGGAAGCATACTGAGGATGACATTGATGAGGAGTGCTTGATGTTGTGTTCTCTGAACTATGAGTTGCAGAGACAACATGAGACATATGATGTCTCCAAGACACTGTCCTAGTATATCATGACAGAAGGAGATCCAGTAAGGTATTCACACACTCAATGTGATTGGGTATGTGGAAAGACCTGACTAAGAAGGTTTCCCTCTGAGCCAATAGTTGGCTATTGGTATGATACTGCAAATGTTGCCAGAATCATAAAATTCATGATAAGCTATGACATGGACAACTTTGACCAACGTTGACAAAGTTGTTGGACATGTTGAGGACAGTAGAGGCAATTATGAAGAAGGACATACCCTAATGTTTGATATGATCAATGAAGGGTAAGTCTTAAGGGTAAGGGCAAAGGCAAAGCTAAGAAGTGTTCTGATGCTAGCCAGCAACCCAAGCCATCTTCAGCCTCAAAGGCACATGGGAAAGGGTGTATGAGGGAAGTACCCTCCATATCTAGAAGAACAAAGAAGATGAAGGAGGGGATGGAGATCTCCACCTAAGGTATCATGAAATGAACCGCTTCTTTATCTGAGGTATATGATACCAAGATATGGATCTATCATATATGATATGCAAGATCCGCAAAGAAGTGATGGCCTTTGTGAAAGGACCAAGAAAGAAGTACCCATCATTGGAGCAAGTGTTGCTGCCATAGATAGGAGTATATTTCAGTTTATTCCAGCCTAAAGGGCACGAAATAGAGTTGAGAACTGCTATTTCATATATTGCCAATAGATAGAAACACTTTATTATTGCATATTGTGTGACAATGATGGGAATTAATAAAGTTGATGTTTCAATCTTAAAGATATGATCTTTGTGGCAATGCCTTGTTTATCTTGTGATACATGGTATGCATAAGATAAAATGATACCTAAAGTTATTGATAACTCAAATAGTCAAATTAGCATCAATCATGAGAAATTCATTTCTAGTTTCCATGGGATGGATAAATCTAGACTCTTTTGGTTAGAGAACCAGTAAGAGACATGAATATCTTGAACATGATTAATCAATCTTCACTAATGGTAGTGGGAGAATGATTATCCTATTAGGTATAATACATGTGATGTATTTACATACCTATTGGAACAAATGCTAATACCTTAAATGGTGTTTAGAGAAATACCAATATGAATATCTTGAAGTGTTCAAGATTATCATAGATGAAGTGCAAATTTGGTAAAGTGTTAATTCTTGATGAGATCAATGAATGAAATACTTGGACCAAATGTTTGAGATCCTTATGAGTGATTATTATAGTGTATCATAGTGAACTCATGATTAAGGCAGAGTGATGTATAAATAAAAAGGGAGTCATACTCTAAGGAGTTAGAGAATGATTATCAAATAACCGAATTCTTCTTAAATAAAGAATACCCCACACTAATAAAGGACATTAAGAATCACAAGGAGTTGTAAGTTCTTATATCCTTGACAGATACACCTCAATTATCTATGTGATGCGTTGTTCATGTGATGAGTCAACTATCCAGATGAATATGAGGAACCGTATTGTGAGTTATGGTAGATGACCATTACATCCTAAATGACTTCCATGTAAACCATAAGGTATGACCTTGATGGTAGCACTCATTGGGATGAAATCCATAAGTGCAAATAAGTCTTAAGTGTTAAGACACATGGATAACATTTTGAGAAGGATGATGCTTGCTGATTGCAACTTAATGACTAAGACATTTGGCATATGGATACTAAAACCGCATTCCTATGAGGAATAAAACAAGGATGTGTACGTGACACAACCTATAAGGTTTATGAATTCACTAATGCAAATAAAGTCTAAAAGTTACAATGGACTAATCAATGTGATTGATTGAGTTCAAGCAACTCAAAATTGGATCTTTACTTTGATGATATAGTCAAAGGGTTTGACAGATATGTCAAAGATAAAGAAGGGATCTGTGATTTAGTGGGAGCGTGTTCACATTCCACATGTTGATGTGAAATGGAAATGTTCTAGAATGGAAATCTAAAAGGTGGAAATTATCTTTAAGGAAGATAGAGATGTTTCCTATGTGATAGGAATAGAGATCTATAGAGATAGTTCTCGAAAACCTCTTGACCTGGAAAAGAGAGAGCATACATTGGCAATCTATACTAAAGGGTTCAGTGTACACAGATTCAATGGGAGAAAACTTGTCCATGTTACATGGAGTTAGTATCCCAAGGCCAAGTGTCCAATTCTTATGAAGAATGGGAACACTAAGAATAGATATGGATCTATCATGTATGTAATCCTTCCATTATCTTGCATGTATCGACATGGCAAGAATAAAATGCATTCATCATCTTATATGTAGGACATGATAATATGATGTGCTCATCCTGATAACTCATATGTAGGACATGACGAGTGGATGTCTGTCTACTTCCAGTAAGGGTTACTGGAAACCATAAGAACTTGATAAGTACTTGAGAAGTACTAGATCTATGGAGATAAGAAAGAGTTCAATGTAAAGAGTTACATTGATGCAAACTTCTCAAAGGACAGAAAATTAATCGCAAAATATATATAGGATATATAAAAGTGAAAGTTTTTTTATAATTGGAAGTGTTCCAATGAAACCATTTAAAAGGAAATGCCGAGTATCTATGTGTTAGATAACAGCAATGGATACTATATGGATCTGGAAGTTCATGATATGAACTTATAGATATTCTTCTCATTGATGACAAGTCTGGAATCCTTGATCATGCAATGTGGCTAAAGGTTAGCAAAGGAATACTAGATCGCATATTACGGAAACTCCATCTCATACGTGTTACGTACAACGAAGAGATGTGAGAGATGCAATTTATACTGACTTTGGCAAGGTGTTGCCATTACTCACTATGTTAGCACTAGAGCACAGTAACATGTGGGACATGTTTGAAGATCACTATGAATATGATTCAAGGGTGATTGGCTCGCAGTGCAAGTGGGAGTCTGTTGGTATGTATGCCCTGAGAGCCAATCATGGGATGATTGGTGGGATACATTAAGATTGATTTGATGAACATCAAAGGCAAGCTTCCAATTCTTTATGGTTCAGTCATATGAGATAGTGATAGAATATATTGAATGTCTAGAGAATGACAGTACTCAATGATGTATGCTTTCAGGTTAAGGACCTGAACGATGAGATCATATGGATGCTAAGAGTTTGTACATTCTTGTTATGTCCCTAGTCAGATGTCATTGTGGAAGGTAGATAGACAACAATGACACACAAGACTAGATTGTGGTGTTGGTTGATTACAGAACCTCATTAGTCATGATACAGAGATATCAAACCAAACACATAGGTACTTGTTAGAGAACAAGTGTACCGGAAAGACCCACCGTGAGTTTGACACATGGAACCATGACATGGTAGTCACAGTCAGTACTCACAGTGATGGTGGTGAGTGTGATTCTTTGACCTGAAATCACTACACTCAACACATGTCCTTGGGCACACTTTGACATCATCAAACGCAGTCCTAAAACATGGGTTGTTATAAAGGTGATGATTGGGTGGCTTTGACACATGGGGCTTTTGAGGGGTGAGTGATAGATATGGGATTTGTCCCTCCTGAGGGAGTTTGATATCCAAGGCCACTTGATGAGTAGGATTGAGATAGGCATGCGCACACATGTGTGAATCAATATGTGATATTGATGTCATACATATCTCATTCAATCTACTCTGAGATCAAGAAAGTGAATGAACATTGACAGGATGACTGTTCCATGCCTCGAGTTCATTCGGGATATCAGCAACAAAGGAATTATACATTCACTGTAACACCATTCAAGAATTGTAGGATTGAAAGTTTATCTCCAACTTTCTACTTTCACTTGGGTAGCACTGATGTGTGACTAGGCACCGCTCTTTGCTTGTGAAGTCATAAGTGTTATGGACTTTCACTGCCAATGTGAAATGGACCTGCAGGGTCACACACATAGGATTTAACCTGGAAGATGAGTTTTGTCCACAAACAAAGTTTAGATTGATTACTAAAGGAGTTTAGTAGTTCAATTAAACACTCTATTGATAGCTCAAAATCATAGTGTTCAAGGTGTTGGACAGATTGATTAGAGTATTGAATTGATTGAAACTTCAATTGACTAATTCTACACAATCTGCACTCCCAACCGATCGACTCATGAGATGAACCAATCGGCTAAGCTTGGTGAACCGGTCGGCTCAAGTGTTGAGCCGATCGGCTCAAGGACAGGGTGAACGATTGCTTCAAATGTTGAAATGATCGGTTCAACTGTTACAACCGGGCAAGTTGGGAAAGTAGGATTGGTGAGAATTTTCCTAACATTTCACTTGCCCAATTTGATTGGAACAAAGATTGGTATTCGATACCAATTAGAAACAAAAGTTGGAAAGTCAATCGGGAACTGACAAGGACCACGAACCGACCGGTTCAGAAAGTGAACTGACCGGCTCATGGGTCCCAACCGATCGGTTGAGTATCAACCGACCGGCTCAGATCCCCAACCGACCGTTTCAGTTGTGAAACGATCGGTTCATGTTGCGAGTTGGTTGTTTTTATGGAAAATCTCGAACCCTTCTACTCCTACTTTAGTCCCATATTGCCCGGGATGGAGAACCCTTTCCCATGACCCTCCTATATATATAGGGGTATTGGGGGCTTCTCAAAGTACAACTCAGTGCAACCAGTTTCTCTGCAAAGTTGTCATTCTCTGGTTTTGGTAACCGAGAGAGCCCGATCAAGTGCTACCCACAAAGGGAGGCGCAACAAGGGAAAGACAACTGCAGTTGCAACTGGCAGCAGGAGAGTGTGTTGGCGACTAGTACGTCAATAGGAGGGTGTGACTCCTTCCAACTCCTTGTGGGACAAGGAGTGTGGAGTTACAGGTGGTCCGTGTGGACTACTTCAGAGGCGGGAGGTTTCTACCGCTCAGGAGAACAACTGTCAACCCTGACAGTCCCGGTGAGAGGAGGAGTCATCAGTCCCGATGCGACCAGGAGCTGCACAGACACCATCCAAGACCGGAGTTGAAGACCGCGTCAGGCGCGAGGTATTTTCACCGAGCAAGCCTCGGGACAAGGTATGATTCCACAAACCATACTTTCCTATTGTATAGACGTTGACGTGTTTCCTTATTCTGGGTTTGGGGAGAAAATTTTGTTTCCGCTGCCTTCTCTGCCTCCCCTAAAACCCAACAGTTACTCCATCAAATACCTTGAATTTGAGGTACTTCCACCATATCGGGCAGAGAGGTGTGTGTATGCTTCACACCATATTGGGCAAAGAGGTGTGTGTATGCTTCACACAATATCGGGTAAAGAGGTGTGTGTATGCTTCACTCCATATTAGGAAAAGAGGTGTGTGTATGCTTCACACCATATTGGGCAAAGAGGTGTGTGCATGCTTCACACCATATCGGGCAAAGAGGTGTGTGTTTTTTTCAAACCATATCGGGCAAAGAGGTGTGTGTATGCTTCACACCATATTAGGCAAAGAGGTGTGTGTATGCTTCACACCATATCGGGCAAAGAGGTTCTTCAACCAAATATCGGGTTGAACCATGATGATGTCATCATCATCAACCTCTACACTCTCAATCTTACTCTCAATCGGGAAAATAGTCTTAGGTCACTAATAAAACTCATGGATTCATCAATTATGCAAGAAAAATGAGAATTGAAAGTAGATCATCAACTATGGCAAGATTGATGGTAAATAATAACATAATTGAGTTCAAGTTATATAACCTGCCTCAAGAGGAACTTCAATTATCCAATCTCAAAGATTCATGTTCCCAAAGTTGAAAATGAGCTTATCAAATGTCCAAGACTTGAGCTCCTCAGCAATATGCATGATACCTCACCAGTTGTGGCTTATATCCCTCACTTGGCCGATATCACTTCACTTGGCCGATATAACTTTGCTATGGCCAATACCAAGGCTCTATGGACGATACTCCTTCACCTATGCACGATACTAAGACTCTATTCATGATATCTAAGAGTAAGAGGGTAATACATTTTGAAATTTTCACTTATATGTGAAAGGAAGGGTGTATATACTTGAGGTTCATGAAAGAGAGTGTATATGAGGTGTCATCATTTTAAAGCTACTAGGTGCCACATGTCCATGCATAGTTGACACTTGTCCTTGCATGCACTCATATTTATCTTGACATGAAAAACACTTGAGTATAATCTAGAGATGATATTTCGGCCATCACTTATCTTGCTGGATAAAACATCTCAACTCAATCACCACTTTATTCACAACCCGATATAACTTTTCAAAGGAAGTTGTAAACCAATACAATCCACCTCCTTGAGGTGCATATCATGTCATGTAAAAGGACTAGAGTTCAAAAACAGATATGAGACTCCCCCTATGGCTCCTTGGTTGATAGGAAGTCTCATATGAACTCTACAACTCGAGTTAGGGTTTCACATTCTACTCTTTTTTGGTCTTTCTATCACCAGGAATACTATCACTTATACATGATTCAAACATGGTGTATCCTCCTTTATCTCTCCTATAAATGATACTAGTAGGGAGTAGGGACACCATAGAGGTGGTAATTTTCATATCAACCCTACATTTTGGGTAAAATATGACTTGTACCAAAATTGGTACACAAGGCACTAGCATTATTCAAACAAGTTCAAACTTGGAATTTAGGCTTTCCACAAGCCACCACCTTGCATAATTCTCTCTCTTATGATGCTAAAACACATGAGGCACTTTCAAAATGTGGCATATTGTAATATAACCCCTCTTCTTGGGTAAATTGCATTTTGGTCCAAAATAAGAGAACATTGCTCAAACGTTATTCAAACAAGACCAAACTTGAAACATAAGTTTGTTACCTGATAAAAAAACACTTTAGAGGATTATATTAAAGTTCTAAGAAACTTATTTAGGCTAAAAAAACAGGGTTAGCCCTAAACCCAGGTCAGGGATGTTACAATTACTAGCACTAGTGGCATATTGTATCATGAGTTGTCCACTCCAACTCTCTCTTACAAAATTTTTGTTTTTATTCTCTGATGCGATAGTGGCATTTTTACGGCTCAAGTAAAAAAATAATTTCTAGATTTTCTGATAGTTGATTCAGAACCTATTCATTATTATAATTCCTCAAAATTTTAACTTCATGGATTGTTAGATTTCAATTTATTCTAATATAATATTAAATAAAATGTAAGAAAATATATCATACATAGAAAGATAAAATATAATGTACATTACAAAATATGCATCCACTTTACATCTATTTATGCTTGTTATAGTTTCTTTATGTACATTACAAAATGTCCATGCACCTTACAGTTTGTTCCTAAATGATATAATTTCTCTATGTACATTAAAAAATATCAAGCCACTTTACTATTTGTTCATGCATGTTACATTTTTTTATTTTTATTTAATAGAAATTCCACCCATCTTATAGTTTTTTCATACATGTCATAGTGTCTCTATGTATGTTACAAAATACTCCAACACAATTATAGGTTGCTCTTGCATGTTATAACTCCTCTATGTACATTACAAAATGTCTACCCAATTGACGGTTAATTCTAACATGTTACAATTTTTCTATATATATTATAAAGTGCCACTAGTACAGAAATGATATATAACGTCACATTTGAAGGTGTCGGTTAAACATAAAAAATTGATGCCATAATCTAACAACATCGGTTAAATACTACAACCGTCAGCAATATGTGAAGTTTGATCGATTTACAAAAGACACGGGTACCACTTTTAGTGTAACATCAGTTTATTTGTCAAAAATCCGACGTCTAAAATTACCCGCAAAATAAAATTTTATAGGGAAAACAATTTGCCTCCAAAATTTTTAACATGGCATAGTTTGTACAAAAATCATCGACACATGTTTCACGCCATGCCCCCGCAAATTTTTTATCCCTTATTAGTCGTCGATTTTAGCTAAAAGCTGACGACTAATCCCCTTTCGTGAGACAAAATTTATCCCCTCATTAATCGTCAATTTTTGATAAAGAACCGATGACTAGGTGTTTTCATGTGTTGCCCCTGCAAAAATATCCCCCCCCATAATTTAATTCTTCAGCGTCAGTTTTTGTTGGGCAACTGACAAGTATGGTAACAGTTTTTTTATGATATGTGAATAGACGTCGATTGTATACCTAGAAACTGATGACTAAAACCCTAACCGGGTACAATTTTGTTTTGTTTAAAATTGCACTTAGTTGTTAATTTTTCATGTGTGACTGACGCCTATTGGTCTTAGGCATCATTTTGGAAAACAACCAACAACTAAAGGTAACTTAATACCACCCACACGAAACATACTCTTTCTCTTCTCTGTTTCATCACAATTTCATTAGGGTGATTTCCGCTGCCTCCGATCGTCTTCCTCCACTCAGTCAGGCTTCCTCGTCACCGCTGTGTCATTGCTGAGTAGCTATTGAGGAGTTATTGCGGATTTGTTTGTGTTGTTCCAGAGCCACCGTCGTTGTTTCATCGCCCCACTACCGGTGAGGAGTTGTTGTTGTTGCATCGTTGCTGCCACAGGGTCTGGGAGGACGTCGCTACCAATGAGGAGCTCTGCACTTGGTGTCAGACACCATGCCACCACCGCTTGAGGAGCTTTGCACTCACTGCCGTCGGAGCTCGAGCCTGTCCTGAGGACACTGGAGATCACCGGCCACTTGAGGAGCTTCTACTTCCTCTTGTGCTAGGTAGGTTTGATATCCCCAAATAGCTTCCCCTGTATTGCAATAAACATTTGTGCATGTTTGAGCCATGAATCAAATTTGACAAATATTTGAACTATAATTTAACTTGATAACAATGAAATGTGACCTAATGTGCATGATGCTATATTTGAGACCTAATCTTATACACGTCTCACCCTAATCTTGTATTAACTATATTGCTCAAATCTTATGATCAATCTATCTAAGATATTAAAACCCTAACATTATATCTCTGATTTTGTAGTGATGTGTCATCCTAACATCTACATGAATCCATATTGTATGATGTAGATTGATGATGATAATGCATGAGCTAGTTTGAAATTTTGAAATCAATTATGAATCTCTCCCTCCCTAGATCATGACCAATTTATGTGTAATGATTATCTCGATGATGAACATGCATGGACATTGGAGATGTTGAAATTAATGTTATAGAATATGGTACATAGACTAGGGTATGATTAAGAGTATAAGATATTGCTATTGTAAATACATACATGTATTTTGTTATCCTAGAAACTCGTCTGAGATTTACTCATTAGGAGTAAATATTAGATAGTCCCTGGTTTGGAAATGTTCTTGAACACTTAATCTCACTTAGGATGTAAGTATATAATGTATATTTAGTTGTCATGATGTTTCTTCAACACTTCACTATTTGTTCTCTAAGTACATAAGTTGGTGGGCATTTTCCCATGTAAATCGCTGGACTTGGAGAATTGCAAGGAAATGTTGCCGAAATTTTCTTGAAAATTAAATACACATTATACACTTACTAGTGAGATTAGGTGTTCAAGAATGGGATAGGTGGTACACACATTTATTATTTATAAGACCCTAAACCCTAATATTTTAATGATAAACCCTAATATATACTTGTTTTTCTCCTTGATCATAGAATGGATAGATTGTGGATGTCCATTCCAAATCATTGCACCCCAGAGTTTATTGTTGGTCTTGATCAGTTTTTTAGATTTGTAGAGGAACATAGGAAACAACCTAGAGATAGGTTCTATTGTCCATGTAAACATTACGGTAAAAACTTGAAAGTCAAAACTGGTGACGAAATCAAAAGTCATGTCATGTGCAATGGGATTGCACAAGGCTATATAGAATGGTACTAGCATGGAGAAATTTCAAACCTAAAATCAGTAGATGTCGATGGCAGTGCTTGTGTGGAAGAAGAAATTGCGTCCGATGACAAAGATGTGAATGAACCGGTTCCAATAGATATCGTTGATGAGATGCTGGATAGTTGTGTGGTAGAGCACATTGATCCACCCCTCATGTTTAGGAACATTGTGCATGATGCTGAGAGACCATTATACACAGGTTGTACTAAGTTTATGAAGCTTAATGTTGTATTGAGATTGTATAAGATAAAGGCTAATAATAGATGGAGCGAAAAAAGCTTCAGTCATTGTTGTCTTTGTTGAAAGAAATTCTTCCTGAAGGAAACGCGCTTCCAATCTCAACATATGAGTTAAAGAAATTATTATGTGCAATGGTAAAGGAGGCTAAGAAGATACGTGCATGCCCGGATGATTGTGTATTATTTTAAAAGGACTATGTGGATTTGAAAGATTGTCCACAATGTGGGCCATCAAGGTATAAAAGGATGACTTTGGGGAAGTCCAAAATTGGTTCTCCTACCAAGGTGTTGTGGTTTGTACCTATAATACCATAGTTTCAATGCTTGTTTGCACAATATGATATATGCGAAGAATTGGAGGTGGCATGTAGAGGTTAAGAAAAATAATGATGGGATCCTACGACATGCGTCTAATTCCTCACAGTGGAAGAAGATTGATTTATTGTACCCTAAATTTGGTGAAGAAGTCAGGAATCTAAGACTTGGGCTTTGTATCGATGGGATGAATCCATACGGGACATTGAGCATCCAACATAGGACTTGGCCTCTTATACTTATTATATACTATCTTCCTCCCTGGTTGTGTATGAAAAATAAGTATGTTATGTTGTCATTGTTGATAGTGGGCCCTAAACAACCAGGAAATGATCTCAAAATTTATCTAGAACCTCTGATTGATGACTTAAAGAAACTCTGGGGTGAAGGTTTGATGGCCTATCATGCTTCACATAGAGAGACATTTCATTTGCATGCTATGTTTTTTTGCACTATTAATGACTTTCTAGCATATGGGAATTTGTCTGGATATAGTGTAAAAGGATCTAAAGTGTATCCTATATGTGAAGAGAACACTAATTCAATATGACTAAAACATGGTGGCAAGACTATATATCTTGGTCATCGAAGGTTTCTTCCAAAATTGCATCCGTTTGAAGGTTGCACAAAGCGTTCAATGGATGGAATGAGGAATGGAGTGCACCTAAACCTATACCATGGGAGGTTATTTATGATAGAATAAAAGACTTTGTCAATGAATTTGGTAAGAGATCACAATGTACCATGCCCACACAAAGTGACAAATCTTTATTCAAGAAGAAGTCAATATTTTAAGATCTTCCTTATTGGAGTTCTTTGGAGTTAGGCATTGTATCAATGTCATGCTTGTTGAGAAAAATGGTTGTGATAGCATCACTGGTACTCTGTTGAATATACCAGGTAAGTCTAAAGATGGGATCAAATCCATAATGGACCTAAATGAAATGGGAATAAGGACAAAATTAACAGGAGTAGTTAGTATTGATCAGAGAACATATTTACCTCCTACTTGTTACATGTTGTCTAGAAAGGAGAAGAAAGCTTTTTGTGAGTTCCTGGTTAATGTTAAGGTACCATAGGGTTACTCTTTCAACATCCATAGATTGGTATCAATGAAATATCTAAAGTTGATCGGTCTTAAATATCATGATTGTCACACTCTAATGCAACAAATATTGTTCGTGATCATTCGATCTATACTGTCGAAGAATGTAAGGTTTGCAATCACCAGAATTTATTTCTTCTTCATCTATGCAGCAAGCAAAGTTACTGATCTTGAGAATCTCAATAAGTTGCAAAGCGAAGTGGCTACCCTATGTCATTTTGAGTTGTATTCTCCTCCTTCATTCTTTAATATATGGTATATCTTGTTTTCTACTTGACTAGGGAAGTGA
This sequence comes from Alisma plantago-aquatica, assembly GCA_963693085.1. Lineage (NCBI taxonomy): Eukaryota > Viridiplantae > Streptophyta > Magnoliopsida > Alismatales > Alismataceae > Alisma > Alisma plantago-aquatica. The sequence continues at coordinate 659,562,571 of OY856409.1, read as the reverse complement.
AAATGTTGGGACCAGTTTTCTTGCACAGATAAAAGTAATCAGTTGTGAGCTGTTAGAACAAGCTCACTTGTATATTTTACACAACATCGACGATGCGAGTGTTTATATCGCGGAACATAACAATTTCATCAAGAAATAATATCCTCGAGCCAATTCAATGTGGAATACTAGAGAGCATAACAAGACATTTATTAAGTGGTTTGAAGGTAAAGTTTTACATCAACTATCTCAAGCGCCACCTCACAATGTAAGTTTTACAATATATCCTATATCTAGCTATATATGTGTCAATTTATAAGTTATATACTATATGTGTTTTTTTGTCAATTTTTAGGTTGATGATGTACCCCCTGAAAATCTTGTGGCTCTTGATGAGCAGAACAAAAATGCAAATATCAGGGGCATCACTATGATGAACAAGTTACTACAACAAAGGGGCAATGGACCAAAATTGGTTGTGGATTTTGATCATGAAAGAAATCTAGTTGGGCTCAACTGTAGCTCGTTTGTTTCATATCTTGGGGTTCTTACTCGCAACCATTGTGTTGTAAATGTAGAATCTTGGCACATAGTTCCAAAAGGGAAGAAAGACTTAGTAAGGAAAGAACTATGTGTGAGATATTATCATTTGCAATTCTATTTTTGAAGTAATTTACAATTCTATCTTTTAGAATACTATATTAAATATATAAAATTTACTGAATATATTTGAACTAGATGAAAGTCTACATCATAAAAAGGCGATGCAACACTATGGGAGGGTCCTAAGGAACTATAGGACAACTCTCAACTGACAATACATACAAGATGTTGATAGGAGGAAGAACTCAACCCTTGAGAAATAGAACTACCTGGAACCGGCTGAGTGGAAGGCATTTGATTCCAGGAGAAATATTGATGAATTCAAGGTATTAAGCATCACTCCCAATTTTATTATTATACATTCTTATGAATTCACCTATTCATAGTTGACCTTGATTGTTACTAACCAATCCAATGTGATTACTAACAAGGCTATGAGTGATGCTCAAAGAGCAAGGTGATGCAACCCTATTTTTGGGTTCCATCTTGTACCTAATTGCATTCTAATCACATCTATAAATATTAGATTACATGTCATTCCCTCCAATATGAACATTCATGTAAAATTCACTTATGGACTTTATTTTCATATGCTTGAGCCATAATTGCATGAAGGAAGAGAGAAGGAGTGATCCCAAAGCTTCTCTGCCTTAGGAGGTGCTTGCAATGAGGTCACAGCCTCCCTCAACCAACCCATGATGGCGTAGACACCATAGAAGCAAAGATGTCTAAGAAAATCCAAAGAATCAAGCCCAAGTGCATATACAGACAGTGCCACGATCGTGTCACATGAATGGTCGTACAAGGGACAAACACCACAGTCGTGCCACCTAGCACAGCTATGCTATAACAATGAATAACGGGTGTGGCATTACACCACGGTCACCATCACCTACACCCCCACGACCGTGGTAACCACCACAACTGTGCTTCCCTAGCCTCAACATGACCGTGGTGACCACCATGGTCATGGCCCTTCATGTACTTTCATGCTAGATTCACTGTGATCTCCACATTTTAATTCCCATGATCATCTTACCACACCACGACCATGCTCACCCCTACCCACCACTTCCATGCTACTCACAAAACCTAGCTATTTTTGCCACTACACTACCCAATCTACCCCTACTAGACCTATTGCCCACTACCTATATATAGGGAGGTGGTGGATGTAGGTCGAGGTCAGCTACCTTCCACCACCTCCTAGCTCCCCATTTTTGCCCCTTAGCCATTCCACTCCATTTCCACCTCCATTTCACTCTATTTTACCATTTCCACCACCAAAACCCTCATTTCCAAGCCTTCCATCCACTTCCCACCAACATTCCACACCATTCCATCCAAGAAGAAGGAGGAGGTCGACCTTGCAGCAGCTAGAGAGGAGAATTCACTCATATACACCTAGATCCATGGCCACTTATTCCTCTTTCTCTTCTCTTTTTGTACTTTGCATCGTTATGAGTAGCTAGGCCCCTTGGGTGGGCTCTCTGAGGTGTAAAATGTTACTTTGATACCATGTTTGGGGGAAATGATATGTAAACTGTGTAATTCCATTTGCTAATGATTATGTTCTATTTCCATCTCTCTCTCCATAAATTTCTTCCAGGTTTGTGCTTGAAATCTATTGGGAATTTAGGGAAATTGATTATGTGTGAATTTTGGGATTTGCTCCTCGGTCCAATCCTTGGATCCCTAGCTAGCTACCCATATTCCTACATCATAATCAATTCTCCTAACCCTAGTTGAGAGATCTAAGTAGCTAGTTTAGATGAAATTGGTGTGTTTAGCATGGAGACTTCTCAAGACTAGAATGTGAGTGATGTGAGGCCTAAAACCTCACTTCCACTCCCATTACTAATATCATCCCCTAATCATCCTAAGATCATATAACCTAGAAACCTAGGCTTTTCTGGACTCTACTTGAATTACACCCAAGCCCTAACACAATTGAGCCTCGCAAGGGTAGTAGGGAGTGTTAGGGACTAGTTCCCCTATACACAACATAGCATATCCATGGCCAGTTAGTAGCTTAGGATAATTCATTAGAATCTAACTTTTGTTTGGTTTGAATAATCTAAATGGAATCATAATGTTTATATGTCACCCCCAACTTAATTTATAAATGCATCCCCTAAATAGCCAACATCTTCCTTAATTGCTTTAAAACCCTAGTTTCCATCTTGCTTAGCTAGTGTTAGCTTAGTTAGCTCTTTTATTGCTTAGATAGCTCCTTGCCCTATTCTTGCTTTGTTTTTGCTAGCTTAGGTCTTTAATTTCTCTTTTGCCTTGTCTTTCTTGCCTTAGTTTAGATTGTTCTCTTATTGCCTTTCCATACCTAGCTTAGTCTTTTCCTACTTAATTAGCCTTAATCTAATCTAGGTTTAACTTAGATTTCATTCTTGCCTTTAATTTCTTTCTTGATTCACCCTTAGTTTAACAATCAAATTGCCTTTAAACCCTTTACCCAAGTCTCCGTAGTAGGAACCTACAAAAACTAACCTAGCTCTAGTTCCCCCTTTTCTCCCTATGGTTCAACCCTATATGAAACGACCGTCTCACAAAAATAGGATTAACTAATGCGGAAGTGAATTATTTGCAGCGGATTACTGAAAATCACTGAAAATTTAAAACTTTTTGCAAAGAGATCCATTCACAGGAAAACTCTTTAACCATGAACCAAAGTATTCCAAATTCATCCTGGTTCACAAGTACACAACCTGTACCATTCCTTTTCAAGGATTACAACATTGACTCCTTGTTAACAAATATACACAGGCAGTATAAAAACTTCGAGGAACTAAGCCAAAACTCAGATTGATACATTTAAAACTCTGAGGACCTGAGAGTACAGAGACGACACATAAGACTACTATCTATATGACTAGACAGACAATATTTCCACCTGAGATTTTATTGCTGTCCCTACTATTGCTGCTGCTCTTTCCCTGTTCTAGGGTTTCTTCTCTGCCTTCCATGCATACCTAAAAATGTTTCCCACGGGGGTGAGACAATTGAAAATTTCCCCAGCGAGAGATATAACTCTCCGCCAAAAACATTGTTATTGCTATTTATCAAATTAAAACTGAGTGGGGGTTACTTTTACATTATCAGGCAGAATTATTCATCATAGAACAGAATAAGATAATCTCCATTCTCAAGGAGGTCATTGCATCTACCCATGGTAGATAAGTAATTCATCTGTCTACTTTGCAGAGAATATAAAGAAACATAATTAACATTTATCTACTAAGGAATGCACAAAGAAGTACAACATCAACCAATGAATCTCCGTATTCAATCCTTAAGCAAACATGCTATACGGCTGATTACATTTTACAATCAAACTTATGCTCTGAGGAGATGAGATATACCTCTCATACTCCAACCGACCATTACGAAATCACCTCGGTACCATACATAGGTCATCAAAAGAGCCAGATTCTTATGACCTCATCTGTCTCGGTCAGTACGAGACCATATGCAGGACATCTCATGTCTCTGCTAACTAGCTAGCTAGGGTATTCTGGCACCTTCGCTACAGAGTTACAGCGTCAACTGCACTCTCATCGCCAATCGAGAGATTTCTTATTTATCTCCTCGATCTGACATTAAGTATCATTGGGAGATTCGTGATACATCCATCCCGACATATTCATGAAGGATTGAGAGGTTTCTTGTTTACCTTCCAACAATCTCTTCAAGAGGACGTAAGGATATTTTCGCCCATTTACCCCCACATATTCAAAATATGTGCTCCGGGTTTTTCCGCGGGCACCCGTTTCACCATCACCTATTCCTGACGATGATGGATCTATTGTCAGAGCACTATATGAATAGATTTCACTTGATTTATTAAGTACATTCTCATATTCTTTTAGCATCAGCCAAGTTCTCAAACATAACTTATTACAACAATGCTATAAAGAGACATGTACTACTTTTATCAGATATTTATCAGTCTTTCAAAGACCCTGGGAACTCAGTACCTCATTTCAATACTGGGAATTCTCATCCCTTCACATTCTCATCACCATAATCATATGGTTCTGGGTATTCAAACCCTTAACTCATCATTGAGCATTATTATACCTTTTTCAGGTAACTATCGCCTTCAGGTCATCTGACCAAGGCATTCATGATACTTGCTACACAAGCATCACACCTGGCTCACAAGGCCATGAAATATCTTGTCACCTCTCACTAGGTAACAACTTACTCATGTGACTCATAAAAGTCCATGCGTATTGCTTCTTTTACTAAGAAACAACAACATTAAGGCACATAATTCCAATCAACATTTATTATATAAATGTCACAGCTCAATCTAGCTATATACATCACCTCATAATATCTGTATGGTTATTAGGCATGATAACAGTCATACAAGATATTCATCACATCATGTGATGCAAAAGTAACACCATTATTCCTCTACCAGGAATTAGGGTTTACTATCAAATAGGGCTTTTCATTCCCTTTACCCAAATTAGAGTTAGGGTTCCCCATTTCTCATTAATAAAGATTTCATGATCTCATTATCTGTCCAACCCTTAATACATTATTCCATACCTCTGGGGCATTCAAGGATATCATATTTGATTATTCTAGAACATTACTTTCATCATATAGCATTAATGATCATCAATTCAAGGTATGAGTTCATTTCTCATCCTCATCATGGTATGATTATATCATACACATCATTTGGGCTTAACTCCATTCTCAAGGTACATTAATTAACACTCATCAAGGTGTAACAACTCATTACATTTCATTGTAATAGTTGCATACACACTTCATATGTTTCTTACCCAATTATATTGGATTTGAAGTACATCAAGGCATATAAACCCTGAAGTGTTGAATGTGATAACTATCATATTTTGATGTATCACTTTCTCATCACTTTAGACTCTCCTGAATTATCCATCTTATCTTGTATTAAGGTATTTCCCTCTTAATACATTCCATCACTAATCTCTTACCTTTAGCATATAATGCAAAGGCCACACATTAGAATTGTACAGCTATCTCACATGATATGGACTTATCTTAGTTTAAGCCATGACTTTATTATAAAGTTGCTTATAAACAATCACAATGATACACCCTCAACTAGGGTTTCTCATCACATATATTATGTATCCTTCATCCAATTATATTTGACTTATAATCATATCAAGGTATACGATCATATGAGGTCACTTTCAAATCACCTCTAAATCAAGCATAGAGCACCACGGCCGTGCAACCAAGAACGGCCGTGCGAGGGGAAGCTACCACGGTCGTGCTACCTTGCATGGTCGTGCAAAGGGAGTTCAACTCATGAATCATATACAAGTATGAATTCTATTCTCTCATTAGGGATTAGAGTTTCACATACCATCTCCCTTCTTTAGAATATGGATTGCATATAGCATCACCCTTCATTAGGGTTTCATATCACATTGCCCATAATTAGGGTTTATGTTCATGATTAGGGTTTCATGATCTCTCTGCTTAAGGATCATACCCTTAAACACCACATGAATCATATTCTTATAGGAATTCATGCTATCATCATCTCAACTTGATTAGGTCATATCAACCCTTCAATCAAGTTCATACAACTATGATTAACATAGTATATCAAGTCATTGATCCTATAAGCAATTAGGGTTCATCACTTAATTGGCACTAACCACTTAGGTACTAATAGGGTTTCAACCTTTGTACCTTCATTGACTATCATTACTAATCAGCATTGGATCAATGGATCATTCACCATCTTGATTCTCAAGAGATTCAATCACATTGGACCTCCATTACATAAGTATCCAATTGAATTAGGGTTTCCAATGTTGATTCCTTCAATCATTGAATTCATGGAATCAATCATCAATTGGACCTATCCTCATACTTCAATTGAGTTTAATAGGTCAACCTTCAAATGATTTGACCCTCAATTGACCCTCAATTGATCATCAATTAGGGTTTGATTCAATTGAATTAGGGTTTGGAATCGATGATTCAACAACACTAATCAATGTAAGACTAGTTGCTTTGAAACCATTGAACCATCATCCAAATTGTGTATGACCTGACCCCAAATGGTCTTGAGGTCGTTTGGATGACCTCCAAACGGTCTTGAGACCGCTTTCCAATCATATCACTCAAATCTAAGCATTCCAATTGGGGTTTGGTTCATTGGATTGATCACCAAATCAACATTGCATTGTATATCAGCTTAGTACCTTTAGACCTTCAAACACCTAACCATACTCAACCCTAGACCTCCAGACGGTCTTGGGTGACCACCAAACGGTCTTTATACCATTTGTATGAGCTCCAAATGGTCTTGAGACCGTTTGGCTCATCCAACCTTTGGACTTTAGTGAAAAATCATCATGGATTGGTCTATCGAGTTGATCAACAAATCAGCATTGAGTTGCAGTATGATTTGGTACCTTTGGACCTTCATTTGATCAACTATACTTGACCCCATACCTCCAAACGGTCTTGAGGTGATCCCCAAATGGTCTTGAACCCGTTTGGATGATCCCCAAACGGTCTTGAACCCGTTTGGGCTAATCAACCCAAAATCTCAACTTAACTCATTGGAATTTCAGCACTGTTTTCAATTAGGGTTTGCCTAATTGAATAGCCTTCAACTCACGATTCCTTGGGAGTTAACCCCTAAAATTTGGAGAGTCATTAAACAACATAATTACTAACAGGAATACCAAACGTTCAACGCTTGTTCAACTCACTCAAACGGGCTTGAACCCGTTTGCCCAAGCAGGTCAAGTTAATCAGGTTGAAAATCAGCACTTAATCCAATTAGGTTTTCCTAATTGATTAGCCTTCAACCTATGATTCCTTTGGAGTTAACCCCTCAAATTTGGATGTTCATTAACCAACATCATTATGAACAGGAATCCCAAACGGTCAACGCTTGATCATCCATCTCAAATGGTCTTGAACCCGTTTTCCCAATCAGGTCAAGTTATTCAGGTTGAAAATCAGCACTTAATTCAATTCAATTTGTCTAATTGATTGGCCTTCAACCTATGATTCCTTTGGATTTAACCCCTCAAATTTGGAGGGTCATTATCCTACATAATTAGGAACGATATTCCCAAACGGTAAATGCTTGGTCAACTCCTTCAAACGGGTTTGAACCCGTTTGACACCAAACGGTTTGCAACCCGTTTGGTCACCAAACGGTTTTGGTGAACCCGTTTGGTCCCAACCTTTGAGATCGTTTGCTCCCAAGATATTTGGTGAGGTGCTTGCTTATTATGATTTCATCATCATCTTCCTCCGTGAACCCAAGAACAGCAACCGTTCTTGATGGAAATTGCAGCAAAGAATCAAGTTTGTAACAAATTGAAGAAAACAATCAACAAAGCATAGATGATTGATGCAATAGCAATGATTAAGGGTTTGAGTTATAAAACCCGCCTCCAATTGAGCTCCAAAGCTCCAAGATCACGCCATCAATGGTGTATGAAGCTCTAGCAACTCCCCCTAGGCTCGTCCTCAAGCTTTTGATTGCAAAAGTTGGCTAGGGTTGAAGAGGAGATCGAAATAAGAAGGAATCCATAATTTATTTTCGATTTCCACCATGAAATCATGAAGAACGAGGGTCAAGAATCTTACCAACAGGTTGGGGCTCGTCCTCATGTTGCGCCTAAGTCCCCTTGAGCTCATCCCAAGCAAAGGAAGAAGAAAGGGCCGAAAAAGCCTTTCAATTCATTTGGAAAAGGCACTTTTATAAGGAAATTGATGAGAGAGAAAATGCCTTATAAAAATCCAATTAATCCAAAAATTATGGCCTCCTCTTCCCCCTCAATTCCATGGATACGAGGCACCTTCCTTTTACTTTTATTCCCCTTCATTATACTCAATTTAAAGAAAAGCAAATTAAGCACCTTAATGCTTATTATATTAATATCCCATATGTGAGTGGAAATTACTTTTCTTTATAATAAGATGAGTGGAATTTCACCTACTTAAGATATTTTCATTCCTTATCTTCGCAAAGGAACGTCCATACTTATTCAAAATCAACCCAAAACATTTTGGTTGAAAGCCCTTCAATTATTTTTATTCATTTTTGCCCTAAATCGAATTAGGGTTTCAATTAGGCATTATTCTTAATTATTTTAATGTCAAGATTCTCTCTCCTTCAACTTAGTTCAAATGAGGAGTCCCTCTCATTTTATTTGCTATACATGAATCCAAGAAACATTAAAGACCTTATTGAAGTGGTAATTTTCATATTGAACCCTAGATTTTGGGTAAATTGCACTTTACTCCAAAACTAGGTTTTAATGCACAACATTGTCCAACAAGCTCTATCTTGGTGTCCAGGCTTGTAGAAACCATACTACTACATCATATTCATCCTTATGATATCTCAACATCAGAGGAACATCTTATCATGTGCAATTTGCAAGTTAACCCCTCAACTTGGGTAATTTGCACTTTAGTCCAAAATAAGAAATCATTGCTTCAACATTGTTCAAACAGGACCAAAATTGAAACATAAGTTCCTCATGAGCCCTAATTACTTTTCACAAGATGAGATTAAACATATAATCATCTTTCTTAATCAAAACACCTAGGGTTAAAGTATAACCCAGGTCAGGGGTGTTACAAGTACTACGACATGAGTCGTGTACTTGTGGGTGTAGTGTTTTGGTTTTTGAGAGCATATTAAGTTAGGTCTATACAAATTTTGAAAGTGAATCCACCAGTGTTCCTTTTTCTGCAGAGTTGCATCCATTCAAGTCTCAATTGAGTGGTGTGTAACGCCATTGGCAGGGGCGCACCAAGCTTGCTGGCACCGTTATCAGGGAGAAAAGCGCTAGGCCTAGCTAGTTAGTTTTGCTTTGACTTTTCATACTACCCTCACCATTGCTATTCTTTATGCATTATTCTTTACATTCTTTATGTATATTGGTTTGCTAACTTGCGCCCTCTTTTATTTTGTTGTGCTTCCACTCGGGAGAAGACAAGATGGAAGGCCAAAATGCACCCCACAAGCCACTCCAAGACTACTTCATACCTAGCAACTACAAATCACCAATTGCTAGTAGGGTTGAGCAAATGCCAGGGGAGAAATTCTCAGTTCCTCCAGGTCTTCTTGGACTCTTGCCCATCTTCTACGGCACAGAGAGTGAGAACCCCTACAAGCACTTGGACTCCTTTCTTGAAGTATGCTCCACCTTCAGGATGTTGATGGCTAGTGATGATACAATCTGGTTGACCTTATTCTCATTCTCCCTCAAAGATAGAACCAAATATTGGTATGACTCAAGAAGGGACATCACGAGTTGGGAAACAATGAAGAATGCCTTCTTGAGATAATTCTACACTATAGAAAGGTTAACAAATATGTGGCGTACTGTGACAAGTTTTAGTCGAATGGGCAATGAGCAGTTCCACCATGCATGGGAGAGGTTTAAGAAGATTTTAAGAGAATGCCTGCACCGTGAGATCCCTTTGTGGCATCTAGTTCAATCATTCTACTCCGTTTTATCTCTAAATGACCAAGAAATAGTGGATTCTTCTTGTGGAGGAGTTTTGATGGCTAGGCCATCTGAGGAGATATGGCCTTTTTTTGAGCAGCTAGCTAAAAGATCAAGAATTTAAGCTTCTATCATGATGAATGATGGGGGTAATGCCTTTTGTGTGACATCCCCTATTCATAATGACTCAATCCCGTAAGTGATGAAGATTCTTGATGACATGGTGAGTTTCATGAAGAACCAGGTGATAAATGTTCCTTGCCACTCAGTCAATTCTATTGAGTTCTATGGTGAGGAAAAGAAGAAACCTCACTCCTATAGCTACCAAGAGCCACAAAGTCCAAAATATAGCTCAAAGTTTGAGGAAGAGGTTCTCTCTATATTGAAAATATTTGATGATGTTAAAAAATATTTTGCAAGGCTAGAAGAGAGAGTAGAGCAGTTATCTTCCATAATTTCTCTCCAAGAAGAAAAGTTATCTTTAAAACCCATCATGAGCTACCATGAAGCAAGTGGACCAATGCCCTGTTCTCAAGTTTTCTATACTCTACCTCCTATGCAAGTGCAGCCCATCTACCATTTCCAAGGTGATCCCAAGCCTTACACTCCACCCCTACCACCTTCATCACCACCATTTTCCCAACAATTCACCTTCCAACCTCAATTCTCCCCTCCACCTCAATTTCAACACCAAGTGTCACCTCCACCTCCTCCACATACACAACTAGATCCCCTCTCCACCATGAGCAAGGAAGTGTTGTGATAGTTATAAGGAGTGGGAAATCTCTTGAGCAGCCCGCAAGTCAAAGAAAGGTTGACAAAGCAAAGAAAGGCAGCGAAGTGGTGATAATGTGATTGAAATTGCCAAAGATGATTCAACGATACATCCTATTGATTTTGGTATACCATGTGCTCCACCTCATACTCCATTTGCAAGTCCTGCCATCCCTAGTGTTACACCTCACATTGATGCAAGTGAGGCAAAAGCCAATGATCCTCCCTTCATTGAAGCACTAGATAAACCACCAGAAATGAAGAGGAGGCAAAATCACAATGTGGATAGTCTTGAGGTGTTTTGCTAAGTGAAGGTGAAAATTCCACTCTTAGATGCTATCAAGCAAATCCCATCATATGCCAAGTTCCTCAAGAACCTATGCACTGTGAAGAGAAGGTCAACAGGGAGGATACCGAACAAAGTAAAGTTGACTGAACAAGTGAGCTCCAATCTCCTGCACTCACTCTCCATGAAGAAGAAAGACCCAGGATCCCCAATCATACCTATCAACATTGGGGGACATCACATAGGCCAATCCCTACTTGACTTTGGATCCGGTCTGAATTTGATGCCATACAGTGTCTATGTTGAGTTGGGTCTAGGCAAGTTGAAACTGGCACATTACACTCTCCAATTGGAAGACTGCTCCATCAAAGTGCCTAGAGAGTGAGTGGATGATGCCTTGGTGATGATTGAAAAGGAAAGAGGAGTTGTGTTCCCACCTGATTTTGTTGTTCTGGACATGGAGCCAGATGATAGGAAGATCTCGATCATCTTGGGGAGATCATTCTTATCTACAGCTGATGTCAAGATACATGTTCACAGTGGTATAATGATAGTCTCTTTCATGGACATGAAGATAAATATCAACATATACAAGTCCTCAAATCGGAGAGTTTGAGATGAGGATATTGGATTTGGTCACTTCAAGAGTCCTATTGATCATTCGAGAATAGGAGATCAAGATGAAGTATTTGAGGATAGCCTTGGTGATCAAAGGGATGAGGGACATAGATTGAGTGCAAATGAGAGATGTATCTATTGCAAGAATGGGCACATGAGGATGCCAAATGGATGAATTATTGAAGAATCACCAAGAAGCCAAGTTGAAGGCAAGAAACTCAGTGCTTGTGGGAGGCAACCCACATAGGTTTGGGAAAGTTTTGACCCAACCTTCAATTTTTGATACTTTTGCTTTATTTCTATGCTTTCTAAGAAAACACACACACTTGTGTTTAATGGTTTTTGTTTAGTTTTAAGATGTGCAGGTGATAATAGGGTGAAATGAAGGAAATTTGAGTACAATTGAGAGAAGATTTCAAAGAAAAAAAATCACTTTGGATTAAGATTTTGAGTGTTTGATGTTCTTCAAGTTGAGAATAGAAACTACAGAGACCACCACGGCCGTGGTCATCCACCACGACCATTTGATTTAAATCAACAAGTAACATGGACTTAAGCAATTTTGCACCAAAAGTACCACGACCATGTTGCTCAGTAGTTTTGCACGAAAAGTACCACGGACGTGGCCATCAGCACGGTCGTGTCAAGGATGACACAATATGGTTGTGGCCTACCACCACGGTCGTGGGATTTAATTTCCATAATTGGCAAAAATCACAGGGAGTAGGGCCAAAGTTTGAGAAAATTGACAAGGGATGCACCACGACCATGCAAGGCAGCAGGGTCATGCATCCTGAAGCCACCACAACCATGCCACATAGCACAACTATATCGCACATCGCGACCATGCTATAGCCCGATTTCTACAACTAAAGGCAGAATGTGCAAAAGTTCTTAACCATTTGCTCACTTCTCTGAAGAACAGAACAACCGTGCCCCGCACCTTACCGGTCGTGTAGCCCTTTATGCCCCCTCTCCAACCCTTGAATCTCCACCAAATCATCCCTAAACAATACCAAATCCATTCCCTATCATTTCTACTATCTTAATCTCTAGATTCCACTCTTTTTATCCATAAAATCCCACATTTCTTTCCATTCCGCCCCAATAGCCCCATTCTTTGGAGAAATTCAAAATTTGGTGATTTCTCCTCCGATTTCGAGCAAAGATGAAGAAATTTACAAAGAAAGTGGTGGAGAAGACTAGGGATGTCATCTCCCACTAAAGGAAGTCGAAAAATAGGAACCCCCAGTTGAGAGAGGTCGAATTGGATGCTTTGGTGGATCCAATTGTGGATGAAGCCTCCACACAGCCACGAAATGGGACATTGTCGTCGTCTCGAGCATCACATCCACCACCGTCTTCTACCTGACCCTCTATCTCATCCATGAGACCCTCAGTTTTAGCTTCACAACCATCAGTTTTAGCATCCCGGTTGTCCATTTCTTCGACATTGCAGTTGTAGCTAGAGCAACAACCAAGAGCATGTAGGCAACTCTTTCTAGATGAAGAAGAGGATGAAGAGATGCCAGATACACAGTAGACTGAGATACCACAGTAGTGACCCTGTCCATAGCCCGAGGTCACTACCGACAGGGCAATGGAAACCAAGCACCCAGAGTGCTTGACACGCAAAGTGATAACAACTCACTATGCATGCTGAGTGATAATGGAAGCTAGGGGATTCTACTTCTATTTCCATGGCGTGATGGAGAATATGAGACTATTTGAGATTCTAATGTTGTCACATGAGTCATATGTTGAGCTGACACGATACATTTTTGCCACATTAGAGAAAGTGACTGATGATGGAGAAAATGCTATTAGAGTGATGATTGCGGAAAAGAGGTGGATAATAATCTCAAGGATTCTAAACCATATTCTTGCCTCTAGTGAAGAGATGGAGGACCTCCTAGACAAAGCGAGGATAGAGAACAACTCTAGTTCCACATATCCTGCTATGTGGAAACACTTCACCAGCCAGAGCACATCTATAGTAGGGAAATCAAAGACTAGTGCAATTCACAATCAATTCCTCTACTATTTTATAAGGTGTTGGCAAACACCATCTTCGGCAGGTATGAAAACCAAGGAATATATACAAAGAATGATCTGTTTTCACTTGGTTGGTTGATTAAGGGAAAGCATGTAAACCTTGGAGCATTAGTAATTGAGCATTTGAGGACAATCCCTTCCAAGAGCACAAATCCATTTGTAATGGGAGGGATTGTGACGTCTATAGCCACTGCCCTGGGACATGATATGATAGGATACACAAAGGAAGATGAAGGAAAACTACTTGACTTGCACTACTTAGCCCGCTCTTCCATGATCACCATTGTGGAGCAGAGGATCATGTACCAAGTCAACCCACCATACCCAGGAGTCTCCTTGGAGTTGCCCTACCATATTCCACCTCTAATGGAACAATTTGGACCCACTCAAGATTTTCTGGACAGATTGAGGAGATATGAGGAGGAGCATTCCAGAGGGGACGGCATCCCTGAGGTGATATTGATAGAGGGTCTGGGAGAGCCCTCACTGGTAGTGGAGCAAAGACGGGCAACAAAAGATAGAGTAGCATGATGAGTGAGACAGCGAGAGGAAAGGATAGGAGCACCAGAGCCACAGTAGCCCTCAGTGAATGCATATGACATGGTCACCATTCATGCATAGCTAGAGGGCATTCAGATGATGTAGGATAGGATACCACAGGCATGTGAGGGTTTTTAGAGGATACATGATGCGTTATGTTTAGATCATCAGCAGATACACCATCAAATCAATCATTTGTATCAGTTTCAGAATGCCTAGGTGTAGAGAAACCCCCAATGGGGGGGGGACTGGTGGGGATCCATTTCAAGATATCAGAAGACTTATCCCCCACCACAAGCAGATTACTGGGGCATCTACTACACCAACCCTGTACCACATGGAGGAGCACCACCAGAGCCCCTGAGAGATCCATGATTGTCTATCCTATCATCCTAAACTCTAGGATCATGCTGAGGACAACATGATTCAAAAGTTTGGGGTGGTAGGCCTGGTATGCCCTAGTTTCACTTCGTAATTCACCTACATTTTCTTTTTCTTCCTTATCCTTTCTATCTAGTCTAGTCATATTTACTTCTTTGCATGCCCTGTAGTTTACATTCTTGCCATTTTTGCATAATTTTCAAAAATTTGTCATGCATTGCATTTCATGTAGATTTTTGTAACTTTTGCATGTTTTAGTTAGAATTTTCTTGTTGCTTGTTTAAATTCCCTAATTCTGTCTTAGATGTGTTTAGAGGCAGTTTGACATTGTTTTGGCCATTTTTTCCCAAACTTGGAATATTTTTGCCCGAAAAATGTGTTTTGACCCAACCTCTACTTTTTTGATTAAAAATGACGACCTTTGACAAATGCAAGTGATTTCTATTCGTTTATGGCGAAATGACTTCAATGATTAACTTTTTACATGTGCATCATCTCTCTTATGTTTGTGAATGATTTGGTTGAATTGTGATTTGAGCAAGCTATGAGCGCTTAGTGCCTATGAAATAACTTGATAGAAATATCAATTTTAGGTTGTTCATTCATGTGGTATGATATTGTTGGATGAAGTGTTGGATTAATTTTCATTCAGGATACCTTATGTTGAGAATCATGCTAGTGACCCCTCTTTGAGCTGACTCTTCACTCACCATCTTCTTACCCCTCCGCCTCATGGAAGGATGACAAAGTGCACATATTATCTGTGGCCACCTCTAAAAGTTTGGAGTGGCCACATCTACATCTCGCCACTTCACTCTCATCACCATATGCCCTATATACTCCAAGGGCAAAAAAAAAAGAAAAAAAGAGAAAAAATCTAAAAGACAAGAAAAGATTCTCATGTTTTAGAGCATCGAAATAAAGAAAAGATGAGTGATCTATGTAATATCACTCCAAAATCTTACTACAATCCTTTCTTCCATTTTCATACCCATTTAGCTAGGAAACATCAAACCTAGCTCATTTTCCCCTTTTTTGCAGCCACATAGGTCATTTGGTGTGATTTGAAACATAAGGTTTAAAGATGAAGGTCAAACAACACTCCTAGTCATCCTTGATTAATGTCATAATGAAATGGTCTACCCAAAACTACATGAAAGAAATATGGATAGCTTGTGTGTTTTATGCACTATATTTGAAGTTCATATGCTTTGTGCTCTTTTCATGATTGGTTTGTGAAAGCAAGAGAGGAGAGAGATGGGATATATGTAATTATTCAACATTGATCTCACTTAGTCAATAATCATCTCTTACATTGCATTTGCCATTTATTGATGTGAAACAATTTTAGAGAGATTGAGTTGGAGCATACTTGAGGACAAGTATGTTTTAAGTTTGGGGTGGTGATGCACCCCTATTTTAGGGCTCCATCTTGTGCCTAATTGCATTCTAATCACATCTATCACTGTTATATTACATGTTATTCCCTCCAATATGAACATTCATGTAAAACACACTTATGGACTTTATTTGCATGTTTTTAGGTACTTGAGCCCTAATTGGATGATGGGAGAAGGAAGGAGTGATCCCAGAGATTATCCACCTTAGGAGGTGCTTGCAGTGAGGTCCAAGCCTCCCTCGACCACCCCATGATGGCCAAGACTCCATAGAAGCAAAGATATCTAAGAAAATCCAAAGAATCAAGCCCAAGTGCAGATCTAGACAGTGCCACGACTGTGCCACATGAATGGCCATGCAAGGGACATACACCATGGTTGTGACACCTAGCACGACTATGCAATGACACTGAAGAACGGGTGTGGAATTACACCACAGCCACCATCACCTAAACCCCCACGACCATGGTGATCACCACGGTCGTGTTGCCCTAGCCTCAACACAGTCATGGCCCTTCATGTACTTTCATGCCAGATTCACTGTGATCTCCACATTTTAATTACCATGATCATGCTACCCCACAATGACCATGCTCACCCCTACCCACCACGGCTGTGGTGATCCACCATGGTCATGCTACTCACAGAACCTAGATATTTTTGCCACTACACTACCCAATCTACCACTACTTGACCTATTGCTTCCCCTACTACCTATATATAGGGAGGTGGTGGTTCTAGGTCGAGGTCAACTACCTTCCACCACCTCCTAGATCCCCATTTTCACCCCTTAGCCATTCCACTCCATTTCCCCCTCCATTTCACCATTTCCACCACTAAAACCCTCATTTCCAAGCCTTCCATCCACTTCCCACCATAATTCCACACCATTCCATCCAAGAAGGAGGAGGTCAACCTTGCAGTAGCTGGAGATGAGGATTCACTCATCTCCACCGAGCCCCATGGTCACTTCTTCCTCTTTCTCTTCTCTTTTTGTACTTTGCATTGTTATGAGTAGCTAGGCCCCTTGGGTGGGCTGTTTGGGGTGTAAAATGTTACTTCGATACCATGTTGGGGGGAAATGATATGTAAACTTTGTAATTCCATTTGCTAATGATTATGTTCTATTTCTATCTCATTCTCCATAAATTTCTTATTGGTTTGTTCTTGACATCAATTGGGAATTTAGGGAAATTTCTTATATGTGTGAAGTTTGGGATTTACTCCAAGATCTAATCCTTAGATCCCTAGCTAGCTACTCATCTTCCTACATCAAAATCAATTCTCCTTACCCTAGTTGAGAGATCTATGTAGCTAGTTTAGATGAAATTGGTGTGTTTAGCATGGATCTTTCTCAAGACTAGAATGTGAGTGATGGGAGGCCTAAAACCTCACTTCCACTATCATTACTAATCTCAACCCCTAATCATCCTAAGATCATCTAACCTAGAAACCTAGGCTTGTTTAGACTCTACTTGAAGTACACCCAAAGCCCTAACCCAATTGAGCCTCGTAAGGGAAGTAGGGAGTGTTAGGGACTAGTTCCCCTATACACAACCTAGCATATCCATGGCCAGTTAGTAGTTTAGGATAATTCATTAGACTCTAACTTGTTGCTTGGTTTGGATAATCTAAATGGAATCATAATGTTCATATGTCACCCCCAACTTAATTAATTAGTGCATCCCCTAAACAACCCACATCTTCCTTAATTGCTTTAAAACCCTAGTTTCCATCTTGCTTAGCTAGAGTTAGCTCTTTTATTGCTTAGATAGCTCCTTGCCATGTTCTTGCTATCGTAGGTCTTTAATTTCTCTTTTGCCTTGTCTTGCTTGCCTTAGTTTAGATTATTCTCTTATTGCCTTTCCATACCTAGATTAGTCTTTTCCTGCTTAATTAGTCTTAATCTAGTCTAGGGTTCACTTAGATTTCATTCTTGCCTTTAATTGCTTTCTTGATTCACCCTTAGTTTAACAATCAAATTACCTTTAGACCCTTAACCTAGTCTCCGCAGTAGGAACCTAGCTCTAGTGCCCTCTTTTCTCCCTATGGATCGACCCTATACTTGTCACCCTCCTATACTACGACACGACCCCGTGCACTTGCAGGTGTAGTGTTTTGGTTTTTGAGAGTGTGTTAAGTTAGGTTCATATAAATTTTGAAAGTGAATCCACCCATTTTCCTCCATCTTTGGAGTTGCATTCATTCAAGTCTCAATTGTGTGGTGTGCAATGCCATTGGCGGGGGCGCACCACAAGGTGTGCACTGAATGTGCATGACCACATGATGGGTCTAGGGGGCTATGTAGCTCTTCACCAAAAACTACATATGTCTTCCGTTCATCTACCTACTACTCCTAATATTGAGACTGGTGAGCCCTCTACTATTACTCTTACACCTCTACATCGCCATGATGTGTGGATAGTTAGGAGGAAAAACAAAAAAGGATATATAACCAACCTCGTAACTGCTGAGGTGGATGCAAAATTGGTAAAATTCAACTCTCACAACATTAGTATTGATGATTGTTATGTTTACTTACCAATTTCTATTGATGATGATTAGTGGGAGCTTCACAAGTAGAGGAAGAAAGGCTCATTCATCCTTGAGGGCACAAGGGATGAATTGACAGTCACTCTTGATAACCCAGAGCATCCTAGATGTGTTAAGGCTACATGGGTTGGAGTGGGCCTAAGAGCATTCTTTGGGCCATCACACCACAAACATGTCCAAAAAGGGGGAATTTCAAAAGCTAAGGTAAGCTATACCTTTTTAGAATGTTATTGGAAAGGGAATTTATGAATAAAAAAGAGTTTCTTTTGGCCACTCTCACAGTACGTGTGGTGTTCCGCTCTTCCCCTACGATAGAGGTGGTTGGGAGTGATCATGTAGAGGTGGTTGGGAGTGATCTTGTAGACCCACTACCTATCACATCTGATGTAAGTATTTTAGTGACATAGTAGCTACTATTTTCAAGATGATATGTTTATTTATGTATATAGCATACTCTATGTGAATTTGTAGGGGTTGAAGCCATGCCATCTAAAATTGAAAGAATTCATCATTACAGAGGGTGAGGCTTACCCACACTTTCCAAGGCACACAATTCATGGCACTCCAGTACCTGACGGTGTGGTTCGTGTGAGCCCCAGTCTTGTGTTCTCTACTTGAAGGCAACATCCATTGCCATATGCCCACCCAGAAGCTGACACACTTGGTGAAGCAGAAGGTGGAGTGGTTTTGTAGCTTCAAACGGATGTCATCTATACTAATCATGTAAGGTAAATTTACATTAAGTTAAGAAGGTATATATGTATATACATGACAATTGATATAAAATTATATATACAGGACAAAGGGAAGAAACCCGCTACATCTCATCCTCCTCCACCTCCACCTCTTCTTGAAGTACTTGGTTGGCTTGCAAAGGAACTATACGACTCCTTAGGTCCTAAATGCAGGGGTATGGCAATATGGATAGGCGAGCATCCTGAAAATTGTCCTATGATTATTTCTATTAAGGAGGAAACTACAGACCAATCATACGATAATAATATTTTTATACAAGATATTTTGGAGTTGTTTACTTATGCTTGGCTAAATACATCTATGATAGAACTATGGATATGGTGAGTTCTTATTTATATATCTATATACCTTGTTTTATATACAGTGATCTATTTTCTTATATATTAATACATACGTAATATATGTTTTGCAACCACTTAGATAGGGTTTGTACATAATTTTTATTTACCCGTGTGAGTTTTCTAATTCCATCCTTGATTAGTCGTGTACATAAAGACCCTTCACCAGTCACCTTATATTTCTCTATCTCTTTTAAATATTTTGGTAAAGCAAAGAAGAGCGGGATAATAGCTCCATTTAGTGTTGAATAAGTTTACTTTGCATAGATCTGAACTTAAGAAAATTACATTTTGTTGTGGATTTTGAGTTATATATTTTTAACTTTCTTATATCTAGTGGTAAGTATTGGGAGTTATTGGTTGTTGTTCCTGAGACATTGATTGTTTATTATCTAGACCTTGAGGGAAAGGAATTAGATAGTTCGAGACACACAATGAAAAGGCCATTATTCACGTGAGAAATTTTTATATTTACATCTATTAACATCTATTATAACATTACTATTTAGTAATGCAATTTAATGTGTTACATTAACGTGTAGGGCTTTAAAAGATTTCAAAAAAGCTAGAGGAGACATGTGCAAGAAAAAGAAATCGTTAGTCTAGGAGAATGTGAAAGTAGTTTCCAAACTTCAATATATATATTATTTATGTGAACTATGCTTATTTTTATTTATTAACATTTTGCATGATGAAATTTATAGTGTGTTGTACAAGACAACAACAGGGCATGCACATACTATGTGATGCAGTACATGAACCTAATTGTCAGATATGCTGCGAAAACATGCAACATGAATTATATAGTCTTGGTCATCATATATAAGTATAGTCTCATTAGATAATATTAAAATATAAAACTTATTAAATATATATATGCGTCATTCTCTTTGTAGGTGTATAAAACTAGTGACTTCACTATAGGGGAAAAGTTATTACATGTATGTGATCCCTATATGATGGAACAATTAGATGACGTAAGAGAACAATGGGCAAAAGCTTTTGAAACGGAGGCATTTTTTATTATAATTGGGGTAGTGATGATGATAAAGAATGACATTTCTAAATTTTGATGTCATAATTATTTCAGTATTTGATGATGTTTCTACATGTGTGTGAATGTAAAAATGGTTGAATGAATGGAACTGCAGGTTTTTACATGTGTGTGAATCATGTGAAAGAATTAATTGTGTTTTACATGTGTGTGAATCACATGATGTATATATAATCTTGATCATCTTGTTATTTTAGGTTTGTGGTCTGTTGTTAGTTGAAATCAAAGGATATTGTAAACCTAGCAGAACTGAACTACAAGGTTTGCATCCTGCTGACCAGCCAGACAGCAAGCCTGCAAAAAACAATACATAGTCATCGAAAAAACTGTCACCCAATGTCAACGACGTCAGCTAAATATAGGAAACCAACATGTATGCTCTAACCCAGGCCAATTTTTTTTTTTCGAGAATGGAGATAAGTGTCAGTTTCATATCAAAAAAGCAACGACTATGTTCCTAATGATATTGGTTTTCCAAGACATAACCGACGACTATGGCCCTAATGATGTAGTTTCTTTCTTTGATTGCAATCAGGGCCAAATCTATGTCGTCAGTTCTGGAACCGATGTTGTATGATTCTACCTTCAGTGTCACCCACTTGGGTGTCTCTTGAAAGCTGACGTAAAATCCCATTTTAACCGACATTAAAGGTGGTATATGTACTAGTGTGTCCACCCACCTTATAGTTTGTTCTTAGATATCACAACTTCTCTATGTATATTATAAAATATGCACCCACCTTACAGTCTATTCATGTATGTTATAATTTCTCTATGTACATTATAAAATATCCACCCACCTTACAATTTGTTTCCGAATATTACAATTTTCTTTATGTACATTACTAAATGTCAAGCCACTTTACAATTTGTTCATACATGTTACAATTTTTCTATGTACATTATAAAATATCCGCCCACCTTACAATTTAATTCCAAATGTTACAATTTCTTTATGTACATTATGAAATGTCAAGCCACTTTACGGTTTGTTCATAAATGCTAAAAAAATTATGTGTACATCACAAAATACCCGCCCACCTTATAGTTTGTTTCCGAATGTTACCATTTCTTTATGTACATTACGAAATGTGAAACCACTTTACCATTTGTTCATACATGTTACAATTTTTCTATTAAACAATAAAATGTTCACCACCTTATAGTTTGTTTTTACATGATATAGTTTCTCTATGTAAATTATAAAATGTCCTTCCAAATTATAGGATGCTCCTGCATGTTATAATTTTTATATGTACATAATAAATGTCTACCCATCTAACCATTTGTTCTGACATGTTATAATTTTTCTATTATATTGCAAAATGTTCAACCACCTTACAGTTTATTGCTACATGCTATTGTGTACATTATAAAATGTCAACCGCCTTAATATTTGTTCATGTATGTTTTAGTTTATCTATGCATATTACAAATACACACATCACTATTTGTTCCTACATGTTATTTGAAATTACAAGGAATTATTATACTTAGTACCTATTAGATGGGAACGAAATGTTTTTATGGTTCTTAGGCATTTCATCAAATAGATCAACTTCATAATCAAAACTACTAAGCACATGTTACAGGCTTACATAGTTTTCTCAATGGCTGATGTATTGAGCAAGAAGGGATTTTGGAAAAGGAAAAAAGTTTTGATCATTCTCTAATCTCCTGTAAGACTGTGTGTTGCACTTTTAGGGAGTATGGATTTGTTGCTTTTTATTTGATGCCTCTTGAAACTAGTAGACAATCAGGTTAATTTTTTGTAGATTGACCTTTTTATATTCATCCAAGGACATCCTTCTAATTACACAACATCGTTCCCATACTCATTGTATTTTTTGTCATGTCTATGGTATTTCCTCAAATGATCTCAATGCAAGTTATTGATCACCATTCAGATGGTATCCTAGACTTGTTCTTGATATGCAAAATAAAGCCAGAAGGACACAATTTGTTTATGGGGATGTCAATCGATGTAAGACCCAGTACACATTCTCCTAAATAGTTAGCTTTACATTTGATTAGAGTGCTAGATCGGAAAAGAGAGAGGGATCAGGGGGCATAGTAATGGTAGTGGCTAGCCACAATGAAAAAATAGAGTGGTAGAATATGAATGGAAGCACAATAGTTCTCATTGTTGATGTAACATCCCTGACCTGGGTTTAGGGCTAACCCTATTTATTTGGCTTAAATAAGTTTTTTAGAATCTCGAAGGTGTTTTGTTATCCTCTGACACACTTGTTTTTCAAGTTTAGTCATGTTTGAATGTTGTTTGAGCAATGTTCCTTTGTTTTGGACCAAAGTGCAATTTACCTAAGATGAGGGGTTATATTGCAAAATGTCACATGTTGAACGTGACTTAAGTGCTTTAGCATCATAAGAGAGAGAATGATGCTAAGTGGTGGCTCGTGGAAAGCCTAAACATTCCAAGTTTGAACTTGTTTGAATAATGCTAGTGCCTTGTGTACTAATTTGGTGCAATTTGTAATTTACCCAAAATATAGGGTTGATATGCAAATTATCACCTCTAGAGTATCCCTACTCCATATATGTATCATTTATAGGAGTGATAAATAAGGAGACACCATGATGAATCATCTTTGAGTGATGGTACTCTTGGTGATGAAAAGACCAAGAAAGGGTTGTATGTGAAACCCTAAAATGAGTTGTTATGAGTAGTAAAGCTTATATGGGAGTGCCTATCGGCCAAGAATCCATAGAGGAGGTCCCATATCGTTTTTGTAACTTAAGGTAAGTATTCATATCGTATTAAAACCTCAAGGAGGTGATCCATGATGAGTTAGATGCTCCTTGCAAAACGTTGTATCGGTTTGCATAATTTGTGAGATAAATATGAGATATCTTCTCAAACAAGATAACTAATGGCCAAAATCTTATCTCTACATTATCCCCAAGATTTTTGCATGTCAAGATATATATGTGTGCATGCATGGACACGTGTCAACCATGCATTTCCATGTGTCACCTAGTAGTATATGGTGATGATACCTCTTATGCACTTTCTCTCATGAACCCCAATTATATATACCTCTCCTTTCACCTACTAGTGAAAGTTTACAAACCCTACAACTCTTTTTATATGAGATATCATGCATACCCTATTATATATCATGCATATTCGCTCAAGGAGCAAGGAGAGCTCGAGCACCAAGATTAAGGTAAGGCCATGGTCATCTTTAACCTTGGTTGAAGCATGATTCTCAGGTTATAGTTATTCCTTTCTTTTCTTCCTCACCAAATTCTTAACTATGGCGATTCCTTGTATATGGAGGAGTTGTGAACGATACTTGGACTTTTGACAAGTCATCATCAACCTTAGGAATGTGAATATTTGGAGCTTGGACCTTTGAAGTTGTTCTTGAGGCGGGTTATATAATTGAACCCAATTATGTTATTATTCACCTTCAATTCTGTTGAACTTGTTGATTTACTTTCAATTTTGAATTCTCTTGATTAATTGATGATCCTATGAGTTCCAAAAGTTGTTTAGTACCATTGTTCATGAACTAGAACAGTAAGAACAAGAATCTAGAGGTTGATGATGATGACATCATCGTGGTCCAACCCAATATTGGGTTGAAGCACCTCTAACCTCATATGGTGAGGTGAACATACCCCTAGCATGATACAATGAGGATGTATATATCTTATGCACAATATGATGATGAAGTATATACCTTGTGCACGATATGGTGTCAAGCATACACTATGTGCATGATATGAGGTCAAGTATACACCTTATGCGTGACATGGAGTCAAGTATATACTCTAACTCGATATGACAAACCCTAGACGATAAGTAACCCGACATGTTGAATGAACACACCACAAGAACGACATTGTGAGGAGTGTATACCTCATGGGTGATATTAGTAATACATATATACACCTTGATCACGATATGGGGTCAAGTATTCACCTTATACCCGACATGCTATCAAGTTTATACCCTAAATCGATATGGGTTGAAACCCTAAATGGAGATATGAAACCCGATATATCTTGGAACCCCACACCCCTATTGTTTTTTATAATGAGTTGATTGTAAAGAGTTCAACCAGTTGTCTAGCCAGTCACTCAACACATGATAGGATTGATCCCTTGAAGGTATGAAAAGGCATGAGCATAAGGCTCTAACCCGATATGCTAACTCGATATGGTAATCTGATATGGTGAGGTGCATATATCACTAGCACGATACCATGATCAAGCACATACATTGTGCACGATATGATGATGAAGTGCACACCTTGTGCACGATATGATATCAAGTATACACCTTATACATGATATGAGGTCAAGCACTCACCTCATACACGATATGGAACTAAGCACCTCAAACTTGAGATGACAAACCCTAAATATTGGGCAACCCGATATGGGTGCACGATATGGAGCTAAGTACACATTATACATGATATGGAGATGAGGATACACCTCATGCCCAATATGGATGCACGATCTGATGATGAAGTGCACATCTTGTACACAATATGAGGTCCATCACTCACCTCATACACAATATGGAACTAAGTACCTCTAACTTGAGATGACGAACCCTAAATGTTGGGCAACCCAATATGGGTGCACGATATGGTAATGGGGGATACACCTTATATATGATATGGTGATGAGGATACACCACAACCACAATATGCAAGCATGATATGGTGTCAAGTACACACCTTTATACCCAATATGGTGGAAGCACCTTAATTCAATGTATTTGATGGAGTAACACATAAGTTGTGTTATGTCAAATGATACATTAAGATATAAAGAGTTTAATGTAGTGTGTTAGGTGTTGGCTAATGTACCTTGAGAGAAGGATTGAGCCAACCTAATAGAGTATGATGTAATCAACATCCTAATGAGGATAAGAGAGAAACTTATACTTGTATGATAATCATGTAATGAGCATACATTGATACTCCTAATATGAGTGGAGTATGAATTATGGTTTGATTCTTGATAAAATGATCTTGAGTCCCTAATTGGTTAATAAGGGGAAACCCTAACCCTAATAAAGGGTGATACTATGCACTTGAAACCCTAATCAGTTAGAATGAGAAACCCTAACCCTAATAATGGGAAGGTTGTATTTCTCTAGAGATTGCATGGTGATGTCATATACTACTAGTGTTTTTATCATGAAGTGCTAACCATGCAGGAAATATGAGATGATGAGCATAGCCACTTATGAGCTATGATGTTTTATATGATACATATTTAAATGGGCCCTGTGAGCCATGTTAAATACTTTTATAACAAGTATAATGTTTATATAGTCTGATGACCTAAAAAGATAGATGTTGCCTAGTGAAAGGTGACAAGATATTTAAATGGGCCTTGTGAGCTATGTGAAATACTTGTGTAACAAGTATAATGAATACCTTGGTGTGAGGACCTAGTGGTAAAAATTACCTACTAAAGAGGTAACATTGTTCAGTGATGAATTGAGGGTTTGAATACCCAGATCTAGTAATCACGATAATGATAATGTTAAGGGATGAGAATTTCCAAAAATGTGATAAGGGACTGAGATCCCGTGAGTTATGTATTCAATGTGTTCCAAAGATCATGAAAGAACTTGATAAATGTATTACACTTTTCTTTGTAGCATCTATTATAATTCATGTTTGAAAACATTGGTTGACATTAAAAGATATTGTAATGCACCTAATTAATCAAGTGGAATCTCATCATGTAGTTACCCTAACCATAGATCCATTCAGAGTTAGAATTTGTTGAATGGTGAAATGAGTTTAACTCGGAGAGCATACTTTTGAATATGCGGGGGTGAAGGACAAAGTATATCCATATGTGCTAATGAAGAATTTATGTAGCAGCTTCCTTATTTATAACGGGATGATGTGAATCTCTCAACCAAATGAGGAATCGATGTGTAAATTCTTATTCATTATTATTATATGTTGTCGAGATTGATGAGAATCTCCTAACCAGGTGAGGAATTGATGTATAATCTTCCTTATCCTTATAATCCGAGAAAGCTCAATGATCTTCTCCCGAAGAGAGTGCATGTTGCGGCTATAACTCTATATCAAAGGTACCAATATACCCTGGTAAGCTGATTGCAATTGACATAAAATGTCCAGCCAGCAGTTGGCACAAGTTGTCCTGCTAGTTGTCTCGTACTGACCGAGGGGGAGAGGTCTTGGCAGCCAGCTCTTCCATTTACCTTGTATGGTACTGATTTCAACTAAGTGGTGGTCAGTTGGAGTATGAACGGTATACCTCATCTCCTCAGGGCATAAGTATGATTATAAATATGTAATCATCCTTGTATCATATTTGCTTAAGGATCAAATACAGAACACACTGGTTGATGTTCACTTCTATTACACATCTTAAACGGTTAGATGTTATACATTTTCTTCATGTTCGTTATAAAGTGAATAGATGATTTATTACTCTATCATAGATAATTGCATTACTTTAAAGGATGTGATTGCACTGTTCTTCTTATAAATAGTGATTAATCTTGCTTATTTATATAAAGAATCCTCTGCTCAGTTTTATTGTGCATTGCACCCAGGTCAACTAACACAGATACGAAAGAAGAACTTGATAAGTTAGAATGAAAAAGTAGCAACATGGTACTATGATAATGATTAAAAACATACAAAATGAATGTATAATAAGCATAAAAAGCCACAAGACATCATTTTTAAACATGCATGTCATATTTAACCACTAGGGATGAAACCCTAAACTTAATTTGTCACACAAAGTCATATTCTTTCCCAAGGAGACTAGATAATAGTATTTATGCCACAGAAGGGTACCCACGGTCAATAGCCTCCAAATGCAGGCAGATAAACTTATTAATTAAAACCTAAGTACATGAAACTACCACTTTAATAGTTTAAAGGTCTATAACAACAGGCTTATAAACTTATTCATCAAGACTTAATTACATGAAATTACCACTTTTAGCAGTCTAAAGATCTATAACAGAAAAATCTACTACATGCAAACACAAGGTAGGTAATAAATAAAGAAGATTTTATACCATTTGCTTCAATGGGTTGAAATTAGTATGTACATGATCAACCACCTTGATGAAACATTCTTTAAGATAAAGTCTGATTTTGAAGGTAACTCTCCCAAGGGTTGAGTTCCTCTCCAACTACTGAGATGGCATCGATCTACAGTCGAGAGTAACCAAACAAATGGGAACATAATGTGGAAGAAGGATGTTAGACTCCTCAATCAAAACCCTAGAGAAAAACCACCTAGAATACATTGAAGAAGGATAAGAATCTTAAGGTCACTAGGAAAATGCACGATTGTGGTTCAATTTACCTTGATCAAAGATGAAAAGTGGCCAATTGACTATCTTCCATCAAAGAAGAAAATAGAGGTAGATCTCATTGAAAGTAAGTACTAACAAAACCAAAAATCATGCTAGATGTCGTTAATGATGGTGATTCACTTTTTAGAATCACTTTGTTGCTCAATTGTGCAAGTGAGACAAGAAGGAAGACTAGGGATATATATAGCCTCAGAAGGCAGAGAAAATTTGGCCAAACTATCACATTGTCGATCAGAGTTATTCCTTCATCTATCAATCACACCATTGGTAGGTAGACCTCGACTTTCCATCAGTGTATCTTGCCAATAAACCTATCGGTTGGTGAAAATAGAAAATCATATATTATTCTCTTTGTAAAACATGTCACTTAAATATCATCGTAAAAATCATCAGAAGCCACACCATAATCATGTGAAACATTGGTTATCAGTGGTGTAGATTTCCCTTTAGTTCCCTTCCAATGAAAATCTACCACCTAGCCACTCAGTCATCTCATCAGTAGACAACTTACGAAAACCCTAAAGGTCACTTGAACTGATCTTTTCCATTGACCATCTACTGATAGAAGGGAAAGACTGTGCTATTGGCATTCAACCAAAAAAAACCAAGCACCCAAAAACCGACAAAAGGGCAAGGGAGTTCAATAAATGAAGGTACAAGCACGCTACAAACTGACATAAAAGTAGAAGACCGTTTTTGATATCCAATCGAAAAAAGATTAGGCACACTTCCATGAATTCTCAACCAATGGAGAGGCAACTAGGTTACGCTAAACCACCTAAATGCATATACCTATAACCAATCAAGAGAAATAAGAAATAACCATTATGCCCTATACAAATTGCGTCAAAACCTTACCCACATGATAGTTTGTACATGGTTCACAAACAGACTTCCAAAAGACAAACATGTGCTAAGATAAGCATCTAAATAGGTGACACAGTTTACAAAATGGCATTAAGAGGTTAATATAGGTCATGGGTCTTTTGTAGAAGTCTTCTAATGGCTTTAACATGCATTCAATCACCTATAGATCATCCTGATTATTCCCTTTAAGTTGTAAAGACAAGTGGAGATGTGGTGTTACAAGGTGGCTTGTTCCCCATTGTATTTCACTCCCAAGACCTAAATTAGAGGTCAATCGGTAGATTATTTATATGCGTTGCTTAACACACCAATCACTATGATTATTAATCCTAGAGTTTAAACCTTTTAACTTTTCGGTTAAGGCTAGTATAGAAAGGGTCGAATCCCAAAGAACAACTTTTTAAGATTGTTTCTTCTTAACCCAATTATTTGAAGAACTTATTTATTTGTTTTTGGTATTTTCAGATTTGGAATGAGAATGTAAAAGTTGGTTTGGGTGATGATTGATTACACTAAGAAAGAAATTTTTGAAATTAAATTGCACTTAAACAAAATATTATTTGCCCTGAAAAAGGTAAAAAAGATTGTTGTTAGCACAAGAAAAACTAAAATGAAAAGACTAGAACGTAAGAAAGAAAACGAGCGGTGATTGAAATCAAATGGAGAGAATCAAGGCATTAGGATTTTTCACCACCTTAGCCATGGCAAGAAAATGAATAAACAATTAATCGACAAATAGGCGACGAAATGTGAATCATAAAAATCCACAAAAGATGAACTCCACATGAGCCCATTGGTCCTGGTGCTCATGTTTTCTAGTTCATCATCCAAAAAGAGATAAATCCACAGTCACCTCAAAATCTCTATGCGAATTGGTTTAATCATTCTAAACTCGTATTTCTATGGCGATTTCCATCTGAGTTAACATAAACATCTAAGCGAGTAATTACTTCACTAGATCATTGATTAAATAAACCAATCGCCGTCTAAAGAAGTTGATTAAAGATGATTCGATCAAACCATGTCTAAGGGTCTATTCCTCTTGCCTCGATAAGGAGCTACTCGCTCATGGTTGAGGAGAAGGGGGAGATGGAGGAAGAAAGTACCTTGGCCATAGTCTAGGCTCAAATAGGAAATTAATCCTTATTCTAGAGACAATGAAATGACCAAGTTCTTAATTCCTTTCTCCAAAATTAAAGAAAGGGGAAGAAGAGATCTAGATATAATAGCATAATAAAAAGAAACTGAGGAACAATGTGAAGAACGAACAACGCTTCCAAAAAAAAATAAACTACTTTATTGCTGAATCAGAAGAATACAAGATTAAAGTTGTTCCGAGAATTCTAGTACAAAAATGATAACAAAAATATCCAAGATGCCCAAGGAGGAGGAAGTGCCCCTCCTTTTATAGGAGAATGAGGAGAGGAAGCCCAAAGAGAATATAAAGAGTTTGAGGCTATTGGAAACACTTAATTAAAAGAATAATATTTGTCAATTCTTGATTGCTCTCTCTAGTATGTTATGTAGATTTCTATAATCGGACTTTAGAACATATTTCTCCTTTGTAAAATGCTCAGAAGAGGTCTAAAAATATATTTTTTCTGTAGAACTTTTAATTATCTTTCCAAAACATATTTATATTCCAAATTTGGAATTTATATGTGTTAGTTATGACTATTTTGCGCAGTCAACTAAATTCCAAAATCACCACAAAATATGTCTTTTCTATAGCCAATAAAATTTTCTTTTCAGTCCATGCTTGATCTTAAAATTCCGCCTTTAGACACAAAATATATATCTATTTTGGTGACGGGTATCTTAGGCACTGTGGGAATATTTAGAAAGCCTCATATCTTCATCTTTTATTATCTCGATTTAAATACTTAGATAATTCCTAAAAATTAAGAGAAATCTCATAAGAATTCAGGAAGAGAATATCGAGAAGATTAAAATGTTATTTATTTCTGAATTAAGCTAAAATTAACAAAAAAGTCCTAATTAATTATTCTAAATGAAGAAAAAATAAGAGATGAATATGCATTCATTAAAATAGCCCAAACTTAAACTTTGCTCATCCCGAGCAACATTAAAATTAAGAAATACTTCCAAGACATATTCTCAACCTATCATACTCACTCTCCTAACAACCACTTGATTCCTTCCACCAAAATATGGCCAAGCCACCCTAACTTCCTGAATTCACAAAAAGTAACTTTTATATTTCCTACTTCACAAACTTACATTTATTCAAAACCTGCAATAAAATAGATTTTCATTTCACCTTTACATTTGGTACTCTATAATTTTTTTTAAGTTTTACACAAGAACATGGCTAATTTTGTATGGTTGGGGTTTTTGTAGTTTTCCCCTGAGTAGAAAATTGGAGTGGAGGAGGTATGGAAGAAGAACGGTCTCTCCTCTATTCGAGTCGAGACCTTTTTATCTAGTGGACATGTAGTTACATTGACAACATTTTTTTCTTTGATTTTTGGTGATACACCCAATTGCATGGGTATGGAAGAAGCGGAAGAGGGGGAAGGGGCGCCACCCCAAACATAACGTTTTAGGCATTATTGGCTTTTTTTATGAATGGAAATATTTGGAAGTGGTGGAAGAAGAGTAGAAGAGGATATTTTTGTGTAACTCTTTTTTATATTTTATATTTTTATTTATATTTTTAGAGTACCATGCATTGGTTCAACTATTACCGAATCATGCGAAAAATCTAGAAATTTATACAAGTTGTACATGATAAGAAAGCATCACTCTTGAATCCTATCAATCCTCTATGGCTTCCCATCTTTTTCAAGGAGTGATTATTATTTGAGGTCCTAAATGACTAGAGTATTTCTAATCATGAAAGTTTCAAAATTTTGGTTGCAAGGAAGTCACATCATTAAGGGGAGTATTTTGACAAAGGATCATATCAAGGCCGACTAGATAAAGGCCTACGTTTGAAAGGAAAAATAATGCAATACAATGTAAAATGCAGAAATGAAAATGCTAAAAAGGGAAGATAGAGGGTGGATCATGTACCACCCACCTCCGTACTTATAATTTTTCTCGTCCCGAGCAAACTCTTAGACTGAGATGGAGGGAACAAGATCACAGTGGTGGCAGATAGTATGGCAGTGGAGGAGCGGAGGAGGATGCATGATTGTGGTAGTGACTTGGTTGATTTCCTCCGAACCACTCCATCATCTTTGCATGTGTGTCTCGAAATGTATCATGAATAGCTTGGTGTATGTCAGTATACCAAGGATAAAAATTGAAATCAAGATGGTTAGGTCCCCATGGTTTGACATATGGTAGAGAGCAGTCATATTGAATCTCATTTGTATAAGGATAATTATTATAAGAAGCATTATTTTGACTGAATTGTAGTTGTTCGATTGTATGTTGTCCACTAGTGTCAATGGGGGTTGGGATGAAGGGATGATAGTCAGAGTATCCATCCATGACATTTGGTTGCACTGCTTGGGTAGTGATATGTAGTGGTGGCTCAAAAGATGTTTGGTGATTATCATAGAGCGGTTCCTCAAAGGGAGAGGGAGGAGAGGAAATGGGTATGGTCATAGATGGGTGAGGGGGTTGTGGGAGGGGAACTTCTTGAGTGGTGATGTTGGTTGTGCCCACAATATGAATAGTGTGAGGGTAAATGTCCATTTTGATAGGACTGACTGGGGTAGTTTGAATAGCAAATTGATTGTCCACCAGAGAAATTCGAGTTTCAGTCACATGTGGTGGTTCAGAATTAAGAAAATGTTGTTGCATCTTATTGAACTGGTCCATGCATTCAAGGAAATAGACTTCTTCCTCCTGGGTGTACTTCATGCTACCCCCAGAGGCTTGAAAATTTATGAACTCTATTCCCACTCTTAGTGTGAGAAGTCCTGCCTCAACATCGATGAGGGCCCTGGCCATGGCGAGGAATGGCCAA
Organism: Alisma plantago-aquatica; assembly: GCA_963693085.1. Taxonomy (NCBI): domain Eukaryota; kingdom Viridiplantae; phylum Streptophyta; class Magnoliopsida; order Alismatales; family Alismataceae; genus Alisma; species Alisma plantago-aquatica. The sequence continues at coordinate 659,529,546 of OY856409.1, read as the reverse complement.
CCAAAGATGAGGGGGTAGCAAGTGTCTTCTTATATATCAAGTACCACAAAGTCACAAGGGACATAGAAATTTCTAACCTTGACTGGCACATTATCAATAATACCAAGAGGCTTGGTAATGGAAGAGTCTGCAAGTTGAATATGCATCAGAGTTGGTCTAGCATCAGTTAGACCAAACCTTCTATACATGCTCAAAGGGATGATGGACACACTAGCTCCAAGATCAGCTAGGCCCGAATGGCTGGTAGAGTCACCAATAGAACAAGTGATCCCGAAAGATCCTGGATCTTTGCATTTCTTTGGTGTTTTACTTTGGATGATGTCTAATGTAGTTCTGGCCAATTTTACCATTTTAGATTCCTCAGTAGTGCTCTTATGGTTTAGAAGGGCTTTGAAGAATTTTTTCCATTCGGGTATATCAGTCATAGAATCCAAAAGCGGGATGTTGATGCATAACTTTCTCATAATTTTTTGAATTTGTTGAACCTAGAGTCTAATTAGGTATACTTCAGGCGACCTACAAAACGTACACATGGCTTATATACATGACTCTCTTTTTGTGGGGGAGGTGATCTCAACGCTTGAGGGACAACAACAGCCTCTTCGTCACCCCCTTGGTCAAAATCTATGATGGGGGAACTTCCTTCTTCTTCCGTGGTAAGGCCAGATCTGGTAATAACAGTCTTAAGTTGTTCTATATGCCTGGGGTTGGGTTCAGGCTACCCAGCAAAATGGCTAATAGGAGGTTTCTATTGGGCAAATAGGCGAGCAAACTAAGCGTCCGTTGCCTTTTGATGAGCTTGTTGGGCTATGATGATTTGTTCCAAGGCAGCTATCCTTTCGTCAGTTGAGGGGGTGGAAGTAGGAACACTTGGTGGTGGTTGAGGAGGTGGCTGATTGAGATTTTGAGGGGGAAGGTTTAAGTTTTGAAATTGTTGTCCTTGATATGGTGGTCGGGTTGGGTGATTTCCTCGGTAGTTTCCTTGGGTTCCAAAGTTCCTTTGATTTTTGTATGGGAATTCAGGTGGTGGTCGATTGTTGCCTTGAGGGTAGGGAGGCCTTTGTTGGGATTGGAGTTGACTGGAGTTTTCGACACCTGCAAGGTTCCCATATTGGAAACTAGGGTGGTTTCTAGTCTGGGTGGGGTCGTAGTAACCTTGGCCTGGTATGGTATGGATTGAATTGAGGTCTTGTAGTTGTTATCCCATTTCTGGCTGCATGGGGGTGTTGTAGAGGTATTGACAGTGCAAGGTGGTGTGATCGTATCCTTGGAAAATGCCACAAAGAGAGTCCACAACTTTTATTTGTTGGGATGACTCCCTAAGGGTGCCTAAGGATGACTCTAACCGATCATGTTTTAAGGCAATTAATTTAAGACTTTCTGCTATGTTTTGGATATCATGATTAACTTCTGCCTTGGCTACTTTAAGGATTCCACCAATTCCCCTTATAGCCCTTGTTTCAGAAGTCCGTTTGACTACTTCCCATGCACTAGTCAAACTTTGGTGCATGAAATTTCCTCTAGATGAGGAATCCAGAAAGAATTTGGTATCATCATTAACACCACGATAGAAGATCTCTATGAGCTGGCCTTGAGAGATATCATGGTGAGGGCACTTCCTAAGTAAGTCTTTGAATGTTTTCCAGGCTTCTCCTAAAGATTCTCTTGGGGACATGGAAAAGTGAGTGATTTGTCCCCTGAGTTCATAGGTGAGAGAAGGGAGGTAAAATTTCTCAAGAAACTTACTTTGTAGAACTTCCCAAGTTGTGACATGTTCTTCACTCTCCATAGTGATGTACCAGCTACTAGCTTGGCCGGAGAGGGAATACTTAAACAATCTAAGGTGGAGGGCATCTTTAGAGATGCCTGGGAGTTTGTTTAGAGAGAAAAGGTCAATGAACCTTTGAATGTCATCTTGGAAACTTTTCCCATTGTTGCCTAAGAAGTGATTGGCTTGCATCATGGTGATCCATTGGGTTCAGATCTCAAATTGGGGATCAATGATGTCAGGGGGTATGACCAGATGTTGTGCATAGGCAGTTTTAGGAACAAAAAAATCCTTTAGTTGTTTTTGCCTTTCGGCTTCCCTCCTATCAACTTCTATGGTTTCCTGTTCAGCCCTATAGGTTGCTCGTAAAGCGGCTTATCTTTCCACTTGTTCATCTTAAATGAGCTCTCTTTGAGCTGCGAGAGCTTGGTCGATCCTACGGGCGACTTCTTCTTCATTCATTTTTGTTTGATTTTGACAATTTAAACGATGAAAAGTTCTATCTATATCCGGATCAAACGATTCAGAATCGGCGTTCGGGCATCGCATGCACAAATAAAGCAGTTAATCGTGTAAAAAAAATAGACTGCCAGAATGGAAACTTGGCAGAAGGAGGAGTAGCACTTCTGAAATGTTACTCGGAAGGCAAAAAAAAGTTTTTTTTTTAATTTTGGGGTTCGAAAGAAAAAAATATGTTGTCTCCGACAACGGTGCCAAATTGATATACGTCGCTTAACACACCAATCACTAAGATTGTTAATCCTAGAGTTTAAACCTTTTAACTTTTCAGTTAAGCCTAGTATAGAAAGGGTCAAATCCCAAAGGACAACTTTTTAAGATTGTTTCTACTTAACCCAATTGTTTGAAGAACTTATTTATTTATTTTTGGTATTTTTAGATTTGGAACGAGAATGTAAAAGTCGGTTTGGGTGATGATTGATTACACTAAGAAAGAAATTGCTGAAATTCAATTGTACTTAAACAAAATATTATTTACCCTACAAAAGGTAAACAAGATTGTTGTTAGCACAAGAAAAACTAAAATGAAAAGACGAGAACGTAAGAAAGCAAATGAGCGGTGATTGAAATCAAAGGGAGAGAATTAAGGCGTTAGAGGTTTTCACCACCTTAGCCATGGTACGAAAATGAATTAACAATTAATCGAAAAATAGGTGACGACATGTGAATCATAAAAATCTGCAAAAGATCGAACTCCGCATGAGCCCATTGGTCCTGGTGCTCATGTTTCTTAGTTCGTCATCTGAAAAGAGATAAATCCACGATCACTTTAGAATCTCTATGTGAACTGGTTTAATCGTTCTAAATCTGGATTTCCATGGTCATTTCCATCCGAGTTAACATAAACATCTAAGCGAGTAATTACTTCGCTAGATCATCAATTAAATAAACCAGTCGTCATCTAAAGAAGTCGATTAAAGCTGATTAGATCAAACCATGGCTAAGGTGCTATTCCCCTTGCCTCGAAAAGGAACTACTCGCTCATGGTTGAGGAGAAGGGGGAGACGGAGGAAGAAAGTACCTTGGCCATAGTCTAGGCTTAAATAGGAAATTAATCCTTATTCTAGAGATAATGAAATGGCCATGTTCTTAATTCCTTACTCCAGAACTAAAGAAAGGCGGAAGAAGAGATCTAGATCTAATAGCAGAATAAAAAGAAACTAAGGAACAATCTGAAGAGCGAACAACACTTTCAAAAAAAAAAAAACTACTTTATTGCTGAATCAGAAGAATACAAGATTAAAGTTGTTCTGAGAATTCCAATACAAAAGTGATAATCCCAAGGAGGAGGAAGTGTCCCTCCTTTTATAGGAGGAGGGGAGGAATCCCTAATAATACAAAGAGTTTGAGGCTATTGGAAAGATTTAATTAAAAGAATAAAATTTATCAATCCTTGATTGTTCTCTCTAGTATGTTCTGTAGATTTCTGTAATCAGACTTTAGAACATATTTCTCCTTTTTAAAATTCTCAGAAGAGGTCTAAAAATAATTTTTCCTATAGTACTTGCAATTATCTTTCCAAAACATATTTATATTCCAAATTTAGAATTTATATGTGGAAGTTATAGTTGTTTTGGTGAGAGGTATATCAGACTCTGCGGGAAAACGTGAGGGTACGTTTACTGGTTAATTGTGTAGTCAATTAAATGCCAAAATTGCAACAAAATATGCCTTTTCTATAGCCAATAAATTTTTCTTTTCAGTCCATGATTGATCTTAAAATTCCGCCTTTAGACGCAAAAGATATGGCTATTTTGGTGACGGGTATCTCAGGCACTGCGGGAATATTTAGAAAGCCTCATATCTTCATCTTTTATTATCTCGATTTAAATACTTAGATAATTCCTAAAAATTAAGAGAAATCTTATAAGAATTCAGGAAGAAAATATCGAGAAGATTAAAGTACTATTTATTTCTGAATTAAGCTAAAATTAATAAAAAAATCATAATTAATTATTCTAAATGAAGCAAAAATAAGAGATGAATATGCATTCATCAATTATGATGAGACAAAGATAAAAATATGGACAAAAATCTTGCTTAAGATCATGGATAAGTGGATATATAGAGAAGTAGATCGGCATATTCCTTGCTAGAAAAATTGGATGTTGAAGATGAGGTATGCGTAGATGGATCTTTGTGATCCACATATGAGTTTGATCTACATTTCCATACCAAAACTCTTTCCAAGGAGCCAAATGTACATGTTGAGATTTGTAATATGATTCAACACTTTAGATAAAATATGCATTTAAGATAAATGATATAATTCTTAGACTTGAAATCAAATTATCTTCCAGAATTGATAAATCAATACACCTTGTTCCAAAAAGCACAAAAATATAACGTGTGACTATTCATTTGTATCTAATTCTCAACTAGTAAGAGAATAAATATCTTTTGATGATTTTTTTTTGATATAAAAGCAATCAAACCGACAAGACAAAATCAGAGAAAAGAGAACCTAGATTCAAGTTGTGACTTTGTCTTTGAAAAGACGGGGGAGCAACATAAGACATCATTAAAATATCTAAAATGTAGAATGATGTAAAAGAAGTTTGATCCGGGTGCTGCTTTACCATATAAGACTTAGGTTGTGTCTGGCATGCCGTTGTGTTAGGTTTAGTTGTCGTCCATAGAATAGCTTGTGATATGTTAACTTTGTATGGGATAAGTGTTGTTTGGAAAAATGATAAATAAACTTGATGGTAATTTGTCTATTGTTTAATACACAAACAACTAGTCTTTCTTTATTTATACAAATTTATTCTATCGTACACATAAATAATGTTCTATGTATGCATGAGTTGGTCAGAGGGCTACCGTGAGAAATAGACATCATCGACAATAAACTTATTTTCTGCCAAAAAAGTTTATGGCGGCACATTATTTGACGATCTTCAGGTTAACTAATTTCGTGTGGCTTCTTATTTAACGTTCAAACTGTGTATGTTTGTTTAACAAACGTAGCCTTAGATGGACTTTCCTGTCGGGAGAAAGGAGCATTAGAACTGTACATTCTTCTCGCTTCTCTTGCTTTTATTCCCTCTCAGCTTGCATGGAATGGCGAAAATGAAACGATGTACACTATTGTATATTGATTGAGAGTTCAAATAACTAAATAAAAGTGGGCTGGACCCAGCTCGTACAATAGCTACAGTGGATCGTGGGCCCATTTGCCCTACACGGACCTAAATTTACAAATAAATCGTAATGCTTGCAATGCAGTTACAGCTATTTATAGTTGCGTGAGCCACTATCGCTTGTTGTGAAGAAATATCAGCGCTATGCAATTGATTTGTACTCTTGCGAAAAGAGTACTGGTTGCATGTGGTTTGTGTATATGGCATGGGATCAATCTCATATCTTCCAGAGAAGTTGTCTCTATATGATCTTGCAATTGACAGCAGGCAATCCGAGCTAAGTCAGCTTAGGCTAAATGACTGGACAATCTTCTTCCGGGTCCAAGAAAAGTCCTTTTCTCTAATTCCTTTTTTCTTTTATAATTGTAGCATATATATAATAAGATAACCCCATATGAAAACGCATAGAGGTGAAGGGCATATAGTTATGATCCATATGATGTTGGTAGTGATCACCAGAGGTGTCACACCGACATCACTACATGAAAGTACATTATAATGAAAACAACAAGTTTGATTTAGGATGGGTTCTCTTTAGTACAGACCTCATGTAGAGATAATATCAGTGCATAAATTACCTAGTTTTCACATGTTTTCTCAAGAATATGTTTCATAGCAGCGATATGGTGCATGATGTTGATGCTAACATCCTATGGAGTGGTCTTGATGGTCAGAAGCTGTCTGATGCCTTCATCATATACAAAGAAGACAATCGCCATACAATGATCATGTAAGTTTAATCAATTGTTCATATTATACAACTATTCTCATAAAATCTTTTGTTCTCTCAATCTATGTGACCCAAATGATCACGGAAAAAATAAATATGATGATATATGCTCCTCTAATTCCTTACTAATGATAAGTATCAATGAGGCAGATGCTCGCATGTGGTTTTGAAGATACATTTCTATAGACTAAAATTTGACATCAACTAAAAGTGATAGAGTATTCCTACAAAATTAAGGATAAATTCATACTATGCACATATGCTGTAATAAAATATTGAAAGAGCGCTTGTAATTTACCAAAAGATAAGGAACAAAATTTATCCAATATCATTCACATATTTTCAGATACGGTGTAGATAATCATAAAAATTACACATGACAAATTTTTATTTAAAAAACTAAATAAAATATTTCATCTAACTCCTTTCACAATCTTCAAAGTTAGACCCAACCCTCGTCATATCATTTCAGGGATTTGAATCGGTCCCAACTGGTCCGATCTGAATTCAATATGTTCGCATAACTTTAGATCCATCTTATATGAGAAACATTTAATTAGATTTTTGTATGACCTAGTTCTCAAAAAATCAGATATCTTAATTAATTATCAATAAATATAAATGTAACATTATGCATATATACCATATATCTCTGTAGGAAACATTAACAACTTTTTTAAATTATATTTTATCTAAAAATATGTTTGGCCAGTCATGTTAATAAGGATAAAATAATAATAGAGTAAAGTGCATTTTAGTTATATGGAGTTGTTTGTAATGATGTACAACATACTCTTACAATATATAGTAGACGTGTGCTACTTCAATTGGACTTGTTTCAGAAGTCATCTTGATCAGATTGTGAACCATTATTGAAACATATAATGTCTTCTGAAATCAATAGTAACATACACCACTATAGAAATGGCTTATAACATAACATTTAGAGGAGGCAGTTGTATCCCAAAAACCGCCGCCTAAACCCTAAAACGTCGGCTGAAAGTACAAACTGACATCTATATGTGAAGACTGGCCAGACACATGTATCACTTTTTATTTAGCGTCGGTTGCTTAATAAGAAACTGACGCCTAAAATCACCTGCCAAATCCAATTTTTTCAGTGTAAAAAATTACCTCCAAAATTTTGCATACGACGTTGGTTATTTACCAAATAACTGACGACTAAAGATTTTTTGCGAGACAGAAATCGGACCCACTTTTGTTGTCAGTTTTCATGCAAGAACCGACACCGATGTGTTTTCGCGCACTGTCCCTGTAAAAAATTTTAGGATTTAGGTTGCCCAATTGGCGTCGGTTTTTTGTGGCGACCGACGCTTTTGGGTCTTAGGTGTCGGTTTCTGAAAAAACTGATGACGATTGTTAACTTAATAGTCCCTGCAAAACAGACTCTTCCCCATTCTCGATCTGTTTCATCGACAAACACGGCTCTGGCGATTCTACTCGACCTGTCGCTCATCTTCTGCTGTCTACCACCGCCGCTGCCTGTTCGTGAGCTCAACATCGTCGTCTGCTCATGTGCTCAAGGCCGCCGCCTGCCCATGTGCTCAACGCCACCGCCGCCTGCTCAATGCCGCCACCGCCGCCTGCCTATGTGCTCAACGCCATCGCCGCCTGCTCGTGTGCTCAACACTGCCACCTACCCGTGTCCTCCACGCCGTCGCCGCCTGAGGAGCTGTTGCACCGTCAGAGCTCAAGCCTGAGGTCACCAGAGCTAGCCTCTGCTTCCCCTACTGCTAGGTAGGTTACAGATTTCCATCAACTGATTAGTATTTACTTATCTAATAATTTATATTTACTTATCTACAAATTTGTATTTACTTATCTATTGATTTGTTCATCTAATGATTTTTGATTCATCACATTATTTAAATTTAGGCCTTTGTATTTGTTCATCTACTTTTTCAAAATTATTTATTCTTCTACTAATTTTTCAAATTACGTATCTACTGATTAGTATTTACTTATCTACTGATTCGTATTTATTATCTATCGATTTTATTCATTTATCTACTGATTAGTATTAATGTACTGTTTTAACTTGTCAAATCCTCATGCTTGACCTAATTCAGTAAATTTTGATGCATGTTGAAAAAAAATTCAAACTTGTCCATTCTAGCATCCTAATTTGATTTGATTATGTACTTTGAATCTTGAAACATGCGTGTTAAAGATACATTGATGTTGAATCTCAAACTTAACTCACATGTGGGTCTTCTATTTCTAAAATGATTATGTGAACTTGACGTGTATTTTACTACGCGCTAAAAACGCAAGTGTACGCGTCGAGTAGTATAGGCCTTGTGAGGCCCGAGTCGAACACAGGGATACTCGGAAATGTTGGAGACTCCTACTAACTATTTGCGATCAGCTAAGCCAAATAAAAAATTGGGGTTGTTGAACAAAATTAAAAGAAAATAAAAATAAAACAAAGCAAATAATTGATTAAAGGTTAATTTAATCAATTCAAAAGGATATCTTTAGGATTGCGGTTTCACCGCGGGTTTTCATTGTATTAGGTTTTATATAATGCCTCAATCTTCTCTCTCTATCTGGGTAATGGCCTGAAAACAGAATTGCCCACTGTCATGGTGCAATTCACTACTTAGGTTTAGGTTGGTTCCACCGTCGTAGTAACCTATCCCCTAAACTGAGTGCATTACGAACGATCTCTCAGTATCCACCATTAATTTTACACCACCTTGGTCAAGGGATTTATCGATTAACGTAGATTTTGTCTCTTTTCAACCGTTAATCCTTCTTTCAAAGTGATTAAGGGCATTAGGTTATTATTATGGTGATCAAGCATAACAATATATGGAGAAAACAAAACTATACCACGGATTTAAGAGAGAAAATATGAATTACTATTATAAAACTGTCATACAATGAATCCCTGGGCTACTCCCGGTCCTAAAGATGAAGGGGATTAGCCCCGCATGTTCATCTCAAACAAGTACAAGGTAGAGATAGGGGAAATCATGTGAAAAACGTGAAATGAAAGAGAAAACCCCTGAATGGAGAAGAACCGGTTGATCCTTTGCGTGGAACACGTGCTCTCCCGCCTTTCGGTGGTGAAATCCGTCTTCTGCGGCGTCCGGATCGACTGGTATGAGCTTCTGGCCTCCGTTCTCCTCTCCACTGCTCCTCGGTACTTGTGCAATGGCTAATCAGATCCTCCACTCGTCTGGGCGGCCGTCCTTAGGTTTAATTCCCTAATTAGGTCGTCAATTAACTCCAGCCGTCCGATTGGGACCATTCTAAATCCAACGCATATCTGACGGTGTCGATACCATCGACGCGGGTCGATGGTATCGACCCCGTGTGGTAGCGGCAGCCCTTCTTTTCTTTCATCCGAGAGCCTGATGCAGTCTCGATACCATCGACTTGGGTCGATGGTATCGACTTCCTGTAGGCGTCGGTTTTGTCGTTTTGCGTCGCTGTAGCCTCTGTGCGTCGATGGTATCGACTTGGTGTCGATACTATCGACTACTTCTTCGCCAACAACCTGAAGGTGACTCGATACCATCGACATCCCTGTCGATAGTATCGACGATTTGCTGCTCCTCTCGGCTGGCAACCTGTGACCATGTCGATGGTATCGACTTCCGTCGATGGTATCGACGGAAGCAAATACTTGTTTGTCCTGAAATTCAAAGACAAGATCACATAAATTCACACAAATAATGATATTTTGACAATTAATGCTCAAAACAATGAAATAAAGGGGATTTGACATAAAATAGTGAGAAAGACCAAAGTAGATGAATTATGCAACATTAACCATAAAAATGACTAATAAAAGCATAAAACACATATCAAACAGGTCTATAAATGCGACTTAAAATCATCGCATCAAACTCCCCTAAGCTTGAACGTTGCTTGCCCTTGAGCAACTAATCCTTAGAATAGAATTGCTAATGTCAACTAAAAAATAACACAAAACACCCAACATCCCATATGACTCCCACCGGACATTCACATACCGGCCCTCTCTAACCATGGAATGGTAATTACCCTAAAGGCGACAGTAACCATCCATAAAAGAAATTGACCTCAAAACTGATGAACACTATCACATAAGGCAGTTAACATAATAAAACTCGTCGGTTCAGCCTTGGTGCATCTTGTGATCTCCTATACTATGTTGCTCGCCCTAACTACCATCTATATGGAGGCAGTTCTCCTGATATATATTAGTGAGGAGAAATTCACGGTGGCCTACCAATCTGAGCAACGGGTGGATGAAGATGGGTGGTTCATGGAAGAAAATGGAAGTATTACACAGGTTCAACATGCATAAAATGAAATGTGTCCTAAATGATGCAAATGCACATGAAAAATGCCCTAATGCCTAAAATTGGGTGGAATGATGCATGTACTAACCATCCATCTAAAAATGAAATGGAACTTCTAATTAAGCTACATCATGTACTCAATTATCTCGAATTGCAGGTGATATTATGTTCCTTTCTCCTTCTTATTCTTGTTGCTTCTACATAACTCTTTTTCATTATGCAGATTTTCTTTCAGATTTTTTTTTCTTTTTTTTTCTTTTTCAACCCTTTATATCCATGATTGATAATGAATATTTTATCGGGCTTATTCTTCTTCCTACTTCAGAATTTTGCACTATTTAGAAGGTATGGAACAATTTGATTCACCCTTGAAGAAAAATTGAGATACATGATATACTTTATGCATGAAAAATTATGAATGCAACTACATGGCATGCACCTAAGGGTAATGTGCATGTATCACTATTCTCATTTTTTCTTTTTTTTAATGCAAAACATATGGAAAAAGAGTTAATGCAAGCCCTATCTATGTGCAATGCAAACAAAAGGAGTTAAAACTGCACTTTACTTCCAATTCTTGGGTGGAGTATGGAAAAATGAAGAGGTGGAAAGATCACAAGATTAGGTGACTGAACCTTAGAAAAATATTATGTGTCCCTCCTTACTGACCTGTGTAGTAGTCAAGAGGTTTCTCTCTCCTACTTCCAATTAAAATCACATTACCATTTGGTCAGATTAGGCTCAAACAACCATTTCCGTCCACTTTCATGAATCATTAGGAGTACAGGTGTGAGTTGTTGTTTTAGAGTTGACAGAACCAATCATTTTCATAGGATGTGTGCCCAAGATCAAACAAAACAAGCTTTTCAAACACACAAAAAATTTTCAAATTTCCCTTGATTTTCCCTTGCACTACTAAAGAGATGACACAACTTTATGACATCCACGATTACACTAGATAGCATGTGGATCCTATGAACAAACTAAAATTCAAAAACAACTAAAAAAGAACAAAAACAAATAAAGTTAAAAACTAAGAATAATAAAAGAGATAAAGTTGTTCCAACTACCCCCCTAATCTTGAATTCGACTATGGCCTCATAGTCAAAAACAAACTTAAAGATTGGAACAGTGATACCAGATCAGTCCTGTGGTGGTGGAGGTGGGTATTGCGGTGCCGTGGGGTCCCAAGATGGGTATTGCCCCTAGAAATTGGGATCATACTGGGGCATCAAAGGAGGCTGTGGATACCCCCAAAATAATTCTGGCTCCAGTAATGATCGTAAAACGGCTGCTGCTGCTGCTCCATCCTGTGCAGCCGATCATGGATGTTCTCCTGATTTGCAAAAAGAAGGTGCTCATTCTCGAAGATCGCATGCTGGTTGATGAAGAGCCGGTTGGTGGTATCTTGAATACCGGCACAGGCAGTTGTGTGGCTATGCTGCGTCTGCTAGATGTCTTGAAGCATTGTGTACATGCCCTGCATGGAATAGACATCCTCGCTTGGCTGCAAGGGCGGTGGTGGAGGCGGATGCGGAGAAGATGAAGATGCGCCTGGATGCATCCTAGGGCGCTTCCGGGGTGCTACTCGTGCTCGAAGAGGTGTAAGGGTCTCCTATTCCTCCTCAGCCTCATCGTCCTGTCCGTCGTCGCCGCTGTCATTTCCGCCTTCTTCATCGGAGTCGGCGATAGCTATGATTGGCCATCGAAAATGTTGTGCTCCCTCAATGTTGAAGACCGGATCAGGCAGCGCGCACTCCTGGTACGCTTGATTTACGTGGCAATGCGCAAAAGCCACGCCAGCTCGGAGAAGAACGAGATTGGCTCGGTGTAGATGTTGAAAGTTGACCTTGCTTCTCGTAGAAAGAGGAGTCAGCTGATCGAGATTCAAGCCCAAGTAGAGGGCTATCTTGGTGACAAGCCCCCCAAAATGAATCGGGGCTTTTCTCGTGCTCCTCTTCACCGCCAATACTCGTTGTAGAAAGAATGCACCCCAGTTGCATTCTTGGCGCTTCAGGAGCTGATATAAGAAGAAAAGATTCATCTCCTAAAATTTGCTTAGCGCCAGATCACTTCGAGCAAAGATGGTGGAACTCAACATCAGGTGCAATACCCGAACAAACGGGTGCTCGAAGTCGGCTACCGCAGCGTTGTGGTAGCTCACCGACCTCCCTTGTGGCACCGTCACCAACTCAGAGAAGAGAGCGTCGTAGTTGGTGCGGTTATCCGGCCTCCGGTGGTCGTACGGAGAATGATTCCAATTGAAGATCCTGTTGAATTGGCGAAGCGTGAGGATATAGTCACGGTTGTACAGCCGGAAAGACACCCGACCCTTTATCCATTCACGGTCGGTGGCGACGACGTCGTTGGGCACGACGCAGATGTCAAGTCACGCCATGAACTCCGCCACCAACTCTTTGTAGGTTGGCCACTCGCCGAAAAATGGTTGGCCATCAGCATGGTACTGTAACTCATCGGGCCTCCTGCTTGTACGTTTCGCCTGCCCCTGCAGAACATAGGCCAAATTGGCCTCGAATCCGAGGTCTCGGATCATTTCCCGGTCCACATACCAGGTGGGTTCGATCTTCCTTTTTAAGATCTCCTCATAGATCTTCTTCACCTCTGTGGAAGGATGCATCATGTGCGGCCGTGCAACTGACCCGGGAGGAGGTGGAACAAACTCCGGGATATCCTCCGGGTCCGCACGTGAAGAAGATGCTCCAGCGACGTGAACCATGTTGGCGACGAGAAAGGGATTAGAAAGAGAGCTCGGTGCAGAATGGAGATATGAATCTCCGCTCGGTGATGATCGTCGCCCGGTGATGCTGGTCTTCGCTCTTGGATGGCTCGGGGGAGTGCTCGGCACAAAGGGAGGAGATCACTCTGAAGGTGTGATGTCAAATGACGTAATGATTCTCCTTAAATAGACTTGGCCAGCGCTACTGTTAGCCCGTCGATACCATCGACGTGAGTCGATGGTATCGACGCTGGTCTTCTGCCCCTCACATGGTATCGACGGTCGTCGATTGCTGGATCTTGAAACACGGATCGCCGACGTGTCGATACCATCGACATGGGTTGATGGTATCGACGCTGCACCCGGATCGATGATGTGGAAGCTGCGATCGCCGTCAATTTGTTTGCGCGGATCGGTCACATGGATGGTCGATACCATTGACTCGGGTCGATGGTATCGACTTTTCTTCATTGCGACACCGTCACTTTGCATTTCAACCTGTAACCATGTCGATACCGTCGATGGTATCGAGTTGACTATGACATATCAGTCTGAACTTCTCCAGAGATCTCGATGGTATCGACGCCTGTGTCGATACTATCGACTTTTCCTTCTCGACCACCTGTAGGTATGTCGATACCATCAACGAGGCCGTCGATGGTATCGACTCAGAATGAAATATATAGTCGTCAACCTGTACCCTTGTCAATACCATCGACGAGTGTGTCGATGGTATCGACTCTGCCTCAGCCTGTACAATGAACAAACGGATCAAGGTATCTTTTTTACACTAAAAATTGAACAAAAATAAAGCAACCTACAATTATAAATAATCTATCCTAATGTACCGATGGTTGGGTTGCCTCCCAACAAGTGCCCTTATTTAACATCTTAGGCTAGACTGCTTCCGGGCATCTCAATCATCCAAAAGTGAAATGAGTTTGACCTCATTCACCTTCCTCTTGTAACTCTCCCCAAAATAGAGCTTCAGCCTTTGTCCATTCACCAAAAATGTGGTATCACCATCACGCACTAAGATCGCGCCGTGTGGTTTGACCTCTTCCACCACGAACGGTCCACTCCACTAGGATTTGAGCTTCCCGGGATGCAAATTGAGTCGTGAGTTGAACAACAAAACACTATCTCCCTTCTTGAATGTGCGCAACTTGATGTGGCGATCGTGGATCAGCTTTGTGCGCTCCTTGTATATCTGTGCGTTCTCATACGCCGTCATCCTTAGCTCGTCCAACTCATTCAATTCAAGCATCCTCTTTCTCCCCGCTTCATTGTAACTCAGATTTAGCCTTCTAAGCACCCAATGGGCCTTGTGCTCCAACTCAACCGGCAAATGACAAGCCCGGCCATACGCCAACCAAAAAGGCATGGTGCCTATAGGTGTTTTGTAAGCCGTCCTATATGCCCACAACGCATACGGTAGTAGGGAACTCCAGTTCTTCCTCGTGGATGCCACCGTACGCTCTAGAATCTTCTTAATTTCACGGTTTGAGACCTCCACCTGCCCTTGGGTCTGTGGGTGATATGGGGTACCTATGTTGTGCTTGACCCCATATTTCTTCAATAATGTCGAAAACTTTTGATTCCTAAAATGCGTATCCCCATCACTGATTATCATTCGGGGTACCCCAAACCTGCAGAAAATATTTTCCTTCACGAATCTGCACACTACAGTGGAATCATTAGTCCTTGTGGGTATTGCTTCCACCCACTTCGACACATAATCAACTGATAATAAAATGTATAAATTGGAGTTCGAGGACACAAAAGGTCCCATGAAATCTATGCCCCAAAGATCAAACACCTCCACTTCCTGAAACACATTCAGGGGCATCTCTTGTCGCTTTGAGATATTACCTGCACACTGGCAAGAATCACATTGCCTCAAAAAATCGTAGGCATCCCGAAACAAAGTTAGCCAATAGAGGCCACTTTCCAAAACCTTAGCTGCCGTGGGCGAGCTTGCATGGTGTCCTCCCGTGGGTGATGCATGGAAATGTTGGAGAACGCTCTCGTACTCCATTTCAGGAACACACCTGCGTAAGATATCATCCCTGCATTGCTTAAGAAGAAGTGGATCATCCCAAAAATAATATCTTAAATAATGGAAAAATCTTTTCTTCTCCTGATATGACGAATCTTTCGGGATGATCCCGCAAGCCAAATAATTTACAATCTCAGCGAACCAAGGATCTTTAGAGTTAATCTTCAAAAGTTGTTCATCCGGAAACATCTCGGTTATGGGTATATGTAAATCTTTTTCATCCACCCTTTCTAACCTAGACAAATGATCCGCAACAACATTTTCAATCCCAGATTTATCCTTGATTTTGATGTCAAATTCTTGTAAGAGCAAAATCCACCTAATGAGTCTAGGCTTTGCGTCTTTTTTCTCCATTAAGTATTTTATTGCGGCATGGTCAGTCCATACAACTACTTTAGATCCAATAAATACTGCCGGAATTTTTCAAAAGAGAAAACAACGGCGAGTAATTCTTTTTCCGTAGTTGTATAATTCAATTGGGCATCATTCAAGGTCTTTGAAGCGTAGAAAATCATGGCGGGCTTATTGTCAACTCGCTGCCCCAACACAGCTCCTACCGCAAAGTCCGAAGCGTCACACATTAGTTTAAAGGGTTTTGTCCAATCCGGTGTTTGAACAACCGGTGCAGAAATTAGCTTTTCTTTTAACACTTCAAACGCATGTAGACACTTATCATTGAAATAAAAAACTGCATCTTTCTCCAAAAGCTCGGATAGAGGTTTCGCGATTTTAGAAAAATCCTTTATAAATCGTCGATAGAACCCGGCATGTCCCAAGAAACTTCTTACCCCTTTTACTGAATTTGGTGGGGGCAATTTGGAAATGACCTCAATTTTTACTGGATCGACCTCTAAACCTTTACTAGAAACCTTATGTCCTAGCACTATTCCCTCATTCACCATCATGTGACATTTTTCCCAATTGAGGACCAAATGTGTGTCCTCACAGTGCTGTAAAACTTTGTCCAGATTATAGAGACATTCATCAAACGATGCACCATGCACCAAAAAGTCATCCATAAAAACCTTGAGACAACGTTCTACCATGTCAGAAAATATGGCGAGCATACAACATTGAAACGTCGCCGGTGCATTGCATAAACCAAAAGGCATGCGGCGGTACGCGAAAGTCCCATAGGGACAAGTGAAAGTAGATTTCTCTTGATCCGAAGGATCAATCGAGATCTGGTTGTACCCCGAGTACCCGTCAAGAAAACAGAAATGCGATCTACCGGCAAGACGCTCTAAGATTTGATCAATGAACGATAAAGGAAAGTGATCCTTTAGTGTGGCGGCATTCAAACGGCGGTAGTCAATGCAAACTCTCCACCCGGTTACCAATCGGGTGGTGACAGGTTCATTTAGCAAATTTTGGGTGACAGTAATTCCCCCCTTCTTAGGGACTACCTGTGTGGGACTCACCCATGTCGAGTCTGATATGGCGTAAATAATACCTGCAGCAAGAAGTTTAATGACCTCCTTCTTCACAACCTCCATCATGCTTGGATTGAGACGTCGTTGAGGTTGAATCACGGGCTTGGCTCCCTCCTCGAGCCGAATCTTGTGCAGGCATAGGGTAGGGGAAATCCCCTTGATATCTACAACGGACCACCCAAAAGCTCCCTGGTGGTTCTTCAGCACTTTCAACAGTTGCTCCTCCTCATCCGCACTCAAATAGGCAGAAATGATCACTGGTAACTTATCTTCCTCAGCTAGGAAGACATATTTGAGATGCGGTGGCAGCGGCTTTAATTCAAGATCCGGCGGGCTGATCAAAGATGATTGAAGCGGCGGGAGAAGTTCACCTAAATCTTCATAGTGCCTCAAATAGAAGCATGGAAGCATCTGAAGCATTTTAGCGCACTCCTTGAGTGAATTGCTCCGCATCCAATCATGTGCAATGTTTAACAAACACGCCTCCAATGGTAATTCCGAAAATGCATCAGAGATAGAAATAGAAATCACATCATCCTCTAGAAAAAGGGGAATGTCCTCATTCTCATCATTCGGGAACCCCACAGCTTTGCACAAAGAAATTACTTTGGTCTGCTCCATGATATCTACAGCCAAAGTTCCACTGTCCACCTTGCTTATCACATGAGCCATGTCCAGAAATGGCTTCCCAAGACAAAGTGAAATATTACTATCCAGATGTTTTACCATATTGCATTGTTCCTTTGCTTTAGATGACGCAGTACTTGAAGGCATGACCATCTCAAAGCGGTCATCAGCTATGCCCAAGGTCAAGCGACCTCTCCCCATCTCTAAGATCATGTCAGCTGCAGCTTGGAAAGGACGTCCAAGTAACAATTCGTTGCCATGTTCATCCTGCATCTCCATGACTACAAAATCTGCCGGAAAGACAAATCTATCCACCTTCACTAACACATATTCACATATTCCATAAGGTTTTACCACAGAGTTATCTGCCAATTGAATCGTCATATTGCTTGGCCGTGACTCCTTCAATCCCAGCTTTTTAAATGTAGAAAGGGGCATCAAGTTGATGCTTGCCCCTGAGTCACATAATGCTTCACCAAATTTAAACTTCCCAATATAACAAGAAATGTTAAAGCACCCGGGATATTGCCTCTTTGGCGGTAAAGTGCCCCTGGTGAAGGCACTCACTTGCTCCTTTAACACGACAACCTCTGTATCCGGAATTTTCCTCTTTTTGGTTATGACATCCTTTAGAAACTTCCCGTATGAAGGAATCTGCTCAATAGCTTCCAGTAAAGGGATATTGACTGAAAGCTTCCTAAAAGTGTCTAAGAACTTCTTGAACTGTGCATCTGCCTTCCTCGCTTTAGCACTATTTGGATACGGGACCGGAACAGCTTGTGCCCTTTGATGAGGTGGCACATAAGGTGTCTTTTTCTGAGATTCCTCCTCTGCAACCTGTTCTTCAGTATCATCTACATCTGTGTCCTCAACCTGCCCTGTGACTGGTATGGGCTGCTCCTCATTGGATTTACCTTCTTCTTCAGTTTGTGGTGTGCTTGTCTCGTCGGCCCTTGGATTCAACAATTTCTTGCCACTTCTTAGCAGAATATCCTTTGCTTGCTGATTTCCCCCGGGAACATTGGTATTCCCTGGAAAACCTGGATGTGCCGGCTTCTTCAAACTGGCGATCTCGGCTGCCATCTGTGCCATAGATGTCTCAATGGTCCTCATTTGAGCCCCATGGCTCTGCAATGTTTGCCCAAATTGATTCATGAACTCTCCTTGCTGCTTGATTTGCTGGCCAAACGTATTCATTAGCTCTTGATTTTGCTTTATAACCTGATTGAGCAGCTCCGTGCTCTTTTCTTCTGCTATTGGCGTGGGTTTGGCATCCGTATCCTGCAGAAAATTATTTGGATCCTTCCAAGAGAACTTTTTATCTTTTCTCCATGAATAGTCATTGTTCCTATATCCTTGTTGTTGTCTCATGTATTTGACTTGAGCCTCATCCTCGGACTCATTTTCCTCCTTTTGCAGTAGCTTCTTGGCGAGAAGATCCATCTTCTCATTCAGCTATTTCATTGCCTTGGACTCTCCTGCAACTTGAACTTGCTCTACCGGGCCTCTTTCTCTCTCACCCCAGGACTGCTTTCTAGCCATATTCTTGAGTATCTCCCAGCATCTGTTGTCTGTATTGTTCAGAAAGAAACCTGACCCAGCTGAATCCAGATTACTCCTATCATGCTCAGAGAGAGCAAAATAGAAGATCTTCACCTGCGTCTCTTTGTCCAACCCATGATGCGAGCACCTCCTCAACATAATCTGAAATCTCTCCCAGGTCTCTGAATATGTCTCACCGGCGTGTTGGGTGAAGTTATGAATCTTCCGGATCATGTCGTTAGTCTTCTCAGGAGGGAAGAACCTCTCAAAGAATACCTCCACCATATGGTCTCAGGACTCCACGAACTCATCGTCCACATTATGCAGCCACTCTCGCGCGGCTCCCGCTAAAGAACTCGGGAAGAGCTTAAGATACAGTGCATCCTGTGGAAACCGATCGATTTTTACCATCTCACAATTTTCAACAAACTGGCTGATATGCGCGACGGGGTCCTCATTCTTGAGCCCATGAAAAGCATTCAACTTGACCAGATTTATCAAAGCCGGATCAATCTTATATGTTGGTATGTTGATTGCCTGCTTCTTTATAGGCCCCTTGGAAGCTGATGCGGAAGAAGCCTTGATCTTCTCCCATATGGTCTATGCGTCGGCCATCTCTTCTTGTTCAAATTCAGAATCTATCTCTTCTTGGTGTTCCTGCTCATTAAAATCTTCGTCCTCAGGTCCCGACAGCGGAACCTCGGGTGTGGGATTCGCGTAGTCAGTATTGCGCGTTTGCACCATACACAACACCTGAAATAAGAAAATTCAGTTCAGTACAGTGCTTTGATGAGTATAAAAATGAACGAACAATAGAAAGAAAATATTTGAAGTTGAATGAAAATTATAAAAAAAATGTGGCCTAGAGTGGCCGCTCGTAGCACTCGAAGTGCCAACAATTTCTCCGTATCCCCGGCAACGGCGCCAAAAAACTTGACGTGTATTTTACTACGCGCTAAAAATGCAAGTGTACGCGTCGAGTAGTATAGGCCTTGTGAGGCCCGAGTCGAACACAGGGATACTCGGAAATGTTGGAGACTCCTACTAACTATTTGCGATCAGCTAAGCCGAATAACAAATTGGGGTTGTTGAACAAAATTAAAAGAAAATAAAAATAAAACAAAGCAAACAATCGATTAAAGGTTAATTTAATCAATTCAAAAGAATATCTTTAGGATTGTAGTTTCACCGCGGGTTTTCATTGTATTAGGTTTTATATAATGCCTCAATCTTCTCTCTCTATCCGGGTAATGGCCTGAAAATAGAATTGCCCACTGTCGTGGTGCAATTCACTACTTAGGTTTAGGTCGGTTCCACCATCGTAGTAACCTATCCCCTAAATTGAGTGCATTAAGAACGATCTCTCAGTATCCACCATTAATTTTACACCACCTTGGTCAAGGGATTTATCGATTAACGTAGATTTCATCTCTTTTCAACCGTTAATCCTTCTTTCAAAGTGATTAAGGGCATTAGGTTATTATTATGGTGATCAAGCATAACAATATATGGAGAAAACGAAACTATACCACGGATTTAAGAGAGAAAATATGAATTACTATTATAAAACTGTCATACAATGAATCCCTGGGCTACTCCCGGTCCTAAAGATGAAGGGGATTAGCCCCGCATGTTCATCTCAAACAAGTACAAGGTAGAGATAGGGGAAATCATGTGAAAAATGTGAAATGAAAGAGAAAACCCCTGAATGGAGAAGAACCGGTTGATCCTTTGCGTGGAACACATGCTCTCCCACCTTTCGGTGGTGAAATCCATCTTCTACGGCGTCCGGATCGACTGGTATGAGATTCTGGCCTCCGTTCTCCTCTCCACTGCTCCTCGGTACTTGTGCAATGGCTAATCCGATCCTCCACTCGTCTGGGCGACCGTCCTTAGGTTTAATTCCCTAATTAGGTCGTCAATTAACTCCAGCCGTCCGATTGGGACCATTCTAAATCCAACGCATATCTGACGGTGTCGATACCATCGACGCGGGTCGATGGTATCGACCCCGTGTGGTAGCGGCAACCCTTCTTTTCTTTCGTCTGAGTTCCTGATGCAGTCTCGATACCATCGACTTGGGTCGATGGTATCGACTTCCTGTAGGCGTCGGTTTTGTCGTTTTGCGTCGCTGTAGCCTCCGCGCGTCGATGGTATTGACTTGGTGTCGATATTATCGACTGCTTCTTCGCCAACAACCTGAAGGTGACTCAATACCATCGACATCCCTGTCCATAGTATCGACGCTTTGCTGCTCCTCTCGGCTGACAACCTGTGACCATGTCGATGGTATCGACTTCCGTCGATGGTATCGACGGAAGCAAATACTTGTTTGTCCTGAAATTCAAAGACAAGATCACATAAATTCACACAAATAATGATATTTTGACAATTAATTCTCAAAACAATGAAATAAAGGGGATTTGACATAAAATAGTGAGAAAGACCAAAGTAGATGAATTATGCAACATTAACCATAAAAATGACTAATAAAAGCATAAACCACATATCAAACAGGTCTATAAATGCGACTTAAAATCATCGCATCAGAACTCCTAAATTAGTAACATATATTATTCTTTGTGCACCCAAATATCTTGTGAATCATGTATGCGCCCTAAGGTGATTAAATGCCTAAATCTTTACTAGAAATATGACCTAGTATGTATGTTGATATATGAAGCTCTAGTTAAGACTTCAAGATTGACCCCTAATTAATACAATATAACATAATTAAATTGTGCATTTGTATTGTTGCAGGTGTTGTTGACTTCTTGTTGATTTTGCATATATTTCTTATTCAACCTTCTAGTGAGGTATAATATTCTCACTCTCCCAATGTGCCATTAGGCTTCATTTTAATTCAAATCTTTGATATATGGAATCATGGTTTATTTATTATTTAGTATTTACTGACAAGCATTAAT
Organism: Alisma plantago-aquatica; assembly: GCA_963693085.1. Classification (NCBI taxonomy): domain Eukaryota; kingdom Viridiplantae; phylum Streptophyta; class Magnoliopsida; order Alismatales; family Alismataceae; genus Alisma; species Alisma plantago-aquatica. The sequence goes on along the minus strand of OY856409.1, from coordinate 659,507,745 downwards.
GAACTTAATTAATTAGATTTGTACTTAGTTTTTCTGGGATTTTGTAGTTGATTAATATTGATTAATCAGGGTTAATGATGCATGAATGAATTTAATTAATTGATAGTGTTTTCTTTCTTTCTTTCTTTCTTTCTTTCTTCTTCTTCTTCTTCTTCTTCTTCTTCTTCTTCTGATGATGATGATGATGATGATGATGACGACGATGACGATGATGATGCTCCAGTTGCCACCATTGTCCACCGCCTGCACCTCCTCTGCTTCACCTCTAGCATCGGCCACCTTCACCTTCAGCCCGACCACCTCCACCTCTGGCTGCCGCCACCACATCCTGCTCGGTCCACTAGTGCGGTGAGTGGTTAATTAATTATATTTGTACTTAGTTTCTCTAAGATTGTGTAGTTGATTAATATTGATTAATCAAGGTTAATGATGCATGAATGAATTTAATTAATTGATAGAACTTTCTTTATTTATTTCTTTCTTTCTGATGATGATGACGATGCTCCAGTCACCGCCATTGGCCACCGCCTGCACCTCCTCTTCTTCACCTCCAGCGTCGGCCACCTTCACCTCCAGCCCGGCCACCTCCACCTCCGGCCGCCGCCACCACAACCTGCTCGATCCACCAGTGTCGTGAGTGGTTAATCAATTAGATTTTTACTTAGTTTCTCTAAGATTGTGTAGTTGATTAATATTGATTAATCAAGGTTAATGATGCATGAATGAATTTAATTAATTGATAGTGATTTCTTTGTTTATTTCTTTCTTTCTTTCATTCTTTCTGATGATGATGATGATGATGACCCCGTATGCACCCATAAGATCTATTTTTGACATTCAAAACTGAAAGGCAGAGTACTACAAAGCAGTGTGGTAATAGGAAAGAGCATACATAACAAATTGTTATTGACTTATGAAACTAGAAAACTCATAGGAGAGGGGAGAGGCAGCCCCACCTTCATTTTCTTGCCGGCGGTTGAGGCCGAGAAATGGTAGCACGAAGAGAAGAGAGTGGAGATCAAAGTAGGGAGAAGCGGAAAGGGCTAGAGATATTGAGGATGTGATTGGTTGAAGGCCCTATGTGTAGGAGTGCGAAATGGGAAGAATGTGCAGAGAGGCGGGAGAGAAATTTTGATGTAGGTACTTGTGCCCACGTCGGCAGAGGTTTATTGTTGGTGCATGCGAACCAAAGCAACATGCATGCACATCTCTCACCTCCACCCATGACCACCACTAACTACCAACCACCTCTCACACCTCAAGCACCACTTAGGTATGGTGTAATTCTAATAGGACTTGTAATTCTAATAGGACTTATCAAGTCTAGGTCCCTAGGGTAAGTGGTATGGTGGAAGGAGGGTTAGGGTGGAGGGCCAGGGGAGGGTGAGGCGTGTGGTAGGGTGGGAGGAGGGTAGGGGTGGGGTAGGGTGGAGGGCCAGGGGAGGGGGAGGGTAGGGGTGGGATAGGTGGGAGGAGTGAGGGCCAGCGGAGGAGGGTAGGGGTAGGATAGGTGAGATGAGGATCAAGGAAAACACAAAAGCAGAGGGAAGAAGGGGCTTTTATTAGTATGTCTTACATGGTACCCTAGTTTGACATATATGGCTAATGTAAGGATTAGTGTAGATAGTTTAACAAATACAATGAATAACTTAGTGCAACGAATAACTTAGTTATCATCCTCATCATCCTCATCATCATCAATTATTTCTCATACATGAATATGAAATAACCCATCGTTGTTGTGTGTTGTTAGTACTTACATTTATATTACTTTTTCTCAATATTTTACATTGTTGTAGGCATAATGGCTTGGGCCTCTACCCCAATGTTACTATGCCCTATTGAAGAATATTTGTACATCATTCTAGATGATCATTCATTAGCACAACTCACTATACCTAAACATTGGCATTATCTAAATGGAAGATGCTACACGGCTGGTGAAGTGACCCTAAATTTTAAAATTTCAACTTATGTTATCGAGGTTAAGTATGATGTTGATGGGAATCTTATATCCACATACAGTTGGTGCGAGTGGGTTCAGAAGATGCTATTGGGCTGTAGTGATAATATTTTTCTTCGTCTGATTGGTCATAATACCATCAAGGTTTGGATAACCAACATCAACAACGAGACGCCCGATCATCTGGTCCGATTTGAGTACTCCACAGAGGATAGCGATGACAATGATGATGATGGTGATGATTGCTGATTCTGGACCATGTTGTTGTTGTTTAAGTTGTGTATCTAGTCTAGTGTCTCTCTCTTTTCAGTTATTTTATTTATGCACATGTTTAGGGGTATAACAACCCCCTTGTTTAGTTACTATTTTGGACAACAACACCGCTACATGTTCATGACTATATTATGATGATGATGATGATGGAACGACATGTTTCTACATGTGTGTACATAAAAGCCTTTAGCGTCGGTTATTTAAGCTCTTTAGTGTCGGTTTCCAAGCGATCCAAGTGGGTGCCGCTAAAGGGGGACACCTTCAGCGTCAGATCCAAACCGACGCCAAAACCTTTTTCGCCACCAAAAAACTCCAGCAAAGGGACTATATGCGTCGGTTGTTTAGTAAAAACTGACGCCCAAACTCTTCCCACCACCAAAAATGCACCAGCAAAGGGACTATAGGCGTCAGTTGTTTACTAAACAACCGTCGCCAAAACTCTTCCCGCCACCAAAACACGCCAGCAAAGGGATTATAGGCGTCGATTTTCTAAGCGAAACTGACGCCACATCATCTGAACTGACGTTGTTTTTGTGATAATAACTGACACCCTATCCCCTATCTGCCACCACGGCCGTGTTGGTCACATAGACGTCAGTTGTAGGTGGAAAACCGCCGCCGTATATAATATGTGTCGGTTTTGTTCAAATAACCGACGCCTATGGTTTTTTTTCTGTCAGTCTACAGACCTGTTGTGGCTGGTCACAGGATGAGAAACTTGTAGTTCAGTTATGAACTGCAGGTTTTATGACATCCATTGATATCAGCCAACAACAGGCCACAAACCTGCAAAATTAACATGATGGACAATATTATATATATGTGATTCACACTCATGTATAAGAACATTTAATTCATATTATTGTTTTTCATCACACGCATGTAGAAACTAGTAGCAACTTGCAGTTCCATTTATTTCATCTCTTTTCACATTCAGACACATGTAGAAACATTAATGTATTGATGATTTTCACACACATATGACAATTCATAAAAATTCATTCACATTCACACAAAATTAATTATGAGAACAAAGTTATTCTTTATTCATCATTGTCATCATTGTCAACAAAATCATATTAAGGAGCCATGAAACAGCAAAAGAAGCCACAATAAAGCGAAGCATGATACATATACAATACATAAAGTGCAGCAAGCACAAGTGTTTCAGATTCATATAACAACATGACAGACTAACACATATATAGTGCATAACAACAACAACGCCGAATTTACATACAACACTAGCTTAGTACATATATAGTGGGACTAAGGTGACGATCCCACCTGCTAAAATAGGTTACCGACAACTACATGTTATGACTGGGAGGTCGTGATTCAGCAACCGTATGCATTAGCAGGAGAACAAACAGATTTCACCACGAGTTAACATTGAAGAAGGTCTACTAACCTACACTGAGCTAAACAAGTTTATCAGTACTAGCCTAAGGCACAAGTACCGTTCGTCGGGACAATGACGGTTGTGGAAGCTTAGTGGCCACTACACGTTGAAATCTATTTATCCTCCTGCTAATGCATACAGTTGCTGAATCACGACCTCCCAGTCATAACATGTAGTTGTCGGTAACCTATTTTAGCAGGTGGGATCGTCACCTTAGTCCCACTATATATCTATATAACCTTAGTGTGGGATGCTTGCTTTCTCTCCAACTGTTTTGCTTTGGATTTACAAAGCAATGTCGATGGCCTGCATAGCTATGTCATGGCCGTCCTGCATAGCCTGTAGTCTTTGACAAACGCCTGCAAATTAAATAGAATTGCTATTAACTAGTATCCTAAAAATTTGATAAAAAACACACTTACATAATATAATTATAAATGAACATATAGATAGAAACCTCAGAGATATATTCTTAAAACTTACATTGTCAGTCGGTGCAAGCACGTCCTCACCCTCACGGTGATCATCAGCACGGTCATCATGGGAACATAATAAAAATATAAACATCCATGCCTCTAATATTGTGATCTTTTATCAATTAACAATCCTTCATTATGATACCCGCGAACATACAAGTCATTGTGATCCCCAGCTTCAATGTTTAGTGGTGTTGGCAACCCAACTGAGAATGGATTGGAGTCATCATACTTATCATAGTACTCTTCTTCATCTATAGGATCTTCAATGAACTGTCTTTTACCATGAAGAACAATCGACCATTTATCATTTGCAGGATGATCGATATAAAATACTTGTTTTGCATGTGATGCCAATATGAATGGTTCACCCTTCTCGCCAATCTTTTCAAAGTTCACTAACGTGAAACCCAATTCATCCACTATAACTCCTTTGTTGTTGTCAACACAATTACATTTAAAGAGCGGAATTCTGAAATCTACATAGTCAAACTCTCATATGTCTTCAATGACACCGTAATATGACATTTTAGCTTCATGTGGACTTTTATCCTTTGCACTTGCAAAAAATAATGAAGACGCTTGAAGGGTGACCCCGCTATTTTGGACGACACTCTTATCATCTTGACGCTTTGTGTAATATGAGAAACCATTTATGTCAAACCCTTCATAAGACATAACATTCAATTTTGGTTTAAAGGTGAGGCATTTGATGGTTTCAGTAACATTATCTGGTGTTTGAGATAGTTGATGTAAGACTTTATCTTCAAACCACTTAATAAATGTCTTGTTATGCTCTCTAGCAAGCCACATTGAATTGGATCGAGGATATTATCTCTTGATGAAATTGGTATGTTCCTCGATATAAATGCTCACTTCTTCGATGTTGTGTAAAATATACAAGTGGCCTTGCTCCAACTGCTCACGGCTGATTACTTTCACCCGTGATCCCAAAACTCCTTTGCCAAAATGCTCCTCAATATTCTTGTCATTCACGGGAGCGTCATTACCACTGAGAAAGTCATTGCAAAAATCCATAACCTCTCTCACCACATAACTCTCAATAATACTCCCTTCAGGCCGATAACGGTTTCGAACATCACCTTTAAAAATGCTCATGTATCGTTCAAAGGGATACATCCAATGCAAGAAAACTGGTCCCAACATTTTCACTTCCCTAGTCAAGTGGACAACAAGATGTACCATGATATCAAAGAACGACGGAGGAAAATACATCTCAAGCTGACATAGGGTAACAACCACTTCTCTTTGCAAATTATCAAGAGTATCAGGGTCAATAACTTTGCTGCACAGACTATTGAAAAAGAAACAAAGTCTGGTGATTACAAACCTCACATGCTTCGACAATATAGATCTGATTTCCACAGGCAATATTTGTTGCATTAGAATGTGACAATCATGAGATTTAAGACCTATCAACTTCAGATCTTTCATTGATACCGATGTACAGATGTTGGATGAGTAACCCTGTGGCACCTTAACATTTACCAAGCATTCACAAAATGCTTTCTTCTCCTTTCTAGACAACATGTAACAAGCGGGAGGTAAGTATGTTCTCCGATCGCTACTAACTACTTCTGTTAATTCTGTCCTTATTCCCATTTCACGTAGGTCCATCCTGGATTTTATCCCATCTTTAGTCTTACCTGGTATATTCAACAGAGTACCGATGACGCTATCACATACATTTTTCTCAACGTGCATGACATCGATACAATGCCTGACTGTCAAAGAACTCCAATAAGGAAGATCCCAAAATATCGACTTCTTCTTGAATAAAGACTTGTCACTCCTTGTGGCCATCGTACATTGTGATCTCTTACCAAATTCATTGGTGATGTCTTTCACTCTTTCATAAATATCCTCCCCTGATATAGGTTTAGGTGCACTACGTTCCTCATTCCGTCCATTAAATGCTTTGCGCAACCTACGATATAGATGAAATTTTGGAAGAAACCTTCGATGACCAAGATATACAGTCTTGCCGCCGTGTTTTAGTCGTATTGAATCAGTGTTCTCTTCACATATAGGACACACTTTAGATCCTTTGACACTATATCCAGACAAATTCCCATATGCTGGAAAGTCATTCACAGTGCAAAACAACATAGCGTGCAAACAAAATGTCTCTCTTCGTGAAGCATCATAGGTCATCACATCTTCACCCCAGAGTTTCTTTAAGTCATCAATCAGAGGTTCAAGATAAACATCGACATCATTTTCAGGGTTTTTAGTGCCCGATATCAACAATGACAACATGGCATACTTATTTTTCATACACAACCAGGGAGGAAGATTGTATATAATAAGCATGACTGGCCAAGTGCTATGTTGGCTGCTCAATGTCCCGTATAGATTCATCCCATCTGTACAAAGCCCAAGTCTTAGATTCCTGTCCTCTTCACCAAATTCAGGGTATAATAAATCAATCTTCTTCCACTGTGGGGAATCAGACGCATGTCGTAGGATCCCATCATTATTTTTCTTAACATCTGCATGCCACCTCAAATTCTTCACATCTATAGGATTGGCAAACAAGCATTGAAACTGTGGTATTATAGGTAGATACCACATCACCTTGGCGGGAGAACTAGTTTTGGACTCCCCCGAAGTCGTCAATTTATACTTTGACGCACCACATTTCGGACAATCTTTCAAATCCACATAGTCCTTTTGAAATAATACACAATCATTCTTGCATGTGTGTATCTTCTTGGCCTCCATTCCCATTGGGCACAACAATTTCTTTAACTGGTATGTTGAGATCGGCAGTTCGTTTCCTTCAGGAAGAATTTCTTTCAAAAAAGACAACGATGACGTGAAGCTTTTGTCGCTCCATTGATTGTTAGCTTTCAGTTTATACAATCTCAACACAACGCTAAGCTTCGTAAACTTACAACCCGTGTATAATGGTATCTCAGCATCATGCACAATGTTTCTAAACATGGGAGGTGGATCGGTGTGCTCTACCCCACAACTATCCAACATCGCATCACCGATGTCTACTGGAACTGGTTCATTCACATCTACATCATCGGAGGCAATTTCTTCTTCCACACAAGCACTGTTATCGACATCCACTGGTTTCAGGTTTGAAATCTCTCCATGCCAGTGCCATTCTGTATAGCCTTGTACAATCCCGTTGAACATGACATGACTTCTAATTTCGTCACCAGTACTGACTTTCAAGTTGTTACCGCAATGCCTACATAGACAGTAGAACCTATCTCTAGGTTGTTTCCTATGTTCCTCAGCAAATCTAATAAACTAATAAAGACCAGAAATAAACTCTGGGGTGCAGCGATTGCGAATGGACATCCATGATCTATCCATTCTATGATCAAAGAGAAAATAAGTATATATTACAACAAGATTAGGGTCTAGGGTAAACGGATTAGAGTTTATGGTTAAAACTTTAGGGTTTATAAATGTGATGTCATTATTATATATAATAAATGTGTACCACCTATCCCATTCTTGAACACCTAATCTCACTAGTAAGTGTATAATGTGTATTGGGCTTTCAAAAAAATTTCGGCAGCATTTCCCCGCTGTTCTCCAAGTACATATGTACTTAGAGAACAAACGGGGAAATGCTGCCGAAATTTTCTTGAAAACCCAATACACATTATACACTTACATCCTAAGTGATATTATGTGGCAACACATCCCACTATCACACAGACAATGAGGTGTTACGCGAAAATGTGCGGAAAACACCATAAACCACATATTACCAAAAACACGGGTTAATTAAAACCGATTGTAGAGAGTGGATAAACTGAGAAACTATTACATTTAGGTCCTCATCCTGCAAGGAAATAGGTTATATAAACATTTACAAGTCTTGATACGTGTCCACAACTTAGGAGATCAGCTGTCTTGTCATCACATGAGTTCATCACCTGTTTATACATACATAACGGCCCACATTCGAACAACAGTAGGATATACAAAACATCAACAGTGGGGTGAGACACACAGTCCCAGTGAGAAACATAACTCCCCTCCGAAACTACAAAACCTCAGAAAGATAAAGCAACAACAGCAGATAACTGATAAGAGGTATAACAAGAGTAGTTTATAAAGTAAAGCTATTCATACCATTAAACTTACCAGATGTACGGAAGGCATATCACCAATATTTCTTTTATGGAACATGATTAACAAGATAAGATTTATAAGGTCTTACCACATAACACACGAACGTATGAGTAACTTCAAGGTATAGCAAGATTAACTATACAAGCAAGGCCTCAACCAATGTTTCGTGTTTTTCCTTAAGCAGTAAGTATTATACAGCTGGATTATGTATTATTATGCCCTGAGGAAGTGAGCCGTACCACTCAAATCCAACCGACGGCTGCAAAACCTGGAGTCGGTGCCATACAAGGTAAATGGAAGAGCCGGACTCCACGACCTCCCACCTCGTGGTCAGTGCATGAGAACCAAAGCAGGACCGTAGTCTCATGCTTAAGTGGCCTCAGCCACAGGGTCATCTCCATAGGCTACCCTTCCTCTAGCCCACCTTGGTACATGTCACAACGCTAGTATATCTAAGCCACGGACCAATTCACCGTGCTCTGAGCCACGAACGCATTCATGCTCCCATATCACATATCCTGAGCCATGGGCCTGTTCACCATGCTCATACACAAATCTCGAGTCTGCAACCGTAGCTGCACTCGATTCCCTCTCTATTTTAGGCTAGGAGAAACCTCGCATATTCAACAATATGCGCTCCAGGTTAACCCGCAAGAGAACCCGTTTCACCATCACCAGCTCTTGACGATGATGGATCTATGTCCAGGGCAAACTACATGATATGTTCCACTGTGATTAATTAGTATCTTTTATGTGGATTGCAAGATTCAACCAAGCTGTATAACATGCAAACTATAACAAGAATAAACAACATGAAACTCAATATTATACTTTTATTGTAATCAACATCATCCTGATCCATCACAAGGATCCAACATTACATGTTATCACTTGGCTTCTTTCCAATCATCCAGATCCATCTCAAGGATCATCACATTGCCATGGGATCTCAACCCCTTATCACATAGTGCCATTGCCTCTCAAGGCATTCTTATCAACTTAGGCACTTTAGCCAAACTTAGGTCCTCAGACCAAAACACATCATGTATGTTATCTCATCATCAAGAGTAATTATCAAAGCAATGTTACTCAAACATATATATATACCTCATAGCCCTTTACCTGGATATGCATCACCTGCATGGTTAGCATGTACAATCGTCATGGATTAATAGAAAGAATTATATTATCAACATAGGGCAACATTGATGATTATATGCTTAACATTCATGCCTCAGCCTGTGACCATAGACATAGGTCAAATCATCATGCAAAGCATCTTATATGCTTATCATTTCCTTAGCGTTATACAGATAATTCAAGATGATCATAAACACATGTATTATCATGGCAAGATACATAGATGTAATCTACTATCACGATTACAATCAAGCATGTCAAGGGTTACTATCAAAACCAACGTGATTCATGAATAAGAGCTAGCGTGTAGGTTTTCCATAAGAGACAAGACCCTCACTAGAAGTGCCCACTACCCTCACAAGAAGTGTGACAGGTAGGGCACCCTCACTAGAGGTGTATCGGGCAGGGTACTCTCCCCTATCGTCCATTACTCAATGAATACCAGCACATATCGGCCAAGCATAACAGTAAGGGCGTACCATGCAGCGCTGTGTTGTGCAGCAGGATCTATCGTGCGGCTGAGCCCAAGGGGCGTGTCGTGCAAGGTGTATCATGCACCATTTCGTGCAACGCTTCGTCGGGAATCAAGGATAATAGCCAACCAAACGTGCAACTAGCCAAAGAAGCTTGTCATGCAACGGTGTTTCGTGCCTCATGGCATATCGGTCAGCACATGTATCGCGCAATAAGGTGTCGTGCAACGCCCATCAAGTGTCGTGTTGTCGGCTGACACACATAGAGCTAAGGCCAAAGGGTGACGCCCACCACAGGCTAGCTAGCAACGCTCCACCACAACAAGGCATAATGATACCAAACCATCACATAGGCTAAGGGTATCGGGCAGGTTACTCATCAAGGTGTGATGCCTGACACACACTCAATGTAGGGACCAAGTGCAACGCCCGACACAACCACAACATGTGTCGTCCAAGGCTCAAGATCAAGAGGGATATCGGGTAGCACCTCCCCCAAGATCATAAAGGTCAAGATGCAACTCCACAAGGTCGTCATCAACCTCAAGCACAAGGGCACCAAACCCTAATGGCTCAAGAAGATGGCTCACCTCTCAACAACGAAGAGAGAGGGGTCTTGCACATCTCTTATCACCAATTGGGAAACAACAAGGAACAACTCTAACAAGGTTTACAACCACCACAAAGCTCACCTTTCAAGTCCATGGTGAGAGGAGGGTGTTGCTCAAGCAACTAGAACACAAGCTCACCTCTCAACTTAAAGGAGAGAGGGGTATTGCCCATATTACTAGAACTCAAGCTCACTCCGCTAGACCAAGGAGAGAAAGGGGTATTGCTCACCATGAAACCCTAGAACACATGGTTCGGCCAACAAGAAGCAACTAAGGAAGAAACTATACTAATAACATGCATAGTCTATAAGATCATAGCAACATATAAGAACATAAAAGAAGGTAGTGTAGTTAGGGTTAGGAGTTATGTAACCCTCCTTAAGCAAGCTCCAAGCTCCTAGCTCCAAGCATCACCAAGGAAGAAGAGCAAGGCACTCTAGGGTTCGACCACCACTAGAGGAAGAAGGAGACTCCAAAGAGGATCGGCCACCAAGCTTGCAAAAGAGGAGAGGGATGTCGTGCACCATGGGAGAGGGAGACTAAGGAACTAAAGGGATCCTTAGCAAGGGAAAGGAAACGCATATATAGAAGGGGATGGAGGAGAAACCAAGGGAAGACAAGGAAAGGTGTCGCCCACCTAGGGATATTTGTCCATGTGTAAAGCCACCACTCTAACATGCCCTAAACACATGTCCAAGGCCATTGCCACATGCAAGCATCAAGAATCAAGTGTCCACTAGTGGTGACACAAATGAGGTCAAAGAGAGTCAAAGAGGGTCCATGGGCGACACACCCTGGGCGACACACCTTGACTGACACAAGCATGCTCTTTCCCGACACAAGGTCCAAAGAAGCAAAGGCAACACACCACAAGGCCCAACAAGGCTCAACCAAGCCCAAAGAAACTCAAGCAATGAGCCCAAACCTTCCTCTCAACACTAGAGGAAGCAAGGAGAGGGAGGAACACCTCACAAGATGACAGACTTGCCCACAAACCCTAAACTTGGGTTAATTGCAAGTAGCACCTCCAACTCTCAACAAAGCACCAACAAACCCTAATCACCATCAAAGGTGATTAGCAAGCAACTAAGCATCAGGGTTAAGCAAAGCAAACAGGATAATCCCTAAACGGAGGTCAGGGTCCTTACAAGATAACCCCCTACAAAGGGATTTTGTCCTCGAAATCCGAAGAGAAAAGTGAGGGATACTTCCTCCTCATCTCTTCATCAAGCTCCCACGTGGCTTCCTCAATGCCATGATGATGCCAAAGAACCTTCACAAGAACCAGGTCCTTCCTCTTCATCTTCTTAACTCTTCTGTCAAGGATCGCCACATGACCTTCCTCGTAGGTCACATCCTCATCAAGCTCAACCTCATCTGGCTGGATCACTATTCCTATGTCCGGATGACTTTTCTTCAGCATACTGACATGGAACAGTGGATGTAACCTGTGCAACTCTGGCGGAAGTTCTAACTCGTAATCTACCTTGCCAAAACGTGCTATGACTGGGTATGGTCCCATATATCTAGGTGCTAGCTTACCCTTCCAGCCAAACCTTAGCACACCTTTCCACGGCGAGACTTTAAGATACACTTTGTCTCCTACCTGGAATTCCAAAGGTCGTCAGCGATTGTCTGCATAAGACTTATGCCTGTCCTGTATGACTTTCAACTGTTGCTGTATCACCTTGATCTTTTCCATTGTCTAATGTACGAACTCAGGACCCAAAAGCTGATATTCACTAGACTCATACCAACACAAAGGAGATATGCACATCCTTCCATATAAGGCCTCATAAGGAGCCATGTCAATGCTTCGCTAATAACTATTGTTGTAAGCAAACTCTATCAAACTGAGATGTACATCCCAACTTCCTAGTAACTACAAAACACAAGCTCGAAGGAGATCCTCCAAAGTCTGAATAGTCCTCTCAGACTGTCCATCTATTTGCGGGTGGAAGGCGGTGCTGAAGCTCAACTGTGTTCCCAACGCCTTGTGCAACTGTTCCCAGAAATGACTTGTGAACTGAGGACCTCTGTCTAAAACTATCGTCACTGGCACACTGTGCAAACGTACTATCTCATCCACATATACTCGAGCGAGCTTCTCGACTGTATACATTGTCTTTACTGGTATGAAATGGGAAGACTTCGTCAATCTGTCCACTACTACCCAAATGGAATCATGATTCCTAGTTGTCTTAGGTAGACCAACTACAAAATCCATGGTTATGTGATCCCATTTCCGCTGCGGTATCGGCGAGGGTTGTAACGTGCCTGCCGGCTTTTGATGCTTAGCCTTGACTTGCTGACAAACCACACACTTAGCCATGAACTCTGCTACTTCTTTCTTCAAGTCGGGCCACTAATACAAGTCCTTCAGACTATGATACATCTTGGTGACTCCTGGATGCATAGCATACATCGACATATGTGCTTCCTCGAGCACTAACTTCCTCAGATCATCAGCATCGGGGACCACCATCCTATCACGATAGCAAACTAGTCCATCCTTGGACTCGTGGAACCCATCACGCTTTTCGCTACCGAACTCTGATCTGATCAACTGTATTGTATCATCTGTTTGCTGTGCATCTCTGATCTGCTGTCTCAGTGTAGGCTTGACTTGCATCTATGCTAAAAGTCCAGCTAACAAGGAAACTTCCATCCGCACATTCATTTGCCGCAAGGAAACAAGCATATCCCGTCTATGGCATACCAGGGAGCTCAAATGTGCCTTCTTTGAAGGAAAAGAAGAAGACTTTCAGCTAAGCGCATCAGCCACCACATTCACCTTACCAGGATGATACTCGATGGTGCAGTCGTAATCATTGATTAACTCCATCCATCGACGTTGTTGCATGTTTAACTCATGCTGCGAAAAGATGTACTTCAGATTCTTATGATCCGTAAAGATCTGACACACTTCCCCGCAAAGATAGTGTCTCCAAATATTTAACTCATGAACCACTGCTTCCAACTCCAAATCATGAGTCGGATAGTTCTCCTCATGTTTCTTAATTTGTCACGAAGCAAAAGAAACCACATGATCTTCTTGCATCAGCACACAACCTAAACCTTTCATGGAAGTATCGCAGAAAACAACATAGCCCTTTCCAGGCTCTAGCAGGACTAACACTGGAGCACTGGTCAACTTTTCCTTCAAACTTTGGAAAGCCTGCTGGCAATGATTATCCCAGATAAAAGGTACATCTTTTCTGGTCAACTTTGTCATCGGCAACGCAATCGCACTGAAGTCCTTGATAAACCTCTGGTAGTATCCTGCCAAACCTGGGAAACTACAAACTTCTGTCGGCATCTTCGGCTGTTCCCACTCTGCAACGGATTCCACCTTCTTCGGGTCCACTTTGACTCCTTCAACAGATATCACATGACCCAAGAAGGTCACCTCTTCCAACCAGAACTCACACTTACTGAACTTGGCATATAACTGATGTTGGCAAAGAAGAGTCAACGCTAGTCGAAGATGTCACTCATGCTCTAGCCTGTCCCGACTATAGATCAAGATGTCATCTATAAAGACTACAACAAACTGATCTAGGAACAGACGGAACACTCTATTCATCAGATCCATGAAAGCAGTAGGTGCATTGGTTAGTCTGAACGGCATAACCACAAACTCGAAGTGACCATACCTCATCCTAAAAGTTGAATTTGGTATGTCATCCGCCTTAATCCTCAACTGATGATATCTGGACCGTAGGTCGATCTTTGAAAACATTGTCACACCACGCAACTGATCGAACATATCATCTATCCTCGGTAACGGGTATTTGTTCTTGATCGTGACCTTGTTCAACTATCGGTAATCTATACATAACCGCATCGATCCGTCCTTCTTCTTAACGAACAACACTGGAGCACCCCAAGGTGACGTACTCGGTCGGATGAAACCTTTCTCCAACAACTCTTATAACTGCTTCTTAAGCTCTGCCATCTCTACTGGAGCCATCCTATACAGTGTCTGTGCAACTGGCTATGTTCTTGGAACCAGATTGATCTCAAAATCAATCTCTCGGGGTGGAGGAACACCAGGGAACTCATTAGGAAACACATCCTCGAACTCTCGGACAACCGACACCTCCTCAAGGCTAGGACCTTTCGCCTTGGTATCCACAACGGTATCCACAACGTGAGCTAAGAATGCCTTACATCCTTGCCGTAGCAACTTCTCTGCCACCATAGCTAATACTAGACACGTCGGGAGAATCTTCCTATCTCCTTAGAAGATCCATTTCTCTCCATCATCATCAAACACCGCCTACTTGGAACCACAGTCCAAAACAACACTATACTTCTATAAGGTATCCATCCCAAGGATAACATCGAAACCATGCATATCAAGTGGTATAATATCCACTTGTATGATGTGTCCCGAAAAAGATAAGACACAAGATGGACACTCTTCTCGAAGCATTGAGGAACCATTAAGAGGGGTTTCTAACAACAGGCTAACCTTCTTACAACTAATAGGTAAATGACAGTTCTCAAGCTTACCATAGGCGATAAAAGAGTGTGTATCACCCAGGTCAACCAGAACAGATATAAAGCAAGAAGAAGACATATCAAAATGAAATAACTCCATCTGACCTATCACCACTCTCGGGTTGACTATCGCCTCCGACTGACTCATAGCATAGAATCGAGCCGTTGCTTTTTTTCCACGTCCTCTTCTTCCTTGAGCATACGATCCTGCTTGCAACGCTTGACCATGTCCCCGACCTCTGCTACCATTGGGCTGTTGTCTATCTGACCCTCATTAGTTCTGCCTCGGCTGCTGTGTCACTTCAACATCTCTACTCGGGCAGTTTGAGTTGAAATGCCATGTCTGACCGTAGATATAGCATGTCTTCACTTCAAACTGTGGCCTAGATGGCCCTGTCACTGCCACTGATGTTGTATTGTGTGCCTTTGACAGTGAAGAAACATAACCTCTTCCCTTACTCGGGGACCACTGCGATGGTATACTGGAACCTCTCATCACTGAAGGTGTTGAAAACCTTGGATTCTTAAACCCACCAAACCTCTGTCCCTGGAACTGAGCAGGCCTCTTCTGAGACATGGATTCTCTTTTCTCCCTAACAGACCGTTCGATTCTCCGGACGGATTCCACAAACGTAGCAAACTTCTCTTGGTTCTCCAACGCAGAAGCAGGTGTTGTCTGCTCAGCACCCAAACCTTTCTCAAAATGTCTGATCCTCTCTTCATTTGTCACTTCCATGTGAGGACAAAACCTCAACAGACCCATGAACTTGGCTTCATACTCGGTGACGTTCATCATTCCTTGGCACAGGCCCTCAAACTTACTGATCTTCTCATCCAGATACATCTTCGGAAAGTATCTGCTGACGAACACGCATCGGAAAACCTCCCAACCGATCACCTCACCAGGCCGCTTCTCCTCCTCGATGGTCCACCAGTGACCACCACTACCCTTCAGGAGGTAGATAATGTGCTTTACTTTGTCTACTTCGGGGATGTCGAGGATCCGGAAAGCCTTCTCAAGACTTGTCAGCCACATATCTACATCCGCTGGATCAGCCATTCTAGCATAATCCAAAGCTCCGACTCGACGAAGCCGCTCAAAGGTCTTCCCAATACCCAATGTCTCACCATGGGGAGCCTGTGCTCTCAGCGGAGGCACTGGCAATCTCTCTACCATGAGATTCATCGTAGCCATCATCTGCCCCATAAGCTGTTGATAGGCAGGATGTTCAAGAATGGCTGGGTCAGGTTAGGGGACCTCAGGCACCCGATCTTCATGTTCTTGCCCTATAGATCAATCAACTGATACAACATCGTTGTTCTCACCAGCATGTTCTTTATGGTTTCCAGACATCTTGGTTTTTCTTCCGCTGAGGGCAGAAGATGATTGTAAGAAAATCTAGAAAACTCACAAGAACAGACACAACCTAGTCCTAAATCCCTGTAGACTCAGTGAACCTAGAGCTCTGATACCAAACTTGTGGCAACACATCCCACTATCACACGGACAGCGAGGTGTTACGCGAAAATGTGTGGAAAACACCATAAACCACAGATTAGCAAAAACATGGGTTAATTAAAACCGATTGCAGAGACTGGATAAACTGAGAAACTATTACATTTAGGTCCTCATCCTACAAGGAAACATGTTATATAAACATTTACAAGTCTTGATACGTGTCCACAACTTAGGAGATCAGCTGTCTTGTCATCACATGAGTTCATCACCTGTTTATACATACATAACGGCCCACATTCGAACAGCAGTAGGATATACAAAACATCAACAACTATACATTGTGAAACAATGTCAAAACGTTCCCAAGGACCTGAGAGTATAGGGATGACTCTAAGACTCTACTACAAAACAACCAAAACGGCAGCATGCCCATCTCTTGCCTTCTACTACTCTTCTTGCTACTCGGCTGCAACTCCGCGACCACCACCACATCTAGCTCGAACACCTAAAAAGGTTATAAACCAGCGGGGTGAGACACACAGTCCCAGTGAGAAACATAACTCCCCGCCGATACTACAAAACCTCAGAAAGATAAAGCAACAACAGCAGATAACTCATAAGAGGTATAACAAGAGTAGTTTATAAAGTAAAGCTATTCATACCATTAAGCTTACCAGATGTACGGAAGGCATATCACCAGATATCTCTTTTATGGAACATGATTAACAAGATAAGATTTATAAGGTCTTACCACATAACACACAAACGTATGAGTAACTACAAGGTATAGCAAGATTAACTACACAATCAAGGCCTCAACCAATGTTTCGTGTTTTTCCTTAAGCAGTAAGTATTATACAGCTGGATTATGTATTATTATGCCCTGAGGAAGTGAGCCGTACCACTCAAATCCAACCGACGGCTGCAAAACCTGGAGTCGGTGCCATACAAGGTAAATGGAAGAGCCGGACTCCACGACCTCCCACCTCGTGGTCAGTGCACGAGAACCAAAGCAGGACCGCAGTCTCATGCTTAAGTGGCCTCAGCCACAGGGTCAGCTCCATAGGCAACCCTTCCTCTAGCCCACCTTGGTACATGTCACGACGCTAGTATATCTGAGCCACGGACCAATTCACCGTGCTCTGAGCCACGAACGCATTCATGCTCCCATATCACATATCCTGAGCCATGGGCCTGTTCACCATGCTCATACACAAATCTTGAGTTTGCAACCGTAGCTGCACTCGATTCCCTCTCTATTTTAGGCTAGGAGAAACCTCGCATATTCAACAATATGCGCTCCAGGTTAACCCGCAAGAGAACCCGTTTCACCATCACCAGCTCCTAACGATGATGGATCTATGTCCAGGGCAAACTACATGATATGTTCCACTGTGATTAATTAGTATCTTTTATGTGGATTGCAAGATTCAACCAAGCTGTATAACATGCAAACTATAACAAGAATAAACAACATGAAACTCAATATTATACTTTTATTGTAATCAACATCATCCTGATCCATCACAAGGATCCAACATTACATGTTATCACTTGGCTTCTTGCCAATCATCCAGATCCATCTCAAGGATCATCACATTGCCATGGGATCTCAACCCCTTATCACATAGTGCCATTGCCTCTCAAGGCATTCTTATCAACTTAGGCACTTTAGCCAAACTTAGGTCCTCAGACCAAAACACATCATGTATGTTATCTCATCATCAAGAGTAATTATCAAAGCAATGTTACTCAAACATATATATATACCTCATAACCCTTTACCTGGCTATGCATCACCTGCATGGTTAGCATGTACAATCGTCATGGATTAACAGAAAGAATTATATTATCAACATAGGGAAACATTGATGATTATATGCTTAACATTCATGCCTCAGCCTGTGACCATAGACATAGGTCAAATCATCATGCAAAGCATCTTATATGCTTATCATTTCCTTAGCGTTATACAAATAATTCACTAGAAGTGCCCACTACCTAAACCTTTCGGGTAGAAGCTAGCGTGTAGGTTTTCCATAAGAGACAATACCCTCACTAGAAGTGCCCACTACCCTCACAAGAAGTGTGATAGGTAGGGAACCCTCACTAGAGGTGTATCGGGCAGGGTACTCTCCCCTATCGTCCATTACTCAACGCATAACAGCACATATCGGCCAAACATAACAGTAAGGGTGTACCATGCAACACTGTGTTGTGCAGCAGGGTCTATCGTGCGGCTGAGCCCAAGGGGCATGTCGTGCAAGGTGTATCGTGCACCATGTTGTGCAACGTTCCATCGGGCATCAAGGATAACGGGCAACCAAATGTGCAACTAGCCAAAGAAGCGTGTCATGCAACGGTGTGTCGTGCCTCATGGCATATCGGTCAACACATGTATCAGGCACTAAGGTGTCATGCAACGCCCATCAAGTGTCGTGCTGTCGGACGACACACATAGAGCTAAGGCCAAAGGGTGACACCCACCACAGGCTAGCTAGCAACGCTCCACCACAACAAGGCATAATGATACCAAACCATCACATAGGCTAAGGGTATCGGGTAGGTTACTCATAAAGGTGTGATGCCCGACACACACTCAAGGCAGGGACCAACTGCAACACCTGACACAGCCACAACATGTTTCGTCCAAAGCTCAAGATCAAGAGGGATATCGGGCAGCACCTCCCCCAAGATCATAACGGTCAAGATGCAACTCCACAAGGTCATCATCAACCTCAAGCACAAGGGCACCAAACCTTAATGTCTCAAGAAGATGGCTCACCTCTCAACAACGAAGAGAGAGGGGTCTCGCACATCTCTTATCACCAATCGGGCAACAATAAGGAATAACCCTAACAAGGTTTACAACCACCACAAAGCTCACCTTTCAAGTCCATGGTGAGAGGAGGGTGTTGCTCAAGCAACTAGAACACAAGCTCGCCTCTCAACTTAAATGAGAGAGGGGTATTTTCCATATTACTAGAACTTAAGCTCACTCCTCTAGACCAAGGAGAGAAAGGGGTATTGCTCACCAAGAAACCCTAGAACACATGGTTCGGCCAACAAGAAGCAACTAAGCAAGAAACTAAACTAATAGCATGCATAGCCGATAAGATCATAGCAACATATAAGAACATAAAAGAAGGTAGTGTAGTTAGGGTTAGGAGTTATGTAACCCACCTTAAGCAAGCTCCAAGCTCCTAGCTCCAAGCATCACTAAGGAAGAAGAGCAAGGCACTCTAGGGTTCGGCCACCACTAGAGGAAGAAGGAGACTCCAAGGAGGATCGACCACCAAGCTTGCAAAAGAAGAGAGGGATGGCGTGCACCAAGGGAGAGGGATACTAAGGAACTAAAGGGGTCCTTAGCAAGGGAAAGGAAACACATATATAGAAGGGGATGGAGGAGAAACCAAGGGAAGACAAGGCAAGGTGTCGCCCACCTAGGGACACTTGTCCATGTGAAAATCCTCCACTCTAACATGCCCTAAACACATGTCCAAGGCCATTGCCACATGCAAGCATCAAGAACCAAGTGTTCACTAGTGGTGACACAAACAAGGTCAAAGAGAGTCAAAGAGGGTCCATGGGCAACACACCCTAGGCGACACACCTTGGCCGACACAAGCATGCTCTTGCCCGATACAAGGTCCAAAGAAGAAAAGGCAACACACCACAAGGCCCAACAAGGCGCAACCAAGCCCAAAGAAACTCAAGCAACGAGCCCAAACCTTCTTCTCAACACTAGAGGAAGCAAGGAGAGGGAGGAACACCTCACAAGATGACAAACTTGCCCAAAAACCCTAAACTTGGGTTAATTGTAAGTAGCACCTCCAACTTTCAACAAAGCACCAACAAACCCTAATCACCATCAAAGGTGATTAGCAAGCAACTAAGCATCAAGGTTAAGCAAAGCAAACAAGATAAGCCCTAAACGGAGGTCAGGGTCCTTATAGATTAGGTTTTCAAGAACAGTCCCAAACTGGGGACTATCCAAGATTTACTCCTAATGAGTAAATCTTGGACGAGTTTCTAGGCCAACAAATACAACACCAGTTCCTTGTTCACAACCCCATTCAACACACAATTTCTTATAAAAACACTTGTGGACAGCCATAACAACATATCAATGCTTCCTAAATTAATCAACATTAATAGCTTATGAATGTTTAGATGCATTTATACTATCAATTCCTAGGGTTTACTGAATTAGGTCAAGCATGAGGATTAGAAGCACAAGTATATGCAAGCACAAGATTTATTCATATCCTAGGTTGATTTACAATAGCAACATCTGAATAAGTAAACTCAAAACATTAGATAAATAAATATAATCAGTAGATAAACAAATACAAAGCAATAGATAAAAAAGTACATCTCAGTTGATAAACAAATATAAATCAAGAGATGATTAAATAATTTTAAAAAGCAGATGAATAAATATAAAGCCCTAAATTTAAATAATGTGGTGAATAAAAAATCATTAGATGAACAAATGAGTAGATAAGTAAATACAAATCAGTATTTAAGTAAATACAAATAAGAGCATCTTGCTCTGGAGCTGGGAGAGAGGGCGAGACAGAGGGTTTTTGGGGATGTTTACCTCTGTTTGAGCCCAGCCGGGCGTCTTGCTCTGGAGCAGGGAGAGAGGGTGAGACAGATGGGTGCACGTGGAAGCCAAACGGGTAGGCTGAGTGGGCAGGCGAGCGTGGAAGAGAAGTGAGTAGGCAGCCAGTGAGCGAGCAAGGAGGAGGGAAAAGGGCGGAGGTGAGCAGGCAATAGGTGGTGAGCTCTGGAGTAGGAAGCCAATGAGTGGCGATCTCTGGAGTAGGTAGAAGGCCAGCGAGCTCTAGAGCAGGCGGTGAGCTCTGGAGGAGGCAGAAGACCGGCGAGCTCCTGAATCGTAATGGAAGTGATCATTGAAAAAATATTAGACAATCATATTTTGTTTCATATACAATGTTCAATTTAAATAAACACTCCCTTAGAGGATATATTATTAGGCACAAAGTCATGTCTTAAATACTCTTGAAAAATATATATTGATTCAAGATCACAACTCCCATGCAGGTAGACATCAAATCCACTCTTAACAATGTATTAAAGGACTAATCAACAATGTATTAAAGGACTAATCAAGTAAAAATGACACCAATACTAGAGTCGGGTCAGACAAGAACCCTATAGAAATCAACATTGGATACAATAAATTTAGATGGAGACCAGACTGTACGGTACTCCTAGTTGCAATAGCGCACACATAGAAACTAGTGGATCAACCACAGTAGAAACAGAGATCGAGACCAGACTATAAGGTACTCCTACAGGTCACACACATAGCACACACGTAGAAACGGAGATGGTTCCATTACCTTTGATTGGTCGGAGCAGCGGCGGAAGCAGTGGCAGCGGCAGAAAGCAGCAGGAAGTCGGTGCCGGAGTTGGAGCAGTTAGAGAGCAGGCTGCCAGAGTTGGCTAGAGTAGTAAGAGAGCAGGCTGTCGGAGGCACGGAGCAGCAAGAGAGCAAGCCGCCGAAGAGCAGTAGACCAGGCCGCTGGAGCAGCGAGTGGCGGCGGCAGAGGAGCAGAGACCAGCAAGCGGTGAGCAGCAGGTGGCCAGCGGCGAGCAAGGAGAACGGCGGTGGCGAGCAAGGAGAATGGAGGCGGTGGGCGGTGGCGCGGAGGGAGTCTGTGCTTGCTCACCGGAATCGCCAGACCCTAAGCCGATTGCAACACAGAGAGAAAGAGGAAGAGTCGGGCTCGCTCGTGCGCTATTAAGTTAACATTAGGTGTCGGTTATTAAACAAAACCGACACATAACACTAAAGGTGTCGGTTAACCACAAAAACCGACACCTGTTCTAAATGATAATCGTCACACTAGTACAGGAATGGTCTGTAGTGTCGGTTTTTTAAAGCCTGCAGCGTCACTTTTTAAACGACGCCTAGGTGGCCGTCGCTATAGAATTTGGTCTATAGCATCGGATTATTTAACCATATAAAACCGACCTTACAGAGTAAACACCGACGCAAAAGGTTGTAAAAATTCTGACCTAGGCGAGAAAAAAGGAGCCTGTAAGGTCGGTTATTTCATAAAAACCGACCCTGTAAATGTTCTTGGTCGAGAAAATTGTCGACCGAGAACGTTTACAGGGTCGGTTTTTATGAAATAACCGACCCTAAAGATTGAATAACATTCAGTGATAACACTCGGTCGAGAAAATTATCGACCAAAAATATTTCGATCTCGACCGAGAACTCTATATAAGGTCGTATTTTTGAAATAACCGACCCTAAAGATTGAATAAAACATTTCAGTGTAAGACTCGGTCGACAAACCTCTCGACCGATACTAATTCGGTCGAGAAGTTTGTCGACCGAGTCTTACACTGAAATGTTTTATTCAATTTTTAGGGTCGGTTATTTCAAAAATCCGACCTTATAGAGGACATTTAGACTCGGTTTTTTACAAAAACCGACGCTAGAAGTTATATTTCGGTTGAAAATTTTCTCGACCGAAGAGTGTACACTGAATTCAATCTTTAGGGTCAGTTATTTAAAAAACCGACGCTAAAAGTTACGATTTTTTTTAAAAAAATTCTGCAGAAATTGATATAGAACAGAAGAACAAGAAGATTCATATATTCTGAGAGAGGGGAGCATTGATGCTCAACCGTCACCATTCAAAACCACACATTCACACTCGTACAGGAATGGTCTGTAGCGTCGGTTTTTTAAAGCCTGCAGCGTCACTTTTTAACCGACGCCTAGGTGGCCGTCGCTACAGAATTTGGTCTATAGCGTCGGATTATTTAACCACATAAAACCGACCTTACAGAGTAAACACCGATGCAAAAGGTTGTAAAAATTCTGACCTAGGAGAGAAAAAAGAAGCCTGTAAGGTCAGTTATTTCATAAAAACCGACCCTGTAAACGTTCTCGGTCGAGAAAATTGTCGACCGAGAACCTTTACAGGGTCGGTTTTTATGAAATAACCGACCCTAAAGATTGAATAATATTCAGTGATAACACTCGGTCGAGAAAATTATCGATCGAAAATATTTCGGTCTCGACCGAGAACTCTATATAAGGTCGGATTTTTGAAATAACCGACCCTAAAGATTGAATAAAACATTTCAGTGTAAGACTCGGTCAACAAACCTCTCGACCGATACTAATTCGATCGAGAAGTTTGTCGACCGAGTCTTACACTGAAATGTTTTATTCAATTTTTAGGGTCGGTAATTTCAAAAATCTGACCTTATAGAGGACATTTAGACTCGGTTTTTACAAAAACTGACGCTAGAAGTTATATTTCGGTCAAAAAATTTCTCGACCGAAGAGTGTACACTGAATTCAATCTTTAGGGTCGGTTATTTAAAAAACCGACGCTAAAAGTTACGATTTTTTTTAAAAAAAATATGCAGAAATTGATATAGAATAGAAGAACAAGAAGATTCATATATTCTGGGAGAGGGGAGCATTGATGCTCAACTGTCACCATTCAAAACCACACATTCATAACAAAAATGATAATAAATATCATAATTTACAAAATGATAGAGTGCAAGTCTGAGATGACATATATTACAAAAGTAAAAATATGAAAGAGTACGTACTCAAACCACATACATAAATGGAGCCGACGTATTTAATCCAATGCTATTTCGACTTCACTTACAAAACACTTTGACCACTCTTCTCGGAATTCATTCAAGTCCACATGTGTGTAAGGCTGAGTTGTAAAGATCTGTAACAGAAAATGCACATGTTAATATTTTATAAAAATGACTACAATCACTTGTAAATTTATGATGTTATTCTTTATTACCTGACTTATAGTCTGAATGTCATGTGATGCTTGTTTGACAATAGTTTACATATATTTCATTACATAGTAGCCACAAGCCCAGTCATTATTTTGTATAGGACACCTACAAATAACAAATTATACTTAATGTTAGTAAACTACTATAAACAACAATTGAGATAAGAGTATAAGAGTTGACATATTACAGTTGAAAATTAATACATAAAGAGTAAGCAGTTGTCAAAGTAGCTACCTTGACATTTTTCAAAGTCAATGTCTTTAATTTTGTGGGTATTTGTCCTCCAGCTTCACGAAAAGCCTTTATACCCCTATCAATTAAACGATAGTTGGTAAAATAGAAATTCTAAATAGAAATATCATGTTGAAGCAATTGATTAAATTTATGCTTACTCCATAGCTGACAATTTTAGTTTGTGACTCCTTGTTGTTTTACCCATTGGGTCAAGATAATAAAGAGTCATCAATTTTGGGAAAATCACCAGTAATTTCCAATGTCTATCTCTGAGTAAGAATAAAACAAATATTAAAATAAATAGTTTCATTCATTATTAAAATTATATTGAATAATAATACTTACTGGACGTTAAAAGGAATTAGGATAATTTCCTTCCCCTCACTAGCAAAATATTTGAATGCATCAGAGAAGTACTCATTCACATCCTCAATATTTGTCTCCACCTGACTAGTGACTGAAGGAACGAAGAATGCAATATTCTTTATATCAAAGTTGGTGACCTCAGTATATAAATGGTTGTTAAACATTTGTAATTATTTTCATATGTAGAAATAAGCTAAAAATGTGTATTGGAATTTTCTATATATATTGATAGATCCTTACCTTATCCATACTTCTATTATCGAAGTGTTCAACCAATCATACCGGAACAACTCTATAATATCATCAAGAAAAATAAAATTCTCAAAGTCCCTCCCAACTGCATCTTCTGTTAACTTGACCATCATATGTGATCCCGATCTTTGGTTGGCAAAGTATCGACACAAACATTTATATTTGCTTCCCAATTCGTCGAATGTAGTTTCGGGAATGAAAGGTGGCTTGGGCATAGGAGGATGACTAGCAGAATTTTTACTTTTTGGTTTACAAACATGTTAATTAAATTACATACTTATATTACATGAGTTCATATATGCAGTCAAATATGAAAAATATGGTAGAAATAAGGTATACCTTGTCATTGATAACCAAGTGTCTAGGCCAACCCACCATAGCACCCTCAACTTCTTCAACTGTACTATATTCAGGATTAGGTATGGGTAGTGGTTTGTCCCCCATTTGGTCATACACAAGATGGATGGACACACGGCAGATGTCATCAGTAATTTGTTGGCAATGCAATGTACCACCAAGGTTGTACACTTTGCCCGCTGCCACAACATTATATTCTGGAACCTCCACTGCAAGTTTACTGTTCATACCAACCTAGATTGAAATAATATAAGTTATATAAGAAACAGTAGAACAGATACATGTTACAACTATATATATATTATCATATATTTATCATACTAATAACACAACATATATAGAACAAAAACTTACTACAGATTTTTGTGGTGGTTCATCGAGAGTGCTCCCATGACCTTCTAAAACTGTAGCATGGGCTTGTACCTCATCACTTGAGAGACGTGCAGTATGAATAGGTTGAGAAGGTTGAGTAGGCTGAAATGAAGACATTATTTCTTTTACTTTCTGCGCTACTAATGCTTCAAGATCCTCTTATGTAAAACCTCCTACACGACCTCTTTTAGATTGCGAAGGGCCAAAATAAGACTTGAATCCTATGCCAGCTCCTAATCCCCTAACACGGCCAGGATGCTCCTTCGTACCAAGAGCAACTGCTAGTTCATCCATGTAGCCAGTTGGGATGAACTTTCCTTCCTTCCTTTGCTCGTGGAGATCAATCTATTCATAGTTAATAAAAATATTAAATCACAATATCAATTAGATATAAATAAATCTAAGTTTGTGGAAGTTACTCTTTACTTAGTTGGGATAAACCTACCATCTTTTGTGCCACCTCCTTAGTTGCAGGGTTGACAATTTCACCGGCTCGATTCTTTCTAGCATCAATCCATGTCATGTGTCGGGGTGGTCGCTCAACTTGAGTTGTACTAGATTCTTCTCCAGAAGATGATTGCTTCTCTTGTAGTTGGCGGCGGAAGGCATAACCACCGGGCACCAAGCGATGGTCATGCACATTTTTAGCCCGTTTTTCCTTTTGAGCCTGGTGAATAGCCTGATCATTTAAAACGAGGTATTGCAATTTAGATTTGGAAAACATGTATAAAAAGATTCACCTCCTTAATTGTATAAAATTAAATATTCATACAATACATCACAATCTTTATTACCTGAAACTCTTCCGATCTCCTAGCTGCAACAAATCTTTCCCACACCTCAGGATCAATAAAAATATATACATATGTAGCTTTCTTCTTTTGTTTAGGGTTATTTATAAATTCCCTTACAAGATATGTCTTAAAACCCCTCCATCGTACACCACAACGTTGTAGCACTCTTTTCTTGTGATCTTTTTCATTTAGATGAAAAACACCCTATACATACAAAAGAAGCAATTAATAATGTTGTTTTGAAAAGGAATTAATTCCAAGCAAACTAAATTAGAATCAATAGATAAAAAACATATCACTTCCACTCACAGATATATCTTTCCATATGAGGTCTTTTTTGGCATTAGGAACATCATGCCAATTTTCTATATCTATTGGCACCTTAGTGCGCGCGGTCGCCCCTACGTAATGCTTGAAAGCACTAGCATGTTCCTCAACAGGTGCTCCTGTCATATCAAACTGGACTGGCAATTTATCCCCTTTAGCCCTGAGCTCCTGCAGCCTACGCATCAATGTAGGACCTCTACTGTTCTTAGCATCACCACTACCATCCTCATGGTGCTCATGCTCAGAATGTTCATCTTCACGGTGCTCATGCTCAAAATGTTCATCTTCACTTGCCATTTTAGAACCTGCAAGTATACATGATAAAAAAATAAGTGATAATAAAAGCACAAGTGATAAGGTATACATGATAATAAAATAAAAAATTCAAAGAATACATGCCTTTAGTATTGGTTGAGTTGTTAGTCAAGGAAAATTCCTTCATCATGGTCTTGACGTTTATAATATTCGTCGGTGTTATCTTCAACATTTACACTTGGTAAACCAACTGAGAATGGACTGGAATCATCATACTTTTCATAGTATTCTTCTTCATTTATAGGATCTACAGTAAACTGTCTTTTTCCATTAAGAACGACAGACCAATTTTTATTTGCCGGGTCATCAATATAGAATACTTGTTTTGCTTGGTTTGCCATGATGAATGGCTCATCATTGAAACCAATCTTATCAAAATTCACCAATTTGAAACCCAACTCATCCACTGAAACTCCTTTCTTGTTGTCAACCCAATTACACCTAAATATAGGAACTCGAAAATTTGTATAGTCCATTTCCCATATGTCCTCAATGAGGCCGTAATATGACATCTCAGCTTCGCGTGGTCTTTTATCTTTGGCACTAGCAAAATACAATGAACAAGCTTTAATAGTGACCCCACTATTTTGAACTACACTACTTTCATCTTGACGCTTTGTGTAGTATGAAAATTCGTTAATGTCATAACCTTCATATGACATGACATCCATTTTTGGCTTAAAGGCGAGCCATTTTATGTTCTCAGCAACATTATTTGGTGATTCAGATAGTTGATTAAATACTTTCTCTTCAAACCACCTAATAAATGTTCAATTATGCTCTCTTGCAAGCCACATTGAACTGGATCGCGGATGATTTCTCTTGATAAGATCATTGTGTTATGTGATGTAGCTACTAACTTCATCGATGTTGTGTAAAATATACAAATGCGCTTGTTCCCACAACTCTTGACTGATTCCTTTCACTCGTCTTCCCAGAGTTCCTTTGCCACAATAAGATCCAGTGTGATGGGAATTTTTTTGATCGCTTCAAGTTTCATTGCAATTCAAAAAATCATTACAAAAGTCCATCACCTCCCTAGCCATGTAACCCTCAACAATACTCCCTTCAGGACGATAACGATTCTGAACATCACCTTTAAAAACACTCATGTACCGTTCAAATGGATACATCCAGTGTAAGAAAATTGGACCCAACATCTTCACCTCCCTTGTAATACGTACTACAAGATGAACCATGATATCAAAAAATGAAGGAGGAAAGTACATTTCAAGCTGACACATGGTAACAATTACATCTTTATGTAATTTATCGAGAGTATCAGGATGTATCACTTTGTTGCATATTTCATTGAAGAAGAAATAGAGTCTTGTGATTGCAAACCATACATGCTTCGGCAATATAGATCGAATAGCCATAGGTAAAATTTGTTGCATTAAGGTGTGACAATCGTGAGATTTGAGACCTATCAGTTTCAGATCCTTCATTGATACGAATCTACTAATATTAGAAGAGTATCCTTGTGGAACCTTAATATTATACAAGAACTCATAGAAAGTCTTTTTCTCTTTCTTTGACAAAGTGTAACAAGCCGGTGGCAAATATGTGCGGCGACCCCTGATCTCCACTGATAATTCTTTTCTAATACCCATTAATTCTAAATCTTTTCTAGATTTGATGCCATCTTTAGTCTTTCCTGGTATGTTCAATAGCGTACCGATGATGCTATCACAATTTTTTTTTCAACATGCATGACGTCAATGCAGTGTCTAATTGCCAAAGATCTCCAATAAGGAAGATCCCAGAATATTGACCTCTTCTTATATAGAGATTTTTCACATGCGAGTGTATGACTACTTGAACTCTTTCCAAATTCATTAACAATATGTTTCACCCTATCATATACAACATGTCCTGGTATAGGTTTAGGAGCACTTCGTTCCTCAGTTGACCCATTAAAGGTTTTGCGTTGCCTTCGATAAGGATGCACTGGTGGGAGAAATCTCCGATGACCAAGATATATGATTTTACCACCATGTTTTAGTCTAATTGAATCAGTATTTTCCTCACAAATAGGACATGCTTTGTATCCTTTTATGCTATATCCAGACAAATTTCCATAAGCTGGAAAGTCATTAATCGTGCAAAATAACATAGCACGCAAACTGAAGATCTCTTTACGTGAAGCATCATATGTCATAATACCTTCTTCCCATAGTTTCATTAGGTCATCAATTAGAGGTTGAAGGTAAACATCAATATCATTTCCAGGTTGCTTGGGCCCTGATATCAATGTTGACAACATCACATACTTATTTTTCATACACAACCAAGGAGGAAGATTGTATATAACAATCATAACAGGCCACGTGCTATGTTGGCTGCTTAATGTACCATAGGGATTCATTCCATCTGTACAGAGTCCAAGTCTTAGGTTTCTTGGTTCTTTACCAAATTGAGGGTATAATAAATCAATTTTCTTCCATTGTGGTGAATCAGATGCATGTCGTAGGACGCCATCATCATTGACCTTTAACTCCCCATGCCAAGACAAATTTTGCGCATCTTCTGTATTAGCAAATAAGCGTTGAAATCATGGTATTATTGGTAGATACCACATCACCTTGGCAGGAGAGCCATTTTTAGCCTTAGCTGAATTTGTAGTCTTATACCTTGACGCACCACATTTTGGATAATTTATCAAATTACTATAGTCCTTCTGAAATAACACACAATCATTTGGACATGCATGAATCTTCTTAACCTCCATTCCCATTGGGCACATTATTTTCTTTGCTTGATATGTTGAAATTGGAAGCTCGTTGCCTTCAGGAAGAATTTCCTTTAACAAAGACAACAGTGAAGTGAAACTCTTATCGCTCCACCGGTTTTGAGCTTTAAGAGTGTATAATCGTATCACAACACTCAACCTCGTGAACTTAGTACAACTCTTATATAATGGTTTTTCAGCATCATGGACAATGTTTGCAAATAAAGAAGGTGGATCAATGACATTGTCCCAACAACTACGTAGCATCTCATCAATCATATCATCCTAAATCTGGTCATCTTGAATCGGTTCATCATTAACATTATCATCATTATCTATATCTTCTATGCCACAACTATTAGTATCGACATTTTCTGCTCCATAATTCAATTTCTCTCCATGCCAATACCATTCATTATAACCTTGTATGATCCCATTGCATATGACATGATTCTTAATTTCCTCACCAGTATCAACTTTCAAATTGTTACAACAATTTCTACATGGACAATATAGCCTATCTATAGGTAGTTTCCTACGTTCCTCAACAAATCTGATAAATTCATCAAGACCTTTGGCAAACTCTGGACTGCAACGGTTCTTGATAGACATCCAACTTCGATCCATTTTCTATATCACATTAAAATTAATTATAAAACTAACAGTTTAATATTGATACTATAATAATCTGTAAGTTTTATTGATAGAAAGTTAATTTTATATACTAAAGTGTACCACCTATCCCATTTTTGAATATTTAATCTCACTAGTAACTGTATAATGTATGTTTATTTTGAAGAAAATTTCAGCAGCATTTCCCCTAAGTTCTCCAAGTACACCGATGTAAATGGCAAATAACCACTCACATATGTACCCAGAGAACAAATGGAGAAATCCTATTGAAATAATCTATAAAACTAAACATACATTATACAGGTACATCCTAAGTGAGATTAAAATATCCAAAAACAGTCCCAAATCGGGGACTATCCAAAGTTTACTCCTAATGAGTAAATTTTGAACGGGTTTCTAAGTTAATATATAAATGCATTATTTTCATATTTATATATTAAGTTAAACATCATGCATCAACCTTAAATTGTCAATCTAGGAGTACACATGTCTAATCTAGTATTAATTTCTAAAATTTATAAAATGATTACATATGAAAAAAGACATGCATGTTTTTATTATTAGGTTATCAAATCATATAAAATGAAAAATACATGTACAAATTAGCAAAGTAAGGCCGTTTCCAACAGTCCAAAGATTGAAATCATTATAATATTCATAACTATTTGTGAACATTACAACAAATATGATTAAAACATTTATAGCTCAAACATAAATAAGTTCCAGGTCCATCTCTGTCGACAATTAGTCGGCCGAGAGCCCACCTGCGTGCAACGTCTAGGTCCACTCTCGGTCGACAAATTGACGACCGAGAGTAGACCCGGACGCTGCGCGCAGGTGGGCTCTCGGTCGACTAATTGTCGATCGAGATGGACCTGCAAGCAGCAATGGCGGCGGGCGGGAATGAAGGGGGACAAGGAACGAAGGAAGCTCGAACTTACTTGGAAATGGCAGTGAGCTTCGTAGAGGAAGATAAGAACTTCACGGAGAGGCGGCGACCTTCGTGGAAGAGTGGAAGGCGGTGACGGCGAGCTTCACGGAAACGAAGAGTTTCACGGCAACGAAAAGCTTCACGGCAACGACGGGCTTCGTGGAGGAAGAGTGAAGGCGGCGACGACGAGATTCACGATCCTCTTCGCGGCGACGACGAGCTTCACGATCCTCTTAGCGGCGTGGAGAGGCGGAAACATCTTCACGGAGAAGCGTTCACGACAACAGCAGAATGACAAAGTGAAAAGGGGTTTCACGGTGCCGCGGGAGAGAGATTAAAAAGAGAAAAGGATTTCGCGGGAGGAAGAAAGACTAAAATTTTGGCTTTTTGCACGGAGCGAAAAACTGTAACGTCGGTTAACAACCAAAATTCGACTCTACAGATAAACGGTGCCCGTGTCGGGTTGTTTAATAACAATCAAACGCAAACTCGGTCGACGAATTTGTCGACCGAAAAGACCTATAGGGTCGGTTATTAGGTAAAACCGACGCTAAAGTGCTAATACGAAGAAATCTAGCTCGTTTCGGTCGACGATTTGTCGACCGAGAAGGAACATGATTTCCTTCATACAAGCACCTCTAGGGTCGGTTTTTTCGTATAACCGACCCTAAGGTGCTTATACATGTGTGAAAAACAAAACTAGATATTGTCGGTCGACAATATTGTCGATCGAGACCCCCTATAGGGTCAGTTATTAGAAAAACCGACCCTAGAGGTGCTTCTAAGAAAGAAATCTGGCTTCATTCGGTCGTCGAATTCTTCGACCGAATGTGTGTCGGTCGAGAAATATGTCGACTGAAGATGCGTGAAAAACTGGATCGAAAATTCATGTCGGTCGACAATAATTGTCGACCGGGGAGCGTTTTAGAGTCAGTTATAAAGGAAAAACTGACCCTATAAGTGCTTATACATGTGAAATCTTCCTCTATATCGGTCGACAAATTTGTCAACCGAGGAGCTCTAAAGTGCTTCCACAACCCTAATAATGATGTTATGTGAAACTTTAATATATGGTGATGTCGTATGAAACCCTAATATGGGATAATGTTATGTGAAACCCTTATATGGAATGATGTTATGTGAAACCCTAATATGCAAATGTTATGTGAAACCTTAATATAGGGTGGTGTTGTGTAAAAACCCTAATATGGGATAATGTTATGTGAAATTTCAATATGGGATGATGATATGTGAAACCCTAATTGATAAAGATGGGAAACTTTAACCCTAATGAGGTAATAGAGATGTTATTTTTGTATTGCATGATGTTGATATGAAATTGATATGGTTGATATGAAATTGAGATGATTGTGTAACAAATATCCTGAATACCTTGGTCAGATGACCTGAAGGTAATAGTTACCTGATAAGTGATAACCATGTTTAGTGATGAACTAAGGGTTTGAATACCCAGAATCAGCAAACGTGATGATGGTGTAATTGAGGGATGTGAATTCCCAACAATGAGACAAAAAATTGAGATCCCAATGCTTTATAACGTTTTGAAAAGTAACTAAACTCTATTCAAAAATTCTGTCGGTCGACTATTTGTCGACCGAAAGAGCTCTAGGGTCGGTTATAAGGAAAAACCGACCCTAAAGTCATCCTCGGTCGACAATATTGTCGACCGAATTAGTCTCGGTCGATAATATTTTCGACTGAGATTAACCCTGTTTTAATGTTTTAAATTAAGTACCAAGTGTGTGTGTATGAGATTAACCAAGTGATGCTTTGTCAAATTTAGCCATAATTTATTTTTCAATCATTTGAAATAACAATATTCTTAAATAACATGTATATGTCCAAACGAAGCCATGGAAAACACTTTTATTCATAACAATTTAATTCCCATACACTTTATAAGATGAAACATGACATACTTGCTTTATAAAAAGATATACATTACATCATTACAAAGATATCTCATAATCTCACTCGAAAGACCGAAGGGTTACATCAATGTCTGGGTCTTTTCCAAGAAAGGGCTCAGCTCCATAATATTTGACCAGTGTCTGCCACTCCAAGGCACCTGTCATGGTAAAGGCATAAGCTTCCAAGAAGGTGGGAACACGATCAAAGCGAAAGTTGGCAGCAATGTCTTGAAGTTGAATTGAGGAAACCTGAGTATGTGTGAGATCAGGAGATGGTGGAGGTGGAATTTGATAGTAGTTGTAGGAAGGATTGTATGGATTTATCATGCCAGGATTAAGGGAATAGGGATATTCATCAGGTTGGTTAGGAGAGAGAGCTTGCATCCTTTGGTTTAAATAAGTCATGCCATGGTGATTATAATCCAATTGCTTACTTAGGTGATATTGGGAGCCAGCAATGTATGTCAAGGTATTTGTAATAGGATCATGGGGTAGGTTGGTAGGAGGAGTTGGTGGAGGTATGTCTTGGGTGGATGTCTCCCCTTCAGTCCTAGCCCTTTTGTGGCCAAAGTCGATTCCCATCTTTTCCACCGTATTTTTACTTATCTTTTGAGGATTTCTATCCCATGTGTAACCTAAGTCGTCCTCAATATTCTTCTTAAGAAAATGTTGAGTGATTTGGCATACAAAGTCAGCATAAGGTGGATTGCCAAAAAACTCAAGCATATTCTTAAGGATGGTACGAATAAAGTTTATGGGAATACCTTTGAGAATGACATAGATAAGGTACATACGAAAGGTGGGTACTTCATATTTGTTTGCTCTAGGATGGATATTGGTGGCAACAATGAGATTTATGATCCTAGTTTCAGGTTTTAAATTTATGGCATAATAGGTACCCCTATCTTCATGACAAGTCGTATTTGATTGAAAGATGGCTCTTTTGACATCACTAAGGCTAGTTGTAGTGTCATCTTGGGAGAGTTTGTTGAGTGGATTTCCTCTAGTGAGATCAATAAAATTTTTATATTCTTCTATATCTATGTCAAGCATATCAAGAATACCCTCCTCAGTAAAATGGAATCCATACCCACCAACCATAGAGGAGAAGGAATCATGTTCAGGATGTTCGGCTAAATTGGCATAGAATTCATTAACTACTTTGGAGGAGTAGGAATGGAAGGAGGGATTTAGAAAATCAGTCTAATGTTGCACCTCGAAAAGTTCCTCCAAATCGACAATGCTTTAGAAGTCCATGACGTCGACTGGCCGTCGTGGATGAGGAGTTTTTGACGAGAGCCTGAGGTAGCGGTCACCTGTAGCTGCGTCGATGAAAGGGACGTCGTTGACGAACGACAGCGTTGAAGAGACTGTCCTTCCTTTCCTACCTGCAACTTGCTTCTTTCCGTGCATAGATGATGAAGCCATTTCGTTGCTTTGAAATGGAGAAATAGCAAGCAAGAATTTGATGTAGAGAAGCTGAAGATTTTCACAAGAATACACTAGAGAGGAGCTTGAGAAGTGAGAATGTGAAGGTGTGAAGAAATGGATCGTTTTGGGTGCTATTTATAGCAAAACAGAGTCAATTTCGGTCGACAATTTGTCGACCGACGCCTGAAACGGTCGTTTTCTGGACCGTTCTCCTGGTCGGCCAACGGTCGTATTTATAGTCGTTACGACGGTTGAAATTCTAGCCGTTACGACGGTTGATTTTTTTAGCCGTTACGACGGTTGATTTTTTAGCCGTTATGACGGTTGATTTTCTAGCCGTTCCTCGGTCGACAAATTCGTCGACCGATATGTTGCGGTCGACAATTTGTCGACCGAGATTGAGCCAGATTTCATTCGCTTAAGTACCTCTAGGGTCGGTTTTTGGAAAAAACTGACCCTAGAGGTACTTATTCATGTGTGAAATACTAAACTGGATCCTAGTTTATCTCGGTCGACAATATTGTCGACCGAATGGACTTCTAAGGTCGGTTATAAAGAAAATACCGACCCTAAAAGTTGCTTATACACTTGAAAACTGAGTCCTAATCGGTCGACAAATTTATCGACCGAGAAATGCTATAAGGTCAGTTATAAGTGCAAATCCGACGCTAGAGGTGCTTATACATGCGTGAACTATCTGGATCCAGAATAGATATCGGTCGACGGATTGTCAATCGAGAAAGAGCCAGATTTCCTTCGCATAAGTACCTCTAGGGTCGGTTTTAAGGAAAAAACCGACCTTAGAGGTACTTATTGGTCGACGAATTTGTCGACCGAGTGAGTCGGTCGAAATATGGGTCGACCGAGGAAGGCTCTAAGGTCAGTTATAAGTGCAAATCGGACGCTTATACATGTGTGAACTATCTGGATCCAGAATAGATATCGGTCGACGAATTTGTCGACCGAGAAGGCCTTTAAGGTCGGTTTTGTAAGAATAACCGACCTTAGAGGTGATGAACCGAAGAGGACTGTAAGGTCGGTTATAAAGAAAAACTGACCCTATAGGTGCTTGTATTCGTGAAATTCAGCTCTTATTCGGTCGACAAATTTGTCGACCGAGGAGCCCTTTAGGGTCGGTTATAAAGTAAAACTGACGCTATAGATCGAGGTGCGAAACTAAAATCAAACAAATTTTTGCCGCCGGAAAAATTGTCTATAAGGTCGCTTATTTTAGAAAAACCGACCCTATAGAGATGTACTACAAGGTCAGTTATTTTAAGAAATGCGACTCAAAAGGTCTTAAGTGGTGCCCGCGTTTTTTATAGATATATAAGGTCGGTTATTTGGAAAACTGACCCTATAGAGATACACTACAAGGTCGGTTATTTTAAGAAAAGCGACCCAAGAGGTCTTAAGTGGTGCCCGCGTTTTTTATAGACATATAAGGTCGGTAATTTGGAAAACCGACCCTATAGAGTTACATTACAAGGTCGGTTTATTTAAAAAAACCGACCTAAGAGGTCTTAAGTGGTGCCCGCATTTTTTTTTGACATATAAAGTCGGTTATTTGGTAAAACCGACCCTACATGTAGTGACATTATAACCCATTTCTGTACTAGTGTCATAACAAAAATGATAATAAATATCATAATTTACAAAATGATAGAGTGCAAGTCTGAGATGACATATATTACAAAAGTAAAAATATGAAAGAGTACGTACTCAAACCACATACATAAATGGAGACGACATATTTAATCCAATGCTATTTCGACTTCACTTATAAAACACTTTGACCACTCTTCTCGAAATTCATTCAAGTCCACATGTGTGTAAGGCTGAGTTGTAAAGATCTGTAACAGAAAATGCACATGTTAATATTTTATAAAAATGACTATAATCACTTGTAAATTTATGATGTTATTCTTTATTACCTGACTTATAGTCTGAATGTCATGTGATGCTTGTTTGACAATAGTTTGCATATATTTCATTACATAGTAGCCACAAGCCCAGTCATTATTTTGCATAGGACACTACAAATAACAAATTATACTTAATGTTAGTAAACTACTATAAACAACAATTGAGATACGAGTATAAGAGTTGACATATTACAGTTGAAAATTAATACATAAAGAGTAAGCAGTTGTCAAAGTAGCTACCTTGACATTTTTCAAAGTCAATGTCTTTAATTTTGTGGGTATTTGTCCTCCAGCTTCACGAAAAGCCTTTATACCCCTATCAATTAAACGATAGTTGGTAAAATAGAAATTATAAATAGAAATATCATATTGAAGCAATTGATTAAATTTATGCTTACTCCATAGCTGACAATTTCAGTTTGTGACTCCTTGTTGTTTTACCCATTGGGTCAAGATAATAAAGAGTCATCAATTTTCGGACAATCACCAGTAATTCCCAATGTCTATCTCTGAGTAAGAATAAAACAAATATTAAAATAAATAGTTTCATTCATTATTAAAATTATATTGAATAATAATACTTACTGGACGTTAAAAAAATTAGGATAATTTCCTTCCCCTCACTAGAAAAATATTTGAATGCATCAGAGAAGTACTCATTCACATCCTCAATATTTGTCTCCACCTGACTAGTGACTGAAGGAACTAAGAATGCAATATTATTTATATCAAAGTTGGTGACCTCGGTATATAAATGGCTGTTAAACATTTGTAATTATTTTCATATGTAGAAATAAGCTAAAAATGTGTATTGGAATTTTCTATATATATTGATAGATCCTTACCTTATCCATACTTCTATTATCGAAGTGTTCAGCCAATCATATCGGAACAACTCTATAATATCATCAAGAAAAATAAAATTCTCAAAGTCCCTCCCAACTGCATCTTCTGTTAACTTGACCATCATATGTGATCCCGATCTTTGGTTGGCTAAGTATCGACACAAACATTTAGATTTACTTCCCAATTCATCGAATGTAGTTTCGGGAATGAAAGATGGCTTGGGCATAGGAGGATGACTAGCAGAAGTTTTACTTTTTGGTTTACAAACTTGTTAATTAAATTACATACTTATATTACATGAGTTCATATATGCAGTCAAATATGAAAAATATGGTAGAAATAAGGTATACCTTGTCATTGATAACCAAGTGTCTAGGCCAACCCACCATAGCACCCTCAGCTTCTTCAACTGTACTATATTCAGGATTAGGTATGGGTAGTGGTTTGTCCCCCATTCCGTCATACACAAGATGGATGGACACACGGCAGATTTCATCAGTAATTTGTTGGCAATGCAATGTACCACCAAGGTTGTACACTTTGCCCGCTGCCACAACATTATATTCTGGAACCTCCACTGCAAGTTTACAGTTCATACCAACCTAGATTGAAATAATATAAGTTATATAAGAAACAGTAGAACAAATAATGTTACAACTATATATATATTATCATATATTTATCATACTAATAACACAACATATATAGAACAAAAACTTACTGTAGATTGTTGTGGTGGTTCATCGGGAGTGCTCCCATGACCTTCTAAAACTGTAGCATGGGCCTGTACCTCATCACTTGAGAGACGTGCAGTATGAATAGGTTGAGAAGGTTGAGTAGGCTGAAATGAAGACATTATTTCTTTTACTTTCTGCGCTACTAATGCTTCAAGATCCTCTTGTATAAAACCTCCTACACGACCTCTTTTAGATTGCGAAGGGCCAAAATAAGACTTGAATCCTATGCCAGCTCCTAATCCCCTAACACGGCCAGGATGCTCCTTCGTACCAAGAGAAACTGCTAGTTCATCCATGTAGCCAGTTGGGATGAACTTTCCTTCCTTCCTTTGCTCGTGGAGATCAATCTATTCATAGTTAATAAAAATATTAAATCACAATATCAATTAGATATAAATAAATCTAAGTTTGTGGAAGTTACTCTTTACTTAGTTGGGATAAACCTACCATCTTTTGTGCCACCTCCTTAGTTGCAAGGTTGACAATTTCACCGGCTTGATTCTTTCTAGCATCAATCCATGTCATGTGTCGGGGTGGTCGCTCAACTTGAGTTGTACTAGATTCTTCTCCAGAAGATGATTGCTTCTCTTGTAGTTGGCGGCGGAAGGCATAACCACCGGGCCCCAAGCGATGGTCATGCACATTTTTAGCCCGTCTTTTCTTTTGAGCCTGGTGAATAGCCTGATCATTTAAAACGAGGTATTGCAATTTAGACTTGGCAAACATGTATAAAAAGATTCACCTCCTTAATTGTATAAAATTAAATATTCATACAATACATCACAATCTTTATTACCTGAAACTCTTCCGATCTCCTAGCTACAACAAATCTTTCCCACACCTCAGGATCAATAAAAATATATACATCTGTAGCTTTCTTCTTTTGTTTAGGATTATTTATAAATTCCCTTACAAGATATGTCTTAAAACCCCTCCATCGTACACCACAACGTTGTAGCACTCTTTTCTTGTGATCTTTTTCATTTAGATGAAAAACACCCTATACATACAAAAGAAGAAATTAATAATGTTGTTTTGAAAAGGAATTAATTCCAAGCAAACTAAATTAGAATCAATAGATAAAAAACATATCACTTCCACTCACAGATATATCTTTCCATATGAGGTCTTTTTTGGCATTAGGAACATCATGCCAATTTTCTATATCTATTGGCACCTTAGTGTGCGCGGTCGCCCCTACGTAATGCTTGAAAGCACTAGCATGTTCCCCAACAGGTGCTCCTGTCATATCAAACTGGACTGGAAATTTATCCCCTTTAGCCATGAGCTCCTGCAGCCTACGCATCAATGTAGGACCTCTACTATTCTTAGCATCACCACTACCATCCTCATGG
The DNA here is from genome assembly GCA_963693085.1 of Alisma plantago-aquatica. Lineage (NCBI taxonomy): Eukaryota > Viridiplantae > Streptophyta > Magnoliopsida > Alismatales > Alismataceae > Alisma > Alisma plantago-aquatica. The sequence goes on along the minus strand of OY856409.1, from coordinate 659,467,953 downwards.
TGCTCATGCTCAGAATGTTCATCTTCATGGTGCTCATGCTCAAAATGTTCATCTTCACTCGCCATTTTAGAACCTGCTAGTATACATGATAAAAAAAAAAGTGATAATAAAAGCACAAGTGATAAGGTATACGTGATAGTAAAATAAATAATTCAAAGAATACATGCCTTTAGTATTGGTTGAGTTGTTAGTCAAGGAAAATTCCTTCAGCATGGTATTGACGTTTATAATATTCATCGGTGTTATCTTCAACATTTACACTTGTCAAACCAACTGAGAATGGACTGGAATCATCATACTTTTCATAGTATTCTTCTTCATTTATAGGATCTACAGTAAACTGTCTTTTTCCATTAAGAACGACAAACCAATTTTTATTTTTCGGGTCATCAATATAGAATACTTGTTTTTCTTGGTTTGCCATGATGAATTGCTCATCTTTGAAACCAATCTTTTCAAAATTCACCAATTTGAAACCCAACTCAGCCACTGAAACTCCTTTATTGGTGTCAACCCAATTACACCTAAATATAGGAACTCGAAAATTTGTATAGTCCATTTCCCATATGTCCTCAATGACGCCGTAATATAACATCTCAGCTTTGCGTGGTCTTTTATCTTTGGCACTAGCAAAATACAATGAACAAGCTTTAACAGTGACCCCACTATTTTGAACTACACTACTTTCATCTTGATGCTTTGTGTAGTATGAAAATCCATCAATGTCATAACCTTCATATGACATGACATCCATTTTTGGCTTAAAGGCGAGCCATTTTATGTTCTCAGCAACATTATTTGGTGATTCAGATAGTTGATTAAATACTTTCTCTTCAAACCACCTAATAAATGTTCGATTATGCTCTCTTGCAAGCCACATTGAACTGGATCGCGGATGATTTCTCTTGATAAGATCATTGTGTTCTGTGATGTAGCTACTAACTTCATCGATGTTGTGTAAAATATACAAATGCGCTTGTTCCCACAACTCACTACTAATTCCTTTCACTCGTCCTCCTAGAGTTCCTTTGCCACAATAAGATCCAGTGTGATGGGAATTTTTTTGATCGCTACAAGTTTCATTTCAATTCAAAAAATCATTACAAAAGTCCATCACCTCCCTAGCCACGTAACCCTCAACAATACTCCCTTCAGGACGATAACGATTCTGAACATCTCCTTTAAAAACACTCATGTACCGTTCAAATGGATACATCCAGTGTAAGAAAATTGGACCCAACATCTTCACCTCCCTTGTAATATGTACTACAAGATGAACCATGATATCAAAAAATGAAGGAGGAAAGTACATTTCAAGCTGACACATGGTAACAATTACATCTTTCTGTAATTTATCGAGAGTATCAGGATGTATCACTTTGTTGCATATTTCATTGAAGAAGAAATAGAGTCTTGTGATTGCAGACCTTACATGCTTCTACAATATAGATCGAATAGCCACAGGTAAAATTTGTTGCATTAAGGTGTGACAATCGTGAGATTTGAGACCTATCAGTTTCAGATCCTTCATTGATACCAATCTACGAATATTAGAAGAGTATCCTTGTGGAACCTTAATATTATACAAGAACTCACAGAAAGTCTTTTTCTCTTTCTTTGACAAAGTGTAACAAGCCGGTGGCAAATATGTGCGGCGACCCCTGATCTCCACTGATAATTCTTTTCTAATACCCATTAATTCTAAATCTTTTCTAGATTTGATGCCATCTTTAGTCTTTCCTGGTATGTTCAATAGTGTACCGATGATGCTATCACAAATATTTTTTTCAACATGCATGACGTCAATGCAGTGTCTAATTGCTAAAGATCTCCAATAAGGAAGATCCCAGAATATTGACCTCTTCTTGTATAGAGATTTGTCACATGCGAGTGTATGACTACTTGAACTCTTTCCAAATTCATTAACAATATGTTTCAGCCTATCATATACAACATGTCCTGGTATAGGTTTAGGAGCACTTCGTTCCTCAGTTGACCCATTAAAGGTTTTGTGTTGCCTTCGATAAGGATGCACTGGTGGGAGAAATCTCCGATGACCAAGATATACGATTTTACCACCATGTTTCAGTCTGATTGAATCAGTATTTTCCTCACAAACAGGACATGCTTTGTATCCTTTTATGCTATATCCAGACAAATTTCCATAAGCTGGAAAGTCATTAATCGTGCAAAATAACGTAGCACGCAAACTGAAGATCTCTTTACATGAAGCATCATATGTCATAATACCTTCTTCCCATAGTTTCATTAGGTCATCAATTAGAGGTTGAAGGTAAACATCAATATCATTTCCAGGTTGCTTGGGCCCTGATATCAATGTTGACAACATCACATACTTATTTTTCATACACAACCAAGGAGGAAGATTGTATATAACAATCATAACAGGCCACGTGCTATGTTGGCTGCTTAATGTACCATAGGGATTCATTCCATCTATACAGAGTCCAAGTCTTAGGTTTCTTGGTTCTTTACCAAATTGAGGGTATAATAAATCAATTTTCTTCCATTGTGGTGAATCAGATGCATGTCGTAGGACGCCATCATCATTGACCTTTAACTCTCCATGCCAAGACAAATTTTGCGCATCTTCTGTATTAGCAAATAAGCGTTGAAATCGTGGTATTATTGGTAGATACCACATCACCTTGGCAGGAGAGCCATTTTTAGCCTTAGCTGAATTTGTAGTCTTATACCTTGACGCACCACATTTTGGACAATTTATCAAATTACTATAGTCCTTCTGAAATAACACACAGTCATTTGGACATGCATGAATCTTCTTAACCTCCATTCCCATTGGGAACATTATTTTCTTTGCTTGATATGTTGAAATTGGAAGCTCGTTGCCTTCAGGAAGAATTTCCTTTAACAAAGACAACAGTGAAGTGAAACTCTTATCACTCCACCGGTTTTGAGCTTTAAGAGTGTATAATCGCATCACAGCATCAACCTCGTGAACTTAGTACAATCCTTATATAATGGTTTTTCAGCATCATGGACAATGTTTGCAAATAAAGAAGGTGGATCAATGACATTGTCCCGACAACTACGTAGCATCTCATCAATCATATCATCCTGAATCTGGTCATCTTGAATCGGTTCATCATTAACATTATCATCATTATCTATATCTTCTATGCCACAACTATTAGTATCGACATTTTCTACTCCATAATTCGATTTCTCTCCATGCCAATACCATTCATTATAACCTTGTATGATCCCATTGCATATGACATAATTCTTAATTTCCTCACCAGTATCAACTTTCAAATTGTTACAACAATTTCTACATGGACAATATAGCCTATCTGTAGGTAGTTTCCTACGTTCCTCAGCAAATCTGATAAATTCATCAAGACCTTTGGCAAACTATGGACTGTAACGGTTCTTGATAGACATCCAACTTCGATCCATTTTCTATATCACATTAAAATTAATTATAAAACTAACAGTTTAATATTGATACTATAATAATCTGTAAGTTTTATTGATAGAAAGTTAATTTTATATACTAAAGTGTACCACCTATCCCATTTTTGAATATTTGATCTCACTAGTAACTGTATAATGTATGTTTATTTTGAAGAAAATTTCAGCAGCATTTCCCCTAAGTTCTCCAAGTACACCGATGTAAATGGCAAATAACCACTCACATATGTACCCAGAGAACAAATGGAGAAATCCTACTGAAATAATCTACAAAACTAAACATACATTATACAGGTACATCCTAAGTGAGATTAAAATATCCAAAAACAGTCCCAAACCAGGGACTATCCAAAGTTTACTCCTAATGAGTAAATTTTGAATGGGTTTCTAAGTTAATATATAAATGCATTATTTTCATATTTATATATTAAATTAAACATCATGCATCAACCCTAAAGTGTCAATCTAGGAGTACACATCTCTAATCTAGTATTAATTTCTAAAATTTATATAATGATTACATATGAAAAAAGACATGCATATTTTTATTATTGGGTTATCAAATCATATAAAATGGAAAATACTTGTACAAATTAGCAAAGTAAGGTCGTTTCCAACAGTCCAAAGATTGAAATCATTATAATATTCATAAATATTTGTGAACATTACAACAAATATGATTAAAACATTTATAGCTCAAACATAAATAAGTTCCAGGTCCATCTCGGTCGACAATTAGTCGACCGAGAGCCCACCTGCGCGCAGCATCTAGGTCCACTCTCTGTCGACAAATTGTCGACCGAGAGTGGACCTGGACGTTGCGCGTAGGTGGGCTCTCGGTCGACTAATTGTCGACCGAGATGGACCTGGAAGCAGCAATGGCGGCAGGCGGGAATGAAGGGGAACAAGGAATGAAGGAAGCTCGAACTTACTTGGAAATGGAAGCGAGCTTCGTGGAGGAAGAGAAGAACTTCACGGAGAGGTGGCGACCTTCGTGGAAGAGTGGAAGGCGGCGACGGCGAGCTTCACGGCAACGAAGAGTTTTATGGCAATGAAAAGCTTCACAACAACGACGGGCTTCATGGAGGAAGAGTGAAGGCGGCGACGACGAGCTTCACGATCCTCTTGGCGGCGTGGAGAGGTGGCAACGGCTTCACGGAGAAGCGTTCGCGGCAACAGTGGAATGACAAAGTGAAAGGGGGTTTCGCAGCTCTGTGGGAGAGAGATTAAAAAGAGAAAAGGGTTTCGCGGGAGGAAGAAAGACTAAAATTTCAGCTTTTTGCACGGAGCGAAAAACTGTAGCGTCAGTTAACAACCAAAATCTGACTCTACAGATAAACGGTGTCTGTGTCGGGTTATTTAATAACAATCAAACGCAAACTCGGTCGATGAATTTGTTGACCGAAAAGACCTATAGGGTCAGTTATTAGGTAAAACCGACGCTACAAGTGCTAATACGAAGAAATCTGGCTCGTTTCGGTCGACGATTTGTCGACCGAGAAGGATCATGATTTCCTTCGTACAAGCACCTCTAGGGTCAGTTTTTTCGTATAACCGACCCTAAGGTGCTTATACATGTGTGAAAAACAAAATTGGATATTGTCGGTCGACAATATTGTCGATCGAGACCCCCTATGGGGTCGGTTATTAGAAAAACCGACCCTAGAGGTGCTTCTAAGAAAGAAATATGGCTTCATTCGGTCTCTGAATTCATCGACCGAATGTGTGTCGGTCGAGAAATATGTCGACCGAAGACGCGTGAAAAATTGGATCGAAAATTCATGTCGGTCGACAATAATTGTCGAACGGGGAGCGTTTTAGAGTCAGTTATAAAGGAAAAACCGACCCTATAGGTGCTTATACACGTGAAATCTGCCTCTATATCGGTCGACAAATTTGTCGACCGAGGAGCTCTAAAGTGCTTCCACAACCCTAATAATGATGTTATGTGAAACTTTAATATATAGTGATGCCGTATAAACCCTAATATGGAATAATGTTATGTGAAACCCTTATATGGAATGATGTTATGTGAAACCCTAATATGGAAATGTTATGTGAAACCTTAATATAGGGTGGTGTTGTGTAAAAACCCTAATATGGGATAATGTTATGTGAAATTTCAATATGGGATGATGATATGTGAAACCCTAATTGATAAAGATGGGAAACTTTAACCCTAATGAGGGAATAGAGATGTTATTTTTGTATTGCATGATGTTGATATGAAATTGATATGGTTGATATGAAATTGAGATGATTGTGTAACAAATATCCTGAATACCTTGGTCAGATGACCTGAAGGTAATAGTTACCTGATAAGTGATAACCATGTTTAGTGATGAACTAAGGGTTTGAATACCCAGAATCAGCAAATGTGATGATGGTGTAATTGAGGGATGTGCATTCCCAAGAATGAGACAAAAGATTGAGATCCCAATGCTTTATAACGATTTGAAAAGTAACTAAACTCAATTCAAAAATTCTGTCGGTCGACTATTTGTCGACCGAAAGAGCTCTAGGGTCGGTTATAAGGAAAAACCGACCCTAAAGTCATCCTCGGTCGACAATATTGTCGACTGAATTAGCCTCGGTCAATAATATTTTCGACCGAGATTAACCCTGTTTTAATGTTTTAAATTAAGTACTAAGTGTGTGTGTATGAGATTAACCAAGTGATGCTTTGTCAAATTTAGCCATAATTTATTTTTCAATCATTTGAAATAACAATATTCTTAAATAACATGTATATGTCCAAATGAAGCCATGGAAAACACTTTTATTCATAACAATTTAATGCCCATACACTTTATAAGATGAAACATGACATACTTGCTTTATAAAAAGATATACATTACATAATTACAAATATATCTCATAATCTCACTAGAAAGACCAAAGGATTACATCAATGTCTGGGTCTTTTCCATGAAAGGGCTCAACTCCATAATATTTGACCAGTGTCTGCCACTCCAAGGCACCTGTCATGGTTAAGGCATAAGCTTCCAAGAAGGTGGGAACACGATCAAAGCGAAAGTTGGCAGCAATGTCTTGAAGTTGAATTGAGGAAAACTGAGTATGTGTGAGATTAGGAGATGGTGGAGGTGGAATTTGATAGTAGTTGTAGGAAGGATTGTATGGATTTATCATGCCAGGATTAAGGGAATAGGGATATTCATCAGGTTGGTTAGGAGAGAGAGCTTGCATCCTTTGGTTTAAATAAGTCATGCCATGGTGATTATAATCCAATTGCTTACTTAGGTGATATTGGGAGCCAGCAATGTATGTCAAGGTATTTGTAATAGGATCATGGGGTAGGTTGGTAGGAGGAGGTGGTGGAGGTATGTCTTGGGTGGATGTCTCCCCTTCAGTCCTAGCCTTTTTGTAGCCAAAGTCTATTTCCATCTTTTCCACCGTATTTTTACTTATCTTTTGGGGCTTTCTATCCCATGTGTAAACTAAGTCATCCTCAATATTCTTCTTAAGAAAATGTTGAGTGATTTGGCATACAAAGTCAGCATAAGGTGGATTGCCAGAAAACTCAAGCATATTCTTAAGGATGATACGAATAAAGTTTATGGGAATACCTTTGAGAATGACATAGATAAGGTACATACGAAAGGTGGGTACTTCATATTTGTTTGCTCTAGGATGGATATTGGTGGCAACAATGAGATTTATGATCCTAGCTTCAAGTTTTAAATTTATGGCATAATAGGTACCCCTATCTTCATGACAAGTCGTATTTGATTGAAAGATGGCTCTTTTAACATCACTAAGGCTAGTTGTAGTGTCATCTTGGGAGAGTTTGTTGAGTGGATTTCCTCTAGTGAGATCAATAAAAAATTTATATTCTTCTATATCAATGTCAAGCATATCAAGAATACCCTCCTTAGTAAAATGGAATCCATACCCACCAACCATAGAGGAGAAGGAATCATGTTCAGGATGTTCGGCAAAATTGGCATAGAATTCATTAACTACTTTGGAGGAGTAGGAATGGAAGGAGGGATTTAGAAAATCAGTCAAATGTTGCACCTCGAAAAGTTCCTCCAAATCGACAATGCTTTGGAAGTCCATGACGTCGACTGGCCGTCGTGGAAGAGGAGTTTTTGATGAGAGCCTGAGGTAGCGGTCGCCTGCAGCTGCGTCGATGAAAGGGACGTCGTTGATGAACGGCAGCGTTGAAGAGACTGTCCTTCCTTTCCTACCTGCAACTTGCTTCTTTCCGCGCGTAGATGATGAAGCCATTTCGTTGCTTTGAAATGGAGAAATAGCAAGCAAGAATTGGATGTAGAGAAGCTGAAGATTTTCACAAGAATACACTAGAGAGGAGCTAGAGAAGTGAGAATGTGAAGGTGTGAAGAAATGGATCGTTTTGGGTGCTATTTATAGCAAAACTGAGTCAATTTCAGTCGACAATTTGTCGACCGACGCCCAAAACGGTCCTTTTCTGGACCGTTCTCCTGGTCGGCCAACGGTCGTATTTATAGCCGTTACGACGGTTGAAATTCTAGCCGTTACGACGGTTGATTTTTTTAGCCGTTACAACGGTTGATTTTTTAGCCGTTAGGACGGTTGATTTTTTAGCCGTTCCTCGGTCGACAAATTCGTCGACCGATATGTTGCGGTCGACAATTCGTCGACCGAGATTGAGCCAGATTTCATTCTCTTAAGTACCTCTAGGGTCGGTTTTTAGGAAAAAACCGACCCTAGAGGTACTTATTCATGTGTGAAATACTAAACTGGATCCTAGTTTATCTCGATCGACAATATTGTCGACCGAATGGACTTCTAAGGTCGGTTATAAAGAAAATACCGACCCTAAAAGTTTCTTATACACTTGAAAACTGAGTCCTAATCGGTCGACAAATTTGTCGACCGAGAAATGCTATAAGGTCGGTTATAAGTGCAAATCCGACGCTAGAGGTGCTTATACATGCGTGAACTATCTGGATCCAGAATAGATATCGGTCGACGAATTGTCGTTCGAGAAAGAGCCAGATTTCCTTCGCATAAGTACCTCTAGGGTCGGTTTTAAGGAAAAAACCGACCTTAGATGTACTTATCGGTCGCCGAATTTGTCGACCGAGTGAATCGGTCGAAATATGGGTCGACTGAGGAAGGCTCTAAGGTCGGTTATAAGTGCAAATATGACGCTTATACATGCGTGAACTATCTGGATCCATAATAGATATCGGTCGACGAATTTGTCGACCGAGAAGGCCTTTAAGGTCGGTTTTGTAAGAATAACCGACCTTAGAGGTGCTGAACCGAAGAGGACTGTAAGGTCGGTTATAAAGAAAAACCGACCCTATAGGTACTTGTATTCGTGAAATTCAGCTCTTATTCGGTCGACAAATTTGTCGACCGAGGAGACCTTTAGGGTCGATTATAAGGTAAAACTGACGCTATAGATCGAGGCGCGAAACTAAAATCAAACAAATTTTTTCCGCCGGAAAAATTGTCTATAAGGTCGCTTATTTTAGAAAAACCGACCCTATAGAGATGTACTACAAGGTCGATTATTTTAAGAAAAGCGACTCAAAAGGTCTTAAGTGGTGCCCGCATTTTTTATAGATATATAAGGTCGGTTATTTGGAAAACCGACCCTATAGAGATACACTACAAGGTCGGTTATTTTAAGAAAAGCGACCCAAGAGGTCTTAAGTGGTGCCCGCATTTTTTATAGACATATAAGGTCGGTAATTTGGAAAACCGAACCTATAGAGTTACATTACAAGGTCGGTTTATTTAAAAAAACCGACCTAAGAGATCTTAAGTGGTGCCCGCATTTTTTTTAGACATATAAAGTCGGTTATTTGGTAAAACCGACCCTACATGTAGTGACGTTATAACCCATTTCTGTACTAGTGTCAGTTTTAACTAGAAAAAAACCGACGTCTATCTAAATATGCTGATTAAAAAATTGATTCACCATAGTCGTCAGTTTTTTTAAAAATCTGACGCTCAAAGGGTGTGAAAAATTTCCCGCGATCAGCACGGGAAAACCCATAAGTGTCAGTCATTGTTGTAAAATTGACTATCAAAATGTGCCCAATTTCTATTTCACGAATAACCTTTAGTCGTCGTTTTATTAGTTAATGACCGACGCCATATGTTAAATTTTGGAGGTAATTTTTTTCGTTGGAAATTTTAGATTTGGCGGTTAATTTTCAGCATCAGTTTGTTATTAAGGAACCAACACCGAATAAAAGTGATACCCGTGTCTGGTCACCCTTCACAGATTGATGTCAGTTTATTTTATAAACTGACGCTTTATTGTTTAGGTGTCGGTGTATTTATGCAACTGATGCCTTTAAAAGTGGCGTTATAAGCCATTTCTGTAGTAGTAGGTGATGAATCATGTGATTAAATGTGCTTATACATGTGTGTGACGAATCATATGATTAAATGTGCTTATACATGTGTGTGAATCACATGATCCATATATAATATTGTCCATCTTGTTAATTTTGTAGGTTTGTGGCCTGTTGTTGGCAGATATCAATGGATACTATAAACCTGCAGTTCAGAACTGAACTACAGGTTCTGCATCCTGCTGACTAGCCATATAGCAGGCCTGCAAACTGATAAGAAAAAAAAATCAGAACATAGGCGTCAGTTATTAGTATAAAACCGACAACAAAGACATACAACGTTGGTTATTAGCAACAAACTGACATATATGTGGCTATGGGTGTCGGTTATATATAAAAACTGACGCCGATGGTGCCGTTGCTGGCGCGTTTTATTGGTGGCGAGAAGGGTTATATAGTGTCGGTTTTTGTAAAATGTCGACGTCTTTGACTGGATATAGTGTCAGTTTTATTAAATAACCGACACCTATAGTACCCTTGCTGACATGTTTTTGGTGGCGGGAAGGGTTATGGCGTCGGTGTTAAAACTGACGCTGAAGGGTTCGACTTTTAGCGGCACCTACTTGGGTTTCACTTTGAAACCGACGCAAAAAGCCTTAAATAACCGACACTAAAGGTCGGTTATGTACTAGTGATAGTAAAATTTCAAAAATAGTTGGTTGATTCTTTATTTTATCTTTTGAAAACTTAAGATACTAGCGTGATTTTATACTTTTTAATCAAGATGGTATCATTTTCATCTATATGATTAGAATTAATTATTAAGTTATAAATTTAGTAATTTTACAAAGGTTCATGTAAATTGCATGTATCAGTCGTTATATCTTTCTCAACTCTACAAATAAATATGTATCTAGATAAATATTTGAAATATTCCATCTTATTATGATATTCAGGCTGATACAAACCCATTCAAAATAGAAACTATTACACATGTCACCCATCTAACAAGATAGACATGGGTTAAGAATTTAAGATTTAGGATAAAATGCCAATAATCTATTTAACAAAATAGACATGGACACGTGCATATCAAAACTCAAAATGAAGACCCTACTTTCATTTATAAACATAGGTATGCATAAAAATATAGAAGGACCAAGTGCAACTTAAGAAAAGAAATTACACCCAACTTCCTCCACACACTTTGTTAAAAACCATTTATTTCACACGACTACTTTAGTTGAATACCATGATTGTCATACAATTCTAAAAGTAAAAGAAAACATCATATACAATACTTTTGGTAAGTATGTGTATTGTATGGAGACATGATGGTTATACATGCAACTTTATTAAAACACAAAAATAATTTATAATAAAAAATAAAAGAAATTACATTTTATGCACACATGGACTTAATTAGAATTCAAAGCATAAAAGAGTTATATTTAGACTCTTCCATGGGTTTTTTATATAGTGATTAATTCTAAAAAGTAACAATGAAATTATAATTGATGCATATGGACAAATTCGTCATTAAAAAAAAGAAACAAATGTAATTATCCACCTCGACCTGCTTTCTTATATAGCACACACAACTTTATTACAACATAGAAAGCTCAATTTAAAATTTTAAAAAGTAAAAATAAAATTGTATTTTATACAACAAGGACTAAATTGTAAATTCAAAAAATCTTGAAAAATAATACATCTAGACCCTTCCATGAGTTTCTTATATAATTTCAAAATGTAAAGACAAAAGTGTAGTTTACTGACAGAGAACATTTGTAATTTTAAAAAATACTGGAAAAGATTGCATTCAATCCTCTTCATGAGCTTTCTTATATAGTGTAAACAAGTATTCTGATATAGTGTATAATTTTCAAAAATAAACATGTAATTTACGCATGCATTGACTAGTTTTCTAAAAAGTAATGTAAAAAATTTACATCCAATTCCTTCCACATGCTTTCTTATATAGTATAGATGATTCTTATTCAAAAAAAAATTGGTGATTCTATTCATGTCGTCGCCGAGGCTTGAACCAAAGGCCTCTTGACAAATCAAGGATCTTACCACTATGCTGTCCCATCTTAGACTATATATAACTCTTATTACATATGATTTTAAAATTTTAAGAAAAATTATAGTTTACACACACAAGGACCAATTTGTAATTCCAAAAAATATAAGAAAATAATTGCATGCATCCCCTTTGTGGGTTTTTTATATGCTATAGATGAATGAGCTATAGATATGTAAAAGTGGTTCATTATGGCTCGAACAACATGTGAGTCAATGAGAAACACAATAACATGGAGCTGGATCATTGTTAATTCTTTTAAATGCATTGCATTCATTAAGATAAAAAAGGGTCAAAGACACAATGATAAAATCTGCCCAGAGTAGAAGGAAAAGTAATGATGGAAACATTGTACATGAAGTACCACTCGCCCATGTTCAATGGATGTTGTGCATCCAAGAAAAAAGAGAACATGAAGGCACCCCATAACAAGCCTCTCCCAAAGACAACAAACAATTAGAGATAAGCTAGGTAGGTAGTAGAGTTATCCCTCATCTTCAAAAGTTTCAAGAAGTGGCTCAGTGAGTAAGGACCCTTGAAAACAACATTATCACTCAATTGTCTTTTATGCAAATGATTGTGATCAAGTTCAAGTTGCACCAAGCCTGCATCAACTAAAATATAGATAATATAAAGTTATAAAAAATCAATGTTTTATCATAGATATGAGAAATAGGAATTGACAAGTCATAAAAAATATATGGTTTCTTTATATAGTAATATTTCAAAAAATAACACAAACATGAATGTCCTTATGATGAAGAGTATCGTGTCTAGTGTCATTGTGGAGTAGTCCTTGGATATTCCAGAAATCAATGCTCATAGGTGACTCTTCACAAGTGAAGAAATGGTGCCAATAGAATAGAGGGGACAAGTGAAGAAAAAAAAAGTACAATATTTAGCATGAGACCACCCCAAAAGGAAAATGTAACTCCTATGAAAATCTTGAGTGATCCAATTGGTACCAACAAGAAGCTTATTGTGTCATAAAAGCTACATAAGCAAATGGTTTTTTGTTGGACATTTGATACGCTAAAATTTGTTAATAAAGAGAGTGTTGTATCCAATATCAATGTATAATTTGGATGCTTGACTAACAGTGCATTTGTCACCCCAAATCATACATATTTGAGCGGAAATGGATTTTCAGGTGATCTGTTGAGGGAAGTTGTTTATTTTCTATTGGGATGAAATGGTCATTGGTAAGACATCTCCTAAGAATATTTTTTCTCGATTAAGAAAGAAGGGTTTTGGATGTGCAGTTGTAGTAATGAGATGACTTAATCTAGGGATGGATTGAGTTAGTTTTTCAATCATAATCGAGCAATCATTCATTCAAAGTTTGGACTAAAAATGAGTGTTCTTAAATGTATTGGAAGAATCTGAATACTATTTTGAATGATGCAGTTAGTTTAATTGTTATATGTGTCCATAAAGGAGAGATGTGGGGTTGTCTAATAGTGTGTCAGGGGTTATGAAAGTGGTAATATTTTCTCATGATGTGATATTTCCAAAGATCATGTTGTTTGTGACAAAGGGAGACATTGATCATGTGAATGAGGTAGTATGAGTGACTCTAAATTTTGATGATGCCCCTACCACCTAAATATTTTGGTTTGAAAATGAAGTGTCAATTGAATAAGTGTGGTTCTGTTTGTTGTTAGCATGTCTCAGTAAATATCTTCTTTAAATTTTATTAATATGTGTGAACACTGTGGAGAGAAAGGGAATTTACCTGAGCAAATAAGTGATTGTGCAAGTGAGGGAGGATTCAAAAGAGAGAGTCAACTAGAGAGACTAAGTGCTCAGAATTTGCATTGTGCTTGTTTGTTTAGAAAGTTATGAATGATGGGTTGCCACAAAGATATGAGAAATGTATAAGGTGATAGAGGTATTCCAAGATATTTGAAAGGAAAATACTCCTCCTTACAATCAAGCATAAACTTTTAGAATTCCATGTCAGCAAGATGGATTTATGTACCACATATCATGGATTTATTGAAATTGATCTTGAATCCATAAAGATGTAAAAAAATACTAACAATAAAGATAATGTTAAGAATATTATGATCATCGGGCTTAAGAAAAAGAGTGGTATCATCGACATATTGGATGATGTTGTTAGTGGAGTCAGGGATGGTGTTCGTGAGATTGTTCTTGAATAAGTAGGAGAATATGTGATCACCTTTACGCAGACAATTTGATCTAGTGTAAAATCCAAAAGCCAAGCTATTAATGAGGGTGGGGAAGTGGCATGAGCTAATGCAATATTGGATCCACTGAATCCAACAAGATCGGAAGGCACAATAAAAAAGACAACCAATAATGAAATTCCAATTGATATCCTCAAATGCTTTTCCAGTCAAGTTGGAGGGTTAGGAGAGGAGTTTGATCGATATACAAGTTCAGAGTGGTCTTGTTAACAATCAAATATATTCATCATCCTTTTATAAAAGCAGTTTGTCGTAACCCAATAAAGTCCCTAATATATATTTATTAAAGCCTTTTTTTTTTGCATGGGCCGAAGCCCACCCCCTCTCCAAACAGGTGTCAAAGCCCAGATGACCCAAGAGGTTGGTAAATACAGCTGACCCGAGCGGAATCGAACCAGCGACCCTTCATGAGGGGCGCACTGGCTTGACCGCCCGGGCCACACTGTCTTTAGACTTTTGACATATTAAATATGAAGTATAGATGAGACTAATCGGTAAGAAATATTTGACAAAATTTGGATCATCAAGTATTTGTTATTAAAGAACTGTGAATATGATTGAGAATACCAATTCGTAGAGTGATGTCATCACGATAAAAAAGAAATTGAAAAGGTTGTGAAAATCAAGTTTTATGTTGTCCCATTGGGTTTGATAAAAATCCATACTAAAACCATCCGTGTGCGGGTACTTGTTAGCACCGAGAGTGGTCGTGACATTTTAATATCATCACGAGTTGAGAGAGAGATGAGACCATGTGGATTTATCCACACTAAGTAGTTGCCAATTCAGTCTTACATGCATTGTTAACATGGATTATGGTGAAAGACGGCTCTAATGTACTCACTGAAATGCTTGATTCTGTGGTGTGGGTTGGTGACCATCATGTTTTTTATGGAGACATTGTGGATATGTGATTCAACATTTTCGATGAATTACATTTCTTATTGATGAATCTTGTATTTTTATGCCCCTATTATATGGAGTTAAACAATATCTTAAAGTAATAAACCCACCACTTCACATTGATTTAGTAATACACAACGTGAGACAAAGGCAACATTTCATAGCCTTCGAAATGTATTCAATATATAACTCGATAAAATATTTTATTACTTCGTCATGCGATTTTGATATTCTGTGGCGTATATATTTTTAGAATAGAACAAAAACATTAATAACGTTGATGCATATTACTTTACCATTTTTAGTACTTGGAATGTCTCGATTGATCAATTGAAAAAGGGTCCTGCTTGTCTTCATTTAAATACAAAAGCAACTTAGTTTCGATACTTGAGCTTCAACTAACAAAGCGTAAACCGGCCGTATCGGTAAAATTTACACTGAAGAACTGAATTTGTCAAATCAAAATAGGCCCAATTAACGAGTTCAAACAGAAATTTGACGCTTGGTACGAGTGAAAACGAACGAGCATGCAGTTTTAACTAAGGCCCTGTTTAGTAGGGTGTGATTAATTAAACAGAAGGTTTAAAAAGATTATTTTGATCAATACGTAATGTATTTGGGTAGATGCAGGGTCCATGTGACGACTTTGTTTGCTATTATTTGGTTAGATGCAGATGGTATCAGCTTTTTCACACACCATCAGTCCGTTCAGCAGTTGTTCCTCCCGTTCAGGAGGTGTTCTGCAGTTTCCAGTAGTGTACCGCGCCCTTCCACAGCGCGGTACCAATTCCGTGAATTAGGGTAAAAGTAGTCCCAGCGGCAGGTTACAAAATGATGAGTTTTTCTTCCACTTCCGTAACCAAACGAAAATGGTACCCATTTTCCTGACATTTGGACTCCTTTTAGTCTTACATCCTACCAAACAGGGCCTAAGTTATGAAGATCGCGTTCCATATGCTCCCTCTCGCTTGTCCGTTTTATGTGGTATATAATCATTTCTAGCGTCACCAGCCGACGTCTGATTACCGTGCTTCCACATGCAGCACAAGGGATCTGAAGATCCGGTAGGTGCGCAGATGCCGCCGACGGTACGCACGGCGATGGGCATTGAATAAACAGAGTGTGATCACTTTCTACTTGCCGTTGAGGGCTCGTCGGTGCCGTGACGACCGTCCATAGTTCTGAATATAGAAACCCGCCTTTCTCCTGATCGGACGGAGAGAAAACTAAAATATTAACATACAAAACACATATATGATCGATCCAGCGCGCACGTTCAGGACATGTGAACACTGCAGGAGTATGGGAACGGGAACATGAGATCAAAATTGAGATTAATGGGGAACAAAAAAAGGATACACGAGAACCCCTGTCCTAGCTCAACCGGTGGTTAGTGGGTGAGCTGGTAGATTCGCGTCAATTCTTGAAAAAGATGGCATGCAAACTACACTATCATGGTAGAGGGGCGGGCTTTGTCTCTTCTCTCTCTCTCTCTCTAGCTTCTCACCCACTTCGGCCACCAACTACTCTCACCAACTTCAGCCTGTCCTTACACTCAACATACCGTCAACAATCTTCCAAACGTAATTAGGGCGTTTGGCTGCTTATTGGACGCAAACCATTGCTATTGCTAAGCGTAACCACACATCATTTTACTTCTCTCCTATGTTTTTGGTGAACTCACCTACTCCCGTTCCTCGTCAAAGGACACAAGTGGGCACCTCGCTCTTGTACAATAACATTGGCTGGCCTGGATGTGCCAGTCCCTCTCAAGAGTCAAGACCGCTGACCGCCTGCCTTAATCAAGTTTCATCTCGAAAGCCTCGGCCAACTTGAGTTGGGAACTCGTACGTAGTTGGTGTCACTAATACGTAAATGAATATAACTGAAAACTTGGCTTAAACAGAGCTTATGCAACGAAAGCTAGTAGTTCACCTTGTAGTTTTCTGCCCTGTAGGTTGGGCATCTATCATCCGACTTGCATAGCGTTTCTGTATCTATCAAGTCACACGTCTGTTGTAGGTCGCGCCTACCACACGCACACTTTTTCTTCCAATTTGCACTCTCGCGCCGAGAAGTAGTTCAGCCCAATTAATGGTGGCGGCTCTACGTCCAATGTAAAATTTGAAAGAAGTCCTAATCTAGGTCGATTGCTCTCAAACTGAGTTTCAACACTTATACACCTACTCCCTGGCATTTTTACTTTATAGTTTCATTGTGAGGAGGAGAAGTTCAGTCTATCAAAACCACACAAAAAGAACTTTAAATATTGTTATAAACCTTCCATTCGAGTGTTCAATTTTGTGCAAAAATACTTCCCCATGAAAACGCGTGCAAGCTCAAGGAATTTCTTTCGCCTTGTGCTTCAAGTTACTCATGCGTATAATTACAAGTCATTTGGAAGTGTCTTATATAATGTGGGGACACGTGTGATACAAAAAAAGGAGAAAGAGATTCATCATATCAACTCTATGTGATTCGATGAAGCATTATGCAAGCACATGAAACCTACGGCTGGATCAATAAAATACCATAACATTGCTCAACTATCATTCAAATGTACTGTAGATCACGCATATATATTGAGATAATTCATATATAAATTGGTGCAATTTCTAAACGTATGTGTTCAACATTCTACAGCATTCTCGTTTCAGTAACTATACTTAGGCTCTAAAAAGGTTCATTTCTTTTAGCATTCCATTTATGGATCATCATTGTGGAGAGAAAGCTAACAAAACTAAGAAATCATATATTGATTTGTTTCTTACTCTACCCTTACATGTATTGATATCACTTGTTAGGATTGGTACATTTGCTCTAGAACATATATCGTGCAATGTCGAAAAATAGTTAAAAGGTAAGTTAGAAAATCATTAGGACTCAATTTATACTTAAACTTGGTCGGTGTATATCATTTGTCTCGGTTGATTGACCAAGCATATCTTATGTCCCTACTCTTGTTCTAGAAACCTTAATTACACATAAAATGGTGATGTGAGAATGCTAAAAACCAATTAGGTTATTACAATTGCAGTTTAGTTTTTATTTATATAAGGAATATATTCATCAACTTTTATTGGGAGTTTGTTTCCTCTAGGATGATAAAAACTTTAATACAAAACAACTTATAAATTTAACTAATAATTTGCATCTCATAGTAACTTGAGTAAGATATCCATATTTGGAGTTGATGGTTTATAATTTAATATCTGAAAACTTGATTGAACGAAGCTTGAGACACAAATATAGTAATTAATATATATGTAGATTATAAGGATTATCTCTCTACTAGTAGGATATGTTTCTAACATGAGACTTGGTCTGAACAATTTACTCTCTTTTTGTCGAGGAACCTCACCTAGGCAGGGGCCACATTCCACCCAAACACCAATAGTATAAATCTTGAGACCAGACATGTTGTGGCAAGTCACCCATTTGCCATGCCCAATAGTATGAAATGTTGTTTCAAGGATAGCCCCTAGTTGGTGGCCTACCAGGATATTTTCTTTCGTCTAATTCATCCCTAAGGGGATAATTTAGTTTACAATATCAAGTCACACATATGTTGTGGGTATCCTGTTATATGTATGACTTTTCTTATTCATGTTTTGAATTGATTTCCTAATTTGGATTAAGAATACATTTATTATTCATTTATGGGCATTAGTTGGTTAATGAATGACAATATAATTATTTACATGACCTAATGTGCATCTAGTACTCAAATGTATTATCTAACTCTAGATCTAGTCTTAATAACCAATTATCCATGCAAATGACATGCAGGGGTTATTTTAGAGACAAAGAATAGATTATACACCTAGTTGTCATGTGTTCATGTCAAATTGTTATGAAGGATGATATTTATTTTTAGGATGTAATCAAACTCTTAAAGTTATCATCCCATAAATCAGATAAGGTATGACTTACCTCTCATTGACCTACTTAAGGTATTGAAATAAAATATAATGACTGAACGATTTTAGCATCACAAAATGGGTGAACTAGGTCTCGCAATAGTTATTCTTTCAGTTTTTTTATAGGTATGTCTACAAAAATGAGACAAATAATGTTTTCTCCAATATACTAGATAGTTTTGCACCTAACTATTTAAGTAATGTTGTCATATAATGCTTGTGATGTTCCCTCACTCTTGTAGTGATATTCACTGACCTACATAATACTAGTTCATTTTCCCTTTCCCCTACTCATTGGTGGTCCATAATGGACCATATCTTGACCTTCGTGGCAAGTTTGATTCTTATAAAAGAATGTGGATTGAAATGAGCTTTGTTTAGAAAAAAACAAAGACTTTCTTAAAATGCTGACTATACATGTCCATCATCATAATTTTATTGCCCATAATCTATATCAGTTAATCTTCAATTCAACTTGTGTAGTAGTGTACCAACACAATTGCACCAACCATTTTATACTTAATGGTTTGAAATTTATGGTAAATAAATTAAGTAATACCCGATGGAATTAATCTTATGCTACTTTACATCAACTACATGGGATTAATCTAATGAAGATGGGCTTAATTTTCTTATCTTTATTTATATGTATGTTTATGAACAATGTATCTTATTTTCTTTAGTTGTTCTAGAGCTTCTAAGAAACCTAAATTTAGGCATTAATGCTAAGTAACTTGTTCCTATAATAGTCTTTATATACCCAAATAAATATAGATACTTAGCTTCTCGTAATATATTCCTTTTCTAAGATATATTTTCTCAACTAGCCATTATGGGATTTTCATGCACAAAATTGAGAAAACATCGATGTCCTCAAGATTTAGATGAAATACGAGAGAGAGTAAGACAGATTCGGTAGTTTTACCACGAATCCCACCAAGGTTTGCAAGAACCCCACCAGAATTCACTCAAAACCAATCAAGATTCACATGAAACTGACAAAGATTCATCCAACATGGATGGTTTTTCATATCCCAACAAGCATCATATCATCTCCACAAAACTAATTTGTTTCACACAAAACCATCATGGCCTCATCTGAAATGTCTTACTATCAATAATCTTCTTCGACCACCATGTCCACCAATGAGCCATCAACAATTGGGATGAAACCAAACATGGTTTGCACTATATTGATCTAGTTTCACTCTCACCCACACATGACCATTAAAGATGAAACTAGCCAGGTTTCATCCAAACCAGTACAACTTTGTCTATATTGGACTAATCAATGGCCTTCCTTCGTCCGACATCATCTGATGTGCATAAAATAATGATGATGACCAATGGCATCTACCGATGGACCACATTGTCGACCTTAAAGTCCACTCCTAAAGCCAACAACCATTGGAATGAAACCAATCAAGGATCATCCAAATTGGGCCATGTTTCATATTTCTTAGACTGTGCCAATGACTAAGCCATTGATGAACACCAATCGATTACATCAACTGATGGTGTCCAAAAATGACACCAACTCACAAACCCACTAGGCGATGGAAACAACATGTAGATAGTTGCAAAAAAACTGACTGTGCTTCATCCAAACAAGATTGATTTCACAACAACACTTTTGTGGCTGCTAGAATGAAATCGACCTCTGTTGATCCAAATAGACCCCAAACTAACTTTGATTAGCTCTCACTTACTAAAATATCACCTACCACCGTAAACACCACTCCTTGGACACCATGTCAAGGGTTCCATATTTTTTGTTCCTATTCCTCAGTCTTAGATCTCAAAAGCTTGAGAGGGCTAAGGATCTCAACCTATGCCCATCCCCTTTGGTTTACATCCTTTCTCTACTGGTTCACATTATTTCACATCACCACCTCCATCCTTCACTGATATACATTGGTTTAGACCCATCATTTGTCCATCCACCAGATGAAACCAACTCTTGTTCATCCTTCCAATGTGGGGTTCCCTCCATCCATCCTCACAAGATGCTATTTGGGAAGGAATTGAAAAAGAATGAGGACAAGGAGTGCAAAAGACCAAGGAGGAGGATGCAAATGATAAGATCTAACCAATATGGAGGCTAAGGAGTGAGAGTCACCTCTCCTGCATGGGATAAACTCTTATTCATTTCTTCTATTGTTCTCCTTTGATTATGTACAACAACGTATTTCCATCCTTGTTGAGTTCCAATTATGCTTGTCCATGGCAAGTTGAGATCCTTCCTGGATATGTAGCCTATTTTGGGCTTGTTTATGTACATTGACTCTGAGCAAGTGGTTAATATTTAGATCTACTATGATATTATTGTTTTACCTTCTCTTTATTGGTATGGTTGTTGGATTGGATGATCTCTTTCTTTCTTAAACTTCCATTATTGTTAACATCAAACAATTATTGGTAAAAATAGGTCAATAAGGTAGTTTGAACTAATCTATGAGAGGACAAGGTTCAAGGGAGGACTTTACCAGTATCCAAGGTCAGAGAGCTCTTACCCAACACAACATAACTAACCATGATTTATCCAACCCTGGGAAGGTTTCTTGTGTCTTACATTTCTAGTAGATCTTTAGCCACTCCTAATGTACCTAACTATTATAAACTCGAGAGATAATCTAGGGCAATTAGGAATGTCAATCCATGATCCCCAAAAGAGGTTGTGAACCTTCTATGGGGTTTTGATGGGGCTCCAGATGTCATAGTAAGAAAAACCATAAAAGAATAGTTATTAAGTTAACCAAAAGTAGTGCACTAATTCCCCACTCCACACGAGTGGAATCCTTATTGTAGTATACTTTAGGATCAAATCGAAAGGACAACCTTTTTAAGAAGGTATATAAATTCAAAAGTTTTAAGAGTAATATTTAACACCAAAACATTGATTGATTTATTAAACTAAATTGTTGCTAGTAGAAATAGAGATTAAGCAGTAAATGAATGATAATAAAGAGGACCAGGGCATGGGGTTTCACTACCAAAGCATGTGTAATTATCCCAATAATATCTAACTCTTCAATAAAAGTTGCTAAATAGAGGCTTAGCTATTGCACCCTCATGGGATACAGATCATCACTTGGCCTAAACTCCCTTAGAACCGACCATCCTCGGCACCCAAGTTCCCAATTTATTCCAACTGGACTCCCCTACTTGCAACTGACCATCCTTGGAATGTTAGCAGATCATAGACTAATCACCTCACTATCCCTTGCTGACACCTCAGGGGGATAACAAGATTGTTCCGGTGTTCTAATCACACTCACAACAACATGCATATCCATGATTATAACATATATGCAAAGCAAGTCATCAATTTGGAAGGTAAGGAAATAAGAAGAACGATACTTTATTTAACAATAGTACTATCAATTTTAGATATAAGAGAGGATAAAATACGGGATGTTGGGACTAGTTCACATGCCCCAATACAAACATCTACTTGCTCATGGTGAGAGACGATAGCAGAAAGATAGAAGGAACAATGGAAGAGGTCATGACGCTTGGTGCAGGAAGATCAATCTCTCTGTTGTGGTTGTTTCCTCCTCGCTGCTCGCTAGGGTTTGCATTCCACAGTGTGGCTTATAATAATTGATCAGAGACCCTTTAGAATGTACGACAAGGGTTCCCTTTTATAGATGCATTCCTCGTTGCCAAAACCCTAATTTTTAATACTTGTGGTCGAAGGAAACTAATTACATGGCCTATATTGGGTCCAACAGGAGACTCACATGGGTTAGACAATTTGTACCTTGCATCTAGTTCTCTGGCGGGAGAGATTGGAATGAATTGGATTAGGTTGAATGCTAGGAGCATGTGTCATAATTGAAGAATCTCAAAGACTTTGTGTTAGAGAGAAGCTCGAGTTGGGTGAGAAGCGAAGATGGTCTCTTGAATAAGCGGTTGGATGGTGGATAATGGAAAGCTTCTAGGAACTTCCTTCCCTTGAGGCGTAGCATCATGAGGACCTTGATCATCTATTCAGGCATTATCACATATTTTTGTCTGGTTCTACATGTAATGCACTTTGATGAATATAGGCTAACATGCCTTATGAAAAGGTTAATCCAAACCTATAAACTATGATGTAATCATATTCTGGAAAAGATGAGAGAGAGACTCATACTGTGTGTTGATAACTCATTTAATGATGAAATGCTAAGAATAAATAAGTATGATTGAATACTTATATTATCCATATTGATTCCTTTCTATGTGAGTCCTAATACAGGGTAATGCTATGTGAAATCCTAATATAAGTTAATACTATGTGAACCCTCATACAGGGTAATGCTATGTGAAACCCTAATATAAGTTAATGCTATGTGAACCCTATTACAGGGTAATGCTATGTGAAACCCTAATATAAGTTAATACTATGTGAACCCTAATATAGGGTAATGCTAAGTGAAACCCTGATATAAGTTAATGCTATGTGAACCCTAATACAGGGTAATGCTATGTGAAACCCTAGTACAGGATGATGCTATGTGAAGTCTTAACACAGAGTAATCCTATGTGAAGTTCAGCTACATATTGATGAGTTATGTATGTAATGAGAAGACCCTTGTAGTGCATGATACTGATATATGATTGTTATCATGAGTAATAAACATGCAGGTATGTTGAGATGATGAGCATAGCTAGGTATGGCTATAATGCACTGTATACTAAAAATGTTTCATAGGCCTTATAAGCCTTCATATGCTTTATTGCTTAGTGAGAAATAATCTAAAAACTTATGAGCCCTGTGTGCCTTATGGTGTTTTACTTATTAAAATTGGTTATGGCTTCATAAGCCATAATGTGCCTTGTTGCCTATTAAGAGGTAACAAAAGGTGATATGAGCTTTGTGAACTATGTGGAATACTTTGTGTAGCAAGATTCATAATGTCCTTGGTCAGATGACCTGAAGGTATGAAGTCACCTAATAAGTGGTAACAAGTGTTATGTGATGAGTTGAGGGTTCAAATACCCATATCCTATAATCATGATGATGAACTTGTTAAGAAGTGGAAATATACATGATGAGTTGAGGGATTAAGATCCCAATACTTTGTGAAAAGAGTATGGCTACAGGCCATGACTCCATAATGAAAATGCCAGGCATTAGATATATGATCTAGGCCTGAAGAGAGTTAATGTTGTGGTAATGATTCTATAGTGAATAAATGTTATACATGTTCTTTATATTCCTTAATGGATAAGTGACATGTTGCTCTATCAAGTTATAGCTGCAATACTTTTGATAAAAATAATGTTCTAATCTGTTAGACATTGAATTAACTACTGTCAAACAATTATGATTCCTCTATTCATAATTATCTTTTTAAGTTGCAATAATAATGTTTCTGGCGGAGAGTTATATCTCTCGCTGGGGAAATTTATAATTGTCTCACCCCCGTGGGAACCACATTTTTAGGTGGACGCGGACGAGGATGAGGAGGAAGGAATCCTTTAGTAGGAGAATGACAGCAACAACAACAGTAGGGACAACAGTGAAGTCTCAGGTGGAGACACTGGTTGTTATGCATTGTTTAGATGTATATAGAAGTCCTATATGTCGTCTCTGTACTCTTAGGTCCTCAGAGTAGTAGTTAGTGCTTTCAAGATTTTGGCTCAGTGCCTCAAGATTTTCATACTGCCTGTGCTTAGTTTAACAGGGCAGTTGATGCTTGTAATTCACAGAAAGAGATGACACAGCACATGTACCTTTAAGCCATAATGTAAATGTGTTACTTTGGTTCTATGTGAGAATGTTTTTCTTTGATGGATCTCTTGGTAAAAAGGTTTTAATTTTTAGTGATTTTTGGTAATCCGCTGCTTAGTGAACGCTTCTGCATTAGTTAATTATGTTTTTATGAGTTGTATGCAACACAAACAGTCTTGAGACTGTTTGGTCCAAACTTCCTCAAAACCGAATGGACCAAATATGGTCTCCACCACTCATGTTGATTTAGGGTTTCCAATGTTGATCCCATGATCGACTGAATTCATATATCCACTCATCAATTGAACCTAAAACCATACTTAAAGTGAGCTTAATAGGTCATCCTTCAACTGATTTAACCCTCATTTGATCATCAATTAGGGTTTAGAATCAATTGGATTAGGGTTTGGAGTCGATGATCCCTCAATGTTGATCATTGTGAAACTAGTTACTTTGAAACCATTGGACCACCATCCAAATTGGACATGACATGACCTAAAACGGTCTTGAGGTCATTTGGATGACCTCCAAATGGTCTTGAGACCGTTTTCCCATTTCATCATCCAAAACCATGACATCCAATTAGGGTTTGGATCATAGGATTGATCATCAAATCAGCATTTGATTGCAAATCAACTTGGTATCTTTGGATCTTCAACTACCCAACCATACTCAACCCTGGACCTCCAAATGGTCTTGGGTGACCCTCAAATGGTCTTGAGATCGTTTGGGTGATCCCCAAATGGTTTTGAACCATTTGGGTCAATCAACCCAAAGTTCTAACTCAAACAAATTAGGAATCAGCAAATAACCCGATTAGGGTTTGGTGATTGATTATCCTTCAACTCATGAACCGATTGAAACTAATCAATTATAATTAGTGGATCGTTAACCATCAATATTATCAACAATTACTCAAATGGTCAACCCTGGTCAACACCTCCAAATGGTTTGAAACCGTTTGCTCTCATTCGGTTTGGTGAAACCGTTTGCCCTTAAACGGTTTGAAACTGTTTGCTCCCAAATGGTTTGGGAAATCGTTTGAGCAACTTTGCGGAAATCGTTTGGCCTAATAATTTATTGGTAAATGTATCAAGATGATGTAATCATCATATTCCTTCATGCATCCAAGAACAGAAGCCATTTTTCATGGGAATTTCAGCAATGAATCAAAAGAGTACCAAAAAGAAGAAAATAATCAACAAATCATAGAGAATTTGATGCAATATCAATGTTTAAGGGTTAAAGTTATAAAACCCGCCTCAAAATATGATCTCCAAGATCCAAACTCCACGGCTCTAATGGTGGATGAAGTTATAGCAACTTCCCAAGGTCCGTTCTTGAGCTTTTGGATGAACAAGTTGGCTAGGATTGGAAATTGAGTGAAGGAAATAAAGAATCAAGCATTAATTTTGAGTTTTCACCATGAATCCAAGGTGGAAGATGATCAAAAGCTTACCAACAGGTTCGAGTCATTCTCCTCCTTCTCCTGATCTCTCCCGTGGTCGGCCAAAGAAAAATGAGAAAAGAAATTCCAAGGAAAAGATACTTAAGTGGGTAGGAAAAGAAATATGTATAAGGAATTTCAAGGAAAGAGAAAATGGATTTAATTTCTTTATTTCCAAAATTATTTCCACCACTTCCCCCTAAATTTCTTTTCCACGAAGCCCCCTTAATTATCTTGCAAAACCTCTTCATTATCCAAGAATTAATGGAAAAGAAATTAAGCACCTTAATGAATTTTATACTAATATCCAACTTTTAGTGGATGATACTTTTTATTATGTTAATGTGAGTGGGCTTCCACTCAACCAAGATCTTTTTGTTCCATAGAAAGGAACAAGCTCTTCCAACACTTTGCTATTTCATCCCTCAACTTTTGTTTGAAGGGTTCCTTAATTAATTTATTTCTTTTTGCATTAAATTAAATTAAAGTTCCATCTATGCTTAGATCTTGATTATTTTAATATCAAGATTCTCTCTCCTCCAAGATAATTCAAATGAGGCTCCCCTCTCATTTTATTTGCTCTACATGATTCCAAGAAACATGAGGGACCCTCTAGAGGTGGTATTTTTCATATTGAACTCTAGGTTTTGGGTAAATTGCACATTACACCAAAACTAGATTTTAATGCACAAGGATTGCTCTACAAGCTTTATCTTAATGCTCAAGCTTGTGAAAACCATGCCACTACATCATATTCATTGTTATGATGTCTCAATATCAGAGGTACATTTTATCATGTGTAATTTGCAAGTTAACCCCTCAACTTGGGTAATTTGCACTTTAGTCCAAAATTAACAAAACAATGTCTCAACATTATTCAAAAAGGACTGAAATTGAAATATAAGTTCCTCATGAGCCTTGATTACTTTTCAAAATATGAGAGAACGCATATAATCAACTTTATTAAGCCAAAACACCTAGGGTTAAAACATAACCCAGGTTAGGGATGTTACACATGTAAGATTTGCAATCACCAACCTTTGTTTCTTCTTCAACGGTCTATGCAGCAAAGTTATTGATCCTGAGAATATCGATTAGTTGCAATGAGAAGTGGTTGTTACCCTATGTCATCTTGAGATGTATTTTCTCGCTTCATTCTTTGATATCATGGTACATCTTGTTGTCCATTTGACTAGGGAAGTGAAAATATTGGGATCAATTTTCTTTCATTGGATGTGTGACATCCAACTTACGAAAATAGGATTTACTTAAGCGGAAGCATTCATTAGCAGTGGAATTACTGAAAATCACTAAAAATTTAAAACTCTTTACAAAGATATCCATAACCGGAAAAACTCTTTCATAAAGAGCCAAAGTAATTTATTTACATTCAGATTCTTCAGTACATCTCTGGTATCATGCCTTCTTGAGAGTTACAAGCATTATTTGCCATGTTAAACTGTACATAAGCAGTATAGAAACCTCGAGGCATCAAGCCAAATTCTCATATCAATATTAAACTAATTACTGACTCCTAGGACCTCAGAGTACAAAGACGACACATAGGACTCTCTATATACGGGACATGACAACTAGTGTTTCCACCTGAGGATTCACTGTTGTCCTTTGTTTTGCTGCTACTGCTACTATTCTTCCCTTGTTGTAGGGTTCCTGCCTCTTCTTCGGTGTCTACCTAAAAAGTTGGATCCCACGGGGGTGAGACAATTGAAAAATTGTCCCAGCGAGAGATATAACTCTCCGCCAAAAACATTATTATTGTAATTAATAGAATAAAACTGAGCAGAAGAATCATAAGTATTCAATAGCAGCTAAATTATTGACTAAACAATTTGGAGCAGTATTCTCTAATCAAGTCATTTCAGCTATATCTTGCTAGAGCAGTATGTCATTTATTTAATAAGGAATATGAAGAACATGTATAACATTTAGCCAACTAAGACATACTAAACAATGTATCATCAACCATTGATTCTCGTATCTCAACCCTAAGCAAATATGCTACATGGTTTATTACATTTTACAAACATACTTAAGCCCTGAGGAGATGAGGTATACCGCTCATACTCCAACTGACCATTGCGAAATCAAAATCGGTACCATACATAGGTCAATAGAAGAGCCGGATTTCCATGACCTCATCTTCCTCAGTCAGTGTGAGGACCAAAATGTAGGACATCTTATGTCTCTGCTAAATAGCTTTCTAGGGCATACTGGCAACTTCACTATTAGAGTTACAGTGACATGTTGTACTATCTTCGCAATAGAGAGATATTATCTTTATCTCACATCGATTCGACATTAAGATGATCAGGAGATTTATGATACATCCATCTCAGAATTTGGGAGATTAGTGATATATCCATCTCGGCATAAATAATAAAGGATTGAGAGATTTAATGTTTACCTTACATCAATTCCTCCATTGGGGTGTAAGGATATTTGCGCCCATAACCCCCACATACTCAAAAGTATGCCCTCCAGGAGTTCTCATAGGAAAACTTGTTTCACCATCAACAAACTACTAACGATGATGGATCTATGGTCAGGGCTCTACATGATACCATTTCACTTGGTTAATTAAGTACATTACAATATTCTTTTAGCATCAAACATGTTTTCAAACATAAGACATTATAACAATTTCTACAAAGAATGAGTACTATTTCTATCAAGTTCTTTTCATTGCTTTGTTAAACATTGGGATCTCAATCCTTTATCACATCAGGGTATTGTCATCCCTTATCATCTCATCATCATGATTATGAAACATGGGTGTCTAAACCCTTGGTTCATCAAAACACTTGTTACCACTTAATCAGGTAACTTAATGCCTTCAAGTTATCTGACTAAAGTAATATAATATTTGCAAAGTAGGTATTTCACATGGCTCTTAAAGCCCATTAATATCTCTTGTTACCTCTCACAAGGAAACACGGCATATTATGGCTCATAAGGCCCATAAATCAATTTAAACAGTAAAACATCATAGCTCATACCTGGCTATGTCCACCATCTCATGAAACCTACATAATTATTACATATGATAACAATTATAACTATTACTTATCAACACTATGCATTGTAAGAGTAACATCGCTATTTCATCATTTGAATGAGGATTTCCCAATTTATGTCAATTAGGAATACTTTATCTCATTACCCAAGTTTGGGTTATGATTATCATCATATTGCCCAAAATTAGTGTTTCATACATTACAACCCAAGATTAGGGCTCCACATATCTTTATCCTATATCAGTATAGGATTTCATATCAAGGTGTCACATACCAGTACATAGTATCACCTTGAATCAGGTTTTACATCTCATCATTGCGTTAAGGTTTCATTTTTACCTTAACCTTATCTAAAATTTCACATGACATTACCCTCACTTTAGGGTTTCAAATAGCTTCACCCTTGATTAGGGTTTCTCATAACATCATCCTCAATTAGGGTTTATTATTCACATTCAATTAGGGTTTATTATTAAAATTCCTTGAATTAGGGTTTCTCAAGTTATTACCCTAAATTACAGTCATACCATTACAAAAGTTTAGGGTTTCACCTATCATTGCCCTCAATTAGGGTTAGGGCATATTAACCTTCTTAATTAGGTTTCATGACCTCTTTATCAAGGATCATACCCTAATTACACATTCTTTCATGTTGAAAGTGTTGAGACTTAATCACTACATGATAATCATTCATATAGGAAGTCCTCTCTCTCTCATCCTTTATAAGATGATATTTACTTCAGACCTGATTAGATTAGGTTAACTCAACTTGATTGGAGGGCTGACACATGTATTGCGTCATTACTTCCATAATCATAAAGGATAAATCATTCAAGAGGTACTAATCACCCTATATTATTAAGGGTACAATTACTATAATCACCCTTGGATTACATCATGTAATGATCAATTAAACAATTGGCCTTTAATCACCTTAAGTGTCCATACGATTTTGATTAATTACTTCTCAAACGGTCTTGGTCACTTAGACCCCAAATGATCTTCACCAACCAGACCTCAAACGGTCTTGCTTGAAATACCTCCAAATGATCTAAGACCATTTAGACCTTCAAACGGTCTTGATCAACACTTGAAACCGTTTAGCAAAGTTGGTGCTTGAAACCGTTTAACAAATTAGGTGCTTGAAACCGTTTGAGTCTCAATCGGTTTGGGATTGTTTGGTCCCAAACGGTCTTGAGAACGTTTGGTCCCAGATGGTCTTGAGACCGTTTGGACTCAAACGGTCTTGAGACCATTTGGTCCAAACCTCCTCAAAACCGATTGGATCAAAAATGGTCTCAACCACTCATATTAGTTTAGGGTTTCTAAGATTAATTCCTTCATCAACTGAATCCATGTAATTACTTACCAAGTGAACCTAAGCACCATAATTCAATTGAGATTAATGAATCATCTTTCAATTGATTTAACCTTCAATTGATCATCAATTAGGGTTTTGTACCCAATTGAATTAGGGTTGAAATCGATGAACCTTCAATATTAGTCATTGTGGAACTAATTGCTTAGAAATCATTGGTCCATCATTGAAATTGGGCATGACCTGACCTCAAACGGTCTTGAGGTCGTTTGGATGACCTCCAAATGGTCTTGAGGTCATTTGGACAACCTCCAAATGGTCTTGAGACCGTTTGCCCCATCCATCATTAAAATTTGTTAAGTTTAGTTAGGGTTTGCATCATTGGGTTACTCATCAAACTAGCTATTGATTGCATTATAATTTGATATCTTTGAATCTTAAACTTCTTCACCATACTCAACCCTAGACCTAAAAATGGTCATGAGACCATTTGGGTGATCTCCAA
The DNA here is from genome assembly GCA_963693085.1 of Alisma plantago-aquatica. Classification (NCBI taxonomy): domain Eukaryota; kingdom Viridiplantae; phylum Streptophyta; class Magnoliopsida; order Alismatales; family Alismataceae; genus Alisma; species Alisma plantago-aquatica. The sequence continues at coordinate 659,437,028 of OY856409.1, read as the reverse complement.
ATGGTCTTGAGACCGTTTGGGTTAATCAACCCAAATAATTAAATTAATTAATTACAAAATCAGCACTCAACTCGATTAGGGTTTCAAATTAGATGATTGTCCATATATTGATTCAATCAATTGGAACCATTAGATCCTCATCCAACAAGTACTAGGGTCCTGACCTCAAACGGTCAACCGTCCTAAATGGTTTGGGGTTCAAGACTCTAAACAGTTTGCAAACCTTTAGTCTCCAAACGGTTTGGTGAAACCGTTTGGACCAAGATATACAAAATTGTTTGCAAGGGAAACTTGTTGGATTGCGTGCCGAAGATGATGTCATCATCATCTACCTTCACTCATTCAAAAGCTACTGCCATTTTCATGGTAATTACAACAATGGATCAAGGGAATTTCAACTAGAACAAAACGTTCAACAAAAAAAATGGAGAATTGAATGCAATAACAACATTTAAGGGTTTAATTTATATAACCCACCTCCAATTGAGCTTCAAAGCTTGGAGATTCACATAAAAAATGGTGAAGGAAGCTTTTGCAACTCTCCCAAGGCTCGTCCTCAAGCCTTGGAGTGAAAAGATTGGCTAGGATTGAAGATGGAGTGAAATAGAGAAGAAATCATGCATTGTTTTGTGATTTCCACCATGAGATCAAGGTGAAAGGGGATAAAGAAGATTACCAACAGGTTTGGGGTCGTCCTCCTGTTGCTACTAGCTCCCTTGGTCGTTTTTGCAAGCAAAGAGAGGAAGTGGATTCGAAAAAGCCTTTGATTTGGGTTGTAAAAGGTGTTTTTATAAGAAAATCAATGAGAGAGAAAATGTCTTATAAAAATCTTTTAATTCCAAAATTCGTGCCACCTATTCCCCCTCAATTCCTTGGACATGAAGCCATATTCATCCCCTTGCAAAACCTCTTCATTATCCAAGAATTAAAAGAAAAGGAATTAAGCACCTTAAACATATTATACTAATATCCCCTTTTTAGTGGATATTACTTTTTCTTTTAATAATGTGAGTGAGTTATCCATTCCCTTGTATATTTTCATTTCCTTTTCAAGGCACAAGGACGTTCACACTTGAGAAAATTCAACCATCTCGTTTTTTTTTGAAGGCCATTCAATTAATATATTTCGTTTTGCATTAAATTGAAATAAAGTTCTTTTTATACTTAAATCTTGATTATTTTAATATCAAGATTCTCTCTCCTCCAAAATAATTCAAATGAGGTGCCCCTCTCATTTTATTTTCTCTGAATGATGCCAAGAAACATGGGAGACCCTCTAGAAGTGATATTTTGCATATTGAACCCTAGGTTTTGGGTAAATTACACATTACACCAAAGCTAGGTTTTAATGCACAAGGATTGCTCAGCAAGCTTTATCTTGGTGCTCAAGCTTGTGGAAACCATAGCACTGCATCATTCTCATTCTTGTGATGCTTCAACATCTGAGAAACATTTTATCATGTAAAATTTGCAAGTTAACCCCTCAACTTGGGTAATTTGCACTTTAGTCCAAAACAAACAAAACAATGTTTCAACATTATTCAAAAAGGACTAAAATTGAAATATAAGTTCCTCTTAAGCCTTAATTACTTTCTAAGAAATATGAACAAGAATCTAATCAACATTATTAAGCAAAACATCTAGGGTTAGAGCATAACCCAGGTCAGGGATGTTACAAATTATCCACCGCTTACAAGGATTTTGTCCCCGAAATCATAAATAAAAACATTTAAGAGAAAAGAGTAGGGTATTTCCTCCTCATCTCTTCCTCTAGTTCCCATGTAGCTTCTTCAATTCCACGATGATTCCAGAGGACTTTTATAAGAAAAATGTCTTTCTTTTTCAGCTTTTTAATTCTTTTGTCAAGGATCGTCACAGGTCCTTCAACATATGATATATCATCATTTAATTCTACCTCCACAGGTTGTAGAACTAATTTTGTGTCAGGGTGACACTTCCTCAACATGGAGATGTGGAACACTAGGTGCAACTTATGCAACTCAGGTGGTAACTCCAGCTTATAAGCTACCTTTCCAATCCGTTCAATGATTGGATAAGGTCCCATAAATCTAGGAGCTAACTTTCCCTTCCTTCCAAATCTAAGGACTCCTTTCTAGGGTGAAACCTTGAGATAAACTTTGTCTCCAACTTGGAATTCTAAAGGTCTTCACCGTTTGTCGGTGTATGGTTTCTGTCTATCATGTGCAGTCTTTAACTGTTGTTGTATTACTTTAATCTTCTTAGTTGTCTGCTGCACTAGCTCAGGACCCAAAAGTTGATTTTCTCTAGTTTCATACCAACATAAAGGAGATCTACATCGTCTACCATATAATGCTTCATATGGTTCCATGTCAATACTATGTTGATAGCTATTATTGTAAGCAAATTCTATCAAGCTCAGGTGTAGATCCCAACTCCCTACAAATTGAAGGACACATGCTCTAAGCAAGTCCTCCAAAGTTTGTATGGTCCTTTCAGATTGTCCATCTGTCTGAGGGTGAAAGGTTGTACTAAACCTTAACTGTGTACCCAAAGCTTTATGAAGTCATTCCCAAAAATGACTCGTGAACTGGGGACCTCTATCAGAAAGGATATTAGCTGGAACCCCGTGCAACCGCACTATCTCATCTACATATAACTGTGCTAGCTTCTCAACAGTGTAGGTTGTTTTGACAGGTAATAAATGTGATGTCTTTGTCAACCTATCGACTACCACCCATATGGAATCATGACCTTTGGTTGTTCTAGGCAAACCAACCACAAAGTCCATGGTTACATGATCCCATTTCCACTGTGGTATAGGCAAGGATTGCATTGTTCCTGTGGGCTTCTGATGTTCAGCTTTAATCTGATGACACACCAGACACCGCATAACAAACTCAGCTACATATTTCATTAATCCAGGCCACCAATACATATCTTTTAAATATGATACATCTTGGTGCTCCCTGGATGCATAGCATACATCGAATAATGAGCTTCTTCCAGAACTAACTTTCTCAAGTCATTGGCATCATGTACTACCATCCTACCATGGTAACAGACGACTTGATCCTCTGACTCATGAAATCCATCTCATTTCTCACTACCATATTCTGACCTAATCTGCTGAACTACAACATCAGCTTGTTGTGCTTCTTCAATCTGTTGTCTCAGAGTTGGTTTTACGTGCATCTCAGCTAACAACCCAGCTAATAATGATACTTTAAACTATACATTGTTTTGCCTCAATGATATAAACATATCCCTCTTAGAGGACACTACAGAATTCAAATGTGCTTTATCTAAGGCTGGTGTTGATGATTTTCTACTTAATGCATCAACAACCACATTAGCCTTTCCTGGATGATAATCAATTATACAATCATAGTCTTTGATTAACTCCATCCAGCGGCATTGCTTCATGTTCATCTCATGTTGTGAGAAAGTATACTTTAGGTTCTTATGGTTTGTGAAAATCTGGAATGTTTCTCCATAGAGATAATGCCTCCAGATCTTCAAAGCATGGACCACAGCAGCTAGTTCTAGATCATGTGTAGGATAATTCTCCTCGTGTTTCTTAAGTTGTCGAGAAGCAAAAGAAATCACTTGCTTATCCTACATCAACACACATCCTAAACCATTCTTAGAGGCATCACAGAGAACTATGTACCCCTTTCCCTGCTCAGGTAACACTAGCACAGGTGCACTTGTCAACCTTTCTTTCAACAACTGAAAAGAATGTTGACACTTGTCATTCCAAACAAAAGGAACCTCCTTTCTAGTCAACTTGGTTAGGGGTAAAGCTATAGAACTGAAGTTCTTAATGAACCTCCTTTAATAGCCTGCCAATCCTAAGAAACTACGTATCTCTGTCGGTGTTTTAGGTTGTTCCCATTGCAGGACAGATTGTACCTTCTTAGGATCAACACGAATACCTGAGCCAGATATTACGTGTCCTAGAAAAGAAGCTTTTGGTAGCCAGAATTCACATTTGCTAAACTTAGCATACAACTTATGCTCTCTTAGCAAAGTTAGAGCCTGACGGAGGTGCTGCTCATGCTATTGAGCATCTCTACTATAGATCAAGATATCATCTATTAAAACTACTACACACTGATCAAGAAAAGGTTGAAAGATTCTATTCATGAGTTCCATGAATGCAACTGGTGCATTAGTTAGTCCAAATGACATAACTATGAACTCATAGTGACCATACCTTGTTCTAAAGGTAGATTTAGGTATGTCACTTTCCTTGATACGCAACTTATGATATCCTGACCTTAGATCTATCTTAGAGAAGATAGTTACACCATGCAACTAATCAAAGAAGTCATCAATCCTTGGCAAGGGATACTTGTTCTTTATAGTTACTTTATTTAACTGTCTATAATCAACGCATAACCGCATCGATCCATCTTTCTTCTTAACAAAGAGAACTGGAGCACCCTAGGGTGAAGTGCTCGGTCGGATAAAATCCTTTTCAAGCAACTCTTGCAACTATTTCTTAAGCTCTGCCATCTCAGCAGGTGCCATCCTATATGGTGTTTGTGCTATAGGTTGCGTACCCAGAATTAGATTAATCTCAAAATTAATCTCTCTGGGTGGAGGTACACCTAGAAGTTCCTCGAGAAATACATCCTCAAATTCCTCCACTATTAGAACTTCGGAAGGATTAGAACTCTCCATGGTGGTATCTACCACATGTGCCAAGAATGCAAAAAATCCTTGCCTCATCAACTTCTCAGCTACCATAGCTGACACAAGACACGTTGGAAGAATCTTTCTATCTCCTTGAAAGATCCATTTGTCACTATCATCTGTGAACACAACTTGCTTGGACTCACAATCCAAGACAACCTTGTACTTTTCTAGGGTGTCCATCCCAAGAATTATATCGAATCTGTGCATCTCAAGTGGTATAAGATCCACTTGAATGTGATGTTCAGAAAAGATAAGAGTGTAGGGAGAACACACCTCCCGCAACACTACAGATTCCATCAAAGGAGTTTCTAACTTCAAACTTTTTTCCCTATGGCCAACTGTCATATTGTAGTCAAGAATCACTCTTTTAGTGATGAAAGAATGTGTAGCACCCGGATCAATTAAAACAAATACGATGCAGGATGTAGACATATCAGAATAAAATAGTTCCATATGACCTGTCACAACCCTAGGGTTGACTACTGCATCAGGCTGATTCATCGCATAAAATCTCACTATCACTTGCGGTTGACTTGGTGCTCGATTACTGGGTTCCAACGATCCAGCTTGGGACGCTTGTCCACATCCTCTTGTGCCACTTGGAAACTGTCACCTCTGAGAGCCTTGTTGACTCTGCCTCTAAGGTTGAGTCACAATTTCTTCTCTGGCTCGACAATCCTTCATCAGATGCCCCATCTTTCCACATATAAAACAACCTTTGTTCCCTGGCTGTGGTCTGGATGGTCCTGTTACCGATACTGATGTTGTGTTGTGAGCTCCTTCTAGTGGTAAACTACGGCCTCTACCTCTATTAGATGTCCATCGCATCTGGGTATTAAACCTTGGTGGTTCTATTGGTGCAAAAAACCTTGGTTTCTTAAAACTTTTGGACCCTTGTTCATGAAACTGAGTATACACCTTCTTGCTCTTAGTCTGTCGCTTCTCAGTCACAGACCTCTCTATGCGTCTGACAGACTCCACAAAAGTAGCAAACCTCTCCCTATTCTCTAAAGTAGACACATGAGTGGTCAAATCGGCGTTCAATCCCTTCTCAAAATGTCAAATCCTTTCTTCATCGGTAGCTGCCATATGTGGACAGAATCGCAAAAGCTCCATGAACTTAGCCTCATACTCGCTAATGTTCATTGGTCCTTGCCTTAATCTCTAAAACTGAGAGATCTTCTCATCCAGGAACATCATAGGAAAGTATCTATTGATGAATTCTCATCGAAATACTTCCCATTCGATCTCCACACCTGGCCTCTTGCCCTCTTCTATGGTCCACCAATGGCCAGTACTCCCTTTAAGAAGGTACACTGCGTGTCTAGCCTTCTCATCTTCTGGGATGTTAAGGATTCTAAAGGCCTTTTCCAGCTCAGTCAACCACATGTCCGCATCTGCTGGGTCAGTTGTTCCAGCATATTCTGTGGCTCCAACTAGGAAAAGTCATTCAAATGTCTTACCGACTCCCTATCCTTCATGGTGGGTAGGTGCCCTAGGTGCAGATAATGGCATCCTATTTGTCATATGAGTCATGGCTGCCATAAACTGTCCAAACATGGCTTGAAAGGCTGGGTTCCCCATATCTGCTTGATTGAACTGGGGTTGTTCAGGTACAGGCTCTTCCCTATCTTGGTCTCTTGCACCTCCTCCTAGTGCAGCAATGCTGCTCTCAGTAGCATGTTCATCGTGTGATCCAGACATCTTTAGTTTTTCTTCTCCTCCTATATGAGCAGAAGACACTATCAGATAAGTTGGAAGACACTAGAACAAACTCAACAACCTTGATCCTATGTCTCTTTAGACTCAGCGAACCTAGAGCTCTGATACCACTAAATTGTGACATCCAACTTACGAAAATAGAATTTACTTAAGTCAAAGCATTCATTAGCAGCGGAATTACTTAAAATCACTAAAAATTTAAAACTCTTTAGAAGAGATCCATAATCAGAAAAACTCTATCATAAAGAACCAAAGTAATTTATTTACATTCAGATTCTTTAGTACATCTCTGGTATCATGCCTTCCCGAGAGTTACAAGCATTATTTGCCCTGTTAAACTATACATAAACAGTATAGAAATCTCGAGGCATCAAGCCAAATTCTCAGATCAATATTAAACTAATTACTGACTCCTAGGACCTGAGAGTACAGAGACGACACATAGGACTCTCTATATATGGGACCTGACAACAAGTGTTTCCACCTGAGGATTCACTGTTGTCCTTGGTTCTTCTGTTGTTGCTGCTATTCTTCCCTTGTTGTAGGGTTCCTGCCTCTTCTTCGGTGTCTACCTAAAAAGTTGGATCCCAATGGGGTGAGACAATTGAAAAATTGTCCCAGCGAGAGATATAACTCTCTGCCAGAAACATTATTATTGCAATTAATAGAATAAAACTGAGCAGAAGAATCATAAGTATTCAAAAGCAGCTAAATTATTGACTAAACAATTTAGAGAAGTATTCTCTAATCAAGTCATTTCAGCTATATCTTGCTAGAGCAGTATGTCATTTATTTAATAAGGAATATGAAGAACATGTATAACATTTAGCCAACTAAGACATACTAAATAATGTATCATCAACCATTGATTCTCGTATCTCGGTCCTAAGAAAATATGCTACATGGTTGATTACATTTTACAAACATACTTAAGCCCTGAGGAGATGAGGTATACCGCTCATACTCCAACCGACCATTGCAAAATTAAAATCGGTACCATACATAGGTCAATAGAAGAGCCAGATTTCCATGACCTCATCTTCCTCAGTTAGTGTGAGGACCAAAATGCAGAACATCTTGTGTCTCTGCTAAATAGCTTTCCAGGGTATACTGGCAACTTCTCTATTAGAGTTACAGTGGCATGATGTACTATCTTCGCAATCGAGAGATATTATCTTTATCTCACATCGATCCGACATTAAGATCATGGGGAGATTTATGATACATCCATCCCGGACTTCGGGAGATTAGTGATACATCCATCTCGGCATAAATAATGAAGGATTGAGAGATTTAATGATTTCCTCACATCAATTCCTCCATTAGGGTGTAAGGATATTCACACCCATAACCCCCACATACTCAAAAGTATGCCCTCCAGGAGTTCTTGTAGGAAAACATGTTTCACCATCACCAAACTGCTGACGATGATGGATCTATGGTCAGGGCTCTACATGATACCATCTCACTTGGATAATTAAGTACATTACAATATTCTTTTAGCATCAAACATGTTTTCAAACATAAGACATTATAACAACTTCTACAAAGAATGAGTACTATTTCTATCAAGTTCTTTTCAAAGATTTGTTAAACATTGGGATCTCAATCCCTTATCACATCAGGGTATTCTCATCCCTTATCATCTCATCATCATGATTATGAAACATGGGTGTCTAAACCCTTAGTTCATCAAAACACTTTTTACCACTTAATCAGGTAACTTAATGCCTTTAGGTTATCTGACCAAAGTAATATAATATTTGCAAAGTAGGTATTTCACATGGCTCTTAAAGCCCATTAATATCTCTTGTTACCTCTCACAAGGCAACACACCATATTATGGATCATAAGGCCCATAAAGAAATTTCAAATTATAAAACATCATAGCTCATACCTGGCTATGTCCACCATCTCATGAAACCCGTATAATTAGTACATATGATACTAATTATAACTATTACATATCTGCACTATGCATTGTAAGAGTAACATCACTATTTCATCATTTGAATTAGGATTTCCCAATTTATGTCAATTAGGAATACTTTATCTCATTACCCAGGTTTGGGTTATGATTATCATCATATTTCCCTAAATTAGGGTTTCATACATTACAACCCAAGATTAGGGCTCCACATATCTTTATCCTATATCAGTATAGGATTTCATATCAAGGTGTCACATGCCAGTACATAGTATCACCTTGAATCAGGTTTTACATCTCATCATTGCATTAAGGTTTCATTTTGACCTCAACCTTATCTAGAATTTCACATGACATCACCCTCATTTTAGGGTTTCAAATAGCTTCACCCTTGATTAGGGTTTCTCATAACATCATCCTCAATTAGGGTTTATTAGTCACATTCAATTAGGGTTTATTATTAAAATTCCCTGAATTAGGGCTTCTCAAGTTATTACCCTAAATTAGGGTCATACCATTACCAAAGATTAGGGTTTCACCTATCATTGCCCTCAATTAGGGTTAGTGAAGATTAACCTTCTTAAATAGGGTTCATGACCTCTTTATCAAGGATCATACCATAATTACACATTCATTCATGTTGGAAGTGTTGAGACTTAATCACTACATGATAATCATTCATATAGGAAGTCCTCTCTCTCTCATCCTTTATAAGATGATATTTACTTCAGACTTGATTAGATTAGGTTAACTCAACTTGATTGGAGGGCTGACACATGATTTGTATCATTACTTCCATAATCATCAAGGATTAATCATTCAAGAGGTACTAATCACCCTATATTATTAAGGGTACAATTACTATAATCACCCTTGGGTTACATCATGTAATGATCAATTAAACAATTGGCCTTTAATCACCTTAAGTGTCCATACGGTTTTGATTAATTACTTCTCAAACGGTCTTGGTCACTTAGCCCCCAAACGGTCTTGACTAACAAGACCTCAAACGGTCTTGCTTGAAATACCTCCAAATGGTCTAAGACCGTTTAGACCTTCAAACGGTATTGATCAACACTTGAAACCATTTAGCAAAGTAGGTGCTTGAAACCATTTAACAAATTAGGTGCTTGAAACTGTTTGAGTCTCAATCGGTTCGGGATCGTTTGGTCCCAAACGGTCTTGAGACCGTTTGGTCCAAACCTCCTCAAAACTGATTGGACCAAAAATGGTCTCAACCACTCATATTAGTTTAGGCGAGCAGTAGCTCAGCTGGTCGCAGCTCGATCGGGGCCCCTCACGAAGGGTCTCGGGTTCGACTGCCGTTGGAAGCACTGCTCGGAAATGAATTTCTTGTAGCGTCAGCCGGCCTCTGATGTGACTTATTGAGATATTAATGTGCTGGTGCACGGGTCTCCTGGGTTTACTATCCCTACTATCTGGGCCTCTGCCTAGGGGGTGGTTTTCCCCCGACAATAAAAAAAAGATTAATTCCTTCATCAACTGAATCCATGTAATTACTTACCAAGTGAACCTAAGCACCATACTTCAATTGAGATTAATGAATCATCTTTCAATTGATTCAACCTTCAATTGATCATCAATTAGGGTTTTGAACCCAATTGAATTAGGATTGAAATCGATGAGCCTTCAATATTAGTCATTGTGGAACTAATTCCTTAGAAATCATTGGTCCATCATTCAAATTGGGCATGACCTGACCTCAAACGGTCTTGAGGTCATTTGGATGACCTCCAATCGGTCTTGAGGTCATTTGGACAACCTCCAAATGGTCTTGAGACCGTTTGCCCCATCCATCATTAAAATTTATTAAGTTCAGTTAGGGTTTGCATCATTGGGTTACTCATCAAACTAGCTATTGATTGCATTATAATTTGATATCTTTGAATCTTCAACTTCTTCACAATACTCAACCCTAGACCTAGAAACAGTCTTGGTTGACCTCCAAACGGTCTTGAGACCGTTTGGGTGATCTCCAAATGGTCTTGAGACCGTTTGGGTTAATCAACCCAAAGAATTAAATTAAATAATTGCAAAATCAGCACTCAACTCGATTAGGGTTTCAAATTAGATGATTGTCCATATATTGATTCAATCAATTGGAACCATTAGATCCTCATCCAACAAGTACCAGGGTCCTGACATCAAACGGTCAACTCATCCAAACGGTCAACCGTCCTAAACGGTTTGGGGTTTAAGACTCTAAACGGTTTGCAAAATGTTTAGTCTCCAAACGGTTTGGTGAAACCGTTTGGACCAAGATCTTCAAAGCCGTTTGCAAGGGAAACTTGTTGGATTGCATGCCCAAGATGATGTCATCATCATCTACCTTCACTCATTCAAAATCCACTACCATTTTCATGGAAATTACAATAATAGATCAAGGGAATTTCAACTAGAACAAAACGTTCAACAAAAAAATGGAGAATTGAATGCAATAACAACATTTAAGGGTTTAAGTTATATAACCCACCTCCAATTGATCTTAAAAGCTTGGAGCTTCACGTAAAAAATGGTGGAGGAAGATTTTTCAACTCTCCCAAGGCTCGTCCTCAAGCTTTGGAGTGAAAAGATTGGCTAGGATTGAAGATGGAGTGAAATAGAGAAGAAATCATGCATTGTTTTGTGATTTCCACCATGAAATCAAGGTGAAATGCGATCAAGAAGCTTACCAACAGGTTGGGGGTCATACTACTAATGCTCCTAGCTCCCTTGGTCATTTTAGAAAGCAAACAGAGGAAGTGGATTCGAAAAAGCCTTTGATTTGGGTTGTAAAAGGTGTTTTTATAAGAAAATCAATGAGAGAGAAAATGTCTTATAAAAATCTTTTAATTCCAAAATTAGTGCCGCCTCTTCCCACTCAATTCCTTGGCCACGAATCCATATTCATCCCCTTGCAAAACCTCTTCATTATCCAAGAATTAAAAGAAAAAGAATTAAGCACCTTAAACATATTATACTAATATATCCCCATTTTAGTGGATATTACTTTTTCTTTTAATAATGTGAGTGAGTTATCCATTCCCTTGGATATTTTCGTTGCCTTTTCAAGGCACAAGGATGTTCACACTTGAGAAAATTCAACAATATCATTTTTGGTTGAAGGCCCTTTAATTAATATATTTCTTTTTGCATTAAATTGAAATAAAGTTCTTTTTATGCTTAAATCTTGATTATTTTAATATCAATATTCTCTCTCCTCTAGAATAATTAAAATGAGGTGCCCCTCTAATTTTCTTTTATATACACGATGACAAGAAACATGGGGGACCCTCTAGAAGTGGTATTTTGCATATTGAACCCTAGGTTTTGGGTAAATTACACATTACACCAAAACTAGGTTTTAATGCACAAGGATTGCTCAGCAAGCTTTATCTTGGTGCTCAATCTTGTGGAAACCATACCACTGCATCATTCTCATTCTTGTGATGCTTCAAAATCTGAGAAACTTTTATCATGTACAATTTGCAAGTTAACCCCTCAACTTGGGTAATTTGCACTTTAGTCCAAAACTAACAAAACAATGTTTCAACATTATTAAAAAAGGACTAAAATTGAAATATAAGTTCCTCTTGAGCCTTAATTACTTTCCAAGAAATATGAACAAGCATCTAATCAACATTATTAAGCAAAACATCTAGGGTTAGAGCAAAACCCAGGACAGGGATGTAACAGGATGTATCCTTTTAAACAATACATGAGCATTTTTAGAGGTGATGTTCAAAACCATTATCGACATGAAGGGAGTATTATTGAGGATTATGTGGTGAGAGAGGTTATGGATTTTTGATGACTATTGAGGACTATTAGGACAAAATATGTGGTAACACTACTATAGAAAATGCTTTTCATAATGGGAAAAACACAACAGTTTTGTTGGTTGTGTTGTAGTTAGCATATCTTTTACAACAAGTCTATTTGTGTGTTGTGAATTATATATTTTATACAACACAAGTTATATACAATGGTCCAAACTCGTTGTAGTATATGTGATACTACAACATGTGCTAAATTGTTGTAATAGACTGTAATATCACAACATACTCAAACCCATTAAAAAAGACCATAATTACACAACATGCTCTAACCCGTTGTAATAGTCATGTATGCTAACTTGTTGTAATAGATCATCATTACACAACATACTCTAAACCGTTGTAAAAGATCATAATTACACAACATGCTCTAACCCGTTGTAATAGTCATGTATGTTAACCCGTTGTAATAGACCATCATTACACAACATACTCTAACCCGTTGTAAAAGATCATAGTTACACAACATGCTCTACCCGTTGTAATAGTCACATATGTGAACCCGTTGTAATAGACCATCATTACACAACATACTATAAACCATTGTAGTATACTATAATTACACAACATGCTTTCACCTATTGTAATAGTTACCCGTCGTGATAGACCACAATCACACAACAGGTTTGCACGTCATTTATTGTATATGTACAAAAAAGAATATATGTGTTGCATAAAATGAAATTGGTTCAGCGGTTTGAGATGTGCCTTACTTACAAGTGGTCTCAAGTTTGAAACCTTATGTCTAGATGTATTTTCCTTTTGTCTCAACATGTTATATACAACTCCCCTATTACAACAGGTGTGTTCAATGAACTACAACATGTATTAACTGTTGTATAAAATACATATATTACAACATGCACAACACCTATTGTATAAAGAACCCCCCATAAGACCATGCAATCTAATACAACAGTTGACACCCGTTCTAAAATGGAAAAATGAACTGTTGTAAAAACCATTTTTTGTAATAGTGTAATGAAGCTCCTGTAAATGATAAGAATATTGAGGACTATTCTAGTAAAGGGACTTTAGGAGCACGAATAAAATCTCACTTGTATATTTTGCACAACATCGACGAAGTGAGTGTTTATATCACAGAACATACAAATTTCATAAAGAAACAATATCCTTGAGCCAATTCAATGTGGCTTACTAGAGAGCATAACAAGACATTTATTAAGTGGTTTGAAGATAAAGTCTTACATCAAGTATCTCAAACAAAAAATAATATTGTCACCTCTTATCAACTAAGGGAACAAGCTCACTTGTATGAAGGTTGTGATTACCAAAGGGGGAAGTGCTCCAACCACACCAAGATGCACCATCTAGGTATCAAAATAGAATTGAAACCAAGGACAGAACCATGGTCACCATGAAGGAAAACTCAAGCAAATGATCACCCAACCCGAAGGCATAGGTCTAGGAAACACTAATAAGGAACCACTTTCAAAGAAGGGAAAACCATGTTCAAAGCCACCAAAATCGATGTACTCAACTTCTAAGTACATGAAAACCATGCATGGAAGCAAGATCAAGGGAAAAACTTAGAGAAGAACCTCCATAACTCATCATATACTAAATTGGGTACACATAAATTGGGGTTTCTAATTTCTTTCAAACAAAGCAAAATAACTTTACCAAACAAGACTATAAGTTACCATTAAGCACAAGCATGGTGAGGAAGCAATCTAGAGAGAGAAGATAGTAATGAAAAGCATAAAGAATTGCAATAATAGAGTAGGTTTAGTGTTATATGACCTACCTTAAGATGTTCACCACCAAGAGCTCCAAACTCGAAGCTCAATATCTCTAAGAACACGATCCAAGGGTTGAAAAGCTTCACCAAAAGCTCCATATTGGGCTATAAGAGCACCTCAAGAAGAAGAAGACACCAAGGTCAAGGCTAGCCCAAGGAAAGAAGTAAAGAAGTTCTTGGCCGAACCAATAGAGAAAAGGGGAAATATAGGATAAATCCTCTTCTACTTAGGTCTACTTGTCTAAACATGGTCTATGATCCTTGTGATGAGGAGTTTCTCTCCCAAAATGACAACCATGGAAGAATCTTGGTCTAGGGCCAAGAAAGAGAGGTAGGAGATCAAAAGAAACACCAACTTATAAGGAAAACACTTACCAAGGATGGAAGATGAGCTCGGATCACCACCACCACCCACTAGTATAGAAATGACATATGGTGTCAGTTATACACAAACAAACTAACACCAAAGAACAACAGCGTCAGTTATATAAGACAACTATCACCATATGTGAAGTCCTTTCGATTTATAAAAGACACGATCACCAATTTTACTTTAATGTCAATTTCTTTTCAAAGAAACTGATGTCTAAAATTACCCATGAAATACAATTTTCCAGGGGAAAAAAATTTCCTCCAAAAATGTCAATACAACGTCAATTTTTTTAAACTGACGACACATTTTTTGTGCCATGTCTCCGCGTAAAAATTTATCCCCTCATTAGTCCTCAGCTCTGCCAGCTAATCGACAACTAATCACCCTTCACAAGACAAACTTCATTTTAAGGGGATGGGTCTATAGCCTTAGTTGTTTACATGAAACTGACGACTAGGTATTTCCACACCTTCTCCCAATGAAAATATCCCCCCCAATTTGCTTCTTTATCGTCAATATTTTTAGACAACCGACAACTATGACCCTAACAGTAGATCACATTTTTTTGTTTTGATATGTAAATAGACATAGGTTTTAATCTCTAGAAAATGATGACTTAACGTATAGGGCTTTGAAAGATTTCAAAAATGCTAGAGGAAACATGGACAAGAAAAACAAAGTGATAGCTTGGAAGAATGTGGATGTATTTTCCTGACTCCAATGCATTTTTATTTATGTGAACTATGCTTAGTTTTATTTATTCACATTTTATATGTTGAAATTTATAGTGTTTTGTACAAGATAACAGGTGGGCATGTGGGTACTACGTGATGCAGTATATGGACATGATTGTCAGATATGCTGCACAAGACATTGACAAGATATAAAGGTAATATATAATCTTGATCATCATAAGTATAGTCTCATTAGATAATATGAAAATCCCAAAGTTTATTTATATATATATATATATATATATATATATATATATATATATATATATATATATATATATATATATATATATATATATATATATATATATATATACGTCATTCTCTTTGTAGGTGGCTATAACTAGTGACTTCAATATAGGGGAAAGCTATTAGATGTACATATGCCTTATACGATAGAACAATTAGATGACATAAAAGAACAATGGGAATAATCCTTTGAAAGGGAGGCAATGTTTTATTATGATTGGGGTATTGATGATAAAGAATGACATTTCTAAACTTTGATGTCATTATTTCTGTATATATGAGGTTCTTATATATACATGTGTGAATAACTTTTTTTGAATTATCTTATTGAACTTTGATCTATATAATGTGTGTGAATGTGAAGATGAATGAATGAATGTGCTTCTACATGTGTGTGAATGTGAAAATGGACGTAATGAATGGAACTGCAGGTTTCTACATGTATGTGAAATGGATGAATGAATGGAATTGTAGGTTTCTACATGTGTGTGAATCATATGAATGAATGGATTGTGTTTCTAAATGTGTGTGAATCATGTGAATTAATTAATTATGTTTATACATGTGTGTGAATCACATGATGTATATATATATATATATATATATATATATATATATATATATATATATATATATAGTCTTGATCATCTTGTTATTGCAGGTTTGTGGCATGTTGTTAGACTGAAATCACCATATGTTGAAAACCTACAATTCAAAACTAAATTGTAGGTTCCACATCCTATTGGCCAGTCAGACAACATGCCTGCAAGCTGGTATTAAAAAAGCTGACATTTAGTCATCGGTTATTTAGAATAACTATCAATGAAGGTATACAATGTCGGTTGTTTATAGGAAACTGATGACATGTCCTAACTCGAGCCAAAAGAATTTTATGGGTATGGAGATAGGCATTGGTTTATAAAATTATAACCGATGACAATTTGTAGTTGTATGGTTGATTTTATATTGAACCGATGACAATTTGTAGTTGTATTATCAGTTTTACACATAATTAATGACTATGAACCAAACACTTTTTATTTGGAAAGGGATTAGTTGTCAGTTTTTAGATAAATAATCGACGACAATGCCCTAACCCGAGCCAAAAAAAATGGGTATGGAGATAGGCGTCGACTGTCTTTGCATAACTGACTACTATGTATCCTATCATATTGGTTCTTTTTTAGTTGCAATTGGGGTCAGCTCTATGTCATTGGTTTTGGAACCAATGTCATAGGCTTCTACCTTTATCGTCGTCCACTTGGGTGTCTCTTAGAAACTGATGTAAAAAGGCCATTTTAACCGACGTTAAAGGTAGTATCTGTACTAGTGACCACATGCAAGAGGAGATTGATCTACCAAGATCCAAGGACGAACCTCCTTGCTCCACCAAGATCCAAGGCAAGTAAATAATGAGGAAGAATATAGATGGCTGAAAGGGTTGCAAACAAGGATGGATAAGGGGTTATATGGATGGAGGATGATAGAGGGAGAGAAAAGGGTGAGGTGTCGACACACTAAGGAACCCAATGGACACTTATCCTCACAAAAGACCAACATGCATCCACATGCAACCACTTAAACATGGCATGCAAGACATGGTGATACACTCTAGGTAGTGTCTCAATCACCAAGTCATGCCCCATGGTCACAGTTGCGGACATCCTAGGGTGCACCTCCCATGGTCACGACACCATCAACCAACATCACCTCTAGGTCGAGACAAGACTCCTCCACAAACCCTAGGTCATCCATATCAACTCAAGAACACCCTAGACCTCCTAGGTCACAACCCAAACACCTGAAGGAAGTTTCTTGACTGTGACACCCTCCAAAACCAGCCTTGGTCATTACCTAAGGTTGAGACAACACAACCAACTCACACATGGTCAAGGTACTCAACACTCACATCAACCCTAATCACCACCTAGGGTGATGCTTCTCAACTAGGGATCAAACAAGATTATATCCTATTTCTCTTACCTCTAGATGGTGTCAAGAAGGAGAGGAAACACTCTAGAGGTGGTAAATTGCACATCAACCCCCTACATTGGGTAAATTGTAATTTGCACCAAAACTAGCACAGAAAAAACATACAACATCCAAACAAGATCAAATTGGAGATTTAATCTCTCCACAAGCCCTAATTACATCTCAAAAGATTAGAGAAAGGTTATAAGCACATGATTAAGCCAAATCAAATAGGGTTACCCCAAAACTCAAATCAGGGTCCTTACAAGCCATAAACCCCTAACAAGGATTTCGCCCCCAAAATCCTAAGTGAAAAGAGAGAGGTACTTTCTCTTCATCTATTCTTCAAGATATCACATGGCTTCCTCAACACCACAGTGATGACACAGAACCTTTACAAGACTATGTCCTTCTTCTTCAACTTCTTTACTCTTTTGTCAATGATCAAAACTAGACCTTCCACATAAGACATGTCCTCATCTAGCTCCACCTCTATAGGTTGTAGCATTAACTCTGCATCAGTATGGAACTTTCTCAACATACTTACATGAAACACTAGATGCAACCTATGCAACTCAGGTGGAAACTCCAACCGATAGGCCACCTTCCTAACATGGACCACCACAGGGTAAGGTCCCATTAATGTGAGAGCCAACTTACCCCTCTTCCCAAACCTTAGAATGCCTTTCCAAGGAGAGACTTTCAGGTATACCATGTCTCCCAATTAGAACTCTAAGGGTTTATAATGGTGATCTACATATGACTTTTGTCTGCCTTGTGCTGCCTTCAACTGTAGTTGAATCACTTTGATCTTTTCTTTCGTCTACTACACAAGCTCAGGACAAAGAAGTTGGTATTCTCCTATCTCATACCAACACAATGGAGACCTACAAAGTCTCCCATACAATGCCTCATAAGGTTCCATGTCGATGCTTCACTGATGACTGTTGTTGTAGGTGAACTCTATCAGGCTGAGGTGCATGTACCAACTACCCAAAACTAGGAACGCAAGCTCTCAATAGATCCTCTAAGGTATGAATGGTCCTTTCAGATTGACCATCTACTTATGGGTGAAAGATAGTACTGAACCTCAACTACATACCCAAAGTTGTGTGCAATTTCTCCCAAAAGTGACTCATAAACTGAGGACGTTTATAAGACATGATAGTCGGTGGAACACCATGCAAGCACACTATCTCATCAACATAGATCTGGGCTAGCTTATTGGGTGTATACGTCATCTTCACAATAAGAAAATGTGTTGACTTGGTCAACCTGTCAACCATAATCCAGATGGAATCATGACCTCTGGCTGTCCTGGGTAGACCAACCACAAAGTCCATAGTCACATGTTCCCATTTCCACTGGGGTATGGGAAATGATTGCAATGTCCCTATAGGTTTTTGAAGCTCAACTTTAACCTACTAACATACTGTGCATCTCACAACATACTCGGCAACATCCTGTTTCAAGCCAGGTCACCAATACATGTCCTTCATGTTATGATACATCTTGGTACTACCTGTATGCATAGCATACATGGATGAGTGAGCCTCTTCTAGCACCATCTTCCTTAGGTCATCTACATCAAGAACCACAACTCTGTCATGGTAATAAACCATCCCATCATCTGACTCATAGAAGACATCACGCTTCTTACTGCCAAAATTTGATCTAGTATGCTATATCACAATATCAACCTGATGTGCTTCTCTGATCTGCTGTCTTGGCATGGGCTTCACCTATAACTATGCTAAAAATCCTTCTAGCAAGGAAACTTCTAGCTTAACATTCATCTGACATAGGGAGATCAACATGTCTCGCTTGTGGCACATCGAAGAACTCAATTGGGCTCTATCCATAGGAAGACTTCCTGTTCAACGCATCTGCCATAACATTAGCCTACCATGGATGGTAATCAATTATACATTCATAATCATTGATTAACTCTATCCAGTGCCACTTCCTCATATTTAACTCCTGTCATGAAAAGATGTACTTCAGGTTCTTGTGATCTGTGAAGATATGACACTTCTATCCATATAGATAGTGCCTCCAGATCTTCAGAGCATGAACCACGACAGCAAACTCCAAGTCATGGGTTGGGTAATTCTCCTCGTGTTTCTTAAGTTGTCAAGAAGCAAAAGAAACTACTTTCTTGTCCTACATCAACAACTGAAAAAAAGTATATCAGTGTGTGTGGACAAGTGCGCATGACAAGAAAGAAAAACTATGCATGTATACATAAACTTACTCTAAACATAACAAAATGGTTGGACTCTAAACATGAAAAAACTATGTCCTCATATATGTTGCTAAAAGTTGACTGACCTCAAAACCATTTCACAAATATTAGAATAATTGAGACAGTCCTTAAGGATTGTACTTAAAAGTATAACTTGGAACCTTGGGATGCATGCAACAAGTTATACGTGGTCGAAGTAGTTGATACCGTCAAACACAAGGATGTGGAAATGTATAGTAACCTATGATTTAGTTCTTACTTATCTAAGAAAAATAGATGGGCTAATATATGCATAAAGCTAGAACTAGGCAAAAAAACAAAACAAAGTAAAATAAAGAAAGTAGATTTTGTCAGATGCTATTAATCAAGAGTTTCAGGCTATGCAACCATGGATCAGACTCCTTAAGCACCTCATAGACAACCCTCGAACATGCTAGCTAGCAAATAACATCCTAGACCAACATGTACTATGGTAGCTACTCATGTATGGGTCATGCTTGTTGGTTTTGGCACAAATTAACTAAAACTTGATGAGTTTATTTATATCCATCTTTGCATACTATTTTATTTGCTTTTTAGGGGGTTGTGCTTCTATTTTCAAGTTTTAGCTTTATATTTACTTAAATGCAATCATATCCTCTTTTTTGAGCCTTAATGCAATTTATATATTTTTCATGCAGAACCAGCTAAAAAACACAATAATGCCTGAATAGTCGATCAAGCCCTCATAATGATATGCCTCAAGGGAAGGAAGGTCTTGAAAGCTTTCCATTCTCCACCTTCCAATTTCCTAGTCAAGTGATCGACTTTTCCAGTCACCTGAATTGAGTCATTCTCTAACCCAAAGTCTTCTAGATTCTTTAATTCTAATGCGCACTCCCAACATTTAGCCTAATCCAGTTCATTCCACTCCGGTCCACCATAGAACCAGATTTGAGATCCAAGTTGTGTAACCCACGTGAGTCTCTTATTGGACCAAATACAAGACATGCAATTAGTTGCCTTCTATCACAAGTATTCAGAATTAGGATTTTGACAGTGAGTAATGCATCTATAAAAGGGAACCCTTGTCATCCATTCTAAAGGGTCTCTGATCAGTGATTGGAAGCCACATTTTGTAGTGCAAAGCCAAGCGAGGAGTGAGAAGGTGACAACTGTAGCAGAGAGATTGGTCTTCCCACACCAAGCATCATGACCTCTTCCATTGTTCCTCCTATATTTCTACCATCTCTCATCATGAGCAAGTATATGTTTGTGTTGGGGCATGAAGAATAACCTCAAGAACCCATATTTTATCCTAGATTTTATCTAAATTTGACAATACTATTACTAAATAAAGTATTATTATGCTTGTTTTCTTTCCTTGCAAATTGACGACTTGCTTTGCATATATGTTATAATCATGGATATGCAAGTTCTTGTGAGCATCATTAGAACACCAAAATGATCTTGTTATCTCCCTGAGGTGTTAGAAAGGGATACTAAGGTGATTAGGATATGATCTGCTAACATGTTGAGGATGGTTGGTCATAAGTGAGGGAGTCCAATTGGAATAAACTTGGAACTTGGGTGCCGAGGATGTTCGATTCCAAGGGAGTTTAGGCCAAGCGGTAGTCTATATCATGTGAGGGTGTAGTAGCTAACCCTTTATTTAGCAATTGTTATTGAAGAGTTAGATCTTGTTAGGATAATTACACATTCTTTATAGCAAGCCCATTCCCTAATCCTCTTTTTTATCATTCATTTACTTATTAATCTCTATTGCTATTGAAAAAAATTTAGTTTAATCCATCAATCAACTTTTCAGTGTTAAATATTACTCTTAAAACTTCTAAATTTGTATAACTTCTTAAAAAGGTTGTCCTTTAGGTTCAATCCTCAAGTATACTGGAATAAGGCTTCCACTCATGTGGAGTGGGGAAATAGTGCACTACTTTTGATTAATCCTAGTAGTTATTCTTTTAGGGTTTTTCTTGGTGTGACATTTTAGAGCCCCATAAAAATTGGCATTGTTATCACAAACAACAATAGTTAAATATTTTTTATAAATATAAGTGTAATTAGGGTTTTTCTTTTTATACTTGATATTATTGAAAATCTTCTCGAATTCAACACATCAATGCATGATCAATCTGCCTCTTCTCAGGTACTCCCAGCACATGTGAAGATCTAAAAGCATTGACTTAGGATTGCTTTTTTATTCTGAAATCGAGAGAACCCTCAAGAGACTTTGCAAGGAGAAATCCATGGCAGACGCAGCAGCTGCAGAAGTAGCTATCTGAGCACAAATTGAATAGGTTGTTGTGGCCCAATGGGAATTACTCATAATAGAAGCTAGGGAGTAGGAGGAAGTCGAATTCAAGACCAACTTAGAAGTTTCTCCAGTTGTGGAACGTGCCAAAGAATTGTGGGATTTTTATATCCCTTAGAAGTTCATTCCAACCTCTAGGCTATCTAATAGAGATCAGGGCACAGTTGGTCAGACTACTACAAAACTTTTCCATTACATGTAGGATTTAAGATAAATGTCCGGAACATCTCCTCAAATTCATAAACCTTTGCTCGATGATGAAGCCATCTGGCACCACTGATGATTCCATGCAACTGTAACTCTTCAAATATTTCTTGATTAATAAGGCTAGAGCATGGTATAGCACTCTTCTAGGGGATCCAATTGATACAACCCTATTTTAGGGCTTCATCTTGTGTCATATTGCATTTCGATCACATCTATACCTTTTAAATTACATGTTATTTCCCCTAGTATGCATATTGGTATAAAATGCACTTATGGACATTATTTGCATGTTTTTTAAACATTTGGACCACACTTGGATGGAAGAGAGAGAGAAGGTGTGATCCTAGGGTTTCTCTGCCCTTAGAGAGGCCTAAAGTAAGGTCTAAGGCTCCCTCAACCTACCTCTAGTGGCCAAAGCTCCATTGAAGCAAATATGTCCAAGAATGAACAAAGATCCAAGTCAAAGTGTCAATTCATAGACCAGCACGTCTGTGGTACCATAGAACGGTCATGCTAGCTCACTCAAAGACAACAAAGTCAACTCAAGAAAGTGTAGAGATCAGAACAGTTGTGACACCAAGAATGGTCATTCCATGAGACTACAGAACAATTGTGCCACATTACACGACCGTGTTGCAGCTGATCTAGAATGTCTGTGGAGCAGAGAATAGGCAGCCAAATCCAAGCCACCACGACCATGATACCCTTACCCCACCATGGTCGTGCCACTTTTAGTTCAGAACCAACCAAGTTACTGTGATTTTTCACCATGGTCATTCTACTCCTCCACAACCTTTCTTACCCCTTCCCACCACAGTTGTGGTACCCACCATGGTCGTGCTACTCACAAAAACATAGCTACTTTTCCACTACATTCCCCACTTTACCCCTACTTGACCTATTGCTTCCTCCACACCTATATATACCTTGGGGCGGCTGGAGGTCAAGATGGTCGACCCTTAGCCACCCCTAGATCACTCCTAGAACTCCATTTTTTCATCCCACCCATTCCACTCCATTTCCACATCCATTCCACTCTATTTCACCATTTCCATCACCAAAACCTTAGTTTCCTAGTGTTTTAACCCTATTCCACCACCATCCCACGCCCTTGCACCTTGGAAGAAGGAGGAGGACGACCTTGCATCTATTGGAGAGGAGGATCCTTCCATATAAACTAAGCTCCATGTCTTCCTCTACATTGTTTTCCTTTCTTTTTGTATTTTACATTTCAATGAGTAACTAGGCCCCTTAGGTAGGCTGTTTGGGGTCAAAAAGGTTACTTTGATACCACGTTGGGGTAAAATGATATGTAAACATTGTAATTTTGTTTGCTAATTATTATGTTCTATTTCCATCTCAATCTTCATGAATTTCTTATTGGTTTGTGTTTGAAATCATCTAGGAATTTAGGCAAATCACTTATATGTATGAATTTTGGGATTTGGTCCTAGGTCCAATTCATGGATCCCTAGCTAGATACCCATGCTCCTACATGCTCATCAATTCTCCTAACCCTAGTTGAGAGATCTAAGTAGCTAGATTAGATGAATTTAGTGTGCTTAGCATGGATATATCTCAAGACCTGAATGTGGGTGATGGGAGGCCTAAAAACTCACTACCACTCCCATTACTAACCTCATCCCCTAATCATCCAAAGATCATATAACATAGAAATTGAGGCTTCTTTAGACTCTAATTGAATTGCACCTAAACTTTAACCCAATTGATCCTCACAAGGGTAGTAGGGTGTTAGGGACTAGTTACCTTATACACAACCTAGCATATACATGGTCAATTAGTAGTTTAGGATAATTCATTAGTCTGTAGCTTGTTGTTTGGTTTGATAATCTAAATGATATCATTATGTTCTCATGTCACCCTCCAACCTAATTGATAAGTGCATCCCCCAAATAGCCCACACATCCTCTTATTGCTTTAAAACCCTGATTGCCTTCTTACTTAGCTAGTATTAGCTTAGTTAGCTTTATACTTGCTTAGTTAGCTTCTTGCCTTGTTCTTTCTAGATTAGGTCCTTAATTGATCTTTTGCCATGTTTGATAGCTTAGAGTAGAATAGATCTTTTATTTCTTGCCTTAGTGTAGATTGCTATTTTCTTTCTCGTTGCTTGCCTTGTCTTTCTTTTATTCATTAGAATTAACTATCTAGGGTAATTTAGGTTTTGTTCTTGTTTGCCTTCCTTTATTTGCTTGTTTTCTCAACCCTTAGTTTAAATAAAAAAAAATCAACCTTTAACCCTTAACCCTAGATTCCAAAGTAAGAATCTAGCCCCAAAACTAACCTAGCTCCAGTGCCCCCTTTTCTCCCTATGGATTGACCCTATACTTGCCGCCCTCCTATACTATGACATGACCCCGTGTACTTGTGGGTGTAGTTTTTTAGTGTATGTGAGTGTGTCCTTGTAATTCCATTATAAATTTTGAAAGTTACCCCCTTGTGTGTTGTTTTCTCGTAGAGTTGCATCTATTCAAATACTAATTGAGTAGTGTCTCACACCATTAGTAGGGATGTGCCACAAATCACAACATGGGAGGCCCTATAAAATCAGTTTCTAAAGAAATTCTACCCCCCTTGATGACATATTTGATTAGGGGACATATCACGAGGTTTAATGAATTCTCTGGATGATCTCTAAATGAAACATGGAATGATTCAACAGAATTCTACACAAGTTCCCACATCATGGCATCCCCAAGAATCAAATCATTGAATTTTTCTATTGGGGTGTTGATGATGAGATGAAGAAGCTCCTCAATTCTTCCTTTAATGGAAAATTTATACAGCAGAGCTTCGACAACGCTCTAAAAATAATCCACCTTGTAGCAGAGAATCAGACTCACTAGACCAGACCCTCAGGCGTGGGCGTTCTTAAAGTAGCCATGGTTGAGGACCGTTCAGAACTTAAATATATCTATGAAACAATGAAAACTTTCTCTCTCTCTCTCTCTCTTAAATAGGATAGTCTCAAAAAGTCCTTCAGTGTGTATGAGAGGAAGAATCAGACACTTCAACTACAAATCATTGCACCTTCTTTCTAGTTCTCCCATGTAGTGGACCACAACACGATCTATTATCAATAGTACCAGGATGAGTAATAGTATATAGTCATCCAAGACAATGACATGAAGTCGATTCACAATATCCTAGGGTAAGAGTACTACAATCCGAAACCAAGCTTGAAGTCACCCTAGTTTCCAATACGGGGACCCGGTTGTAGCTGAGAATCCAAATCAAAAGACCTCGACAGAACCCATTCAAGATAGAGCACCATCAAACTATATTGGCCCACACAACCAAGGAAATTTCAAATTTAATTTTCCTAATAAGAACCAACAGTGACAACAATATCAAAATATGAATCAGGCCCCACCACTGCAAATAGAGGCAACACTGACACAAGATCCAATGAAGGCACTTTAGGAGCTGATGGCATCAGACCAGACTCAACTAGAAAATGACACAACCAATCAAAAGGTGTTGGAGTCTCAAATTGCCCATTTGGAACCTAATCAACAGCCCTCAGCAAGCACGATCTCTGGTCAACTCGAAAACAACTCCAAGCATCTGGAGTAGCTGGAATAGCGGAATGCCATTGTGACTAGGTCAAGAAATGTGTACTCTATACCTCTAACCTACACTCTCATCTCTGATCCTCCTATAAGTAATGAACATACTCTAGTTATGGTCTTGAGTTGTCTAAATGACTATCCAGTGGTCAATGTGATAGAAGTTCAGACAACAAATTCACATGTGACGTTGATCGAGCCAAACACTAAAGAGAATTCAATTGTTGAAACACTGGAAGCCAAGTCTGGACCACCGATGACACCTGAAGCACATGTGTACAGTCCTCGTGTAACATATGTAGGCCACCTTAAGAAGATCAAGTTGGATGACCGATTCATGAAATTCAAAGACACCATGAAGAAACTCCTTGTTGACATCCCATTCCTCGATGAGCTTGCCAAAATTCCAACCTGGTCCAAATATCTCAAGACACTTCTATCCAAGAAGTATATGATCGACTAATGTGAGATCGTGAATCTGGCACAAACTTCCTCCAACATAGTTCAAAATCACATGCCTTAGAAGAAGCAAGATCCCGACTCATTTGGGATAGACAACTTCTTATGAGATGACACTTCTCATAAGGGACTTTCTTATTTGGGAACAATCATATCTATCATTCCATACACTTTATGTCAACGTATAGGATTCATCAATCTCCTACCCAAAACTATGACCAATCAGCTAGAAGATGCATCCGTTATGAAACCCATGTGACTAATCAAAGATGTCCTAGTGAAGTTAGGACATGACACATGTGTCCCATGTGATTTCATGGTAATGCTGATCAAAGAGGACAATCGTTTCCCGCTCATTTTGGGGTGGCCATTCTTAGCTACTGTGAAAGCCTTAGTAGACGTTGAAGCTGGAAAACTCATCCTATGATGTGTAATGAAGTCGATCAGATATCAGGTCCTCGAAGATCTAAAGAAGGTTCATAATTTGATTGAAGCTTTCAAGGAAGAAGGAAATCTGGAACCAAAATAAACAGACCTCTAGGGAGCCAATCAAAGTAATAAGGACTCTCCCCTGAGCAAGGTATGTACACCATTTAACCATGATCCAGGGCATGTAGATTTAAAAAACAAGGGTTTAGAAACCCTGCTTGCACATCTAACATGAGAAACTCATATCATAGGTTGGGTCCACGAAGTTAAACTAGGACGCTTGGTGGGAGGCAACCTATCCTTTTTCATTCCATTTTATTTTGTTCTATTTTTCATTTAATTATTCTTTTCTTTTAATTATTTCAAAGAAAAAAAGAGATATGGGAGAAAAGGAGAAGGAGAGAACCATGTTGTTGGCGACTAAATCTGATTGATGGATAGCTAGTATGGTGTAAAGAGATCATGAGGATAATACCCATCAAATCCTTAGGCCTGTTTGGTGGCAAGATATCTCACGATATTAAGAAACAATGAGTATGCAAAGAGGGGGCTATGTGGCCCGATGAGGATCACTCTTTTTATTTTTCACAATAGATTGTATTTCCTTCTCTTTGATAAATATGTCTTTATTCTCTTGCGAAGTTTGTTTCTTAGAATTAGTAGTTTGTTTTATTTCAATCCTATCACTAGTATTCACTGTCATTATATATTGGGACTTTCCAAGAAGTGATTGATGTGCAATCCCTATGGACTAGGCGTAACATATGAATGGTTTGTAACTGCTGACTTTTTGGCCATCTCTAACATCTCTTCTTTGTAGTTATAGAAGGGGCAAGGCACAGGGCTTGGAAGCATCGACATCTTTCTTATGACAACCATAAACAAGGCCAAGGATCTAAATTCACTCTACCTCAACACTTCCAATGACATCAATGACTCACAACATCAACGTAGGACTTCAACGCTTGCATGGTGGCTCCTCAGTGAGTTATGAGATACCATCCGACCAGGATCTCCATCTCTACTACTCCCAGGACACTTATGTTCCTTGGGAGTTCTGCTTCATGCACCTGACACATCGATGAGGAATTCCACCAGTTGATCTAGATCCACTAATCAACTAGCTATATGTTCAACAAGCCATTTCCTTGGAGATAAGGTGCTGATTAGATGTAGGTTGAAGAGATTGGGCACCCAACTACAACCACCAAAAGAAGACCATGGTAACTGGTATCTAAGGCAGTGCTCAGATCAAAGTGTCACCAATGGGAGAGGAACTCATTCTTAGGGTTCTATTGTGTGCTCTTAGATGAAGAGCATTGTCCATTCCTTCCATCTCCAACCCCACCACCCTACATATCATGTCCCCTCCATCTCTAACTTCTTTCTGCCTGAGGACATGTAGAATTTTGAAGTTGGGAGTGGAGGGTGGGTGGTACGTCGTCTCCACTGCCTCAAATCTAAGCTTTCCTTTTCTCATCCTCAAACATTTTTTCTCCATCTTTTATTTGAATCTTTCTTGTTTGTCGATTTTTTTTTGTGAGTTGTGGCCTTTACCTAGTTGGGCATTTTGATGGATGCAAAAATTGGAAATATATAAATAAACTATTCCATTTTTCTTGAGATAACTTGTGTAAAAGGAAATTTTAAGGAACAAGCATGTATTGAATAGATTCAAGCCCCAATTACAACAATTGAACATTCTTTTCCCTTGGAAATGACGATAGATAGGCATAATGAGTTAGAAGGGTCAAGTTGCATGTGCCACTGATATGACTTGCAAAAAAAAATTGTAAATTCTTCTCTACCTTACATTCATTGTGTTAACTAATATAATGTGATGATATGATTCCAATGTAGCAATAAAATGAAAAAGCACAAGTCAGCCTCTTGTTCCCACTCATCTTCCACCATTTCTTATCTCTTCTCCATCTAGAAAAAAATATAATATTCCCTACTATATGCCAAACCCTAAGTCCAGGGTGACATCCCTTCCATAGATATACCTCCTTCTTGATTTTTGTCTACAGACACAACATTAAATAAAAGATTCCAATGATCCTAAAATAAAACATGCGGTCAATGTAACACAACCAAATAAAAAGTCTTGAGTCAAATAGATGAGAGACAAATAAAATAAATGAATCCTAAATAAGGTCTCGAGTCGAATAGAGGAGAGATCGGGGAAACAAGTTTGTGGCATGTCTTCCTCCCCCTTTTGTCCAAATTTTCATACCCAGTGGACTTTTTAAAACTCTCTGAAAATAGCCCAACAACCTTGAGTTGTGCTACCTTCTATTTGGACAGACAGATTATGAGTATTATTGAGATGAAATCAGTTTGTTGTAGGTTCTGGAGCCTAGTAAATGGAGGAACAAGCCCCAATTGGGGGATATCAAAGTGTGTCTATGTGACTCAAAAGGACTAGGGTCACTTAAACGTGTTTGATCGAAGGGGGGGCACAAAGTGTGTTCAGTTGGGAGAGGAAATCTAGGATCCTAGTATCAATTGTTTGAACTCCTTTTTATTTTTCTTAACTCAGGATGATCAAAGGATTAAGTTTGGGGTAGTTTGATGAGTATATTTATAACCATATTTGCATACTTTTTTATTTTTTTAGGGGGTGATGTGTTTCTATTTCCTAGTTTTAGTTTTATATTTACTTAAATGCAACTATCTCCTCTTTTCTGAGCCTTAATGCGATTTTATATTTACTTAACAATCGAAATGACACATTTCATATGTCACTCATCCAATTATATTGGACTTATAACACATCAAGGTATGTCAGTATTGGGGTGTTGGATGTGATATCTATCATATCTTTATGTATCACCTCCCTCAACACCTTTATCTTTCTTGAGTTCATCCACTTAGCTTGCATTAGGGTATTCCCCATCCTAATACTTTATGCACTAGTTTATCACATTTATCATGTAATGTATTGGGCATTAGTCACTCACTTAGAATATACAACCATTGCCAATAATATGGACTAATCCTTGAGTTAGGAACTATTGATATACGAATATCCATTATCAACCTCTCTAGGTGTTACATTTGTCAAAACATTAATCACTATTCCATTATTAGGAATAGGATTCTCCATATTTATAACTTGAGGATTCATATAGCATCTTCCATACATTTATGGATTTCACATAGTATTGCTTATCAATAGAGTTTCACATAATCATCCTTCTATATCAGGGTATCACCTAGTATTATATGAAATTAAGATTTCACAACACATCACCCAATGTTAAATCTTCACATAGTATTAATTGCACTACCCTATATTAGGGTTTCATGCACCTTTACCCCATTTTAGGGATTAAGGTTTACCATTCACATCCAAGTAAGGTTTCTCTTACCTCATACCTAAATTAGGATTAGGATGTACATTTCCCATTAAATCTGGGTTTCTTACATTGTTACACTAAATTAGGGTTACATCATCACCCTAGTTTATGGTTTCACTGAGCTTTGCCTTAAATTAGGGTCTCACATAGCCTTGCCCTAAATTAGGATCAAGGTACATCAATCTTTTCAATGAGGATTTCATGATATCATTGTTACAGATCAAACCCTGATTACATATTTATTCATAATGAGAGAATTAGGGCTTATTATGTAAGCAATCATCTCTCTAATTCTCTCTACCTCTCATCCTCTCTAGGATGTTAAATACTCCAAGATTGATCTAGGTCAACTCTTCAATTAAGTACACATAGTTAGGGTTAACCTTCATAATCATCTTTGGTCCACATCATTAATAGTCAAGTAACTATTTGACCTTTGATCATATTAGGTGTCCAAATGGTTTAACCAATTTGAATCTCAAAAGGTCTTGGTCACTTAGACCTCAAACGATCTTGATCACTTAGACCTCAAATGGTCTTAACCAATAAGTTCAAACAGTTTGAAACTGTTTAGCAAAGTAGTTACTTGAAACTGTTTGCTAAAGTGAACACTTGAAACCATTTGCTAAAGTGAACACTTGAAACCATTTTCTAAAGTGAACACGGGAAACCGTTTGCTAAAGTGAACACTTGAAACCGTTTGCTAAAGTGAACACTTGAAACTGTTTACTAAAGTGAACACTTGAAACCGTTTGCTAAAGCGAACACTTGAAACCATTTGCTAAAGTGATCATTTGAAAAGGTTTGAGTCTCAAACGGTTTGGGATCGTTTGGTCCCAAACGGTCTTGAGACCGTTTGGTCCAAACCTCCTCAAAACCAAATGGACCAAAAAGGGTCTTCAACACTTCAACAATTCAAGGTTCCAATCCGTGGACCAACTATCAATTGGACCACTAATGTATCTTTCAATTGAACCATTGAATCATCACTAAATTAGACCTTCAATTAGGGTTTTAAACCCAATTGAACTAGGGTTGATAATCAAGAAACCATCACTTAGGGTTTTGAAACTGAGGAACCATCAATGGTTGACATTGTGGAACCAATTCAATTGAAATCAGTGAACCATCATCATTACATGATATGACCTGACCTCAAACGGTCTTGAATGACCCCCAAACGGTCTTGGTATCATTTGGATGATCTGCAAATGGTCTTGAGACCATTTTCCCATCTCATTATCAAAATCCATGACATCCAATTAGGATTTGGATCACTGGATTGATTATCAAATCGGCAATTGATTGCATTTCAATTTGGTATATTTGGATCTTGAAATATCCAACCATACTCAACCCTAGACCTCCAAATGGTCTTGGGTGACCCCCAAACTGTCTTGAGACCATTTGGGTGATTCCCAAACAGTTTTGAAACTGTTTGGGTCAATCAACCCAAAACATCATCTCAATCAATTGAAAATTCAGCACTTAGCCGATTAGGGTTTCTATTTGAAAGATTGTCCATATGTTGAACTAATCAATTGGAGCCATTGGATCATCATCCAACACATAATAGGGTTCAGACCTAAATGGTCAACCCATCCAAATGGTTAACTCCACTAAACGGTTTGGAGTTCCAAACTCCAAACGGTTTGGAAACCGTTTGGTCTCCAAACGGTTTGGTGAAACCATTTGGACCAAACCATTGAAACTGTTTGCCCTAGATATTTGGGGAGGTGTGTGCTTATGATGATTTCATCATCATCAAGCTCCAAACCCACGAAGTTTTCTGTGATTTCCATGGTAGTTGCATCAATCACCCAAGATAAATTTCGGAAATGAAGAAAACATCAACAATTGATAGGGAATTGTATGCAATAACAATTTCAAGGGTTCAAGTTATAAAACCCGCCTCCAATTGAGCTCCAAAGCTTCAAGTTCACGTCACAAATGGTGTATGCAACTCCTTTCACTATTTCAAGGGTCGTCCTAAAGCTTTGAGTGAAAAGGAATGGTTAGAATTGAAGAGGGAATCGAGATATGAAGAATTCACACATTGATTTTCGATTTTCACTATGGATTCAAGGTGAAAGGAGGTCAAGAAGCTTACCAAAAAGTTGGGGGTCGTCCTCCTGATCCTCCAAAGCTCCTTGGTTGTTTTCCAAGCAAGGGAAAAGAAATGGAAATGAAAAAGCCCTTGGTTTGTCTTGTAAAGGGTACTTTTATAAGAATTTCGAGGAGAGAGAAAATGCCTTATAAAAATTCATTTAATCCCAAATATAGTGCCGCCTCTTCCCCCTCAACTCCTTGGATCCGAGGATATATTGTTTGCTTCTTATTCCTCTCAATTATCCATGATTTAAAGAAAAGCAAATTAAGCACCTCAAATCATATTATACTAATATCCATAAGTGAGTGGATATTTCTTTTCCTTATAATAAGGTGAGTGAGTTATCCGCTTCCCTTGGATATTTTCGCAGCCTAGCAAAGGCACAAAGGTGTTCAAAGTTGATCAAATTCAACCATCTCATTTTTGGTTGAAGGCCCTTCAATTATTATAATTATTTTTGCACTAAATTGAATTAGGGTTTCACTTAGGCTTAAATCTTGATTATTTTAATATCAAGATTCTCTCTCCTCCAACTTAATTCAAATGAGGTGTCCCTCTCATTTTCTTTGCTCTACATGATTCCAAGAAACATTAGGGACCTTATTGAAGTGGTAATTTGCATATTGAACCCTACATTTTGGGTAAATTGCACATTATACCAAAACTATGTTTTAATGCACAAACATTGCTTTATCAGCTCTTTCTTGGTACTCAGGCTACCACAATCCATAAATCTGCATCATATTCAATCTCATGATGCTTCAACATATGAGGAACATATTGTCATGCACAATTTGCAATTTAACCCCTCAACTTGGGTAATTTACACTTTAGTCCAAATCAAGTGAAACATTATTTCAACATTATTTAAAAAGGACTAAAATTGAAATATAAGTTCCTCTTGAGCCCTAATTACTTTTCACAAGATAATATTAATCATCTACTCAACCTTATTAGACAAATCATCTAGAGTTAACACATAACCCAGGTCAGGGATGTTACAAATTATAAACCCCTAACAAGGATTTCATCCCTGAAATCCCAAGAAAAGGAGGGACAGATTTATTCATTTATCATACCCTAAAGTCTCTACATAATATCTTAATATCATGGAGATATCATGGATCTGTAGTCCACACAAAGTTCCTTTCATTAATTCAACCTTATCAATGTTTATGTTTATGCAGAGCATAAACCCATAACATATGATGTCCATATTATTTGAAAGGAGGAAGCATAAAAGAACATACTCCTGTCATCACCCTAGAGTGTCCATCAAAAGAGAAACATATATATCTAAAAGAGATAATCCACTCAGCAATCCTTTATTTGTTTGGAAAAATTCACTTAGCAAAACTCTATTAAATTGGGAATGCTCACTTAGCTTTTCCTTTTAACTGGGAATGTTCATTTAGCTCTTCCTATTCGATTGAGAATGTTCACTTAGATTTTCTCTTTAATTAGGAATGTTCACTTATCTCTTCCTATTGAATTGAGAATGTTCACTTAGCTTTTCTCTTTAATTAGGAATGTTCACTTAGCTCTTCCTATTGAATTGAGAATGTTCACTTAGCTTTTCTATTTAATTAGGAATGTTCACTTAGCTCTTCCTATTTAATTAGGAATGTTCACTTAGCTCTTCCTATTTAATTGAGAATGTTCACTTAGCTTTTCCCTTTAATTAGGAATGTTCACTTAGCTCTTCCTATTGAATTGAGAATGTTCACTTAGGTTTTCTCTTTAATTAGGAATGTTCACTTAGCTCTTCCTATTTAATTGAGAATGTTCACTTAGCTTTTCTCTTTAATTAGGAATGTTCACTTAGCTCTTCCTATTTAATTAGGAATGTTCACTTAGCTCTTCCTATTTAATTGAGAATGTTCACTTAACTTTTCTCTTTAATTAGGAATGTTCACTTAGCTCTTCCTATTTAATTAGGAATGTTCACTTAGCTCTTCCTATTTAATTGAGAATGTTCACTCAGCTTTTCTCTTTAATTAGGAATGTTCACTTAGCTCTTCCTATTTGATTACATTATATTCTCTAGATTGTTTCAAAATGACTACTTGATCAGAGTAATAAAAAAGATAACAATCTAAGAGTTTCATATTTGCCTTATCTACAATAATCATATACCTGACCAGGGTATACAAGTATTGAGTTTAGGTAGTATGCACTTTATTTACTATCATGTTCCTCACTTTTCATATCATTATACACACATGATTTTTCATTTCTGAATTTTCTTCATACATCACTTCTATATCTCATCTTTTATTACACAGATAAGAGAGATTATAAAGCATTTTAAGGAGCACTGAGTAAAATGTAAGTTCTATTCTTCCTTGTGTCCCTATAGGACTGGTTAAAGGAAGTTCAAAAACAATTACTTTCTTATTTTTAACACATAGAATCAGGAAATGAAATATCAGAATGAATCTATTTCATCTGACCTATCTGGAACGTCTGTCCACGTCCTCTATTATTACTAGAAAACTGCCTCCTTTGTGAGCCTTGCTGACTCTGCCCCTGGGGTTGAGTCATCATCGAATTCCCGTCTAGACAATCCTTTGCTAGATGTCCCAGTTGTCTACATTGGTAACAGACCCTGGGTGCAAAATAGGGTCTGTGAGATCCAATTACCGATGTTGATGCCATATCGGGGGTTCTACTTGGAACATTACTATGATCCCTACCCCTACTTGATGTCCATTGCGTCTGAGTATGGAATCTCGATGATGCTGCCGATGCAGAAAATCTCACCTTCATAAAACTTTCAAACCCTTGTCCTTGAGACTGAGTGCACACCTTCTTGCCACTAGTCTGTCGTTTCTTGATTTTAGACCTCTCTATCTGCCTTACCGACTCCACAAAGGTGGCAAACCTCTCCCTATTCTCTAAAGCAAATACAGGAGTGGTTAGTTCTGCGTTCAACCCCTTCTCAAAACGTCGAATTCTTTCCTCATCATTAACTGCCATTTGCGGACAAAACCACAACAGCTCCATGAACTTAGCTTAATACTCACTAACGTTCATATGTCCTTGTTTGGTCCTCTCAAATTGAGAGATCTTCTCAGCTAGATACGTCTTAGGGAAGTATCTACTGACGAATTCCTGTCGGAATACCTCCCATTCAATTTCTTCACCTGGCCTCTTATCTTCTTCTATCATCCACCAATGACCATCACTCCCTTTTTGGAGGTACACAACATGTCTTACCTTTTCAGCTTCAGGGATATCAAGGATCATGAAAGCCTTTTCTAGCTCTATCAGCCACAAATCAGCATCTGATGGATCAGATGTACCAGCATAATCTATGGCTCCAACCCGGCGAAGTCTCTCAAAAGTCTTGCTGGCTCCATAACCCTCATGGTGGGTTGGTGCCCTAGGTGTAGGTATTAGCATCCTATCTATCATGTGAGTCATGGCAGCCATAAACTGCCCAAACATGGCTTGAAAGGCTGGGTTCCCCATGTCATCTTGATTGAACTGGGGTTGTTCAGGTACAGATTCCTCCCTACCATGGTCTCCTGCACCTCTTCTTGGTGCAGCAACACTGCTCTTAGCAACATGTTCTTCATATGGTCCAAACATCTTCAAGTTCTTCTTCTCCTATGTGAGCAGAAGATACTATCAGATAAACTGGAAGACATTTAGAACATACTCAACATCCTTAGTCCTATGTCTCTGTAGACTCAGTGAACCTAGAGCTTTGATACCACTTAATTGTGGCATACAACTCATAAAAACATAATTAACTAATGTGAAAGTGTTCACTAAGAAACGGATTATCAAAAATAACTAAAAATTAAAACCTTTTTACCAAGAGATCCATCAAAGAAAAACTTTCTCACATAGAACCAAAGTAACACATTTACATTCTGCTTTAAAGGTACATGTACTGTGTCATCTCTTTCTGTGAATTACAAGCATCAACTGCCCTATTAAACTAAGCATAGGCAGTATGAAAATCTCGAAGCACTGAGCCAAAATAATGAAAGCACTAATTACTACTCTGAGGACCTGAGAGTATAGAAACGACACATAGGACTTCTATATGCATCTAAACAAGGCATAACAGCCAGTGTCTCCACCTGAGACTTCACTGCTGTCCCTGATGCTGCTGTTGCTGTCATTCTCCTACTGAAGGATTCCTGCCTCCTCATCTGCGTCCACCTAAAAATGTGGTTCCCACGGGGGTGAGACAATTGTAAATTTCCCCAGTGAGAGATATAAATCTCCACCAGAAACATTATTATTGCAACTTAAGAAGATAATTATGAACAGAGGAATCATAATTGTTTGACAACACTTAATTCAATGTCTAACAGATTAGAACATTATTTTTATCAAAAGCATTGCAGCTATAACTTGATAGAGCAACATGTCACTTATCCATTAAGGAATATAAAGAACACGTATAACATTTATTCACTATAGAATCATTACCATAGCATTAACTCTCTTCAGGCTTAGATCATATATATAATGCCTGGCATTGTCATTGTGGAGTCATGGCATGTAGCCATACTCTTTTCACAAAGTATTGGGATCTTAATCCCTCAACTCATCATGTATATTTCCACTTCTTAACAAGTTCATCATCATGATTATAGGATATGGGTATTTAAACCCTCAACCCATCACAGAACACTTGTTACCACTTATTAGGTGACTTCATACCTTCAGGTCATCTGACCAAGGACATTATGAATCTTTCTACACAAACTATTCCACATAGTTCACAAAGCTCATATCACCTTTTGTTACCTCTTAATAGGCAACAAGGCACATTATGGCTTATGAAGCCCTAACCAGTTTTAATAAGTAAAACACCATAAGGCACACATGGCTCATAAGTTTTTAGATTATTTCTCACTAAGCAATAAAGCATATGAAGGCTTATAAGGCCTATGAAACATTTTTAGTATACAGTGCATTATAGCCATACCTGGCTATGCTCATCATCTCAACATACCTGCATGTTTAGTACTCAGGATAACAATCATATATCCGTATCATGCACTACAAGGGTCTTCTCATTACATACATAACTCATCAATATGTAGTTGAACTTCACATTGGATTACTCAGTGTTAAGACTTCACATAGCATCATCCTGTACTAGGGTTTCACATAGCATTACCTTGTATTAGGGTTCACATAGCATTAACTTATATCAAGGTTTCACATAGCATTACCCTATATTAGGGTTCACATAGTATTAACTTATATTAGGGTTTCACATAGCATTACCCTATATTAGGGTTCACATAGCATTAACTTATATTAGGGTTTCACATAGCATTACCCTGTATTAGGGTTCACATAGTATTAACTTATATTAGGGTTTCACATAACATTACCATGTATTAGGTTTCACATAGTAAGGAATCAATATGGATAATATAAGTATTCAATAATACTTATTTATTCTCATTATTTCATCATTAAATGAGTTATCAACACACAGTATGAGTCTCTCTCTCATATTTGCCAAAATATGATTACATCATAGTTTATAGGTTTGCAAAAATACCAAGTTGATTTGCAATCAAATGCTGATTTGATGATCAATCCTATGATCCAAACCCTAATTGGATGTCATGGTTTTGGATGATGAAATGGGAAAATAGTCTCAAGACCATTTGGAGGTCATCCAAACGTCCTCAAGACCATTTGAGGTTAGGTCATGTCCAATTTGGTTGGTGGTCCAATGGTTTCAAAGTAACTAGTTTCACAATGATCAACATTGAGGGATCATCGATTCCAAACCCTAATCCAATTGATTCTGAACCCTAATTGATGATCAAATGAGGTTTAAATCAGTTGAAGGATGACCTATTAAGCTCACTTTATGTATGGTGTTAGGTTCAATTGATGAGTGGATATATGAATTCAATCGATCAGGGGATCAACATTGGAAACCCTAAATCAACATGAGTGGTGGAGACCATATTTGGTCCATTCGGTTTTGAGGAGGTTTGGACCAAACGGTTTCAAGACCATTTGAGTCCAAATAGTCTCAAGACTGTTTGAGACATAACGGTCTCAAGACTATTTGGGACCAAACGATCCCAAACCGGTTGAGGCTTAAACAGTTTTCAATTCCAACTTTGGCAATCGGTTTCAAGTACAACTTTGTCAAACGGTTTCAATGACTAGCTTTACCAAACGGTTTCAATTGTTGGTTCAAGACCATTTGAAGGTCTAAACGGTCTTAGACCATTTGGACATAATACAAGCAAGACTGTTTGAGGTCTGACTGGTCAAGACTATTTGAGGTCTAAGTGACAAAGATCATTTGGAAGATAATTAATCAATCATATGAACACTTAAAGTGGTTAAAGGTCAGTTGTTTAATTGAATAATTATATGATGTAAACCAAGGATGACTATAATAATGGCACCCTTGATGAGATAGGGTGATTAGTATCTTTTAAATAGTTAATCTCTTATGATCATGAAAGTAATGACACAATGGGATTAAGTGTCAATTCTTCATTTAAGTTGAGTGACTTAGTCTAATCAAATCTGAAGTAAGCATCATTTTATAGAAAGATGAGAGAGAAGACTTCCTACATGAATGATAACCATGTAATGGTTAAATCTCAACACTTTCAACATGGATGAATGTCTAATTAGGGTATGATCCTTGATAGTGAGATCATGAAACCCTAATTATGAAGGTTAATGAATCATAACCCTAATTGAGGGCATTGATAGGTGAAATCCTAATACATGACATTGGTATGACCTCAATTATGGGTAATGGAACATGAAACCCTAATTGGGATGAACAGTAAACCCTAATTGTGGGTTTTTGAATGTAAACCCTAACTAAGGGTGCTTTTATGAGAAACCCTGATGTTTGATGTGATGTGGAACTCAAATCTAGGGTGAGACTATGTAATGTTTTATGAAACCCTAATCTAGGGTGATGCAATGTGAATAGTAAACCCTAATTCCAAATAAGGTGAATGAAAATGTGAAACCCTAATTCTGGGTTATACTTTATAGCATGAAGCTCTAAGGTTGGATAATGAAATGATGAGTCATTAATCCTAATTAAGCTAAGGGGATGATTAACCCTAATTGAAATGAAAAGGGAAACCCTAACCCTAGCAAGGGCATAGTGGTGTAACCCCATGAATAGTGATGTTATAATTGTTTGCATTGTGCTGATATGAAATTTATGTATCTATTATCATCTGTACTAATCATGTAGGCTTTATGAGATAGTGAACATAGCCAGGTATGAGATATGATGCTTTGTTTATTGAAAGTACTTTATGAACTTTGTAAGCAATGATATGCTATGTTGCCTAGTAAGAGGTAACAAAAGAGATTATTAGGCTGTAAGAGCCATGTGAAATACCTGCATTGTAATTATCATGTTTACACTGTCAGATGACTTGATGGCATTAAGTTACCTGTTAAAGTGGTAACAAGTGTTTTGATGATCTAAGGATTTAAACACCCATATTATTGATTCATGATGATGAGATGATGAGGGACTGGGATCCCAATGTTAATAATGCTGTGAAATGGACTTGATAGAAATAGTACTCTTTCTTTATAGCAATTGTTATAATGGTTTATGTTTGAAAACATGCCTGATGCTAAAAGAATACTATAATGTACTTAAATAATCAAGTGAAATGATATCATGTAGAGCCCTGACCATAGATCCATCATCGTCTGTTTTTTTTAAAAGACGAGGGGTAACTTTTATTCAACTTACCCACCTCTTGCAGGGGTTACATCTCGAACAGATACATTGTTATTAAAGAATTTAAAAGTGGTAGAACTTATACCATTACATGGGTGAATGTGGAAGGATTGACCCATAGGGTCGAGTGGATTAGCCGTATATATACGGCCATCCGTGAAGTTTTTGAGGTGGAATTTCGCAAGCCGATCGACCAACAATGTGTGCTCCCTTGGTAACTGTATGATATTCAGATCCCCAAAATCATCCACAGCTTTGTTGATGTCCTCTAGCCATGGCCGAAACACTGGGTAGTCTCCTTTATTTCCTTGAATAGCCAGAATAGCTTTTGCACTATATGTGATGATAGTTACCGGTTCATGCTTGCTTAGGGTGAGGGTTGTCAAGGCTAGATGAATGGCTTTTATCTCTCCTTCAGTAACTGAGCAAGACTGAACTGAGTCCTCTATGCCCTCTATCCATTGACCTTCCTTATTAATCCTAACAGCTGCAACTGCTGTTGTGTTCGATTTGAAAGCAGCATCTGCCAGAATAAAAGTGTTGTCTATCCGGTTTTGGAGCAACCTGTATAGGTTCTCTTTACCGTTTTCTTTTGATGCTTGCTTCTTCATAGCTGCAGGAGCTGTGTTGTGACAAATTAACTTAATTTGGTTGAGTTGTTGAGCTCTGGTCATGATTTCCTTGTTGAAAATGTATGCATTCCTGGCTTGCCATATAATCTAGCACGCTATCGAGAATT